>CM060699.1:75201541-75894041 GCA_030686995.1 Artemisia argyi
TCCCAAGAAGCGCTTTTCTTTATTTACAAGTCTTGTAGTTAGACTCAAGGTCATGGACTATTACGTGACCTCATCATTGGTCTCACTTTCTAGGTCATCTCCTATATTAGTTTTGTATTCCGGACCTAGTTGCAAGCATTCTTTGTAGAAACCAAGTATTTTATTCATAACATACTCTACTCCTCTACGTCTATCTTCATCATTCCTATAGTAAACCGCTTGTTTATGTTATTTTTCTATGTTTGATAGGAGGCGGTATTGTTCAATTTTATAGGGCATTTGGTAAGCAATCACATCATTCTCTTCCTTGAATCTAACTATCCCTACAGTCGGATCATAACTCATCTTAGAGGCCTCAACGAACGGTTTTCCGAACACTACTTGACTTAGGCAATCATCTATCACCGGACGAGTATCTTCCACTATCATAAAGTCGGTCTCATAGGTGAAGTTTCTAACAATCACATGCAATCCTTTCACTCTACCTACAAAATTACTTATCAAGTTCTTGCTGGGCATCATCCTATAACCAAGTTGTTTATTTATTACCCAATTATAATAAGTCCTAGTCATGATGTTTATAGGAGACCTAGGATCGATATAAGCTTTTCATACATGCATATGCCCAATGTTGCATGGTATGTTAATGTTAGAGGGATCACCTACCTTAATAGGGGGTGAGCCAAGGATATATGGTGTCTCGGGGTCATCGAATAAATCCTTGTGATATTCCCGTTCTTCCTTGGTGGGAAACTTATCAAAGTATTCTTCTACGTTTTCTACTTCCTCTAACTTTTCTCCCTTATTAACCTCAACTTCTTTAGTTTCATCCCTAGTCTCGGTCTCTACTCCAACTTCATCCTTGTCACTTTCTTCTATATCCTTATCAATTGGCTTAATGGTGACAACATTGACAAAGTGGACATGTTTGGATGACGAGGGGTCCTTAATTTGGATTCCGCTATTGGCGTCCCTAGTGTCCTTCCTAGGTGTAGTTAGCGCTTGGTTGTTGAGGGCTTTCAACAAGTTGTCAATCTTATTGGTCATCTCCTTTTGTTGTTGATTAAATTCGGTTTCAAACTTAGCTATGCGAGCTTCTTGAGATGCCATAAACTTGGACATCAATCCTTCAAGATTGTTAGTACTACCATAGTTATTAGAAGGATTGTTGTTGAAAGTACGGTTGAAGGGTGGACCGTTTGGTTGGTAACGATTAGGCGGATTGGAAGAATTGGTTTGGTTTTGTTTCCACCTAAGGTTCGGGTGATTATTCCAAGAAGGGTTGTAGGAATCACCGTAAGGGTTTGGCTCGGGTTTGAAAGTGTACCACTTATCTCCTACTTCGTCGATACGCGAGGATGCGTAGTCCGCAAAAGCTGTACCGGGGAGTTCCACGCAATCATGAGTGTCATGGGGACCACTACATAATTCGCATGAAGAAGTGATTTTGTTCACTTGGCTTGAAGGCTTAGGAGCTTCATAAGATTTCATGAGAAACTTGACTTGGTCCTCAAGTTCCATGATCCTACGGTCGGGAGTGCTAGAATTGTTCGAAGGCAAAGATATTGCCTTGACCGTTTTGTTCAAATCACGGGGATCATTCCAACTTTCGTTGTCATAGAGAACAAGATCTCCTATGAGTTCCCATGATTCTTCCGCACTTATATCACGTAGCTTGCCACCGGCCGATTGGTCGATGGTTCGCCTTGTGGAGAGATCGATATGGTCATAGAAGATTTGGACTTGGAGCCAAAGATCTATGCCATGATGAGGGACTTTTTGGAGTAAGTCCTTGAAATGAGTCCATGCTTCATATAGAGTTTCACCTTGACGTTGTTGGAACATCAAGATATCATTTCTAAGCTTGGTAGTTCTCCCCGGTGGGAAAAATTGAGCAAGGAAATGAGTGGTGAGATCATCCCATGAGGTGATGGATCCCGCGGGTAAACGTTCAAGCCATTGACTAGTTTGATCACTTAGAGAGAATTGGAATAGGTGCAATCGGGTCGACTCTCTAGTTGTAACATCAAGGTCTATAGAATCTACGATTTTAAGGAAGTCCTTGAGATATTGATTAGGATATTCGGAACGAAGTCCATGGAATGCACATCCGCTTTGCACCAACCGGATGGTGTCGGATCGCAAGGGAGACACATTGGCTCCTTGGGTGAGCTCAATAGTGTTTCGATAGCCTTGGTGGCTAGGTTAGGAATACTCTCCTAGGGTTCGTGGCCTAAGAGGTTGGTTTGCTAGTGGTGGGTTTTGTGGGTGGTCTTGTTGTGGTGGGTTGATGGGTTCAAAGATGTTACCACCTTCCATGATGTCGGATGGTAAAGGTTACGAACAAAGACACGAAGAAATAGATAGACTAAAGTAAACCTAAAAATAAAAATAAAACCTTACTAGAAAGGAATCTAGCAAGTAGACCTAATAAAAAGAAATCCTAACCTAGACAATAACTATTTCCCCAGCAACGGCGCCAAAAACTTGATGCATGGGAATTGCACCAGGTTTTACCTCTCGAGGGATCTCGAGAAGCTTACAACCCCCACCAGGCAGTGTACCTGATCGTTGTAGTATAGTATAGTGACAAGTACCGGGGGATTGATCGTTCAACTTAGGAATAGTGTCGCTAGGATTAGAAAGCCTAAGAACTAGGTCTAGAGGTGAGGGATGATTCTTTTTGTATTTTATATTTTTATAAAAGCAAGTAAAAATCTCGGGTTTTAGAGGAGTGGGCGGAATTAGTTGCTAATCAACTAACCCAATAACTAAGATGCAATCAAAATAAAATAACAAAAATGAAAATAAAACTAATTAAACTAGTGGTGTGAACAATAAATGGGAAAGCTGTGTTTACTTAGATTTCATTACTCCCTAGATTTCTTTTACAGGTTGATAGTTTGTTACAGTTGCGTGGATGACGGGTTATATTCCTTAATACTATTCGTGGGGTGGCGTACGTACTTCCCCAACTCTATAAGCTCCTACATCACTCTTATGTCGAGCCTGCAAGAAGCTCCTAACATGGGATCACTAGAATTCGCTCATGCATTAAATACAACTATAAAAACCTTAGTACGCATTGGTTCATGTTTTTTAAGACATTCAAGCAAGTTACACTATGGAAGTCTGCCAGTTTTCTTAAGCCTAACATCGAAATCATTCATCCATTACAACTATAAACAAGCAATCAACCTATAATCAACATCTAGGTTTCACTACATCTAAGCAAACACACAATAGATCTAGCCTAGCATGTTAAAACAAGACAAGCGTAAGATATATTCAAACAACACATAGACATATTGAATGAATTGAGAGGATACTTATCTTAATTGAACATGAAAGGATTCAAGGGTTGAAAACCCTTAAAAATACTGTTAAAATCGTGCTAGGGTTTATTCAAGTCGTCCCTAATATTGTCCTCTCTTAATGAATGAAAATTACAAAACTATATATAGATTTTCTAAGGTGACGGCGTCAAGAAGAAAATTCTGACGCCGTCAACCCGCCGCCCATAATAAAATCGGATTGCCTAGATCCAGATCTGACGCCGTCAAGAGCATTTCTTCTCTGGGCCGTCACGTGTTATGGGACCATGACGGCCTAGCGTGACGTCGTCATGCCCTAATGTAAAATCTTTCTGGACCGTCATGGACTCCATCCTCTTCACCTCTTGTTTTTCTTCTTGACGTCGTCATGTAGAAATTGGTGACGCCGTCAGGTACTGTTCCCAGCAAGGAAAATTAAGACTTTGCCGTTTTCTTCACTTTTATGCTCCAAAAACGTCCAAAATGCTTCCTTTTCCAGAATTCACTCCAAAAGTACCTAAAATCACAAAAGGAACGATTTAGGGCAATATTTGATCAAATAAATTCAAATTCTGGCTTAAATGACCCCCTAAAAACGGATCATTTTTCGCCTCATCAATACAACCACTTGGTTTTCTTTGAAGCTTAAACTTTTTAAACATCTTAAAAGCCGAAGAAACCGTATTCACTCCTCCCCCCCTCTACGGTTCTACACAAACAACTTACGGTTGTTCCGATAAAAGTTGCAGATCTCAAGCTCTTTGTGTTAGGTCAGGCTTGTTTTGCGACAAGTTGTTCGAGTATAGTTGTTTTGGTCGTGGTTCAGATCAAGTTGGTTAGGATATTGGCTCTTTGGTCTGGTTAAATGGTGTCTGTTTGATGATGGTCGAAGGCGAAAAGTCAATCGAAGGTCGAGTTTGAAGTGTCAAAAGAGGGTCGAGGTTGAAGAGCCAAGATAAGATATGTATGGAAGTGTTTCTTTGATGAAGTTCGATAATCAAGAGTCAAGAGAAGTAAAATAAGTAAGATTCGTTGAAAAACAACCTTCACTGTTAAAATGAACTATGAAGATAACCTATAAAATTAAAAATGTGCACTTTATTAAATAAATAAATAAGACTTGAAACTAGATGTAATTTGAAGCAAAATCACTGAAAAGGTAAATAATATATCCATTTACATTATCTATGAAACGATGTTATGTTTGTGTATTTTCATGGATTGACCAAGCTTCTTGTGTGAATAATTTGTATCTTATGTAGATTGTCTATTATTGCAAAGTTAATACATCATAAAAATGTTGACAATTAAAAGTCAAAACTAACCAAATTGATAATCATCTGCATGAACATAAGGCATTAAAGCTAAAAATAACCAAAGTCATTACTTCATAAGGATGTTGACAATTAAAAGTCAAACTTAACCAAATTCATATCCATCTACGTTAACATAATGTAAACTCAGCAAATTCGTAACCATTTGGGAGACAAAGTTACTACCATTCAAGAGAATCTAAGTTATAACATACTACATAATAGTTTGGACAAGGTTGTTACACTACCATGATTGCCTAACAAGTAATTACATTTCCACATAACACAATATACGGCCATCATACATTAAAGCTAAAAAGTTAACTAAGTGCATAAACAATCAAGAACAATATCCAACTGAGCATCAGGTAAATCTTCCACTTCCACGCATCACCTTGAGCAACTTCTAATATTTCCCCGTGCTCATTTCTCCCCCTCAAAAGGCCTGGTATGGTCATTCTTGAACGAGCACACATTTCCGGATCATACCATCCTATCTATTGACAAGGTGACCCCTGATCATGAATATGACAAGTCATTAAACAACCACCATTGTTACAATTTACTTCGCTACTTGCGAAGAAAAAAAAAAAAACTAATACAATAAATCTTAAATCCCACTTACTTGATCAGGACAACCATATAATCGACGCCTTGGGTTGGCCGAGGTCCACGAAGTGCGAGTTATAGCTTCCTTACCACATCAACAGCGTACCATTTTGAAAGGTTTAATGAATTGTAGAAGAAAGGTTTTTGGGGAAAGTTTAGGGATGATAAGTGACGATACAATTGTGGCTCAAGGAACTGGAACAATGTATAACGGCTTGATAAAGGAAGCTACAGTGAAAGACAATTTTGCCCTCACCAATAATTCGTTGACCTGACCATTACGGGTCAAGAGACGCAATCGGCCTCAAAACCCAACTTTTGAACGCATGGCGACGATTTTCTCAAGGTTTGAGCCCATGCGATATTTTTAGAAAAGTTTAGGGACCAATGATGTATTTGTAAAATAAGTAAAAGTTGCTACAAAATAAGGAAAAAAAAATCAAGTAAAATGAAACTGTGATTTATCAATTATGATCTAAAAAAAAAAAAAAAAAAAAAAAAAAAAAAAAAAAAAAAGTAATTATGATTTTGTCACTCTGATTTTTTTTAACAAAGACCAGATAGTCAAATAAATACACAACGTGATTAAGTGATTAATCTGTACTATCCACCCTAAAATTCAAAAAAATTAGTTATCTACTCACAAGGTTTGTAGTTTTGTACTAAGTTTTTTTTTTTTTTTTTTTTTTTTTTTTAACGGCGGGTTAATTGTTAGATTTTAGTTGTTGGCTCGAGTTAGTGTCGCATCTTCGGCCAGAGATATCAACCGCGAGCCTCTCCTTAGGGGATAACTCCACTCCTATTCCCGATTCGCCCGTGTCGTTATCTAAAGAATCCTTCAACTCCTGATATTTTGTTTCTTAGCACTAAGATTCCATAAATGATGAACGATAAACATCATCAAGTAATATTTTGTCAATTCTACAATGATTATAATTGACATGGGTATTTCAAAACTTTAATTAAAAAAAAAAAAAAAAAAAAAAAAAAAAAAAAACTTTTAAACTAAGCCCTTGGGGCCACTATTAGCCTTTCAGTCGGTAAAATAGTACCACAAAAAGATACGAATTTTGGAGTTGGCTGTCCATATTCACAAGGAGCCGATTTTGACATAATAAGTTAATAACAATAAAAAATCAAAATTCAAAAGTGGCTGCTGCATAGATGATGACTCATATCATTTAATAATGTTCATTTTTTAATCACATGGTTTTTCTATTGGTCGATTTCCCACGTCTTTGGAAATCACTAACACCACAATTCTTCCCACAAAAGCCTACCAACATTAGTTGCCACTTGCCATTTTTTAATCACATGGTTTTTCTATAAGGTTATAAATTATCTATTTAAACGAGTACAAATAGACAATTTTGTTACATTTTACTCGTATTCGAGTTGACCCAAACTTGAATAAACTCGAGCCGAGCAGATCCGACCCAATTAACACCCATGTAAATAAACTTCATTTTGTATCGAAGTATAATATAATAACCTAATTCATGTCTCATTGGATTTGACAATAAATACAAAAGATTTTAAAAAGCTGAGAAAAGCCATTATGTATGTATTTACAGTGAGAGTTTGAAACCATAGTACACAAATGTGACTCAAAGATTCAGGAATCTACACTTCATAAAGAAAGAAAAAACATGTTTAACTAACTAGTAACTACCATTCCACATTACCACCTAACTCTTTTCCTACACCTAACTTAAGCAACTTCTGAACAAGATCTAATCAAACCCAAATTATAAAGAAACTTTTCTGATCGATTCCGAAACAAATTTCCTAACGAGAAGCCGCCCGTTTGTTGTCGAGGTGCTTTAGAACTTGATAACATTTCGTCTTCCTTCACTTTAAGTATGGTCTCGCCGATTGCATTTCTAACCGCTTCAATTGTTTCACTTTTAACTTGAGTGCCTGATGAATCAACAACATAGAAAGCGTTTACAGCTTCGGATCCTCTTGTTGTCACTTCTGCCCGAGTCACTGAAAGCCCATTTTCTCTAAAGATTCTGGTCACATCAGATAATAGCCCGAGTCTATCTTCACCACATAGTTCTAGTCTTAGACCCTGTATGACACAAGTAATTTTGAGAAATACTAGTTTTGACTTTTGAAAGTCAATCGTACCGATAGACTTAAGGGACATGAAAAAAAAAAAAAAAAAAAAAAAAAAAAAAAAAAAAAAAAAAAGAAAAACTGTAAGAAAATAAGGTTTGGAAATTCATATACCTCTGACACTCGTCGCTTGATAGCTGCCTCAAGACAATGAATTACTCGTTGCCTCTCCGCTTCTGAACTAATGGGGCATCCATCAGTATGCCGGATATAAAATTCCTAAATTTTTAGTACACAAACACAAGTTAGACACAAACTACACTAGCATCACAATTTCATATACTTAATATGTGTTACAATAATCTACCTGAAAAGCCTCTGCACCTTCAGCAATGATCGTAGCATGAAAGACCACATATTGCATATCCGTTAGTGTACAAACTGTATCAAAAAGTAGCTTAGGCCGATCAGGACACCTTAAATTCACCACAGTGTACCCTTTTTCAATACAGTTTTCTACAGTCACACGCGGTTTCTGTCCACTAGACCCGATAGGAACATCATATTCATCGGTATCATAATCCCGATCAGCATACATCAACTGATGCAGCCTTCTTTGTGTATGAGTTGACTCTACTGAAACAGCGGTTTGTGCACCACGTCTGTCTAGATCACCTTTTAGAACATAAAGTAGAAGTTGTTTGATTTTGGAGAGTCGATCTGGATCATTGATTGGAAGCCCAGTTTCATTGTCAGTGATGTAGACTATTGAAGCCATTCTGGAATTGTGGGTCCATATTTCCGCTGCGACTACATTGCATTTGAGGTCAGTGAGAACCGCAAAAACTTCAGAAAGTAAGCCGGGACGGTCACGGCCGGTTAGCTCAATTGTGGTGTTCTCGGCAGCATACTGAACCCCAACTGAACCTCTTAGGGACCGGAAGCTGCACCCCCTTGGTCCAAGTGACTGCAACACAAACAAGTGGCTCAATGATCAATATCCACACAAAAATTTCTTGGGGACCCCCATAGGCTGGTAGGTATGGTCCCCGGGATTCTTTTTATAAAAAAATTAGTATAATTCTTCCCCCAAAACAAGATAACCCAATCCCCTTTTAACACCACCCTTATAGGGGTGTTTGGTAATGTATTTAAAAAATGATTATCTCATTAGTGCTTTGTAATACTAAAACTGGTTATGATGATCACCAAATAAATCAACTTATCATCTGAATCTTATCCAATATCACATGATTACTTTTAAACACACTAAACACCCTTTAAATCAATCTAGAACATGTTTATATCACTACCTGTTGGATTCGATCCGCAACATTATCTTCTGAGAGCTTATTTCCATATTTATCAGTAACATGAAACACTGTCATTTCAAAAGTAGTACAGTAAAATTTTAGCAACAAAACAATTAGTAATGAAATTAGGACGAAAAAGTATATAGTTAAAAACATATATACCATCCATGAACCATCCTCCATCTGAAGAAATGTAAGCTCTTTTGATCAGCAGGTTCATATCAGTCAAGACCTGCACCACTTCTAATAAGCTCCCACGCTTATTTGCGCTATCAACCTGCGTAACAAATCAAATTACAAACTTACCTTTAGTGATGTTTTCGACTATTTAACCTAAATGCTTCAAGTAATTAACAAGATATTAACATATTTATCTAATATAATAGTAACTTGACTTTTAAAGTTACACAGTAAGAATTAGCAGCATACTTTCATCTTTTTAATATTTTATTACCAAACCATAGCAACCAAAAATATAATAAATAATGTTATTTATAAAGGAAAAAAAAAAAAAAAAAGCTGTAACTTAAAAGTTGTTTTTAACTTTTTGAAAAAAAACAGTAACCATAATGTAAATTCTGTTCTTATTATTATTATTAACCAAAAAAATGAAAAATTTTAACTGTGATCCGTAAAAAAATATAACAGTATTTTGCCGGTAAAAAATGAAATGTCATGCTATAATTGGCAACAAAACTGAATTTTCTATCGCTCATTATTTGCATATTAACAGTAAAACATGTGTTTTTTTTGCTATTTTAAGTAATTAACTATTTGTCTTTTACATAATACCCCTTTGATGTCATTTCATTATTATACCTTGATCAGAGTTGATTTCTTATCACTGATTTGATCAACAGTAACCCTGAAAACAACATCATACAAATTTTATCAATAATAAATTAATAATCCCAGAAAAATACAAAATAAATAACTCTTGAAATTCACCATTTAATTAGCACTAAATTCAATAAATTTCAAGTAAAAAATAGTTTATTTTAGAATTTTGATAATTCACTAAATTTACACAAAAAGTTGATAAACTTATTTAATTTGTAAAATAAATTAAAAAAGATTATAGAATCTTGAAATTTATCCATTTTTCATAAAAATTATTTAAATACCACCAAATTCATTGAATTTATGTAAAAAGTTATTTATTTCAAAAATACCCATTTGATAAATTCACTCATTTCACAAAATAACTTGAAAAATGAACAAAAATATTAAAATCTTGAAATTTACCAATTTTCATAAAACATAATAACTATCAGCAAATTCATTTAAATCATGTAAAAAATGACCCATACACAAATACCCATTTGAGAATTAACTCAATTCACAAAAATAAAATAAAAAAAGTTGATAAAATTAATTAATTTATAATAAAAAAACAATTTAAAAAGTAAAATTTTCCAAGAATATGGTAAAAAAAAAAAGGGTACCTTGGTGGATGCATACGGTTAACAAGCTTCTCAAATTCATGATCAACATCTAATGAAGGAGACCAGTAATGCATTTTTATTAAATCTTTATAAAAACCAAATTTGCAAATTTTTTATTTATAAAAAAAGAACCAAGATTTGTGATTTATTATTTTGTGGTGAATCTTGAAACTTTTTATAATGTGTGAGAGTGTGTGTTTTTATAGGTGAGTTGAACTTGAAGGTGTTGTGTTGTATGTTTTGTGTTGGCTCCTAGAATAGGTGAAGAGTTTTTATTACTATTATATATAAATTTTTTTAAAAAGACACACATAGTGGCATGGGTCACCACTATTTTTTAGACAACCGTATTATTTATTATTGAGTTTGTCTTTATTTATTTTCTTTTGTGTATTGCACAAAGTTTGGTACCTTATTAGGTACTTTGGTACTCTGATAGTAAAAGTTTCACATGTTTGTTCAATATAGTTTTCGATAACAGTTTGAAATGTTTGTTTTCCCTTAGTTGTTTGTTTCTCTCAAGTTTAAATAAACCTGATCAGTCATGTCTTTCTTTTAAAAAAATAAATAAATAAAATCCAGTCTCACAGTAGACCTCACAATTTTATATGTGAGAGAACATAACCGATTATATTCATGCTAACTTGTGAGAATCTACTATGTGCTTGTGTTATAAAGAACTTGGTTTATAAATCATTTAACAAGTTAGCTTTTACCTAATATAATTTGCTTAATATAAGTATGCATACTAACAATATATGAGCATATGGAATGAGGCTTTAAACCTAATATAGAATTTTAATATTGGTAGTTATTAGACATGATTGTTGAAAGTAAATACCTAATGTCGAGTCTAGAGGTATCATAATGTTCATTACTTTTTGTCATCAAACTTTCCATGTTAAAAAAGTTTCGTGTGTTTATCATTCAAGTTTCTAAGTATGATCTGTCACACTATCATAATGTCGGTCTTTCTTTTTCATGTGTAATCGGTGTTTCTGATAAACTTATGTCATATTCACAGTTGTCATCATTGTTCAATAAAAATACTCATAGTTGTCATGACAGATAAGTTTGACGTGTCGCAATGTTCATTATTCTTTGCCCTCGGTTTCCATGTAAGAAAGCTTCACGTGTTTATCATTGGAGTTTCTAGTATGATCTGGCAGACTACCATAAGTCCATAATGTCGGTCTTTTTCTTTTCATGTGTAATCGGTGTTTCTGATAAACTTGTGTCATATTCACAGTTGTCATCATTGTTCAATAAAAATACTCACAGTTGTCATGACAAATAAGTTTGACGTGTGACGTGTCACAATGTTCATTATTTTTGCCCTCAGTTTCCATGTAAGAAAGCTTCACGTGTTTATCATTCAAGTTTCTAAGTATGATCTGTCACACTATCATAATGTCGGTCTTTTCTTTTCATGTGTAATCGGTGTTTCTGATAAACTTGTGTCATATTCACAGTTGTCATCATTGTTCAATAAAAATACTCAAAGTTGTCATGACATATAAGTTTGACGTGTCACAATGTTCATTATTCTTTGCCCTCGGTTTCCATGTAAGAAAGCTTCATGTGTTTATCATTGGAGTTTCTAGTATGATCTGGCAGACTACCATAAGTCCATAATGTCGGTCTTTTCTTTTCATGTGTAATCGGTGTTTCTGATAAACTTGTATAATATTCACGGTTGTCTTCATTGTTCAATAAAAATACTCACAGTTGTCATGACAGATAAGTTTGACGTGTCACAATGTTCATTATTCTTTGCCCTCGGTTTCCGTGTAAGAAAGCTTCACGTGTTTATCATTGGAGTTTCTAGTATGATCTGGCAGACTACCATAAGTCCATAATGTCGGTTTTTTCTTTTCATGTGTAATCGGTGTTTGTGATAAACTTGTATCATATTCACATCTACTATTACCATTCAAAAGTAGTTACAGTTATTTTCTGATAAATGTTACTAATACCGATCATCATTTGTTCCCAGACTTTGTGTACAGTATGTCAGTATACCATATGTATTGCATCTTACCAACAAAAAGATGAATATCAGATGTCATTTTATGCTTCAAATCTTGATGTTTTGAATTATGTATACCCACAAGTTTGAAACCGTATCTTTTAATGACCCTTTTAAAACATCAAGTACAACAAATAATTAGGTTAGATAGAATGTCAAACTATGCTTCCTCCAAAATTCCTTATACGTTCCTTTCACATTTTGTCTATCCTAATATAGCATAGAATAACTTAACATAGTAATTTGATACCCTACGACTTCTTTAAGTGTACATATGCTATGACAAGACCAAACACTCAAGTGGCGTAATTATTTTCTAAAATGACACAAATGGTAAGCATAACACATGATGATTTTTACTTTATTAAATACATGGTACATACAGTGACGAAGCTTGAAAATTCTAAGTGGGGGGTCGGGATCTAAATTTTTTTTTCCTAACGCTATTTTTCGGGTAATATGTTCGGGTCAGTGATTCGATTCGGGTCGGGTCAAAAATTAAATACTATTATTATATAAAAAAAAGTTTCAATCACTAAAAAACTAAACATTTGTCCAAGACAACTAAACATTAAAAAGGAGACAAACGGTTGGTACCTGGTTCGATTCATTGGAGAAATTAGAGATCAGCCCTTCGACCTTTAAGACCCTTGAATTCTTCAATTATGGACTCCGAATCAAACTTGTCAGCAATTTCTTTTTCTATGTAAATCACCATACTGTTTGCTAGATTGTCATCTGACATCTTATTACGTAGGCGATTCTTGAATATCTTCATTGCCGAAAATCCCCTCTCTGTTGTTGCAGTCGAAACCGGAAGTGTCAAGAGTAGCCGACACACTCTTTCAACCAAATCGTACATGATATTTTTCCCAGTTTCTACAAGAGTTTGGGGGTGGGTCGAAGTGTGAAGGTGGGAGGGATAATAGATCCGGTTTTTTTTTTTTTTTTTTTTTTTTTTTTTTTTTTTTTTTTTTTTTTGAATGGGCTAAATAAGTAATGGTAATGGATCAATTTTTTTTTTAGATGGGCTTATATAAATGTAATGGATCAATTTTTTTTTTTCTAAAACTATGGGGGGTCGAAACCGAATTAAAATGGGGGGGTCGAAACCGAATATATCGAAATTTTTCTACACGAAAACTATATACCCCCTATATCGAAAAAAAAATTCGGGGGGTCGGCAGCCCCCCTTATAAGCTGCGCCACTGGGTACATATGCACAAAATCTAAGCAGTAATATTCTTTAGTATTTTTTAGGGTGCCTTTAATATATATTCTCTTTTTCTTTTCAATAAAATCTGAATAAGTAAACTATGTTACAGTGATTGACATCGTATTCCCTTGTTTATAAAATTATAACATTTGATTCGATGCGTGATTTCCCAACTTTTATAACCCATTTGAGAAGATCTTAAATTCACTTGATAAAGTGAAAACTAAAGAACCTTATGTACCCAATTATTGTATTTACTACTATTTAGTAGTTAACTACGAGTAGTTATCATCTACAACAGTGATAAGCAACTAACTAATCTTAGCATAAAAGTATTGGACTTTGGTCATTTTTAAATACAGGCTATGTTTGGCGACATGTAACAATATCAGCAAACATAGCAGTAGCAGTTAGCTGTTTTTTTAAAACACATGTTTGGTGACGTAGCTGTACACTAATTATAAAGTGTAAAACAAGCAAATGCTTACCGCTTGACGCTTCTTCAGGAAGCATTTAAGTTGGGAGCAGTTGGCGGCATTTCAAATGCTTGTTGAGGTGTTGCCAAACAAGCAAATGCTTACCGTTTGTCGCTCCTAAACGCTTCTAAAAGTGTGTTGCCAAACATGACCACAGTCTTCAAACTGTATAACATTATCACACTAGCTTATGCGGGTGTCTAGTTAAACATGTTGGAATATTGGATAAATATTAATAAGTTAAATGTCTAGTATCGAACCCGAGACATCGGGATTGCACACGTTACGAATGAGTATCAAGCAATAAATAATATATTAAATGTTATGTATATATATTTATGATTTGGACACAAGAAAAAGACTAATGGTCGTTAGTTGTTAACGGTATGGACTAACTATCATTAAACGCAAAGAAAAGGGACTAGATTGTAATTAGAGGACAAGAAGGTTCCGGAAACCCCTTGGGTTTGCTTGGCCGGTTTTTAACACAAAGGGGGGGGGGGGGGTCCCTTTTGCTCTAACTTGTCCTACAAGATTACAATTAGTATATAAACACATCAAGGGTTAAAGGTTTGGTGAATCTCTTGCACACAATAAACCCTAAGTGTTTTCTTTTCTTCTTTTTCCTCAAACCAATCGACACACATCCCTATAGGGTTGTGGATCGATTTTTTGTTTATCAAAAAATCTTTCTTGTGTTTTTACTAGCATATACTTGATATGGTTTAATTCATGTGTACAAGAACGAGGTAACAACACACTATTGTTGTTATCAAGGGATCGATTAACAAAACGGTAAGGGGTTAATCATTG
Organism: Artemisia argyi; assembly: GCA_030686995.1. Classification (NCBI taxonomy): domain Eukaryota; kingdom Viridiplantae; phylum Streptophyta; class Magnoliopsida; order Asterales; family Asteraceae; genus Artemisia; species Artemisia argyi. The sequence continues at coordinate 75,216,131 of CM060699.1, forward strand.
ATCCATATAAACCCTAATTAGGATTCATCACATGTTCAAGATTATTAATTGATTCTTGTTTTGCTAGAATCACTAAAGGGTACGTTCCTATTTAATTTATGTTAATCTCTTATGTGTTATAGATGTTCCTACGCTTCCGCATATGTGTTTACCTAATTATATGATTGTCATGATACTAATATTCTAACAGTGGTATCACGAGCTTGCTATAACATGTAATTGATTACATAAAACACATAAAAAATGAATTTTGATTGATTTAAATACATGTTTTGGATCTAGGGTTTTGTTTTTTTTAATTTTTTGAAACCCTAACCCTAATTTTGGGGGGGGGGGGGGGGGGGTCGATTTATTCCATGAACCCTAATTAGGGTCTAGGTTGCCTACATGTTTATGTGTAATTTGGGCGTATCCTTGACCTAATTGGTAATTGTTATGCTTTGATCCGTGACGAAACATGCATGTTAGTCATGGGTTATTAATTGTTTATTAATTGTTAAGCTTTTTCACATGTTTAGATAGATCTTATATTGGGGAAGACCCCATAATTATTAAAATCAATTATGTGCTATGTGGTATGTGATTAGCTTTGGCCTACGCAATTGACTTGTCAATGTGTGTGGCTCACTTCCATTAAGAGGTGAAGGCCCTAGTTAATTATATGCATATAAAAACCTAGAATTGATTTTGTTAGGATCTTTTCTAAAAAGATTGCATGTGGCTAATTGTTTCACCTTTATAATTGTTATGTTATTAGTTGTTTTTTATTTGTCTTTATTACTTGTTTTATTGTTTAATTGTTGGACACGTTTGTAAGCAATAAAAGGGTACTTTTTCATAAAGCAAATAATACGGACTAATAATGGTGAAACCCTAAGTGATAAAGATTGAATCTTGTGGAGTCTTAGATGCCAACAACGGTTCACTTCGCACGGTAATTCGCTCCAAGGCGAGACTAGCAAGATTCATACTTTATTGCATGATTTTGAGATTGAATCCATAAACTTTTGCTTGATTGATGTTTTGTACAAATATGCTTTTAAAAATTAACTCTTTTAAGACTTGATTCATAACCGTGATATGAAGGCTTAAAAAAGAGCCTTAGAGTCTGCCTTGGTTATCACAATCTTGAATATGTCTTAAACGAATTACTTTTAAAATCATAATTATAGAAAGTCATCTTAGGGTTTATTAAACCTCAAGTAAAACTTTGTGTATTAATTTCACGAATTGGTAATTAAAAGTTTTTATGAAAACTTATGTTATAAAGATGAGTGCATGCATCTTTATACATATTTTGATTGACATATCAAAAATAAGAATACCCTTAAAGATTTAAGTTACATGCCATCTAACTATAAGAAACACTTGAAGTTATTATTTAGTAAACGTGAGACGCAGGCTAAATTTTAATGACAAGGTAAATTTCCGAGTGTGCGTGAGACCACACATGGAGAATTTGCAGTTTCTAAGTTAGACGACTTAGTTAAGTTGATGCGTGAGACCTAGAACTTAAGGCATGAGATGGGATGAAACATGCTTACATGACAAATTGATGAATCAATTTGATGTAAATCCCATAATGATCTAGGAATTGGAAAATTGTTTGCCAATTATTGTTCGACAGATTACCATCTTTTATACTTTCACCACTAGCAGATCAACTGATGTGGTGGAATCTATGTAAAGTTGGATCCTAGATTTTCAAGAAAATATGTTGGTTATATAAATATATCCTTGGGTATTATATTTTCTTGGAAATATAAATTATCGAAAATACTAAAATTGAATTTTGTAAATTCTTTTAAATGTATTAATGCAACATTAAAACTGTAAACGTAAGTTATTCTTTTATCAAGTAAATTGATCTACACCTGTAAGGGTTTGTGGTTAGAGACAACTTTACTAAAAGAATAAACCTAGACTTCTTTCCATAAGAGAAGTGTGAGACTTAATCCTGTTCCTTTTCATGAATGAGAAAGGCAGAATAGGAAGATTAAAATTGTCTAAATTCTGAATACATAACTCATAACAAACTTTAATAGTAAGATGATTTGCACTTTATGAGTTATTTAATTAGAACCTAGACTTGTTACTGCAAAATGGTAAAAGACAAATTAGATAATTTATCTAGTTGTTTTGATTTGACCATTTAAATATACTACATACAATTGTTGGAATGGTAGAGGAAGAAATTGCATGCCCAGTTTTTTCAAATTAATAGTTTGGAATGTGATGAATCACATTTACATAGTACAATACATTCTTTTAGAACCTATAAATAATTGTTGGAATGGGTTTTCTTAAAAGATGTAGGAAAGTAAATAGTACACTATTTCCTTTCACTGATTAATGAGACATTTATGATGTTGTCAAATTCAGTGGGAGTATTGTGTTCTTATGGCTGAATAAGGGATTATTGTAATGTTCTCTAATTCAGTGGGAGTTATAAGACTTATTGTAACTAAGATTATCTTTTGAATGTCTCAAGATAATTACTTTCCAAATATAGACACTGATATTTTCAAGGATAGTCATGAGCGTTTCCTTGATTGATTGAGTAACTCTATATCTACTAGTTATGCTAATGACACAAATCATATTGTTACACATTAACAAACGTGCGTGTTGTTTATGTGGTACATGATGTTGTTCCATGCACAAGTGGGAGAAATCTACATTGTGTGCAAGGTACAACACATAAGAATATGATTTAATGGATTCTCTTAACTGCAAGTAAGAGACTATAGTTCTAATATGATTAATATACATCTAATCTAAGAAACACTTGGTGTTGAAATTTAGTAAACATGGGACGCAGGCTAAATATTAACAACAAGGTGAAGTTACATGTATGCGTGAGACCAACATGGATAATTTACTGTTTCTAAATTAGACATCTATTAGAAAATGTGTCAATAACAATACTACTTCAACTTTAATATTTATGTATTATTGGAATGACATAAATGCATGAAGTAATATAATACTACTTAAATAATTATGTATTCTTAGAATGACATAAATAAATGAAGTAGTGTGTTAACTTGAAAATATTATTGAAACCAAATGATGATGTTCATGATTACTTTAATTATACATGTTTATACTTTATTGTATAGTTATAAACATAAAGTCTTTTAAGTATTACAAGACTTATAATAAAGTAAGACGTTAGCTTGTTATAGTCTTTTAACTAAGACATATACTAGAAGTCATTGAGTTGATCAATGATTAATAACGTAAAGTGGGATTATAACAAGTTTATGTTTTTATGAGACATAAACATGAAATGACTTGTTCAAAAGTACTTGTGTTATAAAGCATGCAATTGGTTTGGAAATACTATTATACCTTTAAGTTAACTTAATTGGTAAATAGGTATGCCAAAAGGAATATGGTTATCTTATATATATTGTTAGATCTTCTTACAATATTAATTCTAATTGAAATACCACATATGGATGGTATGTTCAGGTAGGGAATCAAACTCTTATTAGATTGTTTGATTGAAGATAACTATGATTTCTATTCTTCCAAAAGTTATCAAGGTTAGAAATTGAGTATGGATTGAATATACTCAATTAGACTCCTAGAAGATTAATAAGACGTAATTGAATTATGAAATGTGATGAATCACATTAAGTCTTAAATTGAAGTTCTGAATTTGTTAAGCTACTTATAAGAAGGTTGTTAACAAAAGAATATCAGGAACTATCAATGTGTATTTATAATGTCCTAAAAGAGAACGTTGGATTGTTGCTCTAATTGCTAAGTAATTATAGATAGTCTCTATATTACTAAAGGCAAGTGGGAGGTTTTATCTTAAAAGATAAAATTACAAGATACATAATCTTCTAAAAACACACTAGTTAAAATCATGATGAGGCTTAACATGTAAATGATAAACCTCAAGATGATGGAACTATCATTCATAGATCCACTTGGATATCTCATATATTTAATGAATATACCGACGATTATATGATGTAGTATTACCAAAATAATGAATTGGGTAAATTACTCATACTATGAGTGTTATAGATGTTGTTCATAAAGATATTCAAAATTTTGAAAATTTGGTTTATCTTAATTCTTACTTGTTAGAGAATGAAGATGAGTTTATTCAAAGATAATGTAACTCTAGTGGTTTAAATCTTTGTGTAATAATCATATGGACAAAATTGTATACATACATTAATGTATGTCTTATTACAAGAATATTAATCATACTTAAGCAATTAACTATGATTGAATACTCTTTCCTAGGCACATTAAAGATACAAAGATGGTTAATTTTCATATTTATATGAATATGAAATTTGACAATGAATATCAAAAACTCTTTCTTGAATAATTACTTGAGTGAGGACGATAAGTAATCAAAAGGAGTTTATGAATTCAAGAAAATCTTTGGAAGTGTACAAAGTGCAATAATCCATGAATGGATAAATGCATGCATCTAGGAGATTATTCTTATGTTAAATTATAAAATCTATGTTTAGGTTTATAATTAAAAATAAGGTAATTCCTAGTATTCATGAAAGCTAGTGGGAGTATTATGTTTGATTTGCTAAATCATATATGTTATATAACATATAAGAAGTTACATTTCATATAAGTAAAATGTTAAGACTTAGTTTGGAATGAAACTTTATTTGAAAGATTTAAAAAATAAAACATACAACCTTGGAACAAAAGTTTATAAACATGTGCGGTAAATAAATTCTAATAGAACATAATATATCATTTAGAAAATGGATATATATTATGAAAAGATAGAACATGAATATAAATCTAAGTATGACTAAAGGATTTTCATGTGCATCATATTATTGTTACATCATGCTTAAATGCTTAATGATTTAACAATATTTGATATTCTAAAGAAATATGTTTGACCTTAGAATAATGATCCTCAAACCTGGAATAGCTCCTAAATTATAAGTATAAACAATATGGCAAATTGTTGCGTAATTGTAATAGCCGACAATAAATCTTGAAAGATTAGAAGGCATCAAACATTACACAATGGATATTAAGTTTACGGGATTTTAAAGAGCATATTGTAATTTTTTACAATGATGCTAGTTTAATTGAGATGACACTCAATACTAGTCATGGTAGGATTTTATCCTTGTTAATGGCCATGTAAACTAGTTGTGCTCTACTAAGTGCATAGTTGCATTATACGTTAAAGAATTAGAATACTTAAACTTTAAAATGTTTGAAAGTTTGATTATCATAAAATAGTGACTGAGGATATCACACCATTTATGAAAAATTATGTGTAACTATATCAAGATAGTTGGATATACACATACAAGAATTTTGCTAATTAAATTCTTGAAATAAGTATTCTCAAAATTCGGATAGATCAAAGTTAGTTGAATAATGCCTTGTCAACAAGTATGATTGTCATTACTTGAGGGCTGAGGCATAATTGTCAACAAGTGATTACTTGAGACAAAATTCATTAACTGGAATTATCATGCATTGATCTATTTAGTATTTGGATAAAGGACATTAAGCAATTATTATTTATAATGAATTAAAGTAATTAGTACGTTTGTTTTTATTAACAATAAATTGTGTCCTATATTTGCATGTTTAAATCCGTGAATAACTTATGTTATTCTAAATTGTCCATTGTCGATTAATGATATGGGAATATCATTAAACTAAGACAAATCTGAGAATTGGTTAGAATATACTTGAAAATATATTGATGCGTTGACATACCAATTTCACATGATATTTGATGAATTGAATATAGGACTTATCCCAACTACATGATTTTACTTTATGGATCTTGTCAGTAAGTAAATCATGAATTTGTTATCCTTAGACTTGAGATACCAGATAAGAGTCATGGATGTAGTGCATTTTGTGAAGCAATCTACCGCTCACCGTAACACGAAGTTATAAGGGTTGTTTTCAGAAGTGTTGCAAAGTCCATGGGTTAATCTTGTAGTCAAGAAAGAATTTGTTCCTTCAAATTTGTTTTGAAGTTTAATACTGCTTTGGCCCCTCGTAGGGTTGACAAGATGTTTGCGTGCGCACGCCCAAAGTCTATCTGGAATACGTTCAGATGTTTTGGTAATCTTGCTCAATTATAAACAACGAGAAACAGAATTGTTAATTAAAGAATGACTGAGATCCATATCTTTATTAACGTAGTATTAGAAACAAAATGATGATAATGATAATGATGAATCATTAAAGGTTTTTCCAGAAAACCTAGCTCGAGTTGATATAGGGGCATTGGCGTGTTGCTAGACGCTAACCAATGTCATTTTACTATTAATAGATATCCAAGTGGGAGCTGTTGGAATATTGGATAAATATTAATAAGTTAAATGTCTAGTATCGAACCCGAGACATCGGGATTGCACACGTTACGAATGAGTATCAAGCAATAAATAATATATCAAATGTTATGTATATATATTTATTATTTGGACACAAGAAAAGGACTAATGGTCGTTAGTTGTTAATGGTATGGACTAACTATCATTAAACGCAAAGAAAAGGGACTAGATTGTAATTAGAGGACAAGAAGGTTCCGGAAACCCCTTGGGTTTGCTTGGCCGGTTTTTAACACAAAGGGGGGGGGGGATCCCTTTTGCCCTAACTTGTCCTACAAGATTACAATTAGTATATAAACACATCAAGGGTTAAAGGTTTGGTGAATCTCTTGCACACAATAAACCCTAAGTGTTTTCTTTTCTTCTTTTTCCTCAAACCAATCGACACACATCCCTATAGGGTTGTGGATCGATTTTTTGTTTATCAAAAAATCTTTCTTGTGTTTTTACTAGCATAAACTTGATATGGTTTAATTCGTGTGTACAAGAACGAGGTAACAACACACTATTGTTGTTATCAAGGGATCGATTAACAAAACGGTAAGGGGTTAATCATTGATCCATATAAACCCTAATTATGGTTCATCACATGTTCAAGATTATTAATTGATTCTTGTTTTGCTAGAATCACTAAAGGTACGTTCCTATTTAATTTATGTTAATCTCTTATGTGTTATAGATGTTTCTACGCTTCCGCATATGTGTTTACCTAATTATATGATTGTCATGATACTAATATTCTAACAAAACATGTTTAATAAAGATGCTCGGTATGATAGTGTTCATTATTTTGTGTCTCAGTGTTTCTGCGAATATAAAAGCTTTATGTGTTTATGATGTGTCATAATATCATAATGTTAGTATTTTATTTTCATTTATAATCGGTGTTTCTGATAAACTTGTATCGTATACACAGTTGTCATTACTGTTCAATAAAAAAAATCATAGTTTTCATGTAGATAAGTTTGATTAATAATAGTAATTATTTGGAATTCAAATTTTGACGCATCAAAATGTTCATTAACATTTTTTGTCTTCAAAGTTTTCGTGTGTAAAAAGACTTCACGTGTTTATCATTGAAGTTTTATCATGGACAGACACTTTTTTGAATGTCAACTAATTCAGAGTATTCCATTCCACATATCATCCAATAAGTTTGTCAGCTAATTCAGAGTATTCCATTCCACATATCATCCAGTAAGTTTGTTGCGAAGAACTGATCATCAATGTTTACTCAAAGATATAGAAAATTGGTGTTTCAATATGCCATTTTAATATTTTTTATACTGGTGTAAACTAATATTTTGAGTAAACTATTTTCATGGCCTCGTTGGTTTGTCAGGTATTAAGGATTCAGTTCATTTTTTTTCGTCTCGGGTCTAGTCCCTGTGGATTTGAACAATTACGAATCCAGTCCATTTTACCTCATTCCGTTTATTTTTGTTGTTAATTCAAATGAAATAACCAAAATACCCTCTTCTTCATCTTTTTTATTCTACATTTTAACTTATCTTTTTAATTCTACATTTTAATAACTATTATTAATACTTCTATTTTATTATTTATACACAAGCGCAAAAACTTATCATCTTCATCTTCTTTATCTTTGATATACATAGATAAAAATACAAACATCCACATCACATACCCAGAATTATCTCATATCCAAATTTATCCTATGCCCATTAACCCACTTTTTCTTTCAAAAACAAAAACACTCATATTTATGGTGGGTATGGTGGTAACTCATATTTTATGGTTGATTGGTGGTTGGAGTTGAATGGATGGTTGGTGTTACACCAGGTGGGGATGGTGGTGGACTGGTGGTAGAGTAGCTGGTTAGCAGTGACAGATGGGTGGTGGTGGTTCATGTTTATTGTTAGGTTGTGGTGTGGATGTATTGTTGGAGTTGTATGGATTTGAGATAGAGTATTAATGGGTGTCCGTGATGATTGTTAACTCAAATTTGTGGTGGGATGGTGGAATGACAGTATGGTGGTTGGCCAGCGGTGAAGGCACATTATGTGGTGGTTGTTCGTGTTTTTGGATTGTGGCAAATGGAGTGGTGGTGGTTCGTGTTTGTGGATTATGGTAAATGAGGTGCTGGTGGTAGAGATTAAAGGAAAGTTTTATGTGTGTAGAGTGAAAGGAAAAAAGAATAAAAAATGATTCTGATAACAAAATGTCGCATGGAGTTATGTTTGAACGAGGAAAAAGATAAAGAGTGATGAGTGTTTGTTTGTTGTGGACTTGTAGCTAGACCCGACATATTACTTTGATATAAATGTATAAAATGACGAAAATGCCTTCTAATTTAATAGCTAAACTAAGTCAAGTTAACATAATAAGGGAAAATGGACTGGATTGTAATAGGTCGAAACAACATGGACTGGATTCGAGATGAAAAAGAAAAATGTATTTAATCTGTAACCTCAGACAAACCACAAGGACCATTTATGTAGTTTATTCTAGTATTTTAGAAAAAGGAATATAGAAAACTGTTTTGGGATATTGAATAAAATCATAAATAAATACTATTGTTTATTCGGGTATGAGAATCTCACGAGCTTAAAGACATGACGCTGTTGTTTTCATAAAATCAAAGCGTATCTACGAAATAATAAGAGCTGTAAAACTTCATTTGTCTCAACATGGCTCATGGGATATGGGACCAAATTCCTCCATCATCTCCACTATTATGTTCCATGTAACATCATTTCATATCTATAATCTATTAGCAACATATCTTTGTATGGATATACTAATATTTTTATATAACTCCTAAGTCTTGAAAATTTTATTTCTAGATAGTTCAAAGGAAACTCTGGAGCTTATAATTTACATGTAGACTATGTAGAGACATCAAGTAGTACTGTGTGTTGTCTCAATAATAACGAATGAATAACAAAGTGAGGTCTCATGTTTGATAACATGTATCATCTATCTTGCTATAATGACATGCTCGACTTTAGGCTAAACATTTTAAGCTAAGTTGGAGCTTGAATCAACTCGTTTGCAGCAAGGCCGTTTTCAAAATTTTGAAGGCCCTAAGGCCTAAGCGAGAATTGAAAATGTGCCCTAAATGTAAAGTTTAAATGTGTATCTTTTTAAATAATATAGTGTCAACTATTTATGTAAAATGTCATACCTTAAACACCATTGTATTAAAAAGTTAGTTCATTTAACTATTTTTTACTAGAACCCCTTAAATCCAAGCCTTATAGTGTCTTTGCTTTAATTGATATTTATGAAAAATCAATAGTTTAACATTGAATATAAATTTTGAGGTCTTTGGCGGTCGGTCACTTCTCCCACCCGGACAACCATTTGCAGCCTCGCAACTTTAGAATTTATTTTTTACTTGAATTAGAGTATTTGCTATCTTAATGTGCTATCTTAATGTGGAACCGGCGTTAAACATTCACATTGCCGCGTTAAACTCGAGTTAACCACACCGAGCCTCAGTGGCGGAGCCAGGGTATGCGGTCACGGGGGGCAAGTACTGTAGCAACAACCAAACAGCCCAAATTTCAGCACCCAAAACAGCTTTCAGCACCAAATTTCAGCACCCAAAAACAGCTTTCAGCACCAAAATCAGCAGCAGCAATTCAGCACAAAAACAACCCAAAAAATAGCTTTTAACATGCAAAAACCTATCGAAAACCTGTTTATAAAGTGAATATGTGACAAAAGAAAAAGATTATATGTTGGGCTCAATTTTGTTGAGGGCAAGTTCAATTTTTAGCTGAGGGCATGAAACATAAAAGTCCACTAAAACCAAAATTTTGCACTATAAAAAATTTCATTGGGCCAATTTGTTGAGGGCACCTGCCCCCCCCCCCCCCCCCTTTACATGCTCCCTTCGCCCCTGCCGAGCCTTAAAGTGAAATTCGCGTTAACAGGTTGCGTTAACTCCTTAACGCCACGTTAAGGGTGGAAATCAATAATAATAATAATAATAATAATAATAATAATAATAATAATAATAATAATAATAATAAAAAAAAAAAAAAAAAAAAAAATCACCTCCTCTCCCCCCACCCCCACCCTCACCCCCACCCTCACCCTCATGATTGAAGTGTATGTTCTTGAGTATGTAATTTTGCAGTGTGTATTTTTGTGTGTGTTTAGTGTGTGTACAACTTTTATGCAATGAGAAGGTGATATATAACTTATAGTTCCTGTGGTACTGTGGTGTTTATAGTTTAGTCCTTGTGGTTATATCAGCGATTTTTTTTTTTTTTTTGTAAGTTAATAACATTTTTATTTTTTATTATTATTCTTTTTTAATTCATAACGTTTTTTATTTTGTATTGTAATTTTTAGGTTTATTAATAAAATATTAGGTTGTTTAATGAATGAAATAGTTAAGTGGTTAGTTTGTAAATTGTAATTTTTTTTAAAAAAAAAATGGGATCCAAAATGTTGAGTTAAGGTTGAGTTACGATAGTGAGTATTTATTTATTTATTTATTTATTTTTTTTTAGGTAAAAAAGGTTAAAGCTAATATAACGCTTACGTGGCACTGAGTTAAATTTTAACTTGTGTTATGATAGCAAATGCTGTTAGATAAAATTGTAACAAATAGGTTACTATAGATGTGTGCTTTCAACTACTCCGTAATAGTTAACATTATGATGATGAATTTTTTTAATATTTTATAATTTAGGAAGATCTTAAACATGTAATTAGTGTTTAAATAACTAATTTATGATCAGCATGTTTTGGGGAAGATATAATTTGATTAAAAAAATGGTGGAGATGAGTACCATCCCACTCTTCAATGTTGGAATCCCACACAAAGTGGGTTAGATGTTTGGATTCTTTCTTAATAATTAAATATCATCATACTCCAATAAGCACTTGCTGCGCTAAAAGGCAAAAAGGTGTAGTCATCACCTACTCATCTTATTCCAATTTTCATAGTTGATAGATTTTTTTGTTTTCATTACTAATTAAACTTTTCACATTTGCAAGCTGTTTAATACTGAAAAATAAATTATGTTTTTTTCTGTTAAGATTACTTGGAGAGTTTGAGACTTTGAGTCTTTGATTTGGATTTACAAGACCTAACCAATGTATCTCCGTAACTGTTTTAGACCAACTTGTGCTCTTAGCCACATGATAAGAAGCTAGAAATCCAAAAAAGATTCAGTGACCCGTAAAAAAGACACAAAAAATAGTTTTCTATTTGAAAACTGACAAAAACCCACACAAAAGGCTCATGGACCCACTTCTTAACATGTGTCTAAGGGCACATGTTAGAAAAACCCTTCCATATTATGGAGTATTGTTTTTTGCGTTCATGCAACAAAAGGTACATTGGTCAGTTGTGAAAAATTTTGTTGGTTGAAAAAAAAGTACAGTAGTTGTGAAGGCTGGCACTTTGTTTTTATAAACATAGAGAGATGATATATACACATACATTTTTACTTTACACACATAAAATTTATTTGTGAAGACAAGCAAACTGATTTTTGAAGACAAGTAAAATTATGTGCGCAAAGTAAAAGTTTATATATACATATCATTTCCCTTTCTCAAAACCCATATTTATGAAATACGTGCTCTCGAGAACAAACAAGATGACAAGCATTGAGAGAGAAATGACTAATTTGGCCCAAAACGACTTGTTTTTATTCGGTATATTATACCTAACTCTCTCCAAAAGGAATCTACTTCTTTTAACGTCACAATATTCACCATCGAAATATACATATCCAGTCACCCGCTCAATCATTTTCTTATAGGTGATCAAATCCAAAACTATATGCTACATGCATATGTTCACTCTAATCATATTTTATCTATTTACACTAGTTGATAAACCCGTTTTAACTTCTTCTTCTTCTTCTATAAAATAAACTTAACTTGTCATAGTCTTTGTATATTCATTCATGTTGCTTAAATGGTCTTGTAACATACAATAAAAAAAACAAATGAAATCAACGACAAAATCTACATAGTCACTTTCAAATAAGATACAATAATACGTTAAATTAATAGAAATGAAGTGGTAGTTGGTGGTAAATTGTAGTAATAATGTAGTTAAATAATGTAACAAGAGTAAAATAAAATAATCAAAGGGCAGAACGACAATAGTGGAAATCTTGGGTATGGGAGGGAGTCCATTATTACTGGATTAAGGATTCACTTGGATATTAACTATTGGATTAAGCATGATTAAATGCTTAGATTTGAGGGCCATGTGTAAGAATATTTTTATGTTGTAGTTGCATGACTTGCATCACTCAATAATATCATTACAAATGATATACTATTTGTTTTTAAGCTCAAAAGTTACAAGAAGTTCATACTTGGTTAGATGTTCTATAATGAATAGACTTTTATTTTAATTGCAGCACATGAATGCAAATCATTGAGGTGGTATATTGTAGCCTTGTAGGATTTGTAGCACATCAATGCAAAATGTAGGTAGGCAATATTCGGTGTTAGTCAAACACATTGAAAGAAGAAAATCTCCACATGACAAACAATCCTTATGAGCAATAATAACCATACATTCTCTAAAAAAACATTGGGAGGTAATATATACTTTTAGACACGACACAATAATTTTGCACATCACTATTTGAGGTGTGAATCAATCTTCTTACTGTGGTATACGTATACCATTATCTTTTACTGTCTATATCTAGCAAAGGGGCATTCTATTTAGTGTCTAAAATTGTAGTCATTTAGTTCCAACTACTCAAAAAGTAGGACTTGTCTTCTTTAATTAGACATCATGTTTATAAACAAGTTGCTAATAAGTTGTTATTTTATAGATATCAAAATATAAGTTCATTTTAACTTTTGTAATTTAATTTTACTTTGAATATTATTGTATAATATTTTATGTAAAATATATAAATAAATTGAGTTTTAAATGTATTTTTATTCGTATAATTTTATCAATTATTATATAGTATAAACAAAAATGTTTAAGTAAAAGTTGTATTTAAAAAGTTAAAATAAACTTATATTTTAAAACGAATGGAGTATAACAAAGATGTATGATGGACATTAAAGATCAAATAAAAAATAAAATTAAAATAAAAAATGTGAGAAAAATACATTTTAAATGCATCTGCAAACATAAATGCATTACATTTAAATTCTTTTCCCTCACTTAAAATATGTGACTTAAATCTTTTCTCATTTAAACTTTCTTTCTTACTATATCACTTCCTTGGTGGACAATTCTACAATCTTTATGATGGTACTGAATTTGAAGGAGTAAAATATAAGATTGGACACGTATAGGAGAGTATATTATTCGACAGTCAAACACATCGGAAGAGGTGCATTTCTTGCACATGACAACCATCCTTATCAGTTAATATATTAAAACATGCCATTCAGTGAATATATACTCAGACTAAAATGTTTTTAAATATTTTTAGCACACCTAATTGAGTGATTGACCATCGTTATTAAATAAATTCTGCCTCTTTTATTAAAAAATAATACGCGATTGGCCTGATAATACTTTGAAAGAGACAAACAAGCTATTAAATTTCAGTTGTTAAATAATGAAATAAAATAAGTTTATCAGTTTATAGAAACATTATTAGCTAATTTGTATCACGACCAGACACGAACATATAATCTAATTAAAATAAGTTATCAAAAGTATAAATTATGGTGGGTTTGTCTTGGAACAATTTATCTATAGACTAAATGATAAAAAATGGAAAGAAGCAATCCAAATTTGCTAAAAGCTCTTGTCCATAAATACATTGATGTTAGACATATTATAAGTTGTTATCATGAAAAGAAAATTCCACTACATTATATACTTTTTCAATTTATTTTATTGTTTATTCATTTTTCATTTTAATCAAATATAGTTTTGACGAACTTTAGATCCATATTTTTAATCAAAAAATGAAGCAATTCTTTAACAAATAAAATAAAATTAATAGTTTTTTTTAAGTAAAGGAGATCATAAAGCAAAAAACAACCACGATTTTGATACATAGGTTTTTGCACAAGTAGTTCTATTAAGTGATGTTATACATTTGATAACCATAACTAATGAACCTTATACATTTAAAAACATATATTACTTTATACAAAACAAAATAAACGGGTTCAATAAGTAACTAAACCGACCAAGCACATGTTACAATTAACATATCCTACTATTTGTAACCTAAACAAGAATAGTTCAATATTATGTTTTAATGGTCAATCAAAACAAGCAATGTCCCAAAATGCTTCAAGAATAAAATGAAGCTTGGTTCGATTAGATAAAAACTGAATAATTGTGTGCAAAGAATGAATCGAACCGTTAAATCTACAAAACGTCATCTTTGACTCTATAGAGTTTAAAAGAAATAAAAATGTTTTATGGTTATGTGAACAAAGTGACAACATCTTTCCGATAACCTCGAACAATCAGAAGCCGCGGAATATTCTCCACCAATAAGTCCATATATTCCATGTAAAAATATGAAGGGTGGTTGACCGGAGGAGGTGGTAGGCTCACTAGCACCACTGCCGCCATTCTTGAGTAGTTCATAATCGTCGAGTTCAACTTAAGAGTAGTATACAGAAACTTTTCTACCTGTTGCTCATTCACCACCACATCTTTTCCATCCGCCATTAACGGTTTGCCTTCTTTCTCTGCCCTGTCCTTCATTTCCGTTAAGTAATTCTTTATCCGCTTTTGAGCTGAACTAAATGCCTCCACAGAATCATCTTGTGTTTGGGGCCCACCACCACCGTCACGACCCTTGTGGTCCCATGTCTTCATTGAAATTACAATCACTTCCGCTTGCATCCGAAGATCGTAAAGAAATTTCCTTACATCGGCTTTAAGCTCCTCTGCATCAGAATCCTCTTCGGCTATACAAAAAACTTGAATCTTGCAGCTTTCAAACATCTCTTTGGTGAGCAGAAGCTGAGATAAAAGCAACATGAGACCACCATCTCTAACAATCCAATACAAATCAATTGTCCCATACTGTCGCTGATACTCATTTGGCCATTCGTCAAGTCCCTTGACGATAACAACCGCTTTATTAGCAACGATACAGTCATTAATTATCCCGACAAAAGTGGCTGGAATTTCTGTTAAGTTTTCACGCCTCCAGATCTCAGGGTAACGTAACACCACAATATTGGGTTTGAGATTACCGAGACCCATTGTTTGAACAATACCTCGAAAACCATCAGACATAGTGGGCGCCACTACTATCTCAGCCACACCTTCACATCGTTTGTACTCGATGTAGGTCGCAAGATTTTTGCAAGCGGTTTTGGCATCTTCAGCACACTCATGGTAGTCTCCATCTAAAATGTCGACAAATATAGACATACCACGACCCTTTTTCTTCATGCAATTGGCAAAATCAGCAAGTTTTGGATGACATGGGACATTTTCGGGTAACTTACCCCATGGACGGCAGAAAATTAGGGGGATGGGATACCAATTTTTTGGATGGACATTGCTTGCTGCATAACCAAAAAGTGAATATTGTACTTAATATTGTTAAATATTAGAAATGACGAAGCTACTTCTACAGGACTCACCTCCCAAAGATCGAAGACTACGAAGAGCTAATTGAAAGTAAGCACTCTTAAAACCATCTCCCCAGTCCCCAGCTTTGCCCTTGATGCTCACATAATAGTATATTAGGCTAGCAAGAGCAAGCGACACCACGGTAAATGACCATGAGATCAAAAACATGATTACTGCGGAAAAACACATGATTAGAGTATTATAAAGATATACATACTGCACATAAACACCACAATGATGTAAAAATAAATGCACAAGTAACCAAAATTTTACCATGAAATGAGTATAATCTTCGATCTACTATAAAGGATTAAAGGGCATGCTATAAGTATTACATAATTGTCATTTATATAAAACTCCATGCTTATAGCATCTATATAGAGATTCTCAACTTCTGGCTGTTCTCATCCCACCACAAAGATGCCCTTTTTTCAGTTGATCGAAAGACTACTAACTAAAAGGTTGATGTTTTTTTTCACTATTTTATTTTTTAGGAAGGATACTTTCTCGACTAATGCATGACAGCAACATCTATATGTCACAACTCCTTTCTGCCATGTAATAATGTTAATGCAATCATCTAAAAATAGAAGTGGGCAATTTAAGCCCGTTTACTTATGAGTGTATCAATTTTGGTTATCTTTTCTCTAATGGGTCAACCCGTGCAGAGAAACACCCGTTTCGATCCATTACCCAGCCCACCCAGTTTTGCCACTGCTATTTACACAGATGACAATTTATAAAAGAAAGAGATGAAACCATATAAACTGAATGTATGTACATGTTGCATACCAATACAAAGAGATGCTCCAAGAAGGGAGAGGCTCCAATGATGAAACTTCCAGCGAGGACGCCAGCTAGGAGCATCCAAGAGATCCAGCAGGAAGCAGGACAAGTTCACACCCGCGTAACACAGCAGATAAAACATAGTTATAGTTGGGGATATAAGATCAAGATTCCCGATCACAACACACGCAATACATAGGAATGCTGTGAAGAACGTTGCGATATGAGGTTCACCGCCATCTGCCACTTTGAAGTAATTAAGAACCGGGAGAATGTCATCATTGGCTATAGCTGCTAGCAATCGTGGGGCTCCTGTAAGGCTCTGTAGAGCAGCACCCAAAGTTGAAAGAATAATTCCTATGTAAATGATTGCTGAAGAAGGCCAAGCGATTGTGGCTGTCAGTAATCTGCAACAATAATTGAATTAAGTTTTCAGGGCCATCATTCTTTTCATTATAACAAGGGGATTATACTTCAATTACCTGTCTGTAAAAAGTTTCTCCCTGGTAGCTACAGATCCGAAAAGAAAGACGGAAATGAAATACATGGCAGTAGTTGTTAGTGTTGCAGCTAACGTCCCAATAGGAATAGAACGCTGAGTGTCTTTCAGTGAGGAAGAGCGGTTCGAACCAGCCATAATTCCCGTTACAGCAGGGAAGAAAAGACCTACTAACGCACTGAGAAAGAAAAATCAACCTTTTAGAAGACATAGATCATAGATATCAATTATGGAGCTGGTAATTCAATAACTTACTTGAAATGCCAGTATATCTCTCCATTAGGATCAGGTATCCCAGCATTGTTTGTTGTTTGATAATCAGAACCCCAATTGTCTTTGAATGATTTCAAGCTCAAGCCCGTAATTCCAACTAGTATAACAAAAAGTGAAATATACTTGGTCAGATTTATTTCCCATAGAAGACACAAGCTAGAAGATTGACAATGAAGCCATACCTGCTGGATGATCTTCCCTTGCCGCAAATATCCCGATGAATATGCAGAGCAGGGAAAATAAAACAGGTATAAGAAAGGCTGGTGCAACTTTGTTAATCATTTTCACGCCTCCAAAAACTATGAAGACTAAAATGATAGTAACAATGATCCCGTAGATTTGCAGGTCATGCAAACTTGGTGTTGTTATAGGTTCCGCTATTGCTGTGCCATTTACTTGTGTGACAGTTTCTGCTCAACAAACATGAAACACGATCACATGTAACAGCCATGATTAATTCATACAATTCATAGTTGGTAAAAATTTTAAGGGAAATGCTACATAGCTAGGCAGTCGTAAAATGAGAAGGGATGGTATGGCAATGCACTTTTACAATTGATCTAATCGAGCAATGCCTAGAAAGCCATTGAATACTAAATGTGGCATCAACTGCCTAATATAAAATATATTTACTTTACCTCTAAAGAGTCCAGCCTTTGGCACAGCATTCAAAAATGTCTCCACTGCTCCTAAGACATACCTACAAATAGTATGCATTTTTTATCTTTCTATTATTGCAGACAGAAGACTACTCATACACGACACGACAGAGTACATATTCACAATATACTTACATAGATCCAGCGACCGCATTCCCTAGAAAGAAGCATAGTCCTATGCTGACTCCAACTTCAGGGCCCAATGCACGACCAATGAGATAGTAAGGCCCCCCGCCCTATAGGTAAATGGATCAAATAGTAAAGATTAATACTATTTTCATGCTAATTAAACATGACTCTGCGTATCATGAAGACACTGCATTTCGGGGATATCTTGGAGAAGCCAATGCAAATTCAGACAGTAGGAAACCAGGAAAGCAGAAAAGTAATAAATCTCTACCTTCATTGCACCATTAGTTGCAATTGCACTCAATGATATTGAAGTCAAGAAAGTACACAAGCCACATAAGGCAACTACCGCTAGGGACCCACCTATGCCAGCCATGCCAACAATCCTGCATTCCAATTCTCAGTAAAGTAAGAAGCCCTTCATACATGGGCAGGGAAGAAAGAATAAAAAAGGATCCTTCTAAACAACAATGAAAGAGACAAACAAGCACCCATATAATTCATAAAAACAGGCAGATGACCCTACTCGCAATTATAGTGCTAAGATGTGTACATTACATACCACATATTTTGGTACCCTCCATCCCAATGATAATGTTAACTATTAAGGGTATAAATACTTCAAAAAAAGGTCCTTACCAGTATTTCTTTCTGTCCTTGTAGCTAAAAACTAGTCAAGCCAGTAACTATGCTTGGGAAAATCATTAGACTTAAAAGAGACCATTCTATGAGTGATTTTAACTATGAAGCGGTTAAGCTAGTTTGTGTAAAGAACTCAGATGATTTGCCCTTTGTTCTGTTGACCTTAGCTTAGTTTTAGTAGTAAAAAGTAGAGCGTGATAGTATCATAGCACAACCCATATGGCTTTATGGCCTAAGACAGCAAGCAATTATGCACCTCAACAAAAGGCACTGTTGAGTCTGTTTCCTGACTCCTAGAACTTTGTCTTAATGATTTAGTTACTTACTCAAGAATTAAGATCATGCACCCGAAAGTCACAATGAGAAACACTGAAGGTTCATAATCAAGCTTGTCAGAGCAATAAAACCTACATAGCTACGCATAACTTGGATTTGGGTCAGGTTATTTATACAAGCATGTTGAGATTGCTTTAGACACACAGCTCACGTCTCTATTCTGAAAGTGCAAGACTTGGCTAATCCTCAGTTGATAAACTCCCTAACCCTTACGTTCATATATAGACGAGGTTTGAGATATCTATTCATATTATAAGCAATATGGCTCATAGGAAAACACAATTATCATCTCAAGAACAGGATGCCCAAATAATTATGACCATCAAAGAATTCATAAATTGTGAGTTTAAAAATTACACTGTTACGTTTGTGCAGATAAACCCAATTAGTGCAAATAAATTTTGCAAGACAAAATAGAAGCTCAGGGAACTTACTATCAAGCTTCTTGTGCATCTTTAAACTTTATCAAAAGATAGTTGGATAAAGAAGCAGTAACATAAGCCACAAAGAGAAAAAACATACCACGAAAACCTGATGTAGTAGATAATTCCCAATATGTTCTGCAAGCATGGGATAAAAACTCCCATCATCGTCCCTGATTTGACAGCACTGTTAGGCTGCATCTGAAATAAACACAAACAAGTAAAAACATATATAATACTCCTTAAATGGTTATATCTTGTTCAAAGATTTGAAATACCCCTCTCAGTGTTCATATAAGGTATAATTTAACTACAGAAACCTTATCATATACGCATGCCTTTATCTGAGAAGGAGATAAAGACTTTGTATATGGAACTCATTTTAAAGTAACTGGGTAGGCATAACGTTAATAAAATTCAGCTGATAAAAAAGATTTGTCATAATGGTAATGTTGAAGAAGCTTATTTTCAACCAATTTGTCTTCTGATGAATATGAGCTAAAACATGCAGAATTTCCCTTGTAGCAAATTATAGGGTAATGCAGCAAAGCAATGTATTGACTAGATGTAAGACCGTTTTAGTAAAAAATAAGTACCGTTGGATGGTGTGGAGCAGAACTATCTTCACGCCCTCTAGGACTCGTAGGTACGGGGATTGGCTCTCCTGTCATACTAAAAATGAATAGTCAAACATTAACTCTACAACTTACAACTACGAAAAAATAATAAAGATTATCCAAAAGAGAATACTGGCGTCAACAATTACAGGGTTTCTTTAGGATTTCAATATTAGGCTAACCCAAATTCATTTGAAGCAAAAGGCTCGTTCATGTTCATACCAGAGAGAGATTTGAAAAACAAAAAAAAAATATATTTATACCTTTTGAGACCAAGGATGTTAACAAGAGAATCAAAGCCGAATAATTCCAATTTGGACTCTGTGTGTTCACCATTGACTCCTCGATCATTTTGCGTCGACTCTTCGTTTGCACCTGCACCCGTGGTTGTTTTTACTTTGCTGACAAATGCAAGTTATTTTTCAATATATTAGCAGCAGATAAGGAGTTATATTTTGATATCCTACCAAGTCATTAGTGCTTTATAAGAAAGGCCATTATATTTCTGATGTGTAAGTGTGTGTGACACTTTCAAAGCAACCAAAAGAGCTTCTCATTTGATATGTCATATATTACATCAATACTAACGGTGACAGTTCGTTCGGGTAACAGAAGGAAAAACACAAAGCATAGAAGTAAATTAAAAGGGATACAGAAGTAATGACAACTCTACCTCTAATAAAACCCAACCAACTCAGCACTTTGCAGAATTTACAATCATATCATCCTGGACACGTGTAGGGAAAACCTTACAAACAAACAACAGTAGGTGGATATTTCAACAGAGATTCGTATTACGAATAAACTACTACATGAACCTTGAGATCTTAAAAGTGTAGATTGAAGTCACTCAAATCCCAACAAAGCAAATTCCTATAATGGTTTCACAACAGCAGCGGAAATCAAAGAGAAAAGAAAATTATCACAAACCCTACAACCAATACGAATACCTATGTACATTCATATGGAAAGGTCATTAAGACTGAGTCAGGGCCCAGACTCAGTGGACAGTGAAAGACCTTCCAGTGTTCTGCAAACACTAGACGTCACTTTTTTTCTCCTTAGAGGTCACACATGTTTTATGATGCTAAGGAACTTTAGCAGTGTCCAGAACTTAAAGTCTTAAACTCTAGACATATTAAGAATTGAACGGTAGAGGGCGATAAACATAAAAATAAATATATGTTCTTTTGTTCAAGAGTGAGCCAGGTGAGCTTGGAAGCATAAACATGTCAATTTTATTGCAAGCCTAAAAGAAGATAAACGGATTTTTACATAAACTTTGTTTCATAAGGATCAGATTAGCATTGTTAGTGAAGTGAAGGCAGGATTATGCTCCTAATATTTTATTTTTCTTTCTCCGATTTTATCTTAATTGTCCAAAACTCGTAGTAAAACCACAAACAGACCAACCTGGGAGCATAGCATGTATGATCTATATATGGAAAGGTACACTTAACTGATCATCGTATGCAACTCTTTCTCAGAGTTTAATGGCATACCACACTCATAACCAAATTATTTTCCATCCCAGCTAAGCACCAACGTAAATAATATAACAATATCCATTTTGAAAGTCTTAGGGGTGTTTAGGATTACAGAATGCTATAAAAACTAAAAAGATTCATCCATTTATTGCATTTTCAAACAAGCAGATTGAATTACACAACTTCAAACTGATGATTTAAAACAGCTTATTTCACTCAGAAAGTCACAATTCACAAATAACATGAAAAGCAATCCCATACACCTTCTAAACCTCTAATCTACTATATCAAAACGCGGCAAGGATAATTCTAATCACCTATAACAAACAGATAGATACTAGTGATTCATTAGAACCACAATCCATATCAATTTCGTGACTCAAAAGTCACACCTAGCAATTTCGCCTATAACGGAATTACAAAAGCACCTTACACCTCATTAATATAAACACAAACCAGCAATTCCGCCTCATACTATCACATTTCAACATTTTGCATTTTCACCTAAAAATTAACCTAGCGCTTAACATTATCCACACAATTCGCACCAAAATCACATCAACAGCAGCTAGTACTAGTAATCATCATATAACACATCTACTAATTCTAGTTAAAAACTACAAAGTTATGAATTTCGCGATACATTTCGCAACATATAATAAATAAATATCTAGTAATCAGACACAGCTTAAATTGAAAATAATAAAAATAATAAAAAGTAGAAACTAACTTATTAGAAGAAGAAGAGGATCCGTGATGATCAAATGAGGTCATCTCAAGTATAACCGGATCGTGATCATGAGCAACGACTGGACCGTATTTGCGACCGACACGTGGCACCGATGACGGTAATTCATTATCATCTGAGCTTATTTCAATCTCATCGTTCCTCATTTTATTATTATAATCCCACCAGATCTACTACTATTACTGTGTGCAGAAACTGAAAATCTGTATATAAGGGAGATCTAAATAAAAAGGGCGCAGATTTAGAAAGAGATAGTGGACGGGGTGTTGTTTGTTTTTGATTTTGAATTGAGTAGGAAATCAGCAATTTTCTATTCTTTCTAGATATCTTAATAATACTATTCTATCTTTTTTATACATTTTTTTTAAAAAATTAGTCAATATTTTGATTTTTCTTTCAACACAATGGAGCTTTTATTTTTATTTTATTTTCCCTTTTGGTGTGTTTTGCAAAATTAATTGTAAACTGATAGCTACTAATTGTACTTAAGTTGTTAGGCTACTCACAGTGGTGACATGCCACGACCTTATTATATCAGTTTTATCTTTCCGACGACATGACGACGATTAAGTTGACACTGTGACGACCAAGTTAAATTTATTTTATTTTGTTTTTTAACATGATACACTTATTTGTTCAAGCTTAAAGGTAAGGGCATGTTTGGTAGGGTGAAATTCAAAAAAATGAAATGAAGCGCAGAAATCAAATTCACATAAATGAATTCCACATAAATTCAGTAAAAATTATTGTGTTTGGTAACACCAGAGAATTGACTTAAGAAATCGGTAAAAATTATTATTATTATTATTATTATTATTATTATTATTATTATTATTATTATTATTATTATTATTATTATTATTATTATTATTATTATTATTTCATTGATACAAAATAAACTTACACAAAGTTGGATGGGAGTCTAGACACAAGTTGTGCTCCCAATCCTTTCTGAATACAAAAGCTTATTCTATGAAAAATAAAAACACCACTCTTAGCATTATTTGAGTGGCTAATGGCAATAGACTTAATACGTGAAAGTACATCCAGAGCCTTCGTATCGAATTCTCCAAATGTAGAGAAAGCAAATGGTATGAACTTGTATCCATTGTCCTCACATTTGGACGCATACTTCCTCTTTTTCTTCTCCACATTGTTTTGTAAAGCTACCCCGGGAGACCAAGAAGTCGCCCCCACACCAGCAAATGGAGAGATTCCAGTCACATCCAAACACGCATCTTTACCTTGGAGCCAATTAAATAGTAAAAGATCTGCAGGACGTAGCTCCTTCCCTTCCTCCGAAAGGAAACCCACGGGAGCCTCCTTGCGCACCATAATCCCAACCTTGGAACATATATCAACAAGAATATCACGCACCAGATTGTGTCTGAACTTCACACCCACTTCACTAGAACAGTGAACTGCATGATCCCCCTATTGGTCCATACGATGCACATTGCAACTCGGGCATAGGCTACCTTCAGAGTACATCGGTATAGCAAGCCTATAGCACAACACAGATCGAAATTGGCGATGGTTCATCCTTTGACCCAAACCGTCAATAGGGATGGTGAAAAGAAAATCATGTGCATATGGGGCATGAATGCAACTGAGAATAGCTGTCTGCCGTGGACTTAGCAAGTACTTAGCAACAAGGTCTTTCTCAATGACATCAAAGTAAAACTTTGCCAATGTTTTCATCATATGGGGGCAGAAGTGCAAGTGGTGTCAGATAGAATGTCAATGTCGCAAATAGTGTTGAAAGTATCAAGAGCATACTGAAAAGAAGAACCATGAGAGATAATACCAGATTTGGACAGTATCTTGGCCTGTAAATCCCTTGATTGCATGCGGGAGGCAAGAAAAGCATACTGGATGATGTCTCCTGCTGAAATGATGCCAAGACCACCCAACTTGATTGGAAGAGTGGCTAACCGCCATTGCCAATCACCGAACCCCGGACCTGAAGTTGTAACAATTCTCTCCAAGGAGGCACGTAGAGCCTGATAAAACTGAACTTGGGCCTCTAATAAATATAAAGGCGAACATGTCCTCAAAGCATAAAATAATTTCGCAACCCCAGCACAGTTGCGAAGAAGAAGAAGTTCGCATTGGGGATCATGGAGTTATTATTATTTATTTATTTATTTATTTATTTATTATTATTATTTTATTATTTATTTTTATTATTATTTATTATTTATTATTATTTTATTATTATTATTATTATTATTTTATTATTTATTATTATTATTATTTTATTATTTATTATTTATTATTATTATTAATTATGATTATTATTATTATTATTATTATTATTTATTATTAATATTATTATTATTTTTTATTATTTTTATTTATTATTATTATTATTATTAATAATAATAATAATAAATATTAGATGATTTACAATTTGGTGTTGGGGTATCGGGAGGAGGGGAGGCTATTCTTCATGCAGTGAATCGTTTGGTTGAGGATCGTGGGGGTGATGTTGGTCTTTCTATGTTGTTGGTTGATTTTAAAAACGCTTTCAACATGGTGGATCGGGCTGTTATGTTGCGTGAGGTTCGGCTTCATTTTCCGGCTATTTCATAATGGGTGGAATTCTGTTACTCTAGCCCCGCCAGATTATATTATGGTGAGCATACTCTTTGGTCTCATCAAGGTGTGCAACAAGGTGATCCGCTTGGGCCTCTTCTTTTTGCTTTAGTGTTACATCCCCTGGTATGTAAGATTAGAGATTCTTTTAACCTTTCTTTTCAAGCATGGTATCTGGATGATGGTACTGTTATTGGAGATACTTTGGTTGTGGGTAAGGTTTTAGAGTTGATTATGATGGATGGACCTAGTCGTGGCTTACACCTCAACGTTGATAAAACTGAGGTCTTTTGGCCAAAGGAAGACCCTAGAAGCAGATATGCGGGTGTGTTCCCCCCCAATATTTCTCGCCCCGTGCATGGTGTTAAATTATTGGGTGGGCCTGTTAGTGTTGATTTTGAGTTTGGTAGTAAGCTGGTTTTGAAAAGGGTAGCTAAAACCATTGATCTTATGGATGCTGTTGCTAAACTTAACGACCCTCAATGTGAGTTGTTGCTACTCCGTGCATGTGCAGGTATTTCCAAGTTGTATTTTTCTATGCGCACATGTTCCCCCAGGGTCTTTGAGTGTGCTCAGGTTTCTTTCGATACGGCACTTCGTTCTTCATTGGAACGTATTGTCACTGCCTCTGGGCCTGGTTTTGGTGATTGGCAGTGGAGACTTGCCACCCTTCCCTTTGCCTTTGGAGGGCTTGGTGTTTATTCTGCAGGAGATGTCTTGAAATATGCTTTTCTTGCGTCTAGACTTCAATCTGCTAGCTTACAGACTAAGCTTCTCCATAGTTCTGGTATTGTAACTGATGGTCCCTCTTTTGATGATGCTTTATGTACGTTTAATATGGATATGGATTTTGACCTTTTGAGTAACCTAAGCGAAGTCGTTGCCCCCAAACTCATGAAGAAATTGGCAGATATATATTTCGGTCGGGTTACCCAAACTGTTGAATCTACATTCCATCTTTCTCCTCGACAGATGGCGCTATGGAGCTCTCTAAAGGAGGATCATACTTCAGATTGGCTCAGGGTGGTTCCTATATCTGGTTTGGGTCAAACTATGAATGCCCGGACATACCGTTGTGTGTTGTGCTATCGGCTGGGTGTTCCTCTTTTCACTGTTCAGGTACTGTGTTCAGCTTGTTCTCGTGTTTTTACTGGAGATATTTATGGGGATCACGCGGTTTCTTGTGCGGGTATTGTTGGCATTAAACATCGGCATAATATTGTGCGTGATGTTCTTGTTGATATATGCTCTCGGTCCGGAATTTCAGCTCGTAAGGAGGTGGATATTGGGCTTTATGGTGATAGGGATAGATCTTTGCGCCCAGCTGATATATTACTTTACTCTTGGGATGGCGGGCTTGATGTTTGTGTTGATCTTACGGGGTCGTCACCTTTGACGCAATCTGGTATGATTGATTTTAGGCCAGGTCGTGCGGTTATTGAAGCTGCACAGCGTAAACGTATCAAATATGAGGCCAAATGTGTGGCTATCGGATATGGGTTCCTCCCCTTCTCTTTCTCCTCTTTTGGAGAACTTGAGAAAGATGCAGTAACTCTTCTAAAACGTATTCGACGTTTTTCTACGACTCAAGACATTGGAGCACGGGCTGCCGTTCATATTTTTAATAGGATTAGTTTCGCTATTGCTAGAGGTGTGGGGGCTCAGTTGGTTTCTCGGCTCCCCACCAATTTCTTGTAAAATCCTATTTATTGTTTATAAAAGTGATAGTTTATAATAAAATAATAATAATAATAATAATAATAATAATAATAATAATAATAATAATAATAATAATAATAATAATAATAATAATAATAATAATAATAATAATTGTTAGTGCAAATATTACGATATTTAATCTATACAGTCTCGTTTGTTTTGATTGATGACAAACGTATAACTTGATACATAACGTAAAATGTACAAGTTAGTTGTAATCATAGTTTATCTCAACATACATTCAACACCTCTCAACTCTCGAGTCGTCGTATGCTACAACATAGGTTCGTACATGTTTGTTATGTTGCATTATGATCAAACCCCTTGACCAACTATTTAGAATGACTAAAATACTTTAGGAGTCTTTAAGTATTTTAGGTGTCAAATTACACTTTATGTGTTAAATAGCATAAGTGCCACATTAGGTGTCTAGATAATATTAGTAAGTTTACAATATATAAAAATGTGTCTTATAACAACATAAGTACATAAAACATTTTTAGTAACTTACTAAATATTATATAGCTAGCTAATTGATGAGGCGAAAAATGAACCACTTTTAGGGGGTCATTTAAGCCCGGAATTGAATTTATTTGATCAAATAATGCCCTAAATCGTTCCTTTTGTGATTTTAGGTACTTTGGGAGTGAAATCTGGAAAAGGAAGCAATTCGGACGTTTTTGGAGCATAAAAGTGAAGAAAACGCAAAGACTTAATTTTCCAAGCTGGGAACAGTGTGTGACGGCGTCAAGAGTAACAAGTTGAACGGCGTCAAGAGTAAATTTCATGACGACCCAGTACAGAAATGACGGCGTCACAAGGTAGAGCGTCAAGAGTTAAATACGTGACGGCCTGGAAAAGTATAACACATGACGGCGTCAGATGTAGATCAAGGCAGTCCGAGGATTCTTTTGGCGGCGAGATGACGGCGTCACAAGGTTGTTCTTGACGCCGTCAGCCTCAATTTTCTATATATAGTTTTCTAATTTTCATTCATTGAGAGGAACAAGTTTTGGAGAAACCCTAAGGCCGAACCATATACGAATTTTACAGGTTTTTCAAGGGTTTTCAGCCCTTGAACCCTTACATGTGCAATTGAAATAAGTGTTCTTCTAATTCAATCAATATGTCTATGTGTTGGTTGTCTATATCTTGTGCTTGTCTTGATTCCACCATGCTAGGCTAGATTTATCTTGTGTTTGCTTAGATCTAATGAAACCTAGATGTTGATTATGTGTTGATTACTTGTTTATGGTTGTATTGGATGAATGATTTCGATGTTAGACTTAAGAAAACTGACAGATCTCTAAATGGTAACATGCTTGAACGTCTTAGGAAACATGAACCGATGTGTACTAGGTTTTATTGGTTGTATTTAATGCATGAGTAAATTCTAATGATCCCATGTAGGGGTGTCATTCGGGTTGACCCGGTCGGGTTCGGGTCAACTCGGGTCGGGTCAACTCGGGTCAAGCATCCAAAAAACATACCCGAACCCGACCTTGTTTAGTCTCGGGTCAACTCGAGTCGGGTCAATTCGGGTCGGGTCAACTCGGGTTCGGGTCTGGCCGTTTACTTTTTTTTTTTTTTTTTTAATAAGAAATCTGATTCACTCGGTTTGTATTTTAATAATGAATATAAAGTTTTACCATAACACATGACTATCCATTATTCCATTCTTAAAAGATATAGTGAATTAGTGATTAGCAGATCACATCTTTGATTGGTTTATATAGTTCTCAACATTATTTTGTTCCTTTGTTGCAAATATTCATCACAGTTATTCATTCTATAACTTTTATACTCCAAAAAATAGTACTCTTGCAAAAAAAAAGAATACACCTATAACTTTAATTTGTAAATGATATGCATATAGTTTGAAACGCCAGTCTTGTTCTTTAGAAGTTAGGTGCGTTTTTTTGTTTTTTTTTTTATTTTTTATATGTAAATGTATGATGAACTTACATTACATATTTACATGGGCTTGACTTTGGAACGTTTCTCTACGTGGTCCTTTTAATAAAAGAAAAGCCTACAAAGTTTACATTTAAAAAAAAAAAAAAAAAAAAAAAAATCAAACTCGGGTCAATTCGGGTTGACCCGAACCCGAGCAAGAGATATATATTAAACCCGAACCCGACCTTGTTTAGAACTCGGGTCAATTCGGGTTGACCCGATTGACCCGAATATGCTTTTTGACCCGAGTTGACCCGACCCGAGTTGACCCGAACCCGGTCGGGTTCGGGTCGGGTCGGGTCGGGTTTTATGACACCCCTAATCCCATGTTAGGAGCTTCTTAGCCGGCTCGACATAGGAGTGAAGTAGGCACTCATAGGATTGGGGAGTTAAGTACGCCACCCCATGAATGGTATTAAGGAATACAATTCGTCATCCACGCAACTATAACAAGTAATTAACGTGTAAAAGATATCTAGGGAGTAGTGAAATCTAAGTAAACACATTTCTCCACTTATTGCTCACAACCTTAGTTTAATTTAGTTTTATTTTCATTTCTAGTATTTTATTTTGATTGCATCTTTAGTATTGGGTTAGTTGACTAGCATCTAATCCCGCCCATATCCTTTAAAACCCGAGATTTTTACTTGCTTTCTAAAAAATATAAAAATACAAAAATAATCATCCCTCATCTCTAGAACTAGTATTTAGGTTTTCTAATCCTAGCGACACTATTCCTAGCTGAACGATCAATCCCCCGGTACTTGTCACTATACTATACTACAACGATCAGGTACACTGCCTGGTGGGGGTTGTAAGCTTTTCGAGATCCCTTGAGAGGTAAAGCCTGGTGCAATCCCTACGCATCAAGTTTTTGGCGCCGCAGCCCGGGGAAATATATTTTGATTTGACATTGTGTGTTGACTTAGAAGATCTTGATTTGACATATTGTGTGTTGACTTGGAAGATCTTGATTTGTCTAAAGATAAATATATTTTAGAACATGGTTTTATCTTTGTTAGTTTTGGAACATGGTTTTGGAAAACCCCTTTGTAAGTTTGCCTATAAATAGGAGTTCATAGTTTACTTGCAAACTTGATGAAAAACTACACACACATAGATATATAGGAAACCATGTAGAAACACACATGAGTCACCATTTCCATAATGATCATAATGCTTCTAACATTCATCATTGTTGTAAGCATATTGATGAAGCGAAAAATGATCCACTTTTAGGGGGTCATTTAAGCCCGGAATTGAATTTATTTGATCAAATATTGCCCTAAATCGTTCCTTTTGTGATTTTAGGTACTTTGGGAGTGAAATCTGAAAAAGGAAGCAATTCGGACGTTTTTGGAGCATAAAAGTGAAGAAAACGCCAAAGTCTTAATTTTTCATGCTGGGAACAGTAGGTGACAGCGTCAAGAGTAACTTCCTGACGGCGTCAAGAGCAAAATTCCATGACGATCCAGTACAGATTTGACGGCGTCACGAAGTAGGGCGTCAAGAGTAAAAGTCATGACGGCCTGGAAATGATTATCACATGACGGCGTCAAATGTAGATCAAGGCAGTCCGAGAAGAGTTTTGGCGGCGAGGTGACGGCGTCACAAGTTTAGTCTTGACGCCGTCAGACCCCTTTTCCTATATATAGTTTTCTAATTTTCACATTAAAAAAGAGAGAAGTTTTGGAGAAACCCTAAGTACGAACTTGGTGCGAATTTACAGGTTTTTCAAGGGTTCCAAGCCCTTGATACCTTTCATGTGTAATTGAAATAAGTGTTCTTTTAATTCAATCAATATGTCTATGTGTTGGTTGTCTATATCTTGTTCTTGTCTTAATTCCATCATGCTAGTCTAGATCTATCTTGTATTTGCTTGGATATAATGAAACCTAGATGTTAATTATGTGTTGATTACTTGTTTATACTTGTCTTGGATGAATGATTTCTATGTTAGGCTTAAGAAAACTGGCAGATCTCCAATTGGTAACATGCTTGAATGTCTTAAGAAACATGAACCGACGCGCACTAGGTCTTTATTGGTTGTATTTAATGCATGAGCCACTGTTTATAATCCCTATGGTTGTGCTGGGCATGGTATAGGAGGAGATAAGAGCTCATAGAATTGGGGAGTTAAGTGTGCCACCCCATGAATGGTATTAAGGAATACGATCCGTCATCCATGCAATTATAATAAGTAACTAACGTGTAAAAGATGTCTAGGGAGTAGTGAAATCTAAGTAAACACACTTTCTCCACTTATTGCTCACAACTTTAGTATAATTTCGTTTATTTTCATTTCTAGTATTTTATTTTGATTGCATCTTTAGTATTGGGTTAGTTGATTAGCAACTAATTCCGCCCAAATCCTTCAAACCCGAGATTTTTACTTGCTTTCTAAAAAAATATAAAATACAAAAATAATCATCCCTCACCTTTAGAACTAGTATTTAGGTTTTCTAATCCTAGCGACACTATTCCTAAGCTGAACGATCAATCCCCCGGTACTTGTCACTATACTATACTACAACGATCAGGTACACTGCCTGGTGGGGGTTGTAAGCTTCTTGAGATCCCTCGAGAGGTAAAGCCTGGTGTGATTCCCACGTATCAAGTTTTTGGCGCCGCAGCCCGGGGAATAGTTATTGTCTAGGTTAGAATTTCTTTTTATTAGGTCTACTTGCTAGATTCCTTTCTAGTAAGACCAATTCATATCAAGGGTCAAAGAAAAGATCAAAGAAAATTCCGTACCTAAAAAAATTGAAAAAGTCTTCGCGGTTTCAACCCCTTTGGTGTTTGACCAAGAGGATAGCGGGAAATTTTCCCCAAGTACTTCACCATTAACTACCCCCCGTTCTCATGAGCATCCCCATGCAGAGAAGAGTTCGCAATTCCATAACATTTTCGTTGGATGCTTGCGAACCACATTCCCGAACTTATCTAAGAGACGTTCTTTTGGTTTTAAACCCGGTGTAAAGAGGTTGTACCTCAAAAACACCACTGATTTGAAACCCTCTATGGAACAACATCTCTTTTTACACACCAGTGACCCGTGCACAGGTTACAACTTAGCCAAAACGTCACCCAACCCCTTCTACAACCTTACCTCTTTCTGTGACAGTAATGAGACGTTCGACCCTGGCGGACCTCGTTAACGGAATAGCTACTCATGAGTTTTACTAATGTTTAGCTATTCACACAAAGTGTAGGGACTAAACATGGAATTACTCCATTTCTCACCTCACACGGGCATCTGACGGCGTCAGACATAACTCTTGACGTCGTCAGCTCGATGGATCAGCAATATTAACCCAAAACCAATCACTTTCAACCCATACCCCACAAATCTCACCCAAAGTGCTGCTACTACTCCGAATCTCCACCCTTCAATTCGACGTCTTCCGCATCTAATCTTCACTTGGTAAGTGATTTTTCTTCATTCTTTTTCGATCAATTGTCCATAGGATCCATCAATTTGGAAAACCCCTTTCGCCCGAGACCCCATTCATGACCCATCATTAACAAATCGTAATGCCATCCATTTGGTGATTTGTAAACATGGGGTTACCCGTTGGTTATGTTATCCCACTCGAATCATGCATTAGTTTAGGGAAAGCCACTTATGCCACGGATTCTTTGACCCCCCACCCATGTTTTCTGATTAAAGGAGCGTTTGGGTAATGGATTAAGAGTTTGAAAATTGATTTTTCCCTCGCATTTGCATGATTCGGATTCTGATCAGTCTGACGGCGTCAGGACTACTCCTGACGGCGTCAGATGTGTCTGACAGCATGAAAATCATTAGAATTCTCGTTCTAATCGTTTCCGTTCACTCTACCTTTTTCCAGGAAAATGAGCAAAAGATCTCATCAACATCGGGGCAGTTCCTCTAGGTCCCAAAGAATCAATTATGGAGAATTGGTCCATGGTTGGAGCGAGTTTGACACGGTTGGCGCCACCACCAAGTATGCGGAACTTTGTAACCACCATATTGATGCTGGGGCTGTGGTTGATTGGGAGTTTCTTAGGGCCCAAGGGTTGGAAGCTGCGTTTCTGGAGAGGATCCACACTGATGGGTTTGCGGTCCTCAGTGGGAGAGGTTGTTTAGGATTAGAGAGACAGTGTATAGTGAGTTGGTGAGGGAGTTCTTTGCGACCTTCCATTTTGATCAGGCTGAAGCTAGGACGGATGTGGGGGGCACCAATATATATTTTAGGCTAGGGGGAGAATTGCGGTCATGTTCAGTCACTGAGTTTGGTTGGAGGATTGGGTTGTATACTAGGGAGGAGGTTGATGGGACTTTTATGCAGAGGTTGTTACATGGGGAGACTCAGAGGAGTGAGATGAGGTGTATCACTTTTTGGCCGATGATGAGGCGAAAAATGATCCGTTTTTAGGGGGTCATTTAAGCCCGAATCCGAATTTATTTGATCAAATATTGCCCTAAATCGTTCCTTTTGTGATTTTAGGTACTTGGAGAGTGAATTCTGGAAAAGAAGCCATTTTGGACGTTTTTGGAGCATAAAAGTGAAGAAAATGGCAAAGTCTCAATTTTCCATGCTGGGAACAGTAGGTGACGGCGTCAAGAGTTATTTCCTGACGGCGTCAAACCTCAATAATAAAAATCCGAGAGTTCATGAAGGCGTCAAGAGTTCTCCTGACGGCGTCAAAACCCCAAGAATTAAAATCCGTAGTTGATGACGGCGTCACACACAGGGCGTCAAGAGTAATTTGTGTGACGGCCTAGGCCTTGACGGCGTCAGAAGTAGATCAAGGCCGTCCGAGGAAGTATTTGGCGGCGAGATGACGGCGTCACACCTTTGTTCTTGACGCCGTCATCCCTATTTTCCTATATATAGTTTTCTAGTTTTTCACATTTTGAAGAGAGAAGTTTTGGGAGAAACCCTAAAGACGATTTTGGTGTAACTTTACAGGTTTTTCAAGGGTTCCAACCCCTTGATACCTTGCATGATGAATTAAGATAAGTGTTCTTCTAATTCAATCAATATGTCTATGTGTTGGTTGTCTATATCTTGTTCTTGTCTTAATTCTATCATGCTAGGCTAGATCTCTTTTGTGTTTGCTTAGATCTAATGAAACCTAGATATTGATTATGTGTTGATTACTTGTTTACTCTTGTCTTGGATGAATGATTTATATGTTAGGCTTAAGAAAACTGGCAGATCTCCAAATGGTAACATGCTTGAACATCTTAAGAAACATGAACCGAGGCGTACTAGGTCTTTATTGGTTGTATTTAATGCATGAGCCACTGTTTACAATCCCTATAGTTGTACTGGGCATGGTGTAGGAGGAGATAAGAGCTCATAGAATTGGGGAGTTATGTATGTCACCCCATGAATGGTATTAAGGAATACGATCCGTCATCCATGCAATTATAACAAGTAATTAACATGTAAAAGATATCTAGGGAGTAGTGAAATCTAAGTAAACACATTTTCTCCAATTACTGCTCACAACTTTAGTTTAATTAGTTTATTTTCATTTTTAGTATTTTATTTTGATTGCATCTTAGTTTTTGGGTTAGTTGAATAGCAACTAATTCCGCCCACTCTTCCAAAACCCGAGATTTTTAATTGCTTTCCATAAAATATAAAAACACAAAAATAATCATCCCTCACCTTTAGAACTAGTAATTAGGCTTTCTAATCCTAGCGACACTATTCCTAAGCTGAACGATCAATCCCCCGGTACTTGTCACTATACTATACTACAACGATCAGGTACACTGCCTGGTGGGGGTTGTAAGCTTCTCGAGATCCCTCGAGAGGTAAAGCCTGTTGCGATTCCCACGCATCAAGTTTTTGGCGCCGCAGCCCGGGGAATAGTTATTGTCTAGGTTAGGATTTCTTTTTATTAGGTCTACTTGCTAGATTCCTTTCTAGTAAGATTTTATTTTTATTTTTAGGTCTTCTTTAGTCTATCTTATTTCTTTGTGTCTTTGTTTGTAAAAAACCTTTCCATTGACTATTCCGTTAGCCATTATGGAGAACGCGAATCCACCATACTACCAACCACGAAATTCACCCACCCCAAATGACATCTTGATGTTTAAACAACATGAGGATGAACCTATCTATGATGCATGGGCTCGTTTTAAATATTTACTCCGAAAAGTCCCTCATCATAATTTCGATCTGTGGTCCCAAATTGAAATATTTTACCATCGTGTCGACAACTATACCAAAATGGATATTGACCATACCGCACATGGGGACCTTTGGGGATTAAGTGCTGATAAAGCATGGGAAGCCATAGAGAATTGTGCCATACTTGCCAAAAAAATGGACAACCCAACAAATGTTGTTACAGATCAATTGATAGCAAGTTTAAGGGAACAAGCAAGAAGATTGTTTGGGGATAAGCGTATAGATGAGATAACTGGGTGCACGGGGTGGTTTGATTTCACAACAATACAAGCTGAACACATAGGTGATATTGATGTGATGGAAGAGATAGTAGAAAACCCAAGCCCAATAAGTACCCCACAAGTCCTACCATCACTTGAGGAATACACACCACCCGTGACTTACCCGGAAGAAGTAGAAGAGACTATATGAGCCCCAATAGAGGTAGAACCCTTGTACCAAACACCAATAGAGGATATAGGTTTGAATACTTGAATTACCTAGTGTTGATGAACCGGAACCTCAATCTTCACACAACTTTCCATCCTTAGATATACATCTAGGAGACAAAAGAGGAGCCGACCCACCCATCAAACCATATAGTCCGAGTAGTCTTGGGATAAAGGTAGTGGACTCTAAGCCTTATAGAGAGGAAGCCAATATAGGAGTGGAAAATGACCTTACATACTTACATCATCCATTTACGATTGATTACAAGAAACATTATGGGTTTAAACCGGGTTTATTAGGTCAAGATGGATCCCCAACTAGTAATCTCTTGAAGTTGATTGAAAATGATCCCTTTCTAGGAGAAAATCTTAATCCACCCATTAACCCGATTGAATTGGGTAAGGTTATGATGATAGGAGCACACCCCTTTGAGCATATAATTCATCCACCACTCTTTCCTCACGAGGCATATTTCCACCCTAAGGGTGTGTATCGCTACTTCCACCCGCACTTAATCCTAAGTGTAGGGAAAACCTCCCCTATCTTCGTTAAATAAGGGTAGAGTCAGGCTCGTGACTCGAACAAAAACAAGCGCTTCTTGGGAGGCAACCCATGTTTTGTGTGATTTTATTTGTTTGTTTGTTATTTGCTTCCGTATGCATGCCTTATTTTTATTGTTGGTAGATCATGTTTCTCAATTAAAAAGTGGAAATACTTTACTTTGTTGTTTTGGCCTAGTCTTAACTCCACCTAAAAGTATTTTTGCAAAAGATAAGTGTAAGGGGAAACCCCAAATATGTTTTTAAGAAACAAACCGATCATGATTCTCCACAATATTAAATGAGCATGTATATTCGTATTTGTTAGAGTCAAATGCTTGTATTGAGTCATAATGAAGTTTTGCAAGATTTTCCAGGAAGTAGGACCAAGTTTTTCCAGAAATTTTCCGGAAACTTAACATAAGAATTTCTGCAGGTCCATTCTGACGGCGTCAGAGGTTTACTCTTGACGGCGTCAGGAGTTAAAATCTGGAAATTTTACCGGTTTTGTTTTTCTAACAGAGTCTTATGGTTTTTGTGAATTATTAAGTTTTATAATCTCCAGGAGATATGCAAACTTCATTCCACAAGCATTATATCTTATTTTGTTTTCTAGGATTTAGAAACTTATATAGGATGCCGCCGATTTTACGCGAGGTTGTCTTGTCTATTTTTGTCAGGATTTACAGGTTATGTTCGACAAGTAGATGATTTATATTCTGGAAGGGAAGCTTTGATTGTTCATTTTCTTGGAGGAAGATCTAATCTGACCAACCTATAATCCATACCGAGCGAATCAAGGGAGTATTTGATTTCATTCTCTTTACTTTTTCACTTTTACATTATTTACTTGAACATTGGGGACAATGTTCATCTTAAGTGTAAGGGGAGGGTAAAAAGATGATACCTTACATATGCACTTTCGCTTGAGTTTGTTTTGTTTGATAGTAGATGTGTAATAAAACTATGAGAAATACTTGTTAGTGCAATTTTAGCGCCAAATTTAAAATTTTTTACAACATTTAGGAGTGAAACTTTAGCCATAGCAAGCGTCTCATGGATAGGAGATTGTATGACTAGCACATAACCGTATATTCAGAAAAATTTTCCACCCAAATATGTGAGGTTCGCCTTTAGATTTGATAGGAAAAGCATTTATTATTAGTGCTTATGAGTGTACCGGTAGCATTTAGATTCTAGAACTTGCGTTAGTGATGCATCCCGAGACCGCTAGTGAGACTACATTCATGTGGTAGGATTTACTACATGATAAGAGGCATTAGGATCACCCTTGTGTTAAACCCGTATTATAATTACTTGACCATTTTAGTCATATTACTTGGCTAGTTAAGTCAACTAATTTTTCCCACACCCTTAGCGTTGTACTCATTTTTAGTACACGAAACCCCTAGTACACACCTCCGAGCCTATCTTTTCGTTTCTAACTTTAAGCATTTTACTTAAAGGAAGAATTTGTTACACCCCACTTAAATGTACAACCAAATCGCCTTAGCCTTCCGTGTATGCGCTCATTTTTAGTGCATTATTGTTATTTGTTAAACCCTAAGTTAACTTTCTAATTGATTACATGGTTGCTAAGTCGAGTCATATCCTTGTACATATTGTTTTGGGACGATTGGGACTCATGGGTAAGTACTTATTTTATGGAGTAATGGGGAACAACATCACTTATTACCCCCATATGTACGATAATCTTAAAAGTGCTCCAAGTGTTTTGATTTTCTTAATTCGAGTCATTAGATTAGTTAAATGTAAAGTATGTAAAGATTCAAGTGTTCATTCCCTATGATGTATTATTTTGGATGGTAGGGTAAGAGTGTATGCAAAAAAAAAAAAAAAAAAAAAAAAAAAAAAAAAAAAAAAAATCGAAAAAATCAAGAAAAAGAAAAAAAAAACAAAAAAGAAAAGAGAAAAAACATACGGACTACCAT
Source organism: Artemisia argyi (assembly GCA_030686995.1). Lineage (NCBI taxonomy): Eukaryota > Viridiplantae > Streptophyta > Magnoliopsida > Asterales > Asteraceae > Artemisia > Artemisia argyi. The sequence goes on from CM060699.1 coordinate 75,253,992, forward strand.
CCCTTTTTATTCTATGTTTGTTTTATGTTTTTGTTATTTTTCATTTATTAGCTTAAGTCGAGTCTAGTCTTGGCTTAGCAACGTCATATTGTACATGTAATTAACTAAGATTGTTAACTCGCCACCAGTAATAACTTCCTTTATCCAACAAAACCGTGTAATTCATATCCCTATACCTAACGTTACAACCCTTTAAAAGACATCTTTGATAGTTTATCCTAGGTGCTTACGCCATGTAGTGGAGGTTTGATCCTTTCCCAAGCCTATGGTAATCTATTTTGCTATGACAGGTAGTGAGAGATATCTTCCGTTTCCATATTGTAATTTACACTTTATTACACCCGAGAGATGTCAGTATCTAAACACTATTTGTGAGGTGCTTGTGTATGACCTTCGTACTTGTCTTTGGTCTTTGATGGAACGATTATTTGTTGTAATTACTTTTATATTAGTGTTAAATGACCCCTAACTTGTCTTTTGAGTAGAATAAAAGCGCATTTGCTTGAGGACAAGCAAATCTCAAGTGTAAGGGTATATGATGAGGCGAAAAATGATCCGTTTTTAGGGGGTCATTTAAGCCCGAATCCGAATTTATTTGATCAAATATTGCCCTAAATCGTTCCTTTTGTGATTTTAGGTACTTGGAGAGTGAATTCTGGAAAAGAAGCCATTTTGGACGTTTTTGGAGCATAAAAGTGAAGAAAACGGCAAAGTCTCAATTTTCCATGCTGGGAACAGTAGGTGACGGCGTCAAGAGTTATTTCCTGACGGCATCAAACCTCAATAATAAAAATCCGAGAGTTCATGAAGGCGTCAAGGGTTTTCCTGACGGCGTCAAAACCCCAAGAATTAAAATCCGTAGTTGATGACGGCGTCACACACAGGGCGTCAAGAGTAATTTGTGTGACGGCCTAGGCCTTGACGGCGTCAGAAGTAGATCAAGGCCGTCCGAGGAAGTATTTGGTGGCGAGATGACGGCGTCACACCTTTGTTCTTGACGTCGTCATCCCTATTTTCCTATATATAGTTTTCTAGTTTTTCACATTTTGAAGAGAGAAGTTTTGGGAGAAACCCTAAAGACGATTTTGGTGTAACTTTACAGGTTTTTCAAGGGTTCCAACCCCTTGATACCTTGCATGATGAATTAAGATAAGTGTTCTTCTAATTCAATCAATATGTCTATGTGTTGGTTGTCTATATCTTGTTCTTGTCTTAATTCTATCATGCTAGGCTAGATCTCTTTTGTGTTTGCTTAGATCTAATGAAACCTAGATATTGATTATGTGTTGATTACTTGTTTACTCTTGTCTTGGATGAATGATTTATATGTTAGGCTTAAGAAAACTGGCAGATCTCCAAATGGTAACATGCTTGAACGTCTTAAGAAACATGAACCGAGGCGTACTAGGTCTTTATTGGTTGTATTTAATGCATGAGCCACTGTTTACAATCCCTATAGTTGTACTGGGCATGGTGTAGGAGGAGATAAGAGCTCATAGAATTGGGGAGTTATGTATGTCACCCCATGAATGGTATTAAGGAATACGATCCGTCATCCATGCAATTATAACAAGTAATTAACATGTAAAAGATATCTAGGGAGTAGTGAAATCTAAGTAAACACATTTTCTCCAATTACTGCTCACAACTTTAGTTTAATTAGTTTATTTTCATTTTTAGTATTTTATTTTGATTGCATCTTAGTTTTTGGGTTAGTTGAATAGCAACTAATTCCGCCCACTCTTCCAAAACCCGAGATTTTTAATTGCTTTCCATAAAATATAAAAACACAAAAATAATCATCCCTCACCTTTAGAACTAGTAATTAGGCTTTCTAATCCTAGCGACACTATTCCTAAGCTGAACGATCAATCCCCCGGTACTTGTCACTATACTATACTACAACGATCAGGTACACTGCCTGGTGGGGGTTGTAAGCTTCTCGAGATCCCTCGAGAGGTAAAGCCTGTTGCGATTCCCACGCATCAGCCGACCATAGGGGACGGGGTTTACACCTCGACTATTGGGGCAACATCCATCAGGGACCCCATAGTTAGGTTGGTCCACAGGTGCATCACATACAGCCTGTCAGGACGTCATGGCACCACTCACCGTGTCACTGCGTCAGATCTTTTCTACTTGTACACCATCTTTTCAGCGGATGTCTACTGCAACATCCCATTTTGGGTGGCCAGTTATTTGAGGACCAGTGTGGGTGAGAGGGATATCGACAAGGTGTATGGGGGGATGTTCGTGACCCGGTTGGCTCGTTCCTATGATCTTCTTACTCCTCCGATCATGGGGTACTTGAGCGACTGTGGGGCTTGTAGGGTGGTGAGGGCTAAATCCCTCAGGCAGATGAGCATCGTGATGCTAGAGAGGAATGGGACCTATAACTGGTATGAGGCAGAGGGGCCTGATGAGGAGGATGATGCTGATGATGAGGTAGGGCCCCAGTAGCATCAGTTCCAGGGTTATGAGGAGGGGACAGCTGACTACTACCGACACATGAGTTGGGGAGACTGGCAGGCACACCAGGGTGCCTGGATGGGTCAGGTGGACGCCTGGCGGACCACCACTGACCAGCGCTTTGATTGGATGTATGATCACACCATCCGCCAGATGCAGCACCTCTCCACCCGAGATCAGCTTGAGCCTCACCTGCAGATTGACCCATTCCCTGGCCGTGAGACTGACTACCCTCCCTACGGGTACACCGGACACCTCCCTACTGGCTATGACTACCGCTTTGGTCCTCCTCCCCAGTGATTCCTCTTGATTCCTGTTGTCTCTGAACAATTTATTGATGGTTGTGTAATTTGAAACATTTGGTATTGTAATAGCTTAGGATGCGGCCTCTGTTGACCTCGAACAATTTATTTTCATGTTTACGTTTGTTTGAAATAATTAGTGGTTCTCATGGTGACGTTATTCATTTTGTTTGTTTGTTTGTTTGTTATTTGCTTCCGTATGCATGCTTAATTTTTATTGTTGGTAGATCATGTTTCTAAACTAAATAGTGGAAATACTTTACTTTGTTGTTTTGGCCGAGTCTTAACTCCACCTAAAGGTATTTTTGCAAAAGATAAGTGTAAGGGGAAACCCCAAATATGTTTTCAAGAAACAAACCGATCATGATTCTCCACAATCTTAAATAAACATGTATATTCGTATTTTTTTGAGTCAAATACTTGTATTGAGTCATAATGAAGTTTTGCAGGATTTTCCAGGAAGTAGGACCAAGTTTTTCCAGAAATTTTCCGGAAACTTAACATAAGAATTTCTGCAGGTCACTTCTGACGGCGTCAAGTGTAAAAATCTGTAAATTTTACCAGTTTTGTTTTTCTAACGGAGTTTTATGGTTTTTGTGAATTATTAAGTTTTATAATCTCCAAGAGATCTGCAAACTTCATTCCACAAGCATTATATCTTATCTTGTTTTCTAGGATTTAGTAACTTATATAGGATGCCGCCGATTTTACGCGAGGTTGTCTTGTCTATTTTATCAGGTTTTACAGGTTATGTATGACAAGAAGATGATTTATATTCTGGAAGGGAAGCTTTGATTGTTCATTTTCTTGGAGGAAGATTTAACCTGACCACCTCATTATCCATACCGAGCGAATCAGGGGAGTATTTGATTTCATTCTCTTTACTTTTTCACTTTTACATTTTTTACTTGAACATTGGGGACAATGTTCATCTTAAGTGTAAGGGGAGGGTAAAAAGATGATACCTTACATATGCACTTTCGCTTGAGTTTGTTTTGTTTAATAGTAGATGTGTAATAAAACTATGAGAAATACTTGTTAGTGCAATTTTAGCGCCAAATTTAAAATTTTTTACAACATTTAGGAGTGAAACTTTAGCCATAGCAAGCGTCTCATGGATAGGAGATTGTATGACTAGCACATAACCGTATATTCAGAAAAATTTTCCACCCAAATATGTGAGGTTCGCCTTTAGATTTGATAGGAAAAGCATTTACTATTAGTGCTTATGAGTGTACCGGTAGCATTTAGATTCTAGAACTTGCGTTAGTGATGCATCCCGAGACCGCTAGTGAGACTACATTCGTGTAGTAGGATTTACTACATGATAATAGGCATTAGGATCACCCTTGTGTTAAACCCGTATCATAATTACTTGACCATTTAAGTCATATTACTTGGCTAGTTAAGTCAACTAATTTTTCCCACACCTTAGCGTTGTACTCATTTTTAGTACACGAAACCCCTAGTACACCCCTCCGAGCCTATCTTTTCGTTTCTAACTTTAAGCATTTTACTTAAAGGAAGAATTTGTTACACCCCACTTAAATGTACAACCAAATCGCCTTAGCCTTCCGTGTATGCGCTCATTTTTAGTGCATTATTGTTATTTGTTAAACCCTAAGTTAACTATCTAATTGATTACATGGTTGCTAAGTCGAGTCATATCCTTGTACATATTGTTTTGGGATGATTGGGACTCATGGGTAAAAGTACTTGTTTTATGGAGTAATGGGGAAGAACATCATATATTACTCCCATATGTGCGTTAATCTTAAAAGTGCTCAAAGTGTTTTGATTTTCCTAATTCGAGTCACTAGATTAGTTTATTGTAAAGTATGTAAAAATTCAAGTGTAAGGAGAATGTTCATTCCCTATGATGTATTATTTTGGATGGCAGAGTAAGAGTGTATGCAAAAAAAAAAAAAAAAAAAAAAAAAAAAAAAAAAAAAAAAAAAAAAAATCGAAAAAATCTAGAAAAAGAATAAAAAAAAAATAGAAAAAAGAAAAAAAGGGAAAAAACATACGGACTACCATCCCTTTTTATTCTATGTTCATTTTATGTTTTTGTTATTTTTCATTTATTAGCTTAAGTCGAGTCTAGTCTTGGCTTAGCAACGCCACATTGTACATGTAATTTACTAAGATTGTTAACTCGCCACCAGTAAAACTTTCTTTATCTAACAAAATCGTGTATTTCATATCCCTACACCTAACGTTACAAACCTTTAAAAGACCTCTTTGATAGTTTATCCTAGGTGCTTACGCCATGTGGTGGAGGTTTGATCCTTTCCCAAGCCTATGGTAATCTATTTTTGCTATGACAGGTAGTGAGAGATATCTTCCGTTTCCATATTGTAATTTATACTTTATTACACCCGAGAGATGTGAGTATCTAAACACTATTTGTGAGGTGCTAGTATATGACCTCCATGCTTGTCTTTGGTCTTTAGTGGAACGATTATTTGTTGTAATTACTTTTATATTAGTGTTAAATGACCCCTAACTTGTATTTTGACTAGAATAAAAGCGCATTTGCTTTAGGACAAGTAAATCTCAAGTGTAAGGGTATATGATGAGGCGAAAAATGATCCACTTTTAGGGGGTCATTTAAGCCCGGAATTGATTTTATTTGATCAAATATTGCCCTAAATCGTTCCTTTTGTGATTTTAGGTACTTTGGGAGTGAAATCTGAAAAAGGAAGCAATTCGGACGTTTTTGGAGCATACAAGTGAAGAAAACGCCAAAGTCTTAATTTTTCATGCTGGGAACAGTAGGTGACGGCGTCAAGAGTAACTTCCTGACGGCGTCAAGAGCAAAATTCCATGACGATCCAGTACAGATTTGACGGCGTCACGAAGTAGGGCGTCAAGAGTAAAAGTCATGACGGCCTGGAAATGATTATCATATGACGGCGTCAAATGTAGATCAAGGCAGCCCGAGAAGAGTTTTGGTCACAAGTTTAGTCTTGACGCCGTCAGACCCCTTTTCCTATATATAGTTTTCTAATTTTCACATTAAAAAAGAGAGAAGTTTTGGAGAAACTCTAAGTACGAACTCGGTGCGAATTTACAGGTTTTTCAAGGGTTCCAAGCCCTTGATACCTTTCATGTGTAATTGAGATAAGTGTTCTTTTAATTCAATCAATATGTCTACGTGTTGGTTGTCTATATCTTGTTCTTGTCTTAATTCCATCATGCTAGGCTAGATCTATCTTGTTTTTGCTTGGATCTAATGAAACCTAGATGTTAATTATGTGTTGATTACTTGTTTATACTTGTCTTGGATGAATGATTTATATGTTAGGCTTAAGAAAACTGGCAGATCTCCAATTGGTAACATGCTTGAACGTCTTAAGAAACATGAACCGACGCGCACTAGGTCTTTATTGGTTGTATTTAATGCATGAGCCACTGTTTATAATCCCTATGGTTGTGCTGGGCATGGTATAGGAGGAGATAAGAGCTCATAGAATTGGGGAGTTAAGTGTGCCACCCCATGAATGGTATTAAGGAATACGATCCGTCATCCATGCAGTTATAACAAGTAATTAACATGTAAAAGATGTCTAGGGAGTAGTGAAATATAAGTAAACACACTTTCTCAACTTATTGCTCACAACTTTAGTATAATTTCGTTTATTTTCATTTCTAGTATTTTATTTTGATTGCATCTTTAGTATTGGGTTAGTTGATAAGCAACTAATTCCGCCCAAATCCATCAAACCCGAGATTTTTACTTGCTTTCTAAAAAAATATAAAATACAAAAATAATCATCCCTCACCTTTAGAACTAGTATTTAGGTTTTCTAATCCTAGCGACACTATTCCTAAGCTGAACGATCAATCCCCCGGTACTTGTCACTATTATATACTACAACGATCAGGTACACTGCCTGGTGGGGGTTGTAAGCTTCTCGAGATCCCTCGAGAGGTAAAGCCTGGTGCGATTCCCACGTATCACATATCATACTTCATGATCCACTAAGAAGGTCACAAGATCTTGAAGTCATCATTCATTAAAGCATTCCACGTATCACATATCATACTTCATGTAGATTAGGCATGCATATTGATGTGTGCTTTTGCACACATCCTTTTTAGCCTTAAATCAGACCAAATACACCAAATACTGACCAAATATGCCAAGAGAATGTGTGTTTTTGTAATTGTGTATGTGCAGGTACGGATATGTGAAAAATGAACAAAAACAAAGCCAAAACCGACAAAAACGAGCACGAGAATGGAAAAAGGTCAAAAGCCGGAGCCGGGGAAGAAAAATGATCAAAGAAAGCTCAAAATGTCATAAAAAGTCCTCAGAGATTCATAAATTTGCAATATTAGTCCCTAATCAAAGTTTAAAGATATTGGTTATTTCAGTCCTTCATTTTTCAGGAAATTACAAAAAGGGTCCCAGGAAGATTATTTGTAGAAAATGGCAACAAATTCCTCCAAGAATTCAGAAAAGTCAACATAAGCCCTTGGGAAGAACTTTTGAAGAAATACAGATTCAGTCCATGTGATTTTTAGTATTACAATTTGGTCCTTGCCTAAAATTAATACTACTCCTAAACATAACAAACCTGATCCAATCCTACTATCCTAAGCCCAAAATATATAAAAGCCCAATACCCCACCCTTTTTAATACCCGATCCAATCTCACCCCTTATACCTATGGTCAAACCTTCTTTACCCGGTCAACAAAATAAAAATGAAACACCCAATTCCTTTTTTAAATCACCCGCCACACTTTTTCCCCAAATTACCCAGGTTAAGAGCCCTAGTTACTGTTCCCCTCCAATTTCACTACAATTAAGGGTGTTTTAGTACTATTGCATTGGTTTCTAGAAGCCTGATATGACACGCTGGCAATCCTCATGGAATTCAGAGCCAATGATTGAATCATTATTACATCCAAGGGCTAAGATGAGTGGATTGGTGGCCAAGGGTAATCAAACGGCTGAGGAGGACTCAAACTAACACAACATCACAAGGATCATTGACGTAGACATCTAGGATCTTCTCTTTCATCAGGCTATATATACCTACCTCCTCACTCACAGATGGTGTGTTAGATTTTAGCTGTAGAGTAGTTAAGTAGGAATAGGTGTAGGTTTATTGTAATTTTTAAATCATTTTACTGTTTTCTTATCATTGTACTCAGTTTACTTTTAAATACAAATTCAGTTTTCATTTATTTGATTCAAGTTTACTTCAAGTATATTTTTTACTGTTTTATTGTTAGTTGAAGATTTGATAATCTGAATTACTGTCTGATTAAGGTTTAATTCCAGTTTACATAATTTGTTATTTCATATAAAAAAATAAAAATTAAAAACAGCAATTTGAGGGTACATAAGCTTCTAATAAGCTCACTTCCCTTTTGATAAGTTCATAAAGCTCTTCAGTAGCTTTGTATAAGCCTTATCTCAGTCCAGAGCATAAGTTCATTTAGCCATTGTTCCAAGTGAGTTTTCCATTTAACTATTACATTCTCTTTTCTAGTAGTTTAGATTCTGCAATTTAGTTTAATAGACTAGTTTAATACTTCTTGTTATATCTTACTTTAGCTTAATTTGAGCTTGTGTTGAGGTTTTGCGTTAATTCATCTAGACTGCCATATGATAGATTTTTCTGTTGAATCTTGTTCTTGGGGTTCTGAGTAGTAATTGTTGGTTTTTATAACTTTTATTTTTAATAGTGTATCTGCATTGATCATTAGGAATAGATTTAGAAGCTTAATCAGCAAGTTGTAACGTAAAAGTATCTTATTAAGGGGTGTTTGGATTAAGTTAGTATACTGTGGAATTGGTGTTTTCTGTTTGCAACTCCTTCATCAGTAAGTCACCTTAGTCATAAAAAGGGTATAACAAACTTAAAACCAGTAGGCTTTAGTGCAAAAAGTCAAGACTTAGCTTATGAGTCAAATTCTGTGAGCCTAGGTGGAAACTGCAACTCGTAATCTTTCAAATCTGTTAGGGTATAGGCTGCATTTAGATTAATCTAGTCCCAGTCTAGCTTAACACATCATTTAAGGTTGGATAATTGCTTTTAAATCTCAACTTAGTCAAATCTCAGTTGCAAATAAAAAGTCAAAATCATACAGTCCAACAGGGTCAATACATCTGATCTCAGGTTCATTTAGGGCTCCATTTAAGTTTTAAATTTGATTTAGTTTGGTTTTCTAGGTACCCAGTAGTGTAGGCTAGGATTTGCCCCCCTGAGGTTTTACTTTAGAACTTATTGAAGCATTGGAAATAAGCTGCAAGTTTAGTAGTTCAAAACCAGTATCTGTTTTCCAATTATGGCTGCAATAGTGTTTAAGTGAGTCAAATCTGAATTTTGTTGTTCAAATGAGTTCTATAATGCCTGTAGTTACTGTGTCCATTGAGAATTTGCTATTCGCTTAATCTGTTTGTGTATTGCTTATTCACTGTAGTGCTTATTCCATATGTTTTGTGTCTTATCTGTGTTTCTGAGTTCAAACTTGTTCTCCACTGTTCATTTGAGCTATTTTAAGTAAAAAGTACATTAGGTCAAAGTTTGGGTCAATTTGGTCAAAGTTTGCTTAACAATAAGCATTTCAAATAAGCATTTTTAAGCTAATCAGTAGTTCCAGAGCTTATTTTCCAACTTTTAATTTTTTTTTAAGTTTAGATTAATATTTTAGAATTTTTCATATTTTTCCAAGTTGATTTGCTATTTTTCTTATTTTATTTTCATTTTTATTCACTTTTTAATACTTTTTAATTAATAAAAAATCCAAAAAAATCCGAAAAAGCCAAGAAAAATCCAAAAATATTTTTAAAATTTATTTTCATTTATTTTAGAATTTTAGAAATTTATTTTGCATTTTTCCCATTAATTTTGAATTTAATTTGAATTTTTTTAATTAGATTTAATAGTTTTAAATTCCCAAAAATTATACAAAAAACCAACAAAAATTAGCTTTCAGTTTTATAATTACTTTTTAGTTATTTTATAATTTTCAAAATTTATTTTTCATTTTTCTCACCTTATTTGCATTTTCTTTTAATTAGATAATTAGTTTTTAATTCATAAAAATTAATTAAAAAGTAAAAAAAAAAAAAAAAAAAAAATTCTTTTTTCTCAAAATTTTCTTTTATCATTTTTAACTTTTCGAAATTATTTTCAAGTTCGTAGGAGTAGTGTAGCTAAAATTTCACGTTTTATTTCGTATGTTAACGTTTATTTTACGTTTAAGCTTACGTTTTCAATTTCACGTTACGTTTTTAGTTTCCTTACTTAATTTACGTGCTTAGTTGGTATTTGTGCTTCATTTGTTATTTCATTAGTATAATCTCATCAAAATCACTTTTTACCACTTTCACGACACGTTTCACGAATCGGGAATTGAAAATTCCATTCACACCTTCGTTGGGACACGACCCGGGGAAATACTTTCCTAAGCATTTCTTCAGTTAAAACACTATACTAAAATGACTATATCAAATGGCGCCGCTGCCGGGGAAGGTTGAAGTGAATTTTTCGTTTTCGTTTTTCGAAATTGTGTTTTGAAAACCTTCCTTGTATATATTTTCTATAAAAACCAAAAAATTTGAAAAATCAAAAACACTTTTCCTAAAGTGTTTTCAAAAATTCCAAAAAAATAATAAAGTTACAGCCTCGACTCTCCCGTTGAAGGGTGGGCGTTGTAAACTAAATAAGCTTAACAACATAAGAACGCGTGAAATTAGTTGCTAATCGGATTACTTTGGATTCTACGACCGAATAAGCGGAAAATACGGAAGCTTTGACATTAAATTGCAAGCTGAAGAGAGATCCATTATTCTCTCCCGTTCCGTCACGAGTAGTTTTAAAGGAAACGGTTACGATTAACGTAACGTTTGAAAAACAAAAGAAAATAAAAGTTTTAAGTTTTTGAATTTTGTTTTCCAAAAATATAAAAGTACAAAAAGATTTTCCTTTTCCATTTTGATTTTCCTTTTATTTGATTTTTCGATAATCTTCTTCTCCTCTTATCATTTGATTCTTCTTCTTTAACCCTCTAAACCGATAATTCTTATGGATCCGACTTGTTTTAAATGTGGAGAACCGTTCTTTGATGGTTTTTGTGTTTGGTGTACATGCAGACGGTGTTGTAACGATATTCGAGACGGAAGTTGTTGGTTTTGCAATTCAAATACGTACAATAACTTTCCAAAATTTTCCAACTACCCACCTCAGCCCGATTATTATCACAACGATTTCAATTCATATGAGCAAGATCCGTACTTCAATAATGAATCGTTTCAAAATGCACCGACCTCACAACTACAAAACGGTTATGAGAATTGTGGAGGTCCACACTTTAGCACCGATTGTCAAACAAGGAAACCGTTTCCTTATGACAATAATTATCACGACCAACCTCCACAATACGACACAATTCTCACGAATGAGATTCTTAAAATGATGACTGCTCAAAATGACTTTAATGAGCAGTGTCTAACTGCAATAAAACTTTTTAAAGAGGAAATTTGTAGAAGAGAACATGAGCAAACCATTAAGAATGATGAAAATGAGCTTTATAAAGAAGAAAATTCTACAATTAATCCCTCTCCGACTTGTGAACCTTTAAATGTTGAAGATTGTTCTGTGGCATCTCTCGACGACGATTTCTTTAAACGTAGGGCTTTTAAAGTCAAAATGGAACAACTTTACAACTTGTCAAAAATTTCAAAAATTCGTGTTGATTATAATGGGCCATCGGTTCCTACTCCCTCTCCGGTGAGGGAAATGGAACGAGAAACCGAGGTGACAAAGGACTCAGTACTTTCCACTAACAATGGAAGTGCTAAATACGTCCAACCTACGGTTGTCCAAGAATCAATTGTTCCTAATCCATCAAGATTTGATCCTAACCTTTCTCGATTTACGGTTAAGAGTTCGTCAAGCAAACATGATGAGCTTAAAACGGTGTTTAGAAACGACTTACCTAGTCTTCAAAAATAAGAACCGGAGACCATAACGGAAGTGGTGGAAATTCCTAGCTCTCAGAGCACACCATTTGTCCCACCTCCAGATTCTTCAAAATGTTTTTCAAGACTTGAATCAATTACTCCCGACTCTTCTCATCCTTCTCTCACACCGTGATCCTATTTTGGAAGAAGCCGATACTTCTCTTGATAACAATGATTCTATTTCGACTGAGATTGATACGCCGTCAGATCCTTTGGAGCCCGAGCTCCAGGATTCTTTACCCGATTTTGAGAAATATGTTTTTGATACGGCTGAAGAATGTGAGTCATCTCCGATTGAAAAACCGATTGATCCTGATGAGATTTTCTCCGATTCTGATGATGATGATGTTATATCTTGTGGAGACATCGAATACGTGGACGAATTACCTTCTGAGCTCGTCAGCCTAGAAGAAGAAAATGATGAAGAAGTTGAGACTGAAATTCAAGATGAAGCTCTACGTGAAAAATTATTTAATATTAATATTCTCATTTCTAAGATTGAGGCATTGAAAGATCCTCTGACTTTTTCTCCTATCCCCGTTATGGATAGTGATTTCTTACCCGAGCTTGAAATTTTTCGATTTGAAGAGACGAGTAGTGGCAGTCCCACTATTCATGCTGATATCTCTCTTCCGGATTATGAGTGTTTTGATTTTGAGATTGATTTTGTGCTTATTTCCGTTAATCCGTCACGTGACCCTCTTTTAGAGGATGTCGATCGATTTCTTGTTGCAGATGACTCGATACCACCGGGTATTGAGAATGACGAGAATGGCCTTCAAAGCAATATTCTTTCCGATTTATCTTCTTTTCGTCCACCGGCGAAACCACCCGATGAAGATTGTGAATCCGATACGAATGAAGATAATTTTGGAGTGGTGGACGAGATTTTTGAACAAGATGTTCCTATGCTTGATATTTTACCCACCCAACCCACCCGTGATTCAGAAATCGACTTTGCTTTTATCATCCGGGTGCTTAAACAATTCTTTGCTTATCCCATTATTTCTTCACTTTTCCACTCCACTGGGAGTGAGGATACCGTTTTTGACCCCGGCATCTCCGTTTTTCATGCTGAGTGTCCGTTCCATCTGCTCTCCCCAAGGACGAATTAATTCGGGGATCGAGTCAAGCTCATGTGACTCGGTGAACAAAAACAAGCGCTTCGTGGGAGGCACCCCATGCTTATCCATTTTCATTTTCTTTATTTTCTATTTTCTTAAGTAACGTGACGTGAGGGGGGCGACCCTTTCCAAACTCGTGTTTTCGTGGTTGTTTGTGAATGTTCAGGAATTTCCCCGAAGTTTGAGGACTCTCGTGCTCGTGGTTTGTCGTTCTCTCCACTCGAGTCTCATCCTTCGCTGCTTTTTCGAAAATTCACCATATCCATAATCTTATCGACTAACGTTTATCTCTTGGCATACTTAATAAACGGCCATAGATTTTACGCAAGACTACCCGTACCCTTAAAACATTGAGGACAATGTTTCACTTTAGTCTGGGGGGGGGGGGGTGAATCTTTGATTCGATTTGACCTGTACCTTCGTCTGAGCTGTTTAACTTACGCAACTCCGTTTTCCACCAAAATTTTAAAATTTTGTCACCTCTTTATAGTTAAAAAAAATGATATGATATATATGATATAATAGTAAAGATTTGACACCTTGTTTTGACTTTCCTACCGGCGAGAGTAGAAATAAATGTTTCGACTTGACCGGGCGTGTTGAGCCCTAGCTCGCCTCCCTTAACCAACATAATCAAAAGATTATGGCTAAGCATCCGCGGATCTCATTACTTGGGATTTTAAATTTGCGGAGATCGAGGAATGATAGAGTTTATTTAGAAGTTTCGTGCTAAACGTGGAGTAGTTGGATCTCTTTAGAGCTCACGAAAGGTACTTGTGGCCTCCTTGTTCCCACAAGATTGCACACCAATAAAAATAGATCTCTAGGATTAATTAAGTGTATGGGGTTTGGGCAATACTTAGTTTTTTCTCGTTCCCAACAAAATCTCTGCATATGGGGGTTTGGTACACATAGGGGTACTGCCAGTATTACGGTGAAATAGACTATTGCCTCTTGCTGGTTCGCAGCCGATGTTGTGATCTTAGTAAAGGCCGTAGGACTCGGGGTTTGGCATATGATTATGAATATCAATAATAATAGTCCAAATCCAAATAAAAAGGCAGAGGAATCCAAAGCTATAAAAAAAAGCAGCGGATATAAATCCAAGGTCATAATAAAGCTCTTACGTCTTGGCGGCTCAAAAACCGTTGTTGTAAAAGAAATAAAGGACTAAGGACCAAGTATTATTAAAGTGCTTATAATTATGCAAAAATGCCAAGCTTCGACTCCGGGGGTTTCCCTAATAAAAAGCTTCCATTTCGGGTCTCAAACATGGGATGTCTCGGTCGTAAATAAAAAGGGAGCCCCTACAAATCGTGTTAAATCAGAGCCCTTCATGTGGACCCGATTTCTGTATGCAGGAATTTTCGAGGGAAAGTTTGGAAACTACTTAGCGTTCAAATTTTGTGCTCTTATCGGACTAACAAATATCAAAACAAGAAAATATGAAGCAATTCATTTCTCATAAATTAAAATCTTGAGATACAAAACTTAGGACCTGGGAACAAGAGGTAAATACACAAGTAACTTTTGTGGGTAATGTTAGCACCTGACTTGTGGATAAACAATGATCTCGATTTTATGCTTAGTTTGGGAGCTTGTGAAAAATCAAGGATGACGATTTTTATCCGTATGGTCTCTTCTCTGTGAGACGTGTTTCTACTCGTTGACCCTGAAAGTTATCAACAGATAAGAATTGATAATGAAAGTCAAGGCAAACCGTCACATATATAAATGAAAAAATACAAAAAAGAATAGTAGTAGTAGTTGTATTTGAAAATCGGAAAACGGAGCGTTTTTGAGAATAAATGATTTTACTATCTCTTTTGAACATCATTGCTACTTTATAACGTCAGTAAAGAGAGGTTTTGAAATTATTTATCTCTTAAGCGTGAGGTGATGACATTGCGTGAGGACACGACAATACCTTAGTCTGGGGATTTTGATGTGTGCTTTTTCACACATCCTTTTTAGCCTTATATCAGACCAAATACACCAAATACTAACCAAATATGCCAAGAGAATGTGTGTTTTTGTATTTGTGTATGTGCAGGTACGGATATGTGAAAAATGAACAAAAACAAAGCCAAAACCGACAAAAACGAGCACGAGAATGGAAAAAGGTCAAAAGCTGGAGCCGGGGAAGAAAAATGATCAAAGAAAGCTCAAAATGTCATAAAAAGTCCTCAGATATTCATAAATTTGCAATATTAGTCCCTGATCAAAGTTTGAAGATATTGGCAATTTCAGTCCTTCATTTTTTAGGAAATTACAAAAAGGGTCCCTGGAAGATTATTTGTAGAAAATGGCAACAAAGGTCCTCCAAGAATTCAAAAAAGTCAACATAAGCCCTTGGGAAGAACTTTTGAAGAAATACAGATTCAGTCCCTGTGATTTTTAGTATTACAATTTGGTCCTTGCCTAAAATTAATACTACTCCTAAACATAACAAACCTGATCCAATCCTACTATCCTAAGCCCAAAATATATAAAAGCCCAATACCCCACCCTTTTTAATACCCGATCCAATCTCACCCCTTATACCTACGGTCAAACCTTCTTTACCCGGTCAACAAAATAAAAATAAAACACCCAATTCCTTTTTTAAACCACCCGCCACACTTTTTCCCCAAATTACCCAGGTTAAGAGCCCTAGTTACTGTTCCCCTCCAATTTCACCACAATTAAGGGTGTTTTAGTACTATTGCATTGGTTTCTAGAAGCCTGATATGACACGCTGGCAATCCTCATGGAATTCAGAGCCAATGATTGAATCATTATTACATCCAAGGGCTAAGATGAGTGGATTGGTGGCCAAGGGTAATCAAACGGCTGAGGAGGACTCAAACTAACACAACATCACAAGGATCATTGACGTGGACATCTAGGACCTTCTCTTTCATCAAGCTATATATACCTACCTCCTCACTCACAGAGGGTGTGTTAGATTTTAGCAGTAGAGTAGTTAAGTAGGAATAGGTGTAGGTTTATTGTAATTTTTAAATCATTTTACTGTTTTCTTATCATTGTACTCAGTTTACTTTTTAATACAAATTCAGTTTTCATTTATTTGATTCAAGTTTACTTCAAGTATATTTTTTACTGTTTTATTGTTAGTTGAAGATTTGATAATCTGAATTACTGTCTGATTAAGGTTTAATTCCAGTTTACATTATTTGTTATTTCATATAAAAAAAATTAAAAACAGTAGTTTGAGGGTACATACGCTTCTAATAAGCTCACTTCCCTTTTGATAAGTTCATAAAGCTCTTCAGTAGTTTTGTATAAGCCTTATCTCAGTCCAGAGCATAAGTCCGTTTAGCCATTGTTCCAAGTGAGTTTTCCATTTAACTATTGCATTCTCTTTTCTAGTAGTTTAGATTCTGCAATTTAGTTTAGATAGATTAGTTTAATACTTGCTTGTTATATCTTACTTTAGCTTAATTTGAGCTTGTGTTGAGGTTTTGCGTTAATTCATCTAGACTGCCATATGATAGATTTTTCTGTTGAATGTTGCTCTTGGGGTTCTGAGTAGTAATTGTTGGTTTTTATAACTTCTATTTTTAATAGTGTATCTGTATTGATCATTAGGAATAGATTTAGAAGCTTAATCAGCAAGTTGTAGTGTAAAAGTATCTTATTAAGGGGTGTTTGGATTAAGTTAGTATACTGTGGAATTGGTGTTTTCTGTTTGCAACTCCTTCATCAGTAAGTCACCTTAGTCATAAAAAGGGTATAACAAACTTAAAACCAGTAGGCTTTAGTGCAAAAAGTCAAGACTTAGCTTATGAGTCAAATTCTGTGAGCCTAAGTGGAAACTGCAACTCGTAATCTTTCAAATCTGTTAGGGTATAGGCTGCATTTAGATTAATCTAGTCCCAGTCTAGCTTAACACATCATTTAAGGTTGGATAATTGCTTTTAAATCTCAACTTAGTCAAATCTCAGTTGCAAATAAAAAGTCAAAATCATACAGTCCAACAGGGTCAATACATCTGATCTCAGGTTCATTTAGGGCTCCATTTAAGTTTTAAATTTGATTTAGTTTGGTTTTCTAGGTACCCAGTAGTGTAGGCTAGGATTTGCCCCCCTGAGGTTTTACTTTAGAGCTTATTGAAGCATTGGAAATAAGCTGCAAGTTTAGTAGTTCAAAACCAGTATCTGTTTTCCAATTAGGGCTGCAATAGTGTTTAAGTGAGTCAAATCTGAATTTTGTTGTTTAAATGAGTTCTATAATGCCTGTAGTTACTGTTTCCATTGAGAACTTGCTATTCACTTAATCTGTTTGTGTATTGCTTATTCACTGTAGTGCTTATTCCATCTGTTTTGTGTCTTATCTGTGTTTTTGAGTTCAAACTTGTTCTCCACTGTTCATTTGAGCTATTTTAAGTGAAAAGTACATTAGGTCAAAGTTTGGGTCAATTTGGTCAAAGTTTGCTTAACAATAAGCATTTCAAATAAGCAGTTTTAAGCTAATCAGCAGTTCTAGAGCTTATTTTCCAACTTTTTTTTTTTTTTTTAAGTTTAGAATAATATTTTACAATTTCCCTGAATTTTTCATATGTTTCCAAGTTGATTTGCTATTTTTCTTATTTTATTTTCATTTTTATTCACTTTTTAATACTTTTTAATTAATAAAAAATCCAGAAAAAGCCAGAAAAATCCAAAACTATTTTTAAAATTTATTTTCATTTATTTTAGAATTTTATAAATTTATTTTGCATTTTTCCCATTAATTTTGAATTTAATTTGAATTTTTTAATTAGATTTAATAGTTTTAAATTCCTAAAAATTATACAAAAAACTAAAAAAAAATTAGTTTTCAGTTTTATAATTACTTTTTAGTTATTTTATAATTTTCAAAATTTATTTTTCATTTTTCTCACCTTATTTGCATTTTCTTTTAATTAGATAATTAGTTTTTAATTCATAAAAATTAGTTAAAAAGTCAAAAAAAAAAAAATTCTTTTTTCTCAAAATTTTCTTTTATCATTTTTAACTTTTCAAAATTATTTTCAAATCCGTAGGAGTAGTGTAGCTAAAATTTCACGTTTTATTTCGTACGTTAACGTTTATTTTACGTTTAAGCTTACGTTTTCAATTTCACGTTACGTTTTTAGTTTCCTTACTTAATTTACGTGCTTAGTTGGTTATTTGTGCTTCATTTGTTATTTCATTAGTATAATCTCATCAAAATCACTTTTTACCACTTTCACGACACGTTTCACGAATCGGGAATTGAAAATTCCATACACACCTTCGTTGGGACACGACCCGGGGAAATACTTTCCTAAGCATTTCTTCGGTTAAAACACTATACTAAAACGACTACATATCACATATCCATTAGACTTTTATGTCATGGATCATCATTGTATCATCACAATATAGATTAGATGGTTTATGTGTTTGTGCCATAAAACACAAGGTTTTTATGTTGGGCCACAAAACATAGCGGGAGTGGTTGTACCCTTGGTAAAGAACTCGACATTTAGCTTAGTGTCGGAAATATTGTATAAGCGACGATAGGAGTGGTTGTACCTTGTAAAAGAACTCGGTATCTAGCTTTGTACCGGATAAAGTGTAAGCGACGATTGTAAGGTTTTCTCCGCCGAAAAAGGAGGTTGTTGATCTAGTGAAGTAACTCTCGAGTTGGGTACTCGAGGAGTGGAGTAGGGCGGAGAGGAGATCCGTGACCGAACCACTATAAATCCTCGTGTTCGGTTTGCACTTTCCCTTTACTTATTGCTTTACTTTAATATTTGCATTATGTGATTGTTTGTGTTGTGACTTGTTGACTGTACTTGTGTGATAGCATGTTTTAAGTTATGTTAGTCATAAACTACAAGTAACATCTTTCATATTAGAACAAACTAAAAATGGACATTTGATACAACAAGTTTAAAGTTTTTAAACGGTAAATTATTCAACCCCCCTTCTAGTTTTCCACAATTGGTACCAGAGCCTCGTAGCTCTTATTTTCAAAACAAATGGTTTTTAAAATTGTTGATACAAAAGTTGGGCGTTCCTTGTTTGGGTTCCTGCTCTCGTACCAATTAGATCTTAATGCTTGAAACCTGCGCACTAAGAAAGCAAACAAACACCGTTAGGCTTATCGTGGGATTGTCTCCCACGATTATCATTCGGCGTGAGAGTAAGTAATCGGTTTTAGGGTTGTGTATAAGAATTAGGGTTGTAAAGTCGTACCTTTAACGAGAGTTATGATATTGTTTATATAGGCATGGAATCCTTATTGGATACGTGTGCCTCACTCTTCGGTGTATATCCGGTTTGGATATATATCCCTTAAATAAGAGATATCCATATCATAACTATAAATAACTTTGGGCTTGGGCTTTCGTGAGCCCAAGCCGTCATCATACTAGCCCAAATCACTGTTATGATGGCCTACTCGTGGCGGGTTTGGGCATTAGTAATGTCTATCATTTGGGTCCGTGACCCGAATATAGACTATACGTTATCATGTCCCCCCAGTCTAGTATGCCTGGGTATGAACCGCGGATGCTAGACTTAAAAATATTAGCGGCAAGCGTGGGGAAATTTCTAGTATTTCCCGCCAAAAACGCGATACGGTGTATCTAGCCTTTAAGTGTCCCACATGTCCCTTGGAAGACGTGAAAAAGTGCATATATCGGTTTGTATTCCACCACACGATGGAGATAGTGGGATCCACATGTCATGCATCCGATACAAGAGGAAACCCTATATAAGGGGCTCCTCATTTCACTGTTTTAACCACAGTGAAAAACGCCATTTTCTCCTTAAAAAAATCTTTCTTCACTAAACTAATATCTTCGAGAGGTAATTACGTGTGCGTATTCTAGTGAAAATGGTCCGTTAGTGAGAAGAGTTCCGTTCAGAGATGGACGAGGATGAACTTCGTCAGTTCACCTCCGATTACTATATCCCTCTTGATGTGCATCCGGAATTACCGGATGCCGATGCGTGCATCGCGGATTTCCCTGAGGGGAAAATAGGGGTGTACACGCGCTTTTTTGAGTTCACAAACCAGCGCGTGCCTATATCCCTATTTTTGAGCGACGTGCTCAACTTTCACCGTCTGCATATTTCACAGCTGCACTGTATAGGTGCAGCGAAAATAACGAATTTTGAGGTAAACTGTCGTTTACTCACAGTGAAGCCTACCATTAACCTTTTCCGCGCGTTCTACCACACGTCGTGGTCGAACGGGTGGGTGACGTTTTATAAGCGCCTAGGGCGCTATCAGTGTTATACTGATAAGGTAGACGCCCTAAGGGGTTGGAGGGAAAGGTTCTTTTGGATAGATGATAAGGTTTTTACCACGCTCTCTGGGTTTTATACCCAAGGAGGTCTTCTAAAGGATGAGCGCCCAGATCCTGGTACGTACAGCGAGGAGGATACGGAGATTATTAATGAGAACCGCATCCCAATCAACACCTATCCCGAGGAGTTCTTGGTGCACATGGGAATGAGCCGCAACTACTTCGGGGGAAGTGACGAGATACCAACATTTTTGGTTGAAGACGGCTGGGGTGGGTGCTAGTCCATTCTTTTCCTCGCGTTTATAATGTAAGCTCCCTTGTATATATTGATTTAATCCACTGACTTGCTCTTTTCTTTGTTCGTTCATGTGTTGCGCAGAGATGGATCTGTTTGCCGTGGTAAAGTTAGCGAAGCCTACGCAGGTTACTGTGGGCGTGCACCCTCGGAAGGAGGGTGAAGTGCCCATCTTGGAGGCTACTGCTGGACGCCTGCTGGAGTTTGCCCGAGAAGAGGCTTCTGACACATCGTAGCCCATTTTGAATGCGACACCAGTGCAGACTATGCCTGCATAGGAAGTGGTGGCGCCTGAGCTTGCGCGCGCTGAGTCGTCCACTGGTGCAGAGATTCTGTTGGTCCCTTTTACTTGGTTAACTATAACTACAAAGCTAAAGTAACCAAGTTATATGACTTTAAACAAAGATGTATAAACTGATTAACAATAAAGCAACGTAAACATAAGAGACAATATTTTCCAACGTTTAATTCTTTATTAGAACTTAATTAAAAAGAATCGTACCCAAGTGTTTGCGGAATAACACTTGGGATTGAAAACGACAAGTATGGTATTGACTCCTCACTAAACTCAAACTATGTTGAGTGACAACTTTCAGGACCCACTGAACTATCTCAGGGGTTATGTTGTTCTTTGGAGGAGTAAAAGTGGTTTGTGAATGCTTAGCATTAATTGCACAAACTTGTCAACTTTTACTCCTCTCTTATGCTACCTATTTATACACAAATGTGAACAACCCTATTATACAATGGACTTAAGTGTTCCTCAATAAAATCTTGATAGATTTTATTCTCTGGCAAGGGAAACTTCTTTGGGTTAAGTCCAAAAGGCACTTTCTGATGACAGCCTGGTTTTAGCCATTTGAGGAAAGTTTGACCTTAAAGTGATAAAGCACTTTAGTGAAACAGATCAAACTTTCCCGCCCAGTCCCGCCAAAACTTCAGTCTTCTAGTCATCAGTCTTCAGTACCATGAAGTTGTTGAGGAGTCATGGGGTTCAGTGAGTTATTGTCATCCTCACTGAACCCATCACCTTCTTCTTGGCTTAGATCATACTTCACTGAGTTCCGCCTCACTGAATGGAGAACCTTTCTTCTTAGGCTCAGTCTAAGCATCCTGAAGATGACTCGCTGAGTTACTGTTCACTCAGTGACTTGTTTATACTTAGGTTATTTTACGTTCAAATCCTTGTTAGAAGAAGATTGGGGAATTCAGTGACCCAACAATCTCCCCCTATTTGAACATACAAATAGCCTAAGTGTTTCTTGATTCAGTGTGAGTTGGCAGGGGTCTTCATCTCTTACTGAATGTTGTTGTAATTATAAGTAGGACACGTAATTTTAAACAAAACATCAAAGTTTATTCATAGTTATTACAAGTCCTACAAATTACAAAAAAATGAAAAGATAGTTGTTGCAGATCAGATGTTCAGGTGGTATCCAAGGTTTTCAATCTTTGCTTTCTTTAATCTGAGTAGGTGTCTGATGAGGCGAAAAATGAACCACTTTTAGGGGGTCATTTAAGCCCGGAATTGAATTTATTTGATCAAATATTGCCCTAAATAGTTCCTTTTGTGATTTTAGGTACTTTGGGAGAGAAATCTGGAAAAGGAAGCAATTCGGACATTTTTGGAGCATAAAAGTGAAGAAAACGCCAAAGTCTTAATTTTCCTTGCTGGGAACAGTAGGTGATGGCGTCAAGAGCAACATCCTGACGGCGTCAAAAGTAAATTGCATGACGGCCCAGTACAAACGTGAAGGCGTCACAAGTAGGGCGTCAAGAGTAAAAGACGTGACGGCCTGGAAGACCATAACACATGACGGCGTCAAATGAAGATTAAGGCAGTCCGAGAAGTATTTTGGCGGCGAGATGACGGCGTCACCTATTTGGTCTTGACGCCGTCAGCCTCAGTTTTCTATATATAGTTTTCTAATTTTCATTCATAAAAAGAGAGAAGTTTTGGAGAAACCCTAGGGCCGAACCTATTACGAATTTTATAGGTTTTTCAAGGGTTTTCAGCCCTTGAACCCTTTCATGTGTAATTGAGATAAATATTCTTTTAATTCAATCAATATATCTATGTGTTGGTTTTCTATATCTTGTTCTTGTCTTAATTCCATCATGCTAGGCTAGATCTATCTTGTGTTTGCTTAGATCTAATAAAACCTAGATGTTGATTATGTGTTGATTACTTGTTTATGGTTGTATTGGATGAATGATTTCGATGTTAGGCTTAAGAAAACTGGCAAATCTCCAAATGGTAACATGCTTGAACATCTTAGGAAACATGAACTGACGTGCACTAGGTTTTATTGGTTGTATTTAATGCATGAGTAAATTCTAATGATCCCATGTTAGGAGCTTCTTAGCCGGCTCGACATAGGAGTGAAGTAGGCACTCATAGGATTGGGGAATTAAGTGCGCCACTCCATGAATGGTATTAAGGAATACAATCCGTCATCCACGCAACTATAACAAGTAATTAACGTGTAAAAGATATCTAGGGAGTAGTAAAATCTAAGTAAACAATTTCTCCACTTATTGCTCACAACCTTAGTTTAATTTAGTTTTATTTTCATTTCTAGTATTTTATTTTGATTGCATCTTTAGTATTGGGTTAGTTGCCTAGCAACTAATTCCGCCCAAATCCTTCAAACCCGAGATTTTTACTTGCTTTCTAAAAAAATATAAAAATACAAAAATAATCATCTCTCATCTCTAGAACTAGTATTTAGGTTTTCTAATCCTAGCGACACTATTCCTAGCTGAACGATCAATCCCCCGGTACTTGTCACTATACTATACTACAACGATCAGGTACACTGCCTGGTGGGGGTTGTAAGCTTCTCAAGATCCCTTGAGAGGTAAAGCCTGGTGCGATTCCCACGTATTAAGTTTTTGGCGCCGCAGCCCAGGGAATAGTTATTGTCTAGGTTAGAATCTCTTCTTATTAGGTCTACTTGCTAGATTCCTTTCTAGTAAGATTTTGTTTTTATTTTTAGGTTTTCTTTAGTCTATCTTATTTCTTTGTTTCCTTTGTTCGTAAACTATTTCGATGGATAACAATAACATTGATCGTTTGATTCCTGTTATTCGTGTTTTTCGTCGTAGGATTTTCCAAATGCCCGCCCCACTCCCTTTAGTTGAGAATGAGAACCCGCCTAACCTCTCGCCCAACCACCACTTTGACAATAATTCTGAGTTAGAGGAGTCTGATCATGATGATGACCGTAGGGCTAGTCCTTTTTACTATTCAGACTCCGACGAGGATCTTGATGACGGTGATGTGATTAATGAGAATAGGATGGAAGAGGAAATAAACCCTCTTAGGTATGTCGACCCTAGAACTAGGATTGAGTGTGATAGTTCATTCAACATGCAATTTCCTTGTAAGATCGGATTTAAGAGCTTTAACGCCTATCTTAACTCATCTCTCCCGATGAACATAATCTCGCGTAATGAGTATAATAAAATCATGGTAGATGAGTTAGAATACAAAGGAGAAAACATTATTGCTAGGGCAATACCGTTGCATGTGTTTGTAGGAAGCTTGGTTTATCTTGTTGAGTTCATGGTTATGGAGAATCTAGGAGAATTTATTGATGATAAGTTGACCCAAGTTGTGTTTGGAAAACCCTTCAAACGGTTGACCAACCTCGATGAAAAACTCATAGAAGGCTTAATTACATTATCGGATGGGGATGAAGATTTTGTGTATCAAATGCCCCGCACACACCCTAGGTTCAAGGATTTTTCCATGGAGAAGTGTAGTAGGTATCCGCCCATAGAAATGCTAAGTGAGAATGATAAGAGAAAAGGGCTTAAGTATACTCATGAAAAGAATAAAAGATACTATCGTGGATGTCTAGAGTTAGGAGATGAGTATAAGAAAGATGAGGCGACCATTAGATGGCTCACGCTTGGTTATGTGAGCATAAGCGATACACGGTAACCCATGACCTTGAGTCTAGCTACAAGACTCGTAAATAAAGAAAAGCGCTTCTTGGGAGGCAACCCATGCTTTGTGTGATTTTATTTTGTTTGTTTGTTTGTTATTTGCTTCCGTATGCATGCTTTATTTTTATTGTTGGTAGATCATGTCTCAATTAAATAGTGGAAATACTTTACTTTGTTGTTTTGGCCTAGTCTTAACTCCACCTAAAAGTATTTTTGCAAAAGATAAGTGTAAGGGGAAACCCCAAATATGTTTTTAAGAAACAAACCGATCATGATTCTCCACAATATTAAGTGAACATGTATATTCGTATTTGTTAGAGTCAAATGCTTGTACCGCGTCATAATGAAGTTTTGCAGGATTTTCCAGGAAGTAGGACCAAGTTTTTCCAGAAATTTTCCGAAAACTTAACACAAGAATTTCTGCAGATCACTTCTGACGGCGTCATGAGATTACTCTTGACGGCGTCACGTGTAAAAATCTGGAAATTTTACCGGTTTTGTTTTTCTAACGGAGTCTTACGGTTTTTGTGAATTATTAAGTTTTATAATCTCCAGGAAATCTGCAAACTTCATTCCACAAGCATTATATCTTACTTTGTTTTCTAGGATTTAGTAACTTATATAGATTGCCGCCGATTTTACGCGAGGTTGCCTTGTTTGTTTTCTCAGGATTTACAGGTTATGTATGACAAGAAGATGATTTATTTTTCTGGAAGGGAAGCTTTGATTGTTCATTTTCTTGGAGGAAGATTTAACCTGGCCACCTTATTATCCATACCGAGCGAATCAGGGGAGTATTTGATTTCATTCTTTTTACTTATTTCACTTTTACATTCTTTACTTGAACATTGGGGACAATGTTCATCTTAAGTGTAAGGGGAGGGTAAAATAATGATACCTTACATGTACACTTTCGCTTGAGTTTATTTGTTTAATGGTAGATGTGTAACAAAACTATGAGAAATACTTGTTAGTGTAATTTTAGCGCCAAATTTAAATTTTTTTACAACATTTAGGAGTGAAACTTTAGCCATAGCAAGCGTCTCATGGATAGGAGATTGTATGACTAGCACATAACCGTACCATTCAGAAAAATTTTTCACCCAAATATGTGAGGTTCGCCTTTAGATTTGATAAGAAAAGCATTTACTATTAGTGCTTATGAGTGTACCGGTAGCATTTAGATTCTAGAACTTGCGTTAGTGATGCATCCCGAGACCGCTAGTGAGACTACATTCGTGTAGTAGGATTTACTACATGATAAGAGGCATTAGGATCACCCTTGTGTTAAACCCGTATCATAATTACTTGACCATTTAAGTCATATCACTTGGCTAGTTAAGTCAACTAATTTTTCCCACACCTTAGCATTGTACTCATTTTTAGTACACGAAACCCCTAGTACACCCCTCCGAGCCTATCTTTTCATTTCTAACTTTAAGCATTTTACTTAAAGGAAGAATTTGTTACACCCCACTTAAATGTACAACCAAATCGCCTTAGCCTTCCGTGTATGCACTCATCTTTAGTGCATTATTGTTATTTGTTTAAACCCTAAGTTAACTATCTAATTGATTACATGGTTGCTAAGTCGAGTCATATCCTTGTACATATTGTTTTAGGACGATTGGGACTCATGGGTAAAGTACTTATTTTATGGAGTAATGGGGAAGAACATCATTTATTACCCCCATATATGCGTTAATCTTAAAAGTGCTCCAAGTGTTTTGATTTTCTTAATTCGAGTCATTAGATTAGTTATTGTAAAGTATGTAAAGATTCAAGTGTAAGGGGAAATGTTCATTCCCTATGATGTATTACTTTGGATGGTAGGGTAAGAGTGTATGCAAAAAAAAAAAAAAAATACGGACTACCATCCCGCTTCATTCTATGTTTATTTTATGTTTTTGTTATTTTTCATTTATTAGCTTAAGTCGAGTCTAGTCTTGGCTTAGCAACGCCATATTGTACATGTAATTAACCAAGATTGTTAACTCGCCACCAGTAAAAACTTCCTTTATCCAAGAAAACCGTGTATTTCATATCCCTACACCTAACGTTACAACCCTTTAAAAGACCTCTTTGATAGTTTATCCTAGGTGCTTACGCCATGTGGTGGAGGTTTGATCCTTTCCCAAGCCTATGGTAATCTATTTTGCTGTGACAGGTAGTGAGAAATATCTTCCGTTTCCATATTGTAATTTATACTTTATTACACCCGAGAGATGTGAGTATCTAAACACTATTTATGAGGTGCTTGTGTATGACCTCCGTGCTTGTTAATGATTATTTGTTGTAATTACTTTTATATTAGTGTTAAATGACCCCTAACTTGTATTTTGACTAGAATAAAAGCGCATTTGCTTGAGGACAAGCAAATCTCAAGTGTAAGGGTATATGATGAGGCGAAAAATGAACCACTTTTAGGGGGTCATTTAAGCCCAGAATTGAATTTATTTGATCAAATATTGCCCTAAATCGTTCCTTTTGTGATTTTAGGTACTTTGGGAGAGAAATCTGGAAAAGGAAGTGTGAAAACTAGAAGGGGGGTTGAATAGTTTACCGCTTTTTCGACTCTTATTTAACTTAAATAACCTTTGAGAACATGACGTTTGGTTAAAGATATAAGCACAACTTAATATGCTTGATTCTTTGAATAGACTTTACATGTGAATAACAATTCCAACTTAACTAGTTTCATACTTTGAAAAGCTTTACTTGTAATGATCCTAACTTTGCTTGTTTAGTTCTTTGAAAAGCTTTACTTATGTTTAAAGATATAAGAACAACATTACTTGTTTTGGTTCTTTGAAAAGCTTTGTATGTGATCAACAATTCTAACTAAACAACAACATATTATAAGCAAAGATAGAGAAAGAAACAATCAAACCACAACACGATAGTTTATCGTGGTTCGGCTACAAGGACTCTTTTTCCTTGCCCTACATCCACGCCCCGAGTTTCCAACTCGAGAGTTATAAACACTAATCAACAAGCTCCTTTCACCGGCGGAGAAAACCTTACACGTCGCTTATACTTTTACCGACACAAAGCTAGATGTCGAGTTCTTTTACAAGGGTACAACCACTCCCATTCGTCGCTTACACTTTTACCGATACAAAGCTAGATGTCGAGTTCTTTACCAAGGGTACAACCACTCCCGTTAGTTCTTTTACTAGGGTACAACAACTCCCAACACTCTTTGTATTTTGAGGCCTAAAATACTAACCTATAACTTCTACATACATGACACACATGAAGTATAAACTACCAAAGCTTATACATGATCAAGCTATCAAGACTTGCAACTTTGGAGTTGAAGCTTGTAACTTCTTGAATGATCTTGTGAAGTTCCTTGCTACATAAGAGAATCACAAATCAAAAAGTTACTGAGTTAGTTGAGAGAGTATGTGAATATATGTCCTAAAAGAGTTGGCCAAAAATCAAGTTATGGCTTGGTATTTATAGCACACCATACTGCATGCTTGGCGGATCAGGCGGAACCCTCAGATGGGTTCCGCCCGTGTACCCCCAGGGTACCGCCGGGTTTGCAGTAGGTTTTTGCAATAACTCTTCAAACCAAACAAGGTCTTGTCTCATAACTCCTAGCAACCAAACAATGTCACATCACTTAAATCAAGTCAAACACAAAACTTGTAAGCAACATCAAAGCTAGTCAAACACATTTCTTTCCATAAATGCATAATGACAAACCTTGCCCTAAATGTGACGTGACCTTACTATATTAAGAAATAAATATGATGTGACAAGACTCATTTTAGTTTAAGAAGTAAAAACAATGTTTTGTTTAAGAAGAAATGTTAACCTTAGTTAAACAAGACTTAAACACTTAAAGTGATGATTTACTTATAGCTAAACTTCATACTTTGTCATTAACAAAACTTAGCAAAGATCGTAAAATATAAATAACGTTTTTAGGCGATATTTGTATTAACAGGAAGCAATTCGGACGTTTTTGGAGCATAAAAGTGAAGAAAACGCCAAAGTCTTAATTTTTCTTGCTGGGAACAGTAGGTGACGGCGTCAAGAGCAACATCCTGACGGTGTCAAGAGTAAATTGCATGACGGCCCAGTACAAACGTGAAGGCGTCACAAGTAGGGCGTCAAGAGTAAAAGACGTGACGGCCTGGAAGACCATAACACATGACGGCGTTAGATGAAGATTAAGGCAGTCCGAGAAGTATTTTGGCGGCGAGATGACGGCGTCACCTATTTGGTCCTGACGCCATCAGCCTCAGTTTTCTATATATAGTTTTCTAATTTTCATTCATAAAAAGAGAGAAGTTTTGGAGAAACCCTAGGGCCGAACCTATTACAAATTTTACAGGTTTTTCAAGGGTTTTCAGCCCTTGAACCCATTCATGTGTAATTGAGATAAGTATTCTTTTAATTCAATCAATATGTCTATGTGTTGGTTGTCTATATCTTGTTCTTGTCTTAATTCCATCATGCTAGGCTAGATCTATCTTGTGTTTGCTTAGATCTAATGAAACCTAGATGTTGATTATGTGTTGATTACTTGTTTATGATTGTATTGGATGAATGATTTCGATGTTAGGTTTAAGAAAACTGGCAGATCTCCAAATGGTAACATGCTTGAACGTCTTAGGAAACATGAACTGACGTGCACTAGGTTTTATTGGTTGTATTTAATGCATGAGTAAATTCTAATGATCCCATGTTAGGAGCTTCTTAGCCGGCTCGACATAGGAGTGAAGTAGGCACTCATAGGATTGGGGAATTAAGTGCGCCACCCCATGAATGGTATTAAGGAATACAATCCGTCATCCACGCAACTATAACAAGTAATTAACGTGTAAAAGATATCTAGGGAGTAGTAAAATCTAAGTAAACACAATTTCTCCACTTATTGCTCACAACCTTAGTTTAATTTATTTTTATTTTCATTTCTAGTATTTTATTTTGATTGCATCTTTAGTATTGGGTTAGTTGACTAGCAACTAATTCCGCCCAAATCCTTCAAACCCGAGATTTTTACTTGCTTTCTAAAAAAACATAAAAATACAAAAATAATCATCTCTCATCTCTAGAACTAGTATTTAGGTTTTCTAATCCTAGCGACACTATTCCTAGCTGAACGATCAATCCCCTGGTACTTGTCACTATACTATATTACAACGATCAGGTACACTGCCTGGTGGGGGTTGTAAGCTTCTCAAGATCCCTTGAGAGGTAAAGCCTGGTGCGATTCCCACGTATCAGTGTCTTTCAGGATGTTCATTGATCATTGCTTCCAAGTCCTTGCAGAATCTTTTGTTCTCATCACTCTGAATGGGGGACGCCAACATGAGATACATGAGCATAGCTTTGATTCCTGCCTTATCCATATCAGACCACCTTTGGAACGCCAGGCTTCCATGCTCATCAGTAAAGCATAAGCCTCTTTCAGGAGCTTCAAGGTCCGCATTGTTCACGAACGTGATCCCTTCAGGAAGCGACCTGTCACACTCTAACCCTGGTACTTTGATCTCAGGCTCCATCTCAATTTGCTTCCTTTTCCTCTTGGAAGCCTTAGATGGAGCAGTCTCTTCTGCTGAGTCAGGAAAAAGTGAGGGAATGTTAAGAGCCTTAGGCATTGCTCTCAGTCTGTCGTACCTATCCTTCAGTGATTCGAGAAGTTTGGGTACCACAACATTGTTCTTTTTGGCAATGATAGAACGAAGCTCATCAAGCTCAGTGATGCCAAAGTCTGCAAACTTGAAAGGCTTATGGATGTCAATTATTCTTTTATCACATCCCCTGAAGACGGTGACCATTGCAGGATCGGTGTTTCTGTGGATTTGAATGTCAGTGATGGTTTCAGGTCTTAACCTTTCTTTCATCACCTAAGTATACTTTTCGATCTTGTGTTTTCTGATTTGAGCATCCTTCCTGAGCTTGTTTTCCCTTTCCATTTTAAGAGCATTTAGCTCTTCTTCCTGAGCCTTTTTAAAGACTGCGCCAACTTGTACAGTTGCTAGTGCCTCAGTATTCAAACCAATCTTTTCAGCTTCCTCATGAACAACCTTAATGATAGCAGGCTTGCTCATTCTCTCTTCCTCAGCCACCTTGAGTAGTGTCTCAGTCCTTTCCATGTGAGCTTGAATTTCGTCATGAGTGAGATGATGTACTACCCCATTGATTTCAAACGGGACCTTGATAGGTGCATCAGGGTCAAATCTGACCATGGTTGAGGCTGGCTTGAGAACATTTTCAGGACTAGAGGTGGTAGCAATACTTTTGCCTCTGTCCTGTCTGAGAGAAGAGGAGACTGGTTCCTCCTGTGGTGGAACTTCAGTGATTGTTGTTGCTTCAGTGACATGCTCCCCCTCAGTGTGAGAGGGCTGTCCAGCTTCTTGTTCAACAGTATTAGGGGCTTCAGTAGCATTCTCCCCCCTCAACATTTGCCTGAATGTCAGTGATGGCAAGTGTTGGCTGTACTGAAGAAGAAGTAGATGCTGAATGATGGACACCCTGGAGTCAAGTGCAGCCTGTGCATTTTCAAGAGCTGTCATCCTGGATCCCAAGGTCCATGCCAGAGAAGTAGACCTTTGGGACTGAGCTGTCACTGATTCCTCCATTTTGATGAAGGAAGATTTGAGAGACTCCACAGTGGTGGTGAGACCCTGAAGATTAGAACCCTTCAGCAAGTCAAGTAATTCAGTGAGAGCCACTGAGTATACCTGATACGTCTCAGATGCCTGAAGTAGCTTCCTGGTGAGTTCAGGATCATCCTTGACTGATTCTTGAACCGACTGAACCCCTACATTCAGCTGGTTGAGGGTTATCAAAAACTGATTCAGGCGAGTGATCATCTGTGTCAGGAAATGGTTGACTGAGGAATTTTGTTCCCTGACATCTTCATCGAAGTCTTCGACAGCATCTTTGAGATTGTGAAAGTGAACTGCCTGTTCAGTGTGCATGTCAAAGACCTCATCAGTGATCCCCCTGTACAAAATGTTAGTAATCTTTTTGATGAATTTGGTGAAGGTCTTCACAGTGAGAGGAGCCTGATCATCTCCTGAGGACTCTGGCTCGGACTGAGTGTCAGCATCGTCATGGTTAGAAGATTGAGGAGACTGATGAATTGGTTCAGGGACTGTCTCCTCAACCTCCATATCATCTCCGGCCTTGAAGACTTCATCATCACTGTTGAATTCATCATCAGAGTACAAAACTGCCTGAGCTTCAGCTAGGGACTG
Organism: Artemisia argyi; assembly: GCA_030686995.1. Lineage (NCBI taxonomy): Eukaryota > Viridiplantae > Streptophyta > Magnoliopsida > Asterales > Asteraceae > Artemisia > Artemisia argyi. Next base: position 75,285,608 of record CM060699.1, read on the forward strand.
AATCTGCAAAATCGGGTTAGCCGGCTCCTCTTCATAAGAAGATTCACCTTTGTTTTGGCCAGGTCCTGACCCCTCAAATCCGGTAGATTGGGTTTTATCTACCTGGTCTTCAGGGTCAGTTCCCGAGTTATACGCACCTTCGGGATTGGTTGTGAGTTCCATATCAGCGGGTGGTATGTGTCCCTCTGAATCTTTGTCCCTCGTGACCCCTTCAGGCACTGATGGGTGTTTCTCAGTACCATCACTAGGAGCCGTGAATGTTGTGTCCCTATCAGCGGGTTGTATGTTTCCCTCTGAGTCTTTGGGATGAGTTTTTGTGCCCTCAGACAAAAGCTTTGATTGGCGAATGTCCTCATCAGGCACCTGAGTGGTTATGCCCCCCATTCCAACAGGCTTGTGCTGGCTTGTCGAAGATTTAGGGGCAAGAACTCCCTGTTGCTTGGGTTGTGATTTACCCGAGCCTTTGGCAGGATGTGATTGTTTGTGGGTCCCCTTCTCAGTGGAGTAGTGCTGCCCCACCGAGGGTATAGGACCCCTTACTCCCTGATACTCTGGTTGTGATTTGCCAGAGTCTTTAGCAGGATGTGAAGGTTTAGTTGGTTCCGACCCCACTGACTTGTTTATGCCAGCAGGGCCTTTGGGAACGGCTTCGCCCGAGGACACTGAGTGTGATGTCTCAGTGCCCTCCGTTGGCCTTTGTTTTGGGGCCAAAGATTGGCTAATGATCCTGAGGGTGTCAGCAGTCAGGGTCTGTTGTTGTTGTTGCCCCCTTTTGTCAGGCTTAGGGGCAGAGGTCTCATTGGCGAGTGGCTTGGGTTGAGCCACCTTCCTGGACCCCTGTCCCTTCTTCCTCTTCACCTTTTTGGTGGGAGAGGGAATTGGTGAAACTATGTTGTCACCCTGGATAGCAGTCAGCATGTATGTGGTCAGGGCGACAGGTGTTACCTCATTAGGGTCACGTGAGTAGTTTTCCTTGTGCAAGACATCAGGTTCAAAGCCGACACTGTCAGGCTTGATATACTCAGACCCTAGTAGGTCATTCAGGGCACAGGAAATGAATCTAGGGTAAGACATGTGTTTTTGCCTAGACTTCCTACCCAATTTGCCTATGAGGTCCCTGAAGATAATTTCTCCAAGGTCAATTTTTTTACCCTCAATGAGACAGTACACTATCATTGATTGAGTAGTGTTTAGTTGCTCAGTTGAGGACTTATTCCCCCCAAGGACCTGAATAACAAATGTCATCAGGATCCTCCAAGGGGCAGGGAGCCATGTTTTGATGATGGGGGCTTTGTTCAGTAGGGCCCCTGGTGCAACATCAGGATGATTCTTATCATAGGGCCCTAGTTCTAAGAGGAGTTATTTAACTTCCTCTTCAGTGGGTGGGGCAACAAAAGTCTCAATGTAGTCAAGGCCAGTGGCTTTGACAAAGGTTTTGTAGTCAAGAACAAGGGACTTTGTCCCATTCTTCACTGAGAACTTGATTTTGGCCTCCTTTGGCGCATCAGGGTTTTCAACCACCGCTGAGCACCAAAATTCCCTCAAGTAGTCATGATAGATGACTGAGGGGGTCTTTGTGAATGTGGTGGTGAGAAAACAGTTTTGTAGGAACTTCACCACATCCCTGTAAGCAGGGAACCCTTCAGGGTAGGCAAAGTTCCCCACCACATTGTTTTTGGTGAGGTCTACGCTTTCCATTTGGAATTCCACATTGGGTGCGTATTTTATGACCTTAGAAGATGCCATTTTAGTTTTTAAAGGTCTGGTTTTGAATAAAGAAGAAGCACACACAGATTTTGAAAGCAAAAGTTCTTGAAATAATTTTGCAAGAGTTTTGTTAAGAATTTTTAAAAGCGTGTGTGTGTTCTCCTTTGTGGGGGTATTTATAGGGTGGGAATTAGGGTAGTGATTTTGTGGATACAAAAGGTTTAATTTATTCAACCGAAACGGCATAATAATGTTGGTTTGATATCCGCATTAAATATCACGATTCCCATTACCCTATTTTCTCTCACATCGTGGGTGAACAGTTGTGCGGCTCTGCAAATAATGCACTTTTGCAGAGAAAAATCATCACAACTTTTGTGTGTGAGGGAGCATTTAATGCTCAGTGGTGTTTGGTGAGAGAGATGTGGGGGCCCAAGGAGTGGATGCCAGTTGTGTAAGTGACATATATTCCTATATTTAATAGGATTCAGTTACCTACCTGGGACATTAACTAACTAAGTACTTAGAGCATTTAGTTAGGGTATTCAATGCCATTTTTCATCCTGAGCCCCCTGAATGAATTTTTCATTCGAAAAAAAAGTTTTCAGGAAGGGTGTGATCAGGGACCTAGAAGAATTTACATCAGGTTGGAACACTTTTGATCAGTTTCCTGATTCTATGTCCAACATGCCCAATTCAGCTTTCAATCTTGTGAAAGTGGGTTCATCCAAAGGTTTTGTGAAGATATCAGCTAGCTGATATTCAGTGGGGATGAAATGTAGTTCAATTTCTCTATTAGTGATGTGGTCCCTGATGAAGTGGTATCTGATGTCAATGTGTTTGGTTCTTTGATGAAGTACTGGATTATTTGAGATGGCTATGGCACTTGTATTATCACAAAAGATAGGTACCATCTTATACTGAATGCCATAGTCACTCAGTTGACTCTTCATCCATAGTACATTTGCACAACATCCTGCAGCAGCCATATATTCAGCTTCAGCTGAGGACATGGCTATTGACTGTTGTTTCTTTGTACTCCAACACACAAGTTTACCACCAAGAAATTGGCAGGATCCTGAAGTACTTTTCCTATCCATGTTACATCCTGCATAGTCAGAGTCAGTGTACCCTTTGAGATCAAATCCTGAACATTTTGGGTAATACAAACCAAGGTTTGGAGTACCCTTCAGGTACCTGATGATTCTCTTGACAGCAGTGAGATGTGATTCTTTAGGGTCAGCCTGGTATCTGGCACACAGGCAGACTGAGAATTGGATATCAGGCCTTGAGGCAAGTAAGTACATCAGGGAGCCAATCATTCCTCTGTATTGGGTTTGATTCACTGATTTTCCAGTGAGATCAGGGCCAAGGTTGTTTGGAGGAACCATAGGAGTTTTTACTGAAGAGCAGTCAGTGAGCTCATACTTCTTCAGTAGGTTCCTGAGGTATTTGTCTTGGCAAATGGATATTCCCTTTTCAGTTTGTTTAATTTGGAGTCCAAGAAAGTATGTGAGTTCACCCATCATGCTCATTTCAAACTTTGTGGTCATCAGTTTCTCAAACTGTTTGCAAAGTTTGTAACTTGTTGAGCCAAAGATGATGTCATCAACATATACTTGGACAAGAATGACATCATCCTTTGTTCTGTAGATGAACAGTGTGTTGTCAATCTTTCCTCTGAAAAACTTGTTTTGGATCAGGAAGGCTGAAAGAGTTTCATACCATGCCCTGGATGCTTGTTTCAGTCCATAAAGGGCTTTGTTAAGCTTGTAGACATGGTTGGGGTATTCACTACTTTCGAAACCAGGAGGCTGTTGCACATAAACATCTTCTTTGATGTTACCATTCAGGAATGCACTTTTAACATCCATTTGGTAAACTTTAAAGTTCATGTAAGTTGCATAGGCAAGGAAGATCCTGATGGCTTCCATTCTAGCAACAGGTGCAAAGGTTTCCTCATAGTCTATACCTTCCTGTTGATTATATCCTTTGGCAACCAGTCTTGCTTTGTTTTTGATGACTGTGCCATTCTCATCGGTCTTGTTTTTAAAGACCCATTTCATACCAATGATTAAAACACCCTGGGGGCATTCAACAAGGGTCATGACATCATTTCTGTCAAATTGTTCCAATTCATCTCTCATGGCATGAACCCAACTTTCATTTGTCAGGGCTTCTTTGACATTTTTAGGCTCAATCTCTGAGAGATAGTCAGCATAAAGACATATATTGGCAGTGGCGACCTTGAGTTTAGCAGCCTTGCTTCTTGTGAGCATGCCTTCAGTGGGTTCACCAATGATGTTCACAAGCTCAATGATTTTGGATCTAGTCCAGCTATCCTGAGGTTTGGGATAAGAATTTGAGCTTGAAGGAGCCTGATTAGGTTTAGACTCAGGAACATGAGGTGACTCATCATTATGTGCTTCAGTGACTACTGTAGGAACAATTTGTTCTGAGGGTTCCTGAACAATTTGTTCAGTGGTATCAGTCTCATTTGAGACAGGCTGAGTTTCAATGAACTCACTGATAGGTGGTTGGGGTAGGTTGTGAGGGATGATGTAATAGGAGACGTCAGCATCAGCTTGGTATTGGGTTGAGGGATTGTTCTCAAGATGATACTCATCAGGAGGATACCTTGATGAGTCATCAATACCAATTTCTTCTACTGAGGAATTTGAGAACCTGATGGATTCAGTGCTCTCATCAACAGTAATGTGATAAGTTTCCTTAGTTTGTTGTCTGCTTGTGTTGAACACCCTGAAGGCTTTAGAAACCAGGGAATATCCCAGGAAGTATCCATCATCAGCTTTGGCATCAAATTTACCCAAGTGATCCTTATGATTATGTATAAACACAGGACACCCAAATACATGAAAGTAGCTGATGTCAGGAATCCTTCCTTTGAATATCTCATAAGGAGTCTTGTTATGCCTTTTCACAATGATTGACCTATTTTGAGTGTAGCAGGCTGTTTTAACTGCCTTAGTCCAAAAATGTTTTGAGAGGACTGAGCCATTTAACATTGTTCTTGCTGCCTCAATGAGTGTTCTATTTCTCCTTTCAGCTACTCCATTTTGTTCAGGAGTATAGGGAGAAGTGAAATTTTGAGAAATTCCTTTCTCATCACAAAAACACTCAAGGTCTTGGTTTTTGAATTCAGTGCCATTGTCAGTCCTGATCTGTTTAACTTTGACATCATTTTGATTTTCAATGTTCCTGACAAATGACATGATGGTTTCAGCTGCCTGACTCTTCTTGGTCAGGAAGTAAACCTAAGTATATCTTGAGTATTCATCCACAATGACCAGAGTATACTTCTCATGGTGAATGGACATTGGACTGACAGGTCCAAAAAGGTCCATATGAAGAAGATGTAGGCAGCTTTTGATGGAAAAGGTTTGTTTGGTTTTGAATGATGCCCTGTGGTGTTTTCTTTTTCACAAGCAGAACAAGGCTTGTCTTTGGTATACACCAGGGATGGAAGGCCCAGAACTTTGTTCTGTTTGGCCAGGTTGTTGATGTTCTTGAAGTTGAGATGAGAGAGTCTCCTATGCCATAGCCAGTTGATTGTCTCACTTGCTTTTGAGAATAGACAAGTCCCATTCTGAGTCAGGGATGACATGTCAAGGACATATACATCATCCCTTCTAGGGGCAATCAACACAACTTCCTTATTGGCATTAAAGATGGTCCCTCTCTTGTCATCAAACTGAACTATGTATTTGGCATCACATAGTTGGGAAACACTTATCAGGTTGTACTTGAGACCATTAACATAAGCTATTCTTGTAAAAACTATACCATTGCAGTTTACTGAACGATAACCTTCAGTGGGAGCTGATGAGTTTTCACCAAATACTACTTTGGGTCCTGGTTCTTCCACATATTTGTGCAGAAAACTTTTCACACCAGTCATGCTTCTGGAGCATCCACTGTCTAGATGCCAAGTAGGATCCTTGATGTGTTTATGCACAAACAGTAAACTGGGTTAGTTTTTCTTGTTGACCCACTTTCTAGTGGGCTTAGTCCTCAGGGACTTTTTGAACTCAGTTAGTGAATCATGGTCTGAAGTTGTGTGACCTGAGCTTCCACATGTTTTACATTTTGTGGAGGTTGATGCCTCAGGTGTCTGAGAAGTGTTGGTCTGGTTTTTCCTTCTGGACTGAATAACTTTGTCATGTCCCCTGGTTTCATGGGAGGGATCTCCACAGATGTCACAGCAATCTTTCATCATACAATCATCAAGAAGATGATCATTGAAACCACAGTGAGGACATGGTGAGAAAGGCTTAGCCTTCAGTCTTTGTTTGGAAGGTGTGGCATACTGATAGCCTTGGTTTTTGTATAGACCTCTTGCTTTTAAAGAAGCAGTGTGGGGGATGTGATCACAAGTTCTGTGGTCCTCTTGTTTTGCATATCATACAAAACAGAACTCTGTAGCATTTATCAGTGCTGTGATTTGGATAATTGCACAGTTCACATCTCCCTGAGGGTCTGGGTGTGGTTTTTGGTTTGGAAGAACCTGAGGATACTGAGGGCTTTGTTGATTTTGAGTCAGAGTTTTTCTCAGTGGACTCAATTTTCTCACTCAGCATCCTGACAAGTTTAGTAAGTTGATCAACCTTTGAATCAGTGCTTTCATGCTTCACTTTAGTGGGTACTGAAGGTTTTTGGTGTTCAGTGGGTGCAGGAGTAGGTCTTTTCAGAATAGTCTTTCCTAACCCTGATTTCTCTTTGGGAGAATGTGGTTGATAGACTAATGGTGCAAGGTCAGAATTGGGTTCCGCTCCCTGAAGTTGTTTCAGTGGAGGGAGTCGTGAATCAGACTTAGACTCAGTGATGGACTCAGTAGGACTAAGTTCATCAGTGACTCCTAGCAGCTCCTTGATAGCCTGACTTTCAGGCTCCAGGATTCTTCCAGTATTAAAATTTGGCATTTTACTATCAGGATTGTTTCTTTCAATCCAATCACTGGGTTTGGGAGCAAGTTCTTTGCTAGGGAGTATGTTGGTTAATAGAAAAGTTGTAGAATGGCTACTCTCCCCAGAAACTTCAGTGAGTTGATCATCACCTAGACCTACCTTTTGGGGCTGGGTGTGAGACTCAGTGTTTCATAAAGTTTGGGGTTTTTCTGAGTCCATTTCCAAATAATTTCCTTTTCTTTCTTAAGTTCTTCCTGAAGAGCTTGATTTTGTTTCACAAGTTCAGAGTATTGAATTTGAAGTGTAACACTTTCAAGCTTGGCTTGTTTTAAAGCAAGTAATTCATCTCTACAATGATTTAATTCAAAACTCAGTTTGTTAAATTTTGAAAACAAATTAAGTCTTTGCTCTTCAACATACTTAAGATCAACATTAATATAATCTAAGTAAGATTTCCAATCATCATTATCATCCATAGAAAGTAAAAGATTTACCTTCCTCATAGTGATGTTAACCCATTCACCATTTCTTGCATGACTCTTCCCCACAGCAAGTTTGTTGTCATCTGACAGAGCCATCAGGGCACTGATGTGAACTTCATCATCATCAGAGGACACTTCAACCTCATCCCAGTCATATGTTTCAGCAACAAGCCCTTTGTTCTTGGCTTGAGAAGGCTTTGGAGCCTGAGGAGGCTGAGAGACTGTTGAGGATGATTCAAGAAGGGCAAGTTTAGCTTTTGCCTTTCTGTACTTGGCTTCAAAGTCAATTTGAGGGACTTTTTCAAATCTTTGACTAGACTGAAGCATTTTTGGTTGAAATTTGCTGGGGCCTGAAAAAGAGTTATTTCCTGAAAATTTGAAGGATGGTTCTGAGGTTGTTTTTGAAAAACAATCTTTAGCAAAATGGCCCATTTTGCCACATTTAAAGCATTCAGTGTTGTCATTTGCTTTTGAAGGAAATTTGTTTTTCTTAAAAAACCTTTTTGAATTAGCAAGGAGTGCTCTTTCATGAAATTCAATTTGAAGATCATTTAGGTACTCCTCACTGGTTCTTTGGTCAACCTCATCATCAGATCCATCATGAAAATCCTGCACAACACCTTTTGAATAGAAAGCAGTTGATATGGGTGAAATTGTCAAGGCCTTTTTGGTCTCCTGAGCTTTACCAGGGTATCTCCTGGTGATAAGATTGTCTTCATAGACAAACTTCCCATAGATGGCAGGGAGCTCAAGGTTCTGAATGTCGTTTGCATTTCTCAATCCCTGAGAGAAGTTTAACCACTTCTCAGGGAGACTGTTGACAAAACCAACATTGATCTCATGTTTTGACAGTATAACACCATCATTGGTCAGCTCATTCAGGAGGGTCTTATACCGAGTATAAGTCTCAGAGAGACTTTCAGAATCCTTGGCCCTGAAGGTATTGAATTCAAGCTTCAGGTCCATGATTCTATTCTCTTTGGTATCAGAAGGCACTTCATAGCTATGAACCAGGTCAGTCCATGTCTGCTGGGCAGTGGGACAATTGATCACTGATTCCATTATATCATCAGGGAGGCATGATATAATGATGCTTTTCAGGCGCTGGTGTTGATTGACCACCCTCCTTTCATCTGGGGTCCACTGAGCTTCAGGTTTAATTAAACTTTGAGGAGTTGTTGGGACATATGGACCATCATTAATCAACTTAATGTAATATGGTTCCATCCCAGTTAAGTAGCAAAGCATTCGCTTTTTCCACTTATTAAATTTGCCAACTTCTAGTCGAGGGGCAGTTGCTGAATAACTTCCACCCTTTTTGTCGACAAGTTGGGGAACATCTATGTCAGTCATAGTGGGATCTTGATTTTAAAAACTTGAGCACTCTTAAGTTTTGAAAACAGGTTTAAGTTTTATAAATCAGAGGCTCTGATACCACTTGTTGGTCCCTTTTACTTGGTTAACTATAACTACAAAGCTAAAGTAACCAAGTTATATGACTTTAAACAAAGATGTATAAACTGATTAACAATAAAGCAACGTAAACATAAAAGACAATATTTTCCAACATTTAATTCTTTATTAGAAGTTAATCAAAAAGAATCGTACCCAAGTATTTGCGGAATAACACTTGGGATTGAAAACGACAAGTATGGTATTGACTCCTTACTAAACTCAAACTATGTTGAGTGAAAACTTTCAGGACCCACTGAGCTATCTCAGGGGTTATGTTGTTCTTTGGAGGAGTAAAAGTGGTTTGTGAATGCTTAGCATTAATTGCACAAACTTGTCAACTTTTACTCCTCTCTTATGCTACCTATTTATACACAAATGTGAACAACCCTATTATACAATGGACCTAAGTGTTCCTCAATAAAATCTTGATAGATTTTATTCTCTGGCAAGGGAAACTTCTTTGGGTTAAGTCCAAAAGGCACTTTCTGATGACAGCCTGGTTTTAGCCATTTGAGGAAAGTTTGACCTTAAAGTGATAAAGCACTTTAGTGAAACAGATCAAACTTTCCCGCCCAGTCCCGCCAAAACTTCAGTCTTCTAGTCATCAGTCTTCAGTACCATGAAGTTGTTGAGGAGTCATGGGGTTCAGTGAATTATTGTCATCCTCACTGAACCCATCACCTTCTTCTTGGCTTAGATCACACTTCACTGAGTTCCACCTCACTGAATGGAGAACCTTTCTTCTTAGGCTCAGTCTAAGCATCCTGAAGATGACTCACTGAGTTACTGTTCACTCAGTGACTTGTTTATACTTAGGTTATTTTACGTTTAAATCCTTGTTAGAAGAAGATTGAGGAATTCAGTGACCCAACAGATTCTCAGAGTGGATACTGACTCTGAAGAGGAGCGCCAGGGTGTGAAGCGCAAGGCTGTTGTTGATGATGGTGAAGGGACCTCCAAGCGCAGACGTCATACCATCATTGTGGATGAATCCACAAAGGAGGAGACATCATCGTCTGTTGCTGCGCAGGAGAATGCTGAGACTGCGCCTCCTAGGTGAGTGACCTTTACTTAAGTATTTACATTTATATGTGTTACTTCGCAGTACTTATCCTTGACTTCTCTGTTTTTGCATATAGTGGCAGTGCTGCAGGGGGTGATGCAGCGTTCGTTGAGGAGTTGGTGCCACCTCAGGCGGCTCATGTTCATGTAGAGGGGCCGGTGAGGGCGCATGAAGAGATGTCCGCGCAACAGCTGATGGAAGAGCTTGGTGCTGTTGCTGAGCATCAGGTTGAGTTAGTTACTCAGCTGAAGGCGCGGTATGTTGGGGAAGGTAGCAGTCTCGCTCAGAAGGATGAGGAGATTGCTTTGCTCAGGGCGCAGTTAGCTGATGCGCGAGCAGAGGTAGAGTCTACCACTGCGCATGCTAGGAAGGTTGCTGATGAGAAGCTATCCTTGATGGTGGAGCTGAAGCATGAACGTGCTGCAGCTGAGCAGCACAGGTCTAGCTGCGCCTGGGCGTTGAAATACTTGTAGGAGAATCGAAGCAAGCATTTTGCTCAGCTTAATGAGTTCTGCGAGCGTGTAGAGGAAAAAGTAAAAGTGCAGGAGAGCAAGCTGCGGAAGCTAAGTATAGAGTACGATGAGGAGTTATATCCTCATCTTATGTCTACCATTGCTGAGCGCAGGTATGTATCTTCTAATTTGAAGTCTTTATTTACTATATGCTTTAATGCTCTTTGTACCTTCTAACGCGTGTGTTGTTGCGTGTGCAGGTGGTTGATCAGCCATGGTTTGCGCTTAGCTGTTATGGGCACGTTGGAGTACCAGGAGGTCGTAGAGGCCTTTGGGAAGGTCGTGGAGTGCGCTGTGGCACGCGGCAAGGCCCAGGATATGGAGGAGCTTCATGAGAGCAAGATGCTGACTGTGCCGCTTGCAGAAGTTCCTAGGTACAGCGCAGATGCTTTTGATGAGCTGGTGAGGGCCATGGAAAAGTTGAAGGTCTTCGACTTTCCTCAGATTGCCCGCTTGGAGTGTGATCAGGACTATCCTATCAGCATGATCATGCAGGGCCTAACTCTGGCCAAGCACATAGCTGAGGATGCGGAGGCGCACCCTGACTTCTTTTTTAAGCCAGACGAGTCGCAGCTGAAGGTGCCTGTTTTTGCCCGCCCCCGCCACATGCTTAATCCCTTCGCTCTTGAGAGGGAGATTTCTTTGAAGAAGTGCTTAGAGGCACATGAGACAAGAGCTGCTCATAAGAAGGGCGTGAAGGGGAAGGCTATTCTTTTCGGTGTTGGCGCAGCCCATCTCCCCAGGTCTGATGGGATTCCCGTTAGCGTACCAACGGTGTCTTAAGAAGATAGCAGCCTTTTAAGGAGGCTGAGTGAGGCTGGGGAGTTGGCATCTACAGCTAGTAGCTCAAGTCACAGGTGTGCTCATAGCATTTAGATATGTATTTTTGTGATTAAAACTTGTATAAACTCATAGTTCTCATGAATAATAATGTTAATTTTAATTTCGTACGCCTTGTTATTTGCACTTAGATTGTTTTCTTATGTGTAAAAGATCATCCAAGAGTCAAATTGAAACCGCGACATACTTAAAATGATTTATATTAAGTGCATAACTTTTATAAATGTGAAGATAGACTTGCATTGTTTTGCAAAGACTATATCAAAATGACCAAGAGTCTTGGCTCGTGAATTGCTAAGCATGTACAATGTATGTTATGTTGCGTATCCGTCGTGGAATGCGCATATGAACTTACTTCAACGTCTTGAGAGTAAGGCGCTTAGCAAGGATGCGTGATCCAGTGTTGATGGGTTTGCAACCCTCTTACTCAACGAGTTAGTTAGTAGGTTTACTCATCCTTTCTGCCATCGTGGGTCTTTAATAAGTGCATGCACGCCATGTAGGCAAAATATAAAAAATAACGATATTAAGACATAAGAAAAATGTAAGCAATAAAGTTAAATGTGTTATGGAGTTAGCTAGAAACCACAACATTTTATTAATTCTTGCAAGTTTTTTAAGATAAAAGACAATTCCTAAAAAGAAAAGAAAATTCAAATACAGACATTTATTGGGCACGTACTAAAGTGCGAGGTTGTCTGCGTGTGAGCCGTAGCCTTTCCTAAAGATAGCATCTCTTGAGATTGCAGATATTCCAAGTGCGTGCCAGCTCATGGCCTTCCATGTCGCGCAACTTGTACGCACCATTGCCTAGTGCATCTGTGACCTCATAGGGTCCTTCCCATTTGGGTCCAAGCTTGCCTGTATCTTCTGCGTGGCTTGCATCATTGGCGCGGTATACAAATTCTCATGGCCTGAAAGAAGTGTGTTTGACTTTTGCATCATAATATTTCTTCATCTTTGCTTTAGCCTTTGCTTCACGTATAGCTGCGCGTTCACGCCTTTCTTCTAGCAGGTCCAAGTCTATGCGCCGCTCATCGTCATTTGTTGTGACGTTTATTTCCGCTGTACGGATAGTTGGCATTCCAATTTCGGCTGGTATAACGGATTCTGTTCCATAGACAAGAGAGAATGGTGTGTCTCCGGTACTGGTTTTAATTGCCGTGCGGTGCGCCCATAAAACATGTGATAATTCATCCACCCATCTTCCTTTATGTCTGCCAAGGCGCGCTTTTATTCCTTCGCCCAAACTGCGATTCGCGCGTTCAACTAGGCCATTGGTTTGTGGATGTTTTACTGAAGCAAAGTGTTGTGTAATGTTTAATTGCGCACACCAGTCTTTGAACGGGTTATCACAGAATTGTTTTCCGTTGTCCGAGATAAGCTCTCCAGGTAGTCCAAATCGACATACAATGTTGTCCCACATGAAGCGTTTGACTTGGTTTCCTGTGATGCTTGCCACTGCTTTTGCCTCAATCCATTTAGTAAAATAATCTATAGCTACAATGAGGAATTTAAGCCCTCCTGCTGCAACCGGAAAAGGGCCTGCAATGTCAATGCCCCATTTATAGAATGGCCATGGTGAGGTGATGGGGGTTAGCTCTTGTTGTGGTCGGCGCGGAATTGGCCTGTGGACTTGGCAATCGCTGCATTTTTTTATCATGTCTCGCGCGTCGCGGTGCATGGTAGGCCAATAGTATCCTGACCGCAGGACGCGCGCCACTACGGACCGTGGTCCTGAGTGCATACTACATGAGCCAGCGAGAATCTCTCGGAGTACATAATCTGCCTAAAGAGGTCCAACGCACCGGAGCCATGGTTGTAGGAATGAACGTCGATATAGGACGCCATCTCGGAGTTCAAATCTCTGCGTTGTGCGCCGTACTCTACGAGCATCTTTCTGATCTTGTGGTAAGATTCCTTTGCTTATAAATTCAATGATAGGTGTCATCCACGTAGGATTCTGTTCCTCTATCACCGTGGATATTTCCATCTCCGAGATTGATTTGTTTTTAGAGTCTCCACCAATACCTGTTTTGAGAGGTGCGCAAAGCTTGTAGATGCGATCTTCCTATACGCGTCAGCTTTCATGTTTTCTCCTCTAGGGACCTGTTTGATGGTGAACCTATCAAAATTCTGAATTAGAGACTTGGTTTTTTCGAGGTACTGGACCATGTGTTCATCCTTGGCCTCATATTCACCTAACATGTGGTTAGCTACTAGCCTGGAATCTACATTTGCCTCTAGGTTACGTACGCCCATTTGAGTGGCAATGCGTAGTCCAGCAAGTAGGGCTTCATATTCTGCTTCATTGTTTGTGGCTGTGAATTCAAAACGCAGTGCGTAAGTGAATTCCACTCCTTCTGGGTTAGTGAGGATAAGGCCTGCGCCTGATCCATCCACGCATGAGGATCAATCTGTGAATAGAATCCATGGTTCTTGTAGTATTGTTTCACTTTTTGTAGGTGGAGTGTCAGTATCTGGCTTTTCGCTGATGAAATCTGCCAATATCTGTCCTTTAACTGCGGTGCGTTGTCTATAAGAGATGTTATACTCGCTCAATAACACACTCCATTGGTTGGTCCGTGATTACAGCTCTTGGGTGCGCTTGGAAGTATCGGCGCAATCTCTTAGCTGCGAAGACTAGAGCTAGGACCAGTTTTTCCATGGCAGTATAGTTGGTCTCTGTCTTTTTGAATGCTTTGCTCACAAAATATATTGGTGTTTGAACAGAGTTTCTATATGTTAGTAGCACCGCGCTGACTGCTCCATGAGTTGCAGATAAGTACATGATCAATTCTTCCCCTGGTCGGGGTGCAACGAGTTTGGGAAGCGCTGCGAGATGTTGCTTAAGTTGTTGGAAGGCTTCCTCTGCCTCTTCCGTCCAACGAAAGTCTCCCTTTTTTGTGCACTTCGTGAGTGTTTTAAAGAGAGGGAGTGATTTGTCTGCTGACTTGGACAAAAAATGGTTTAGCCCAGCTAGCTTTCCGTTTAATGACTGGACTTCTTTCAATGTGCGCGGTGAGGGGAGATCGATGACAGCTTTTGTCTTTTCTGGGCCAAGGCTTGATGCCGTCAGGTTCTATTAAATATCTAAGGAATATGCCTTCTGTTGCGCCAAAGGTGCACTTATTGGGGTTTAACTTCATGTTTATCCTTCCCAGTGTTTTGAATGTCTCCTCGATGTCGCACACCAATTCCTCCTCAGTATGACTCTTTATAACAAGGTCATCGACATAAACTTCCAGGTTGCGACCCACTTGCTTTTCAAAGGCCATGTCCACCAATAGCTGGTATGTTGCGCCCGCGTTCTTTAGGCCAAAGGGCCTTTTCGTGTAGCAATATACCCCTTGACTTGTGTGGAAGGCTATTTTTTCTTCATCCTCCTCTGCCATCTGAATTTGATGGTACCCTTTGTATGCGTCTAGGAAACATTTAAAGGGATATCCGCACAGGGATTCTATCTTCCAGTCTATTTCTGGTAGCGGGTAGCAGTCTTGTAGACATGCTTTATTAAGATCGGTGAAGTCTACGCACATTCTCCAACTGCCATCACTCTTTTTTACCATTACTGGGTTGGAAAGCCAGTCATGATAGTAAACTTCCCGCATGATGCCTGCGTCTACCAGTTTGTGTACTTCTTCCAAGATGGCTTTTGCGCGATCCGGAGCTTGACCGCGCTTTTTCTGTCGTATTGGAGGAAATCCTTGTCGGATTTTTAGCTTGTGCTCCGTGATAGATCGTGGTACTCCAGTCATGTGCTTTGGTTCCCATGCAAAGATGTCTAGGTTCTTTTGCAAGAGTGCGCACACAGCTGCTTTACCCTTGTCAGATAGAGACCCTCCAATTGATATTTGTTGATCTGGGTAATCAGGGTGGATGGCAACCTTTAGGTTTGGTATTTTAGCTGCGCGCTATTCCTGGAACACTCTCCACTTCACTGGTGACCGTGTTGCATTCTTTAGGCGGCACCGTGGTATTGTAGAGGGTGACAATGCCTCCTTCTACTGGAAATTTGAGCATCCCATGTGTTATGGATGGTACAGCGCGCATGGATGATATTCCAGGTCACCCAATGATGCCGTTGTACGGTGAAGGAGACTTTATTATCATGAAGTTTATCCATGTTGCTGTAGAGTGTTGTTCATCGCCCACAACTACAAGTAAGCGTAATTGCCCCATAGGCCATATATTTTCTCTTGTGAAGCCAATCAGCGACGTCGTGGTCGGTATTAACTGACTTTGTATCTCAGGTCACAGCCTTTTGAAGCAGTGCTCATACAAAATGTCCGCGGATGCTCCTCCATCAATATACATGCAGCGAATATCGTGTCCCCCAGTATGTATCTCAATTGTTAGTGGTTCTACTACTGCGTTGTCTGCAGCTAGAGTGGAGAAAGATATCTCATTCCCTGAAGAGAATTTTTGACTGACCCTTTGCTTCGTCTTGCGCTGCCATGACTGTATCATGTAAATAATGTCAGCCTTATCTTTGGAAGGTTCTTTTTTACCTCCATTCTTTTGTTTATCATTCCCTTCTTTAATATTCTTAACGAGATGATCCATTCTACCCTCCTTTACTAATTTGTCAATTAGTTGTCGTAGCTGGACACACTCGTTGGTGGTATGGCCCTTTTGTCCATGGTATTCGCAGTATCCGTTCCCTACATGCCGGTCCTCTGGAGTGCGCATTGGTGGGGGGTTTTGGGAAGTTTGCGCCTTCTGTTAGAGATATTTCCCTCGGAGTCTTTGTGAGGGGGGTATACTTGTCATTATCTCGTCCACTTCCCTGACTGCGATAATTCTTGCTGCGATTGCTGCTCTGATCATTGGATTGTCTTCTAGGCTGTTCTTGCTGCCTATAATTTGAGTAGCCTTTTTTACTCTCCGCAGCGGCTGCTTCTCCTTGGATGAAGGATCTTGTGCGCTTCATTAGTTCATCGAAGGTTTGGGGAACCTTGTCATTTAATTTCCTAATGAGTTCTGGGTTATTAATCCCATTCATGAACCCTGAAATTTTTAGCACTTCAGGACACGCCTTGACGTGTATACATTCATCCTTGAAGCGCTCCACGTAAGCACTTGTTGATTCCCCTTGGCGCTGTTTTACTCTGGCCAGTTCAACAGGGTTCTTAGCGCACTTCTTTCTTTGGGTGAAGTTCAAGCGGAATGCTTTTCGCAACTCTTCAAACCCGTCTATGCTCCTTCGTGGAAGCTTGCTAAACCAAGTTCGTGCATTCCCCACTAATGTGGAGTTAAACATATGACACCACACAGGTTGTGGCCAATTTTTGATAGTAGTAGCGGATTCAAAATTTTTTAGGTGGTCATCAGGATCACCCGTTCCATCATATGTTTTAATATTGGTGGGCACGCGCCTTTTCTTATGATCGGAGTAATCGTTGATGCATCGTGTGAATGCATCAACTTTCTGACAACGCCAAGGAAGAGATACGTCTTCGTCCTCTTCCTCGCGACGTCTTCCTCTGGACTTCCAGTGTCCTGTCTCTTTGTCCTCGTTGTCCGAGGAGTCACTGGAGGAGAAGTCATCCCTTTTGCGGTGCTTGCGCCGTTTTCCTCAGAGGAAGAACTTGAGGGGCTTTCACTTGGGGAAGTTCGCCTTCCCAACCTGTCGTGAATTCTTCTTCTCCCAGACCTTGAGGAGCCCTCACTTGGTGAGTGTTGACGTCCAAGTCTATCTTGCATCTTACGACTGCCAAGTCTGGAGTGAACATTGGCACGCCTCTCTCCGTCTTCGTATTCCTCCGAGTATTGTGAGTCAGATGCTGTACCAATTCTATCATGGACATTGGTACGTCTTTCATTATTTTCGCGCCCCTCTCTTTGGTAGCGCGGTGGGGATGTTTCTGGGTTAAAGTTAAGTCGAGCTTGTAGGCTCTGGCTTGATCTTCTCCTTGCCTCCTCTTGCATGAGGCTAGTTAAAGCTTCGTAATTTTGAGATACAAAATTACTTAGCGTTAATTCAGGCGCGTCCTCTTCCAGTGCAACAAAATCTGGTTCTGGGTTAGGTCTCCTATCTCTATTAGGCGCGCCTGGTGGCACAGTGTTGTCTACAATAGGTGCGTTTCATGGGGAGTGTTGAAGACAGTGCGCTGAAGTTCTTCAGCGCTTGGAACCACAGTGGTGGTTTGAGTAGTCCCTGCGGGTAATTCCACCATTGGGAGAATTAGGGTTGGGCCCGATTCTTGGTGACCAGGCGCACTGGTTGTTCCAGGAGCCTGCCGAGAGGTCGAATCTTGGTGATTCCTCTTCTGGGGATCACCACGTGTTTTTTCCAACTGCGGAGTTCACTGGCCTGAGTTTTTGTGCTTTGTCATTCTAGTTCTTAGTGTAGGGTTGATGTGTAGGGATTGCACCAGGCTTTACCTCTCGAGGGATCTCGAGAAGCTTACAACCCCCACCAAGCAGTGTACCTGATTGATGTAGTATAGTATAATGACAAGTACCGGGGGATTGATCGTTCAGCTAGGAATAGTGTCGCTAGGATTAGAAAACCTAAAGACTAGGTCTAGAGATGAGGGATGATTCTTTTTTTATTTTTATATTTTTTAGAAAGCAAATTAAAATCTCGGGTTTGAAGGATTTGGGCGGAATTAGTTGCTAGTCAACTAACCCAATACTAAGATGCAATCAAAATAAAATACTAAAATGAAAATAAAACTAAATTAAACTAAGGTTGTGAGCAATATGTGGGAGAAATGTGTTTACTTAGATTTCACTACTCCCTAGATATCTTTTACACATTAATTACTTGTTATAGTTGCGTGGATGACGGATTGTATTCCTTAATACCATTCATGGGGTGGCGTACTTACTTCCCCAATCCTATGAGTGCCTACTTCACTCCTATGTCGAGCCGGCTAAGAAGCTCCTAACATGGGATCATTAGAATTTACTCATGCATTAAATACAACCAATAAAACCTAGTACACATCGGTTCATGTTTCCTAAGACGTTCAAGCATGTTACACAATGGAGATCTGCCAGTTTTCTTAAGCCTAACATTGAAATCATTCATCCAATACAACCATAAACAAGTAATCAACACATAATTAACATCTAGGTTTCATTAGATCTAAGCAAACACAAGATAAATCTAGCCTAGCATGTTGAAATCAAGACAAGTAAAAGATATAATCAACCAACACATAGACATATTGATTAAATTAAAGAGAAGACTTATCTTAATAGCACATGAAAGGATTCAAGGGTTGAAAACCCTTGAAAGTACTGTAAAATATGAGTTAGGGTTTACAATGTTCGGCCCTAATTATCTCCACACAAGTTCCTCTCTAATGAATGAAAAATAGAAAACTATATATAGAGTTTAGAAGGTGACGGCGTCAAGAACAAATGTCTGACGCCGTCATCTCGCCGCCAAATAGTTCCTCGGACTGCCTAGATCTGGATCTGACGCCGTCATGTGTACACCTTATGCAGGCCGTCACGAATTTAACTCTTGACGCCCTTGTTGTGACGCCGTCAGGTTTGCACTGGGTCGTCACCACTTTTACTCCTGACGCCGTCAGGATCTTCCTCTTGACGCCGTCAGGTACTGTTCTCAGCATGGAAAATTAAGTCTTTGGCGTTTTCTTCACTTTTATGCTCCAAAAATGTCCTAATTGCTTCCTTTTCCAGAATTCACTCCCAAAGTACCTAAAATCACAAAAGGAACGATTTAGGGTAATATTTGATCAAATAAATTCAATTCCGGGCTTAAATGACCCCTTAAAAGTGGTTCATTTTTCGCCTCATCATATACCCTTACACTTGAGATTTGCTTGTCCTCAAGCAAATGCGCTTTTATTCTAATCAAAATACAAGTTAAGGGTCATTTAACACTAATATAAAAGTAATTACAACAAATAATCGTTCCACTAAAGACCAAAGACAAGTACGGAGGTCATATACTAGCACCTCACAAATAGTGTTTAGATACTCACATCTCTCTGGTGTAATAAAGTAATATCACAATATGGAAATGGAAAACATCTCTCACTACCTGTCATAGCAAACTAGATTACCATAGGCTTGGGAAAGGATCAAACCTCCACCACATGGCGTAAGCACATAGGATAAACTATCAAAGAGGTCTTTTAAAGGGTTGTAACGTTAGGTGTAGGGATATGAAATACACGGTTTTGTTGGATATAGGCAGTCTTTACTGGTGGCGAGTTAACAATATTGGTTAATTACATGTACAATATGGCATTGCTAAGCCAAGACTAGACTCAACTTAAGCTAATAAATGAAAAATAACAAAAACATAAAATAAACATAGAATGAAACAGGATGGTAGTCCGTTTTTTTTTTTTTTTTTTTTTTTTTTTGCATACATTCTTACCCTACCATCCAAAATAATACATCATAGGGAATGAACATTCCCCTTACACTTGAATTTTTACATACTTTACAATAAACTAATCTAATGACTCGAATTAAGAAAATCAAAACACTTGGAGTACTTTTAAGATTAACGCACATATGGGGGTAATAATATTATGTTCTTCCCCATTACTCCATAAAATAAGTACTTTACCCATGAGTCCCAATCGTCCCAAAACAATATGTACAAGATATGACTCGACTTAGCAACCATGTAATCAATTAGATAATTAACTTAGGGTTTAACAAATAACAATAATGCACTAAAGATGAGTGCATACACGGAAGGCTAAGGCGATTTGGGTGCACATTTAAGTGGGGTGTAACAAATTCTTCCTTTAAGTAAAATGCTTAAACTTAGAAACGAAAAGATAGGCTCGGAGGGGTGTACTAGGGGTTTCGTGTACTAAAAATGAGTACAACGCTAATGGTGTGGGAAAAATTAGTTGACTTAACTAGCCAAGTAATATGACTTAAATGGTCAAGTAATTATGATACGGGTTTAACACAAGGGTGATCCTAATGACTCTTATCATGTAGTAAATCCTACTACACGAATGTAGTCTCACTAGCGGTCTCGGGATGCATCACTAACGCAAGTTCTAGAATCTAAATGCTACCGGTATACTCATAAGCACTAATAGTAAATGCTTTTCCTATCAAATCTAAAGGCGAACCTCACATATTTGGGTGGAAAATTTTTCTGAATGGTACGGTTTCGTGCTAGTCATACGACTCCTATCCATGAGACGCTTGCTATGGCTAAAGTTTCACTCCTAAATATTGTAAAAAATTTTTAATTTGGCGCTAAAATTACACTAACAAGTATTTCTCCTAGTTTTATTACACATCTACCATCAAATAAACAAACTCAAGTGAAAGTGTATCTGTAAGGTATCATCATTTTACCCTCCCCTTACACTTAGGAGGAACATTGTCCCCAATGTTCAAGTAAAGAATGTAAAAGTGAAATAAGTAAAACAAATGAAATCAAATACTCCCCTGATTCGCTCGGTATGGATAATAAGGTGGCAAGGTTAAATCCTCCTCCAAGAAAATGAACAATCAAAGCTTCCCTTCCAGAATATAAATCATCTTCTTGTCATACATAACCTGTAAATCCTGAGAAAAAAGACAAGGCAACCTCGCATAAAATCAGCGGCAATCTACATATACTAATAAATCCTAGAAAACAAAGTAAGATATAATGCTTGTGGAATGATGTTTGCAGATTTCCTGGATATTATAAAACTAATAATTCAACAAAAACTTTAAAACTCCGTTAGAAAAACAAAACTGGTAAAATTTCCAGATTTTTACACGTGACGCCGTCAAGAGTAAACTCGTGACGCCGTTAGAAGTGACCTGCAGAAATTCTTATGTTAAGTTTCCGGAAAATTTCTGGAAAAACTTGGTCCTACTTCCTGGAAAATCCTGTAAAACATCATTATGACTCGATACAAGCATTTGACTCTAACAAATACGAATATACATGTTCACTTAATATTGTGGAGAATCATGATCGGTTTTGTTTCTTAAAAACATATTTGGGGTTTCCCCTTACACTTATCTTTTGCAAAAATACTTTTGGGTGAAGTTAAGACTAGGCCAAACAACAAAATAAAGTATTTCCACTATTTAGTTTTGAAACATGATCTACCAACAATAAAAATAAAGCATTCATACGGAAGCAAATAACAAACAAACAAAAATAAAAATCACACAAAACATGGGTTGCCTCCCAAGAAGCGCTTTTCTTTATTTACGAGTCTTGTAGCTAGACTCAAGGTCATGGGTTAGTATGTGACCTCATCGTTGGTTTCACTTTCTAATTGTAGGTGTTCTTTGTAGAAACCAATCACCTTTTTCTCAATCGCTCCTATAATCCTATGGGCAAATTCCTTATCGACTTTATACTTTGGTCCTAGAGTCAAGCAATCTTTGTAGAAAAGACACTTCTTTTCCCATACATAGTTCATGCCCTTTTTCTTATCCTCTTCATTTATGTCCTCAAAAGCACCAATGTTGTCCATGTCAAAACGGGGCACAAAACGAAATTCTTTCATTCTATTAGGCATCCTATAAGTGATCCTATTGGTGTTACTTGCAAACCGGATTGTCCCTTCTATCTCATCATATTCTAACTTGGACTCTTCAACAAATGGTTACCAAACACAACATTGGATAATCGACAATCAATAACATTAGCAAGATCTTCAACATTGTGAGTCTGCATTAAATTCCCAAATAGGCATAACAAATTGATCTTTATCATCTTTATCATCTTGGCAAGATTCATCTTCATCAATAAACTCCTCTGAGTCCTCAAGATCAGCATCACTTGAATCTGAGGGAATAGGAACATAGTTCATTGTATTTGATAAAGTCTCAAGATCAAATAGCCATTCAGGTCCTGAACCTGCTATGTTAGCTTTATTTTCAAGAAACTGAACATGCAAATTCTCTTCTATCGTCCTTGTTCTTAAGTTGTAGACTCTAAAAGCTTTACTAACCATGGAATAACCAACAAAGAAACCTTCATCTGCCTTTTCTGCAAACTTTCCCAAATGATCAATGGTATTGAGAATTGTAACATGACATCCAAATGGCTTCAAGAAATCCAAAAGTGGGGGTCTTCCTCTGAAAAGCTCATAAGGTGTCTTGTTCTTTAACTTAACCACTAATACCCTGTTTTGAATATAGCAAGCAGTGTTAACTGCTTCAGCCCAAAATGTTACTGGAAGCTTTGAATCAGCTAACATGGTTCTAGCAGCCTCAATTAGTGTTCTATTTCTTCTTTCAGCAACACCATTTTGCTGAGGTGTTCTTGCAACACTAAATTCTCTTTTAATACCTTTGTCTTTGCAGAAATCATCCATTTCTCTATTCTTGAACTCTGTCCCATTGTCACATCTGATGATCTTTATCTTCTTTTCAGCTTGATTTTCAACTTCAGTGATGAAAGTCTTGAGTATGCCTGTAGTTTCATCCTTGGTATTTAAGAAGAAAACCCATGTAAATCTGCTAAAATCATCAGTCACAATTAGGCAATACTTCTTCAAATTGATGCTGCTAACAGAAGTAGGACCAAACAAGTCCATATGCAGCATGTAAAGTGGATGATCAATAGTATTTACTGCCTTGGTCTTGCAAGAAGCTCTGTGTTGTTTACCTTTAAGACAAGCAACACATGTTTGATCATTTTCAAATCTCTTCTCAGGTAAACCAATGACTAGACCATCTTTTACAATCTTATTGATGGTCTTGAAGTTAACATGACCAAGTCTTCTGTGCCAAAGCATAGATTCATCCAAAGTGGCTTTAGCAAGTAAGCAAGTAACATCATCTTTAGCCACTATCTTCTTCATGTCAATGCTATATAGATTACCTTTTCTAGGGATTTTGAGCAAAATGTCTTTTTCTTCAGGTAGCTTATAATCCTTAGATAAGATATAGCATTCATCTTCTGAGAATAGAACTCTGTATTTCTTGTCACACATCTGTGACACACTGAAGAGGTTGTACTTGAGTTCTGGTACATAGTATACATTCTCAAAGTCCAAGTTTCCAGCCTTGATTGTTCCTTTGCCAGAAACTTTGCCATCAATTCCTCCTCCAAAACTGACAGCTTGCCCATCAAATGATTTGAAATTTGAAAGATAGGCCTTGTTGCCAGTCATGTGCCTGGAACATCCACTATCTGAATAACCTTGATCCTCTTTTGTCTTTGAATGTCCCTGCACACAACATAAAACAATTAGTACCTTTTGGGGACCCAAGCCACAAATGACTTGGATCTGCCTCGTGTATCAATATAATTATATCTATCAAAGGTCATTGATACACCATTGGGATTGTTTGAGGTTGTTGTTCCTTTTGGTTTCCATTCCCAACGAGCTGAGGCCTTAACAGCATTACCCATGTTTACCCTTTTCTTATTCACATAGACACTAGTGGAAACATTTGGTCTTGCAGTGGTAACTGCAGGCCTAGCAGTGGAAACTGCTGGATTATTAAATTTGGGTCTCCACATGTGATTCTTGTGATCATTCTTTTCAAAATAAGTCTTTTTCCCTGTTTGATAAGATTTAACAAAAGAAGTGACAAGGGACTTAGGATAAACTCTGTTTTTACTACTGGCAGTGGTAATTGCTGGTCTAGCAGTGGAAATTGGTTTGATGCCAGTGGTAAGTAAAACAGACCTGGGAACCATCTTGCTTAGGGGGTTTGGGTGAGTTATTTTATTAGAATTATGTCCATTCACCCTTGTATTCACAAATACTTCCCTTCTTCCCATGTGGTAGTTACAAGTATAAGAAAGGTGATCAAAGCTACCACAAATATGACAGGCCTTATTGTTGAACACAAAATCACTACCAAACTTCCTAGTTTTAACATGATTCCAACTTCTCATGTTCCCTCTAGGAGACTTAGACCTATCCCTGTACATCTCTGCATATCTAGTGGTAGGCCTAGTGTAATTTGTGTGTGTCCTAGGCTTCTCTTTGACAACTTCAGGAATACTTTTTCTTTCCTCTACTTTAACATTTTCAGGAACACTAGATTTAGACTCAACATTTAAACATTCATCTTTAAGAGATGAGTCACTAGCACTATCAAAAGTCTCAACCTCAACCTGAACCTTTTCAGTTTCAACTGGTTTAACAAATTTTGGTCCATAGGTCATAGGTAGATCCTGAAACTCTTCTAAACCTGTGTGAGCTAGGTCAATGCCAGGAGGTGCTGGAACACCTCTTAGAGGTGGTGGAACTGATTTGTATCCAAGACCTGATTTGGCTTTGCTCACAACTTGAGCTTCCCAAATTTTGTCAATACTCTTGGATTGATGATCTAGTGTTTGCTTAGTTATCTGAATGTTCTCACTAGCCTTCTTAACTCTTTCAATTTCTTCCCTAAGAGCCTCATTTACTGCAATCTTAAAGTCTAAATCCCTTTTTAACACAGCAATGTCATCACTGAATTTAGATTCATTTGCCCTATAATGCTCTATCTGTTTTTCTAAAACACCTAGACCTCTTTTATGATTTGCTAAATTATAATTAGTATGATGTAAATCTAGCATCAGTGCATCATATTGTGTTTTAGAGATCTCTAACTCTTTTAAGGCCTTACAGTTTTTAGAACAAGCATTATCAGTATGTACCTCAGTGTCAGAGAAAGCCATGAGTGCATGCTCAGTAGCTAGCATTGCAGAATCATCTTCTCCATCCTGAGTCATAAAGCTCCAATCAAAGCTCACTCCATCAATAGCCAATAGCACCTTTGGCTCTTCTGTTGTAGGTTCTTTGTTCTTATCCTTCTTGTACCAAGTTGACTTGTTGTCAGATTTCCTTGGTTTTCTACATTCTCTTGCAAAGTGCCCCTTCTTGTGACAATTATAGCACTCCACCTTCTTTTTATCAAAACCTACAGTCTCATCACCACTTATATGTATCTTTCTCCCTGTCTTCTTCCAGAACTTCTTTGATCTTAAGCTTAGTAATGCCACCTGCCATTTAATGTCCATCTCCTCCATATCATCTTCATCAATTTGATCCAAATCCTCATGATTGAGAATTGAACCACCCACATGGCTTGATATAAAGGCATAGAAAGTAGCATCACTTAGTCCTGCAATCTGTTTCTTTGAGCTCCTAGTGGAAACACTTCCATTACCAGTGGAAACAATCATGTTACCACTGTCATCATCACTATCACTTTCTTCATCTGAACTATCATTGCTTGATGATGATATGAGTGCTACACTTGCAGAACTTGTTCTTAATTTTCCAGCTTTCTTTAACCTTTGTTCAATAACTTTGAAATTATTGTACACATCATTAAGCTTCATGGTCTCTAGATCTGACTTATCTTCCCAAACAGCAACATTGGTGTCAAACTCAGAAGGTAAGCTTCTTAGGAATTTAAGATTGAGATCTTCCTTTTCCACCTCAATCCCAAAAGCAGTGAGTTGAGTAACAATCTTTTGTAGCCTTGTGAATATGCTATCAAGAGATTCATTACTTGTTGAACCAAAGTTTTCATAAGTCTGCTTCAGTAAAGTCTTTTGAGTCTTCTTGGTAGAATCATTTCCACCAAACACTTCACAGATCTCATCAAAAAGAGTCTTTGCAGACTTGTATTTGCTAAAATCCAGAACTTGTTCTCTGGGTAGAGCCATCAATAATAAGCCTCTAGCCTTCAAATCATTCTTTAGCTGACTTCTTTCTTCATTAGTGACATGACCAGTGTTAACTTTTGTTACTGTCTTGTCACCAACCTGCTCTACAGTTGTACCAGGTTTGAATGAATTTCCACACATTATAATCTCCCATAATGTGTAGTCTTGAACCATAAAGAACTGTTCTATCATAAGCCTCCACATCTCAAAGTCATTTATCTTAAGCTTAGGAAGCTTTGCAGCAATGTTTGATTGGCTTGTTTCTGTCTCCATTGTATCTTTTGAGTCTGCCATAGGATCTTCTAAATCAAAATATCAAAGACTTGCTCTGATACCACTTGTTGGATCATGTACACCTTGAACTTGTGTTAATATTGATACTTTGAGTGATACCACTAAGTATGCGGAATCTACTTAATGATACTTAGAAGATTGAATGTAAATGAAACAGTTGTATGAAAGAACAATGTATGTAACAAACAAATAGCTCCAATATTATTAATGATAATAATACGAGTGATCTATGATATCACTAGGGTTACACCTTGAAGCTCTAAGAAAAACGTATTAGAAAGATATATTCTAACTATAACCTAGGATCTCCTTTTATACAACAAGGAGTCCTCTTCTACAAGATAAGTATAATCAGTGTTCTAAAAGGCGCGCCAAGGCGCCGCCAAGGCGTCGCCAAGGCGTCGCCAAGGCGCGAGGCGTGGCCTCGCCGCCACGAAATAGACCATGGCGGCTGCTCTAGGCGTGGCGTGGGAAAAGGCGTGACAAGGCGTGAAAAGGCGCGCCTTTTGGTAAGGCGTGGCGCGCCTTTTTGAAACAGTATTGGTTTTTTTTGTTTTTTTTTAATTATTATTATTATTTTAATAACTATTTGAACGATCATTTGAAATTTGGGCTATTTGTTATTTGGGTCTGATAATTATATAATAAGTAGTTGTTAAATGTCTAATATAGTAGTCCAAATGTATATGAAATATGATATTATAACATAAATGATAAATATATAAATATTTTTTCGCCGCCTTAGTCACGCCGCAACAAACGCCATGGCTTCGCCATGGCGCGTAAGGCTTGAGGCGTGGCCTTGCCGCCACGCCACGCCTCACGCCATTTATAACATTGAGTATAATGCTAATAGAATAAGATATACACAAAATCTTTTCTATGTTTATCTAAACGCGTTTCTCTAACAGTTATCAAGTAAGCAGTGGTAATATTTGTTCTTGCAGTGGTAATGAGTTTCCACTGCAAGTACAATCTTCTGCAGTTGTAACATCTTCACTAGCCGTGGTAACTGGTAGTATAATTCCCAACACTCTGACTTCCTCTCTTCCAGGTACTTAACCCCCCAGGCGAGGTCAGCCTTGTACTGCTGCGACTCTCCACGTTCGCGCTGCAGCTCAGCCATCACAGTTAGCTTCTCCTTAGTGGCCTTCTTGGCGCGCTTATCGGCAGCCAATACCTCTGCCTGCGCCTCAGCCACCTGCGCCTTGAGCTGAGCGATTTGCTCATCCTTCTGAGCAAGGATGCCTCCCTCCACGACGGCCTGCGCCTTTAGCTGAGTGACTAACTCAGCTTGGCGAGCAGCAACACCAGCCAGCTCCTCCACTAACTCCTGCGCAGACATCTGCGCCGCCGCCTTCAAAGGCTCCTCCACATTAGCAGTCTGTGGCGATGCGGCACGATCAGCAAAAGCCGCATCACCATCCGCAGCATGGTCCCTAGAACATGAAGAAGGTACAGTTAGTACGCGGATACGGCAAATAAAGAAGATTATAGCTATAGATAATTACATAAGTGGTGGAGACTTGGCCTGATTCTTCTCCGCGCTAGTAACGGACATATCATCTGGCGCATCAGACTCCTTATCAGCAATCAAATGGCGCCTCCTTTTGGAGGTACCAGCACCATAACCACCAGAAGACGCTTCCTTGCGCTTCTCTCTATGAACCTCTGCAACAGGCTCCAAGATCTCCACGCTGTTGGATGATTCAACATGCGTTTCTTCCTCCACGGGAGACTGCTCCTCAGTGGGTGGAACAACCTGCACCGGCGCAACAAACACGGCTGCAGGGGGAGAATCTTCACGCGCAGCAGGCCCAAACACCGTCAGGTGCCCCTCCGTAGCCTGTAAAATGGGCTGCTCACCTTCCCTCAGCGGACGCACCCCTACTGTCACGTGTTTGGGCTCCTTCAGCTTTACGACAGTGAACAGATCCATCTCTGCGACAGACAAAAGACAAATAACAAAGAACAACTTAGTTATTCAAGCAAAATAAACAAACACTTACATTATAGAGGCAAAGGCAAGAAAGGATGAGCACCCACCTTGGCCGTCCTCATCAATGAAGGTTGAAACCTCGTCCGCACCATCAAAATAATTGCGACTCTGCCCCATATGCACCAAAAACTCCTCAGGATAGGAGTTAATGGGAATACGGTTACTATCAATTATGTCCGCATCCGCGGCGCTGTAAGAACCAGGGATAGGACGCTCATCCCTTGGCAGCGACCCTTGAGTATAGAACTCAAAGTGCGACGGAAATACAACATCATCAACCCAGAAAAAGTACTCTCTCCAATGCCTTAAGGAATCTACCTTCTCGGTATAGCATTGAAGGCGCCCTGCGCGTTTTGCAAAAGAGACCCATCCGTGCGACCACGTTGTGTGGTAAAACGCACGAAATAGGTCTACTGCCGGATTGATAGCAAGTAACCGACAATTTATTTCAAAATTAGATATCTTCGCCGCACCTATACAGTGCAGCTGTGAGATATGGAGTCGGTAGTGATTGAGCACGTTGCTCAAAAATACAGATATGGGTACGCGATAATTCGCGTAATCAAAGAAGCGTGTATATAAACCTATTTTCCCATCGGGGAAATCGGCAATACACGCATCCACATCTGGTGCTTCAGGATGGACGTCGAGAGAAATGAAGTAGTTAGAAGAAAACTGACGTACGTCATCCTCATCCAGCCTAGAGCGGAACTCATGTAACTGAGCAACCATTTTTCAAATATAAACAAGACCTACTTAATGGCGCACGCGCGGTTACCTAGTAGAACGAAAGATTGAAGAATGAAAAGCTTTGAAAAGTTTGGAAATGGTGGAAATATTTTTGACTGTGTGAATCACAGTGAAAAGGGGGCGGTGATTTATATAGGCAACCAAGAAACCCTAAATGGGACGCCACGTGGATCCCACTAACGAAACGTGTGGCTGGGAGACGAACGGTACAACACTTTTTCCCTTTTCTCGAGACACACATGGACAACCTCCCCGTTTTTCGAAGCCCTCTTTGTGATATTTTGGGACTTGATACATTGTTCCCATTTTTTGGGCGGGAAGTATTTAATTTCTTCCCGCCACGCTTACCGCGCTCACTAGACTGGGGGGACATGATGACGTATAGCCTATAGTTGGGCCACGAGCCCAAATTATAGGCATTACTAAGCCCAAACCCATCACGAGTGGGCTATCATGACAAATGACTTGGGCCATAAATACCAATGGCTTGGGCTCACGAAGCCCAAAGCCCAACCAAAATGACCGGTTAAAGGATAATGATCTTCTATTTACGGGATAGATATCCTTACCCCGGATAAGCACCACGAGTGCGAAGAGTAAGGAGCAAAAAACCTACACGGTTTCTGTGCCCTATATATAGAATGATATATTCTCATTAAAAGGTACGATTCACATAATCCCTAACTCTTCAACTAAACCCTAAACCGATTACTTACTCTCACGCCGGAGTCTAATCGTGGGAGACAATCCCACGATAAGCCTAACGGTGTTGTTTGCTTTCTTAGTACGCAGGTTTCACAAGCACTAAAGTTCTAATTGGTACGAGAGCAGGAGTCCAAACAAGGTAAGCCCAACTTTTGTATCAACACTTAGTTTTTTGCATAATCCATAATTGACAAGATTATCGATTATGTATACATTTTATAACTACTAATTTTTTTTCCTTTTTCGAACAAGTGTTTCCATCATGTATTGTAACATACAACATCACTAAGAAAGAATATCTCTCATGTGGATAGATAAGCACATACAAAATTTGACTAGGAAAACATCTTAACAAAAATATATAAGATGCTTATAGTATTCTTACAAGTTAAAGCTAGAAAATTTATAGTAGTTTTTTTCTAAGAACTGGTAATTTTTATTCAACACAGTAAGGACTAAGGAGTAATGCACCCTAAATAATACGATTTCCCAATCATAAGTTTACACTAAAATTTACTTTTCTTGTTATCGACTTTTTGGATAGATGTGTACATAGCCATTAGTGCAAATGTGCAATTCAAATATGATGAGCTCAAGATATCTTGATAGAAGCTTAAGGAAGTTACTATCAAGCTTCTTGTGCATGTTTAGACTGTATTAAAAGATCGTTGGATAATAGCAGTAGCAACATATATAAGCCACAAAGAGGAGAACATAATAAACTGATACTCTAAATGTACATTAGTCTTGTGGTAAGGTTATTTTTGTTCAATAAACACAAAATTTTGCCATGTAGCCACTTTTGTCTTAAACGAGTTAACAAGCAAGAAAAGTGACGAAACATATATTCATGCACCTAAAGAGTACATATACAAATAGACAATTCTAATTACCCATGGTTAGGTACGTAAGTGGCGTAAATTTTCCCATTAACGCATCATATAATTTGATAACATTTGATGTAAAACTTGGAATTCAGAAAATGGTGGTCTGGAATGAATATCTAGTGCAAGGGATCAAGATTGAAGTGTGAATCTTATTATGCATTACATAACTTAGTTTAGTGTATACATACATGGTTAAATCGATGAGATTTCCCTACTCAAGTTAATTTGACTCGGATGTAAGCGGCCTAACCAATACATATTGTGACCGTTTACGACTCTTTTCTTGGCCACCTTCAGATTGAGGTTATGTGGCGACTGTTAGAAATGTATAGAAGTGGGTATCTAACGATTTTCAACATGAACTGAAAATGCAAATATGTACATTAGACCATTAGTTTACCTTTTTGGATTAACTGGAGTCCATTTGTTTGCACAAGGGTGGACTGGACCCATTACATTTTATCAACTACAACTCTACAAGTCCATCAGTTATGCTTAAAAATACCCGGTTCAAACTAAATTTAGAATGGTTTTTACGAGACTTTCTTTTTGGCTGCAGCTTTCATAAGCCCATTTTCAAGTTATTTTTTCTAATTTTTATGAGTTCATTATGCTAACAAAAACTAAGTATAAGCCAGGAAAATAGACATACTAAGACTAAGCTGAACAAAATAAGCCAAAAACCCGAAAACAAACTATAACAAACACCCCAAAGTCCAAATTGCCCAAAAGCATTTTCTAAAGTTTGATATGTATAACACAAAGATCAACATATGACACAAAGGGCGGTTTGCTCGATAAGCTATGAGAACGAGTAAGTAAATATTATTCACAATAAAAGTGTTTAGTTGATCAGTAAATGTGTTAAAAATGAAAATGAAGCTAAATGAATTTGGAATCCCTCAACAAATGTTTTCCATATCAACAAATATATAGTTTGTTTTAATTGTCGATAAAATATACTCATTCTCAGTTTCAGTTCAACATGGTTAACAAGTCAATGTATTCTTTTTTGAATACAAACAAGAGATTACCTTAAAAGTGCATGTTTTATCTTACACCAGTACACTTTCATACCACCCAATATCATGTTTCCTTGTATATGCAGTGGCCAGACTACAAAATGTTTTTGCCGACCATGAAACAGTGATTCTCTGTTTTTGTAGCATGCAACAGATGATTTGTAGTTTTGTACGTACCATGGCAGTATGGTTACAGTCCAGTTGTATATTATGTGTTTAAATCAACCTTTTATTTATTTTACATTGTAATGTGACTCATTAAAAAATAATAATAATAATAATAAAATAAAAAATCTAGGCTATATATAAACAAGCTCATGAATTCATGTTTTAACTAAACTATCGATATAGAATTATGGAACAATGAAGGATTAAATGAAAAAATAGTTTAAACTTTAAACATATGCGTGTGCACTCTGTGTTATACCATTCAAGGATACATATAACATATTTTAACCACATTTAGTGCTAATCTCAGTTATACATGATTAGGCCTTCAAAGTCCAGTTTGGAACAAAAACGATATTATAGTCTTAATACATTCCAGTTTCGGGTTTGATCTTGTCCGTTTTTGCACTATTATACAACTCACAACTATGCAAAACACGGTCAATGGCAAAAGGAATCGAGAGTTGATTAAGACGCGTTTTGCATAGTCTGGTTCTAAGTCCTCGTTATGAGAAAAATGACGTCACTACAACAAATTATTGGTAACATTCTTACAGAGTATTTATTTGTTGTGTGGTCTATTGAAACTAAAGAAAAAAGGTTTATTATAACCTTTAAACATTGAACGGTTAAGATGACCCATAATACATCACAACCGCAACATACTAACATCACAATATTTTCACAACATGCACATTTTTTACCTCTTTAGGCATACACCACGTCAGAAATCGTTATTCTTCTTTGGTAAACAATCCGTCACCATCAAAAAGTAATAAAGGAAATTGCGTTAACCATCTAACAAAGCCGTTGTGTGAGAATACCTCACTAGTTATGCTTAATCATCAACTTATAAATATTTAAATCATCTTTAAGCAAAAGAAATTGCGCTAACTATTTAAGTTGATGATTAACCATAAACTTAAATATTTATTCCATCTTTTATATAATAAAACAAAACCTCTGTCGGGAATTTTTCATTTCAAAAAAATGCATTCATACTTTATTTAGTAATAATTTATTTAAAAAAAATTATTATTTATTTTAAATTTATCAATAACACAAGTAGAAGATAAATACAAAAAATATAAATAAGATGCAATTAACAATATGATTAAATTTTTTAAATAATTATCTTTAATAATAAAAAACTATAATCAAAACATCATAAATCAAATAAAACAAAGATTAAATTATTTGTTTTTTAATAAATAAAAATATATGATTCAAAAAATTTTAAAAAAACCTGCACGTGCGCGAGAATTATAACTAGTCTAGAATAAAATACAATCCCAACTTTTATTGTCAATCTTGTCAAAATTTTCATCGTTAAACATCCGATTTAAACTTACAATAACATCATTTTCATATCATTAAAAACATTATATTAATTAACATATATATTACCACAAAATATATATTTCCAATAAATAGATGAAAGAAATGTAACTCTCAAAACCTCCTCACTTTGTATACCCTTTTATTTCCATATAATTTCTAGACAAACAAAATCCTTTTTATTTTTGTCCATAAAAGAGATAAAAGAAGCAGACTGTAGTGCATGCCCCTCCCATTACGCACACACTCTCTGCTCCATTTTCATTCGACACCATGGTGAAGGTACGGCTCTGATTCTGTTTTTCATTTTTTTTCAAGAAAATAAATTAGTAAATATTTCACAAATAAAAATAAAAGTCATATGATTTCATAAAAAAATAACAGATAATATGTTTAGGTACATTTAGTACTCTTGTTTTGTGCGGCTTTTTCTATAAAGTGTTAGTAACATTTAATCTAAAGCATGGAATCAATGTAACTGCGACCGAACGAATATCTAGTGCACAAGATGGGGATCGAAGTGTGAACCTTATTAACTATTTCTTATATCAGAAATATGTAGTTTGATTATGTTACGAACATATTTAGTGTTATTAACTGGCTATATAGGACTTCAAAATGACTTGAAAATGCAAATATATACGTTGATCACCTTTTTGGATAACTGAAAATTAAAACAAAATGTTGATGAGTGCCCATTTTGTTGGTTGAAAAACATATATAAGTCGCAGAAATTGGCAAAAGGAATCGAATGGGGACTTGGCCCGTTATGTTTATCAGTCAACGTTTGATACAGTGCAGCAGTGCTAATATTTCATAATATAACTTTTATTTACACTTAAAGTCCGAATTACAAAAAAACGAGTGGGTTAACCCGCGCGTTGCCGCGGGAGTGTTTTGTCGTATATTTTGAGTGTGAAATAGTTTTGACTATTGGTTATTTTTCGTACGTTTAGTGTCGTTTTGAGTTGTTGTCTTTTTGGTTTTATAATATTAATGTTTTGTTATTCCTTTTTTTTTTTAAATGATTTGTGCATAATGTTGGGTGCTCAATCTCAGATTCTTGAAGCTAAATTAAAATTGTGACAAAAATTAACCATTGATTCACCTCAATAACGATACTTAAAAATAATCCCATTGATATATCAATTGTATCCCGAACTTAACCAAATTTTCGGACATAAGAAAGCCGAAACGAAAATCCAACATAGTGTTTGTAATAACTTTGATAGCCCAATAAATTGTATCAGCCCAATGTTACAAATGAAATACCCAATCCTAAAGCCCAACTCCCTAATAATTGGGTATAAAAAACGCAACTAAAACTCACTTTGCCCTAATTTTTGCAAACTCTAATAACACATACACACACAAAAACGCAGCACTTAACTTTTTATTTTCTAGGAGCCACCACCAGCAGAATCCGGCCACCCTAGCCGGAACACTTTTCCGGCAACCCACCTTTTTACACCGCGCCCCACGCGCTACAACCGTGAACCCCAATCACTATCTCTACCCCGCCTTTTTCCCACACACCACTCACTATCTCTCTCTCTCTACCCCGCCGGATCTCACCAGCAGTTTCCGGCCGGTCACCGGAATAATTTTTCCGGCGATAAACTTTCTTTACCCAATCGATAGATCGAAGACTTTTACATATTTCTGGAGGAGTTGAGCACCCGGCTCCCACCACATCACCGTTACGCGCCACCCTCCTTTCAACCGTTCACCACCGAGACCACCACCTTCATCCACCATCACTTTTCCGATGGTAAAACCACCACACGCGCCTCCCCTTTTACTTTTCTTGAAATTATACGAAACCCTAACTTTTATAAATCTTTGATAAATCGTTTTTGTTGTTAAATATTTTATAAAACCCTTTTTATAAATGTTTTAATCATGCTATAAATCGTGTGGATCCCATTCTGTCGCGACTCGCTCGACTCACCGAGTTGACTCAGTCAACCCACTGAGTCGAATCAGTGAATCACCGGGTTAGTATCTGTGGTGTTGGATTTCATTTGGTATATGATTGGTTTTGACATAGATTCGGTGGGAGTATATATTTTGAAGAAGAATGTTTTGAATATATATATGATTGGTTAGTATCTGTGATGTTGGATTTCATTTGGTATATGTAGCACTTTTTTTTTTAATTGATGTAGTTTTGAAGAAGAATGTTTTGAGTATATATATGATTGGTTAGTATCTGTGATGTTGGCGTCGCCGGAATAAAAGTTGGAGTCATCGGAATCTGCTAGTCTTGGAGATGTTTGAGTTTGTTTTAAAATTAGTTCTTAAACTTTTTGTATCAGTTTTGTTGTAATAATTATTAGATATTTTGTTGGTAATTTTTTTTCACATCTGTTTGTGCTTATGTTCTGTTTTGCACTGTAGTGTACTGTTCTGCACTGTAGATTACTGTTTTACTATTCATGGGTACTGTGGCTAATACATGTTATTAACTCCTCCAACCAATAGTTTTTTGCCACTTGTCTCATAGAACCAATAGGAGGGCGAATTAAGTTGTTAAACACTCCTTAATGACCTTGTTGTGGGCCCCAGTACCCAATGGCTTTTAGAATATATATAAATAGCTCACAATGTCACGCGCCTTTTTTTTTTTTTTTTTTTCGCAAAATTTTTCTTTCAAATTTATTAATAGTTTAACCAAACTAATTTAATTATGACTTTTATTATCTAATAAAAATATTCCATTTGCTCTTCCATTAAAAACGCCTGAAAATTTTGATTATCTATCTTGTATATTCTTTTATTATACAAGGGCTATGTTTGGCAAAACTAGCTGTAAGCTGTATGCTGTAAGCTGTAAGCTGCAAAGCTATTAATATGAGCTACAAGCTGTATCTTTTTTTTTCCAATAAAAGTGTTTGGTAAATTAGCTGTTAAATGTAATTATTAGCTGTCAACAATAATTTTATGTTTTAACAGCTCCAAAATATTTTAAAAGCTTCATGAATCAGCTTTTCATTTTAGAGTTACTTGTTTAAATTAAAGGCTTGAAGTTGATGTATCCAAACAGAGCTACTTGTTTTGGAAGAGATTATTTTTGTAACAAAAAGCTTACAGCTCCAAAAAAGCTGCGTACCAAACAGACCAAAGATATATATATGCCTAAACTATCTTTTGCTTCTCCACAATTTCATTCCATTTCTAGTTTACTATACCAACAAAATAAAACAAAAAGAAACTAAAAAGCACACACAGGGGCGCGTGACTCTGTGCATACATACTCCATGTCACAGGCAGCAGAATACACTAGTTGCTCCTTCTACAAACTCCACAATAGTCCGTACTACATTCTCCTTTTCATTTTTACTTTCATTTTTTTCATAAATATTTCACAAAACTTAACATAGAAGTTACATAACATCATACAAAATCAACAAATAATGTTAATCAAGGTTTTCAAAATCGGGATTCTATTTTATGATTGTTTTCGATTTTGCAAATATTCAAGCCCGAACAAGCAATGGGCCAAATGGGCTCGAGCCCGAACGGGCACGCGTCAAACGGGCTCGAGCCCGAACGGACACGAGCTAAAAGAAATTTTTGATATCCATAAATTTATTGTCAAAAAGAACATAATAAAATAAACTATGTTCACATATTTTACAAACCAAGCAAACTACTAAACAAAATAATAATAATAATAATAATAATAATACAAACTAAGCAAAATTTCATGAAACTTTTTCCATAAAAAACTAATCAGCAAAGTTATTGCCAAAAAATGTACAAATAAAATAAATTATTAGCCGAAAAAAAAAATTACAGGGTGCCCGCAGCTGCATCGCGCGGGGACCCTGCTAGTTATATATTATAAACACAAAGTTATATGAATATTTATGAAAATATTGTCCTAAATTATGAATAGGCAATGTTTAAGAAGATTAACATATTATTTTTTAAATTCTATAAAACATAATCCATAACTTTTTAGTTTTTTAGCTTGTCGTTCGAGAAAAGTAAAATCGGATCGGATTAGATCTTAAGATCATATTGTTAATATCTGGAGCCTACAAGATCTTAAGCTTTATAAGATTCTACGTAGAATCCGGATCATTTTTTCTTTATACTATCGTAAAATCGTAAAATCTTAAGATCAGGATCGGGATCTTGACAACCATGTTGTTAAGACTTAAGATATACTATAATCCATTATTTTTACGATTAAACTCCTTAAACACTGCTATATTCTATTTTGAAACTACACAGAAAAGTACTTAAGGTAGGGGTC
This sequence comes from Artemisia argyi, assembly GCA_030686995.1. Lineage (NCBI taxonomy): Eukaryota > Viridiplantae > Streptophyta > Magnoliopsida > Asterales > Asteraceae > Artemisia > Artemisia argyi. Next base: position 75,322,606 of record CM060699.1, read on the forward strand.
ATTTCCAATCAAGTCTCATTTTTTTTTTAACCGATTTTTTTTTTCTTTTTGCCAATTTAGATATTTTTGTTAATTGTTTAATGATCATCCGTTAGTTTTACATTTCAAGTACATTGTCGCCACCATCGCCAACAATCGCTGCAAACCACCAACCCATCTCAACACCACCACCAACCCCCAAAATCAACCACCGACAACGGTAGTAGGTGGGTATGCCGATGATGGCGACTTCGAGTTAAGGTGGTAATGACGACAATGTTGGTTAAGGGTGACAGTAGTGGTGATGATAGTGCTGGGGCAATATTGGGTGGCGTTTGTGTAAAATAATGATGGTTGGGGAGGTGGTGGTGGCGGTGGGTGGTTATGGTATCAGTGGGTGGATGGGGTTGGTGGTGGCGACGATGGTTTGGTGGTGGTGGGTAGGGTTGGTAGTAGAGGTGGTGTTTGATACTGTAGTTGTGATGGTGGGCATGGTTGGTGGTGACAACAGTGATCGTAGGTGGTGGTAAACTTCAAATGTAAAATTTAACAGATGATCGTTAAATGGTGGAATTGCGATTATTGAAGAAAAGAAAGGTAAATAGTCATTTCACACGACACTTAACAGGATTTCCTAACGAGCGTTAGGCAAAAAAACCTTTTTTGCATGAACAGTACCCCCAGAAGGGCATGATTTGCAAATCGAAACTTGCTGAGGTACACATTTTGCAAAAATTCTCGTATGAGTACACTTTTTGCAATTTTGGCAAACCGCAGGGACATTTTTTGCAGTTTACTCTAAAAGCAAATGGCATAAAGTTGTATTCGTTGTTCTCACATTTGGACGCATACTTCATTTTTTTATCTCTACAACATTGTGCAAGGATATCACACGAGCTTATGAAGTCGCCCCAATACCAGCAAATGGAGAGACGTCAGTCACATCCAAACATGAATCTTTACCTTTGAACCAATTAAATAATAACAGGTTGGTCGTAACTCATTCCCATACTCCGAAAGAAAACACATTGGAACCTCCTTACACACCATGATCCCAACCGTGGAACATATATCAACAAAAATATTACGCACCTGAATTTCACGCCCACTTCACTAGAACAAGGACCGCATGATCTCCACATTTGTTCATACGATGCACATTGCAACTCGGGCAAAGGCTACATTCAGAGAACATAGGTACAGTAAGCCTATAACACAACACAGATTGAAACTGACGATGTGTCATCCTCTGTCAAAGTCGTCAATAGGGACGGTGAAAAGAAAATCTTGTGCATGTGGGGTGCGGATGCAACAGAGAATAACCACTTGTCGTAGTCTTAACGAGTACTTGTTGTGAAAAAACTGACACGTTGATGAGTTCATAAAAACTCATCATTTCTGTCAAATCTAAACAACAAAAACATGTAAAAACACTCAGAAACACCACAAAATACTACAAATATCCTTAGAAGGTGTTTTTATATGTTTCAAACATAAAAGAACTGAAAACAGGGAAAAACGACCAAAGTTTACCAAATTGTCAAAATCAGTCCCTGAACTTTCAAGAAATGTCAGAAATGATCCCTGGATGATTTATTTTAAAGAAAAGTCAAAAACAATCCTCAGGAATCATGAAATAAAAAATTTTACCCTTGAAAGTTCAAAATATCAAAATTGGCAAAACAGGTCCCTGCAGTTTCAATATTGACAGAAAATACCCCTCAGTATTCAAAAATGGAATTTTATCATCAAATGGTCCTTGGTAATTCACAACTTGATAAATTTGACCCCTAAATGATAAATTCAAAGAAATTACAAAACAAGTCCTTGCAATTTGGAAAATGGCAAAAATGGTCCCCGGTTATTTTAAATTTGGAAAAATACAAAAAGGTCCTTATAATATTTAAACTTTGGCAAGAATGGACCTTTTTGATTAACTTTGGAACAAGTACAAGTTTGATCCCTGGAAATTCAGAATTTACAAGTTTAGTCCTTGGGCTAAACTTTATACAAACCAAACGGATCAAAAATATTAAATACCAAAAATCCAATCCAAATTCCAAATCCAAAAAGCCTGGTCCAAGTTAATACCTAGGCCCAATCCCCCTAAGCCCATTCACCCTTATTTAATAAACACGGGTCTTTGACCCGCGTTGACCTCCACCCCCACCCTTCTTCAACCTCCTCCATCACCTGCTTCACCACTATCCACCGTACCACCCCCCTCCATGTGCCTTAGTTTCCACCTCAATTACACATGTCACTCTCCCAAAGCAAACCCAAAGCTTAGTTTTACTCCAGGAGGTGACACGTACTACACCCACCATCTCTGTATCACCAATACCCACCATACTAACCCACCATCACCCATGACACCTCATTTGGTTCCCTTAACCCCCCATTGTCACCTCAATCGCATTTAATGCTAAAATATCGGCTGCAAGTAACCTTGGTGGTTTTTGGCGCCAAAATATCTTTTAAACAGGTGTGATGAAATTGGACACATGTCAAGGCTGAATCATGGTGGGATATGCTTGAGAAGACACCTGGAACAATTGAGGCTATAAATAGAGGAAGAAGATGAAGAGTATAGTTAGTTAATTATATACTTAGTTTTCTTTTCAAATCGTATTAGTATAACTTAGTTTCTCAGTTTGTATTTTAAGCTTTTAAGAATTTCCATATTGTTGTAATGTTATAAGAACCCAGTTATTCAAGTTTTAATACAAGTTCAAGTTCCAATTTAGTTTATGCTACCTTGTTCTAATTTCCAAAATCTTATTAAGCTTCTTAGTTATAATCTGTGTTTGTTTGTTATCATTAAGCTCATATAAGCTATTAATATAGCTTATTAAAGTAATTAGAAGCATTAAATTCCAGTTTTACTTGAAAAAGAAAAAAATAGAAAAAAATCATGAAAAATAGCTTTTAAATTAAAAACTGGCAGGTTTGAATCATCAAGAAGGAGCAGAGGAAAATTTGGATTGCCTCTGGGTTAGAAACCTTGTGGAAGGTTAATAGGAGTGGTAATTATCCCTGGTTCTTGGTATAAGCAGGATTGCTTATGGTAAGCTTTCAAATTCATTTTAGACTTTTACTGTAGCATTGCTTATTATCTGCTTAATTTTGTTTCTTTAAGCTTATTTAGCACTTGTCAGTGATATTCTTGCATAAAATTAGTAACTTGTTAATTGTTATTCATAGTTGCCTAAGTTTCATTAATTGACAGTTAAAATAGCATAAGTGGTAATTTTGATTAGTTGTTGTTATTTCCTGTTTCAAAGATTTCATTTAAGCTTAATATATTATAAAAAGTTGTTTTAAACCTGTTTCATCAGCTCTTGAAGCTATTTGCTTTACAACTCATTAAACAAATAACTTTTAGGGGTGTTTGGATCAGTGGTTAGCACCACTGAGGAGTTGGTTTTTGTTGTTATTCATTACTTAGAAATAACACCATAGGTTGTAATAGTTAATTTAAGTCATTAAATCTAGTACAACTTCAGTAGATAGTCAACATAGCTTTAAATTCCATGTTATTTGTTGTCTGTTAGGATTTTTAGGTTAATATTCATCTTATTAGCTTAAAAGTTGATAATATAGTTTAATATAGTTTAATTATAACTTATTACAACATAATAAGTCAGTAAATTTAGATTGAAATTCATTTAAGTCAAAGTTCTTAAAAAACTTACAAAGTCAAAATTGCATACTTAGTTAAATAGCCAATTTTTCTTTGTGACCTGTAGGATTCATTAGGGATTGGAAATCCAAAAGTTTTGTTATTCTGTGTTATTTGGTAGCCCATGAACTTATTTCAAAAAGAAAATAAAAATTTGGATCTCATTTGCTTATAAATAAGCATACTTGAAACTGACCCTTTGAGCAAAAAGCTCCCCTGCACCACAGGTTTGGTCCCATTTTCATAAGCTTCCATAGAGCTTATTAGTGAATCCCAGTGCTTGATTTTTGGCTTTTTGAAAAGCCCAACATCCCATCTCTAAAGTTCAGGTCTTAAATGTCTTTTTCAAGCTTATTTACTAGGGCTGCTTATAGCTTTTTGTTTGTTCCATTTCACCAAGTACACTGATCACTCAGTGTTTAAGAGCTTTTTCACAAGCTTGTGCAAAGCTCCTCAGTGGACCCCACACCCTAGCCTTTGCTTATTTTATAGCTTATTGGACCTTCTTCTCAGACCTAGGTTTAGCTTTGGCTTTAGCTTATTGTAAGTTAGCTTATTTGACCTCTTTTGTGACTAGGACTCAGAACCTTACACTGAGCAACTCAGTGTTTGCACCAAAGTTCACAAGTTCACCAAAAGCTTAATAATAAGCCAATAGCACTGCTTATTAGCTTCTTTGGAAGCTTATCAGGCCAGCTTTTAGGAACAATCTTAAATTTGGACCTTGGTGCTTATTGTGTGGACCCTACACAAGCTTGAAACTTGTCCATTTACCTTACAAACCTGAGCAAATCAGTCTCATTGAGCTTATTTTCTAAGCTCATCAAGAGCTTATCAGTGAGCTTATTGACCTGTACCTTAGCTTAATTTGTAGATTAACACCCCATCTTTGGACCCCTAGGTTTAGTTTGAACCTCCTTTTACTTTTGTGGACCCCACAGAGGTCCAAAACTACCCTCTTCAGGCCTGTTTAGTTGTAGCAGGACTTGGAATTGCTTATTTAAGCTTATTGACTTATTCCTTGTGCTTATTTAAGTGATTTAGGTTACTTTAGGTATAACTCATTAGTTTATAGCTTATTTAACTTTTGGTAGCTTGTTGGTAGCTTTTAGCTTATTAAAAATCCAAGTTTAGCTTTTTAAGCCAACTGATAAGCAAATAAGCTCATACAGAGCTTATTTGGTTGATATAAAAAGTTTTTTTTTTTTTTTTTTTTTTTTTTTTTTTTTAAAGTTTCTTATTTTTGCTTATTTAATAGGTGTGTAAAAAGAAAAATAAAAAAAATAAATGGTTGCAAAAAACTGGGTGTGGGATTCGAACTTGAGACCTCTTGGCTAGTATACATGCTTAGTTCCCACACCCCTTCCACAAGCTCTGGGGCACCAGTTCCGTCATCCTCTCCTTAATCTATATACTTAACACCATTTTTGGGATATAAGCTTAAATAAGCTGTTTTAGCTTATTACGGCTTATTTGGATAAGCTGTTGGACCAATTTTATTTTTCTTAAGTTTTTCATTACTAAATATACTAGCTGTAATTTTTTCGTAATTTTTACTTTTCAAATACTAATTATTTTAATTAATCCGAGTTTAATTAGTAATTAGGTAATATTAGATAATTAAATAGTTTTAATAATTTTTAGTTAATAACAACATCTTTTTATATTTTTTAAAAGTCTTATAGACCATAGGGTATTTGTAAAAAAGAATTTCTTAATTGTTACTGTTCATTTCCTATTTTCTTTAATTAAAATTAGTTAAATAGATCTTAAATAATAAATAAGTAATTAATTAGTAAATTAGCCTAAATATAATTTTTTAGAATAATTTTATAATTTTTTAGGATTCCTGAGATGGTTAATTAGTTTTATAAAATTTTTCATAATTTTCTAAGTTATTTTAGTGTTTTTAGTAATTCAAAATTGTTTATATAGTTTAATAAGAATAATTAGTAATTAAATAAAAGAAAAACCATAAAAAGACAAAAATATTTATTTTAATTTTTTATACTTTCTTCAAGTTCATTTTAAAATTTATAAAATAGTTTTGCAAGTTTTTAGTTTAAATTATAGTTTTTATTATCTTTAGTTGAATTTAAATAGTTTTAATTAAATAGATAAATAGTTTTTATTTAAATAATTAATATTAAATAATAAAATAATCTAAAAAATAATTTTCTTTTTAAATTAAATTTTCTTTTAAGTTTAAGTTTGTAGAATTTTCAATTTTACCCCCTGTAGTTTAAATTTGAATTAAAACTCACATTTTTTCCTGTACGTAGATGTAAGTTTTAATTTGTATACGTTTTTTTTAGTTTACGTAACTGTTTAAAGTTTATTTGCTTATTTGTTTAAATTGTGTAAATCAGTAGTATAAATCAAACTCACCTTTGCCCATTCATAATCACCCGATCCCAAATTTCGTTTTATTACAGATTTCACGCCTCGTTGGGAAATACGACCCGAGGATACATTGTACTCCACGGAGCATTAGTCTAAGCTGTTTTTGACTTATTAACCTTGGTTAATAATAATCTGACGGTTCAGCACTGATCAAATTTTGGCGCCGCTGCCGGGGAGGTGTGCTGCGTACAACGAATTTGGAAGCATACGTGGTTCTGAATATCAACTTACTGTACAAATATCATCAGTCTGTAAATTTTTGTGAAAATAAATATCATAACTGAAAAGTTCATTAACACTTTTCCTAAAGTGTTAAAAACACCAAAAAAATTAAATAACAACAAAATAAATCGTGAAGTTAAATTACTTCGTTTTCTTTAAAATCACAACCTATACAGCTGGTATAAGGTAAGTTCTGACATTAAATTGCACTGAAGAGGAATCAATTTATTTCCTCCCGCTAGCCTGCGAGTGATTTTAAAAGAACGATTTCGGTTAACGAATCGATTCCAAAAATATTTTCCAAGTTTTCACCCATACACATATACCCAAAAACAGTTTCTTGTGAATAAATTATAATTAAATAACCTTCAGAATAAGTTCCCAAACATAAGATAAATAACTTAACGTAATATCCGTGTAAGTGGTGTACCTTTTATAAAGAAGCCATTTTACCTGTGATTATTGGGTTAAGTTTACTGTGGTTTTGTCTCGATCTTGTTTTGAAAATTTTGTTCTTAGTACATGCACACACGTTCTTCTAGGTCTACAAGTCCTCATCGCGAGCTTGTCAGTATTCCTCGAAAACGTACACAATCTGCCCCGAAAATTGAAACTCAAATACAGACTGAACCTAAAATTGCAGTCATTATGGCAGAAGAACGCCCAATGTCAGAGCTTCTCCAGGCACCCATCGAGGGTTATGGAGATGCGATTATTGTACCCGCCATAGTATCTGATAATTTCGAATTAAAAACCGGATTACTTAATCTGGTTACTTCTAATCAGTTCTATGGTTTCGAAAGGGACGATCCTCATTCACATATAAGATGGTTTAACAAAATTACATCTACCATCAAATATAAGAATGTCCCACCAGAGGCTATTAAACTACTTCTGTTTCCATTTTCTCTCGAAGGAGCAGCCAGAGTCTGGCTAGAGAAACAACCCCCTCGATCCATAGAAACATGGGAAGATCTAGTTAAGAAATTTGTGAATGAATTCTATCCACCATCCAAAACTGCCTATCTGAGGAATGAGATCACCAAGTTTTCACAAAGACCTGGTGAAACATTCAGTGAAGCATGGGATAGATTCAAAGAGTTACTTCGCAAATGCCCCCACCATGGATTTTCTGAGTTAATGCAACTCGACACATTTTATAACGGAGTAAGCCAAGCAGACCAAGATTCCCTTAATGCCTCAGCAGGAGGGAATTTTTTGAGTCGTACTGTCAAGGAAGCTTTAGCAATAATTGAAAATAAGTCCAAGGTTCGAACCATACGTAATAAACAGGTCGATCCTTCTTCTTCTACCGTGAATCAATCCAGCACCGATGCTAAGATTGATAAACTCACGGATGCTATACAAGCCTTGGTTCACTCCAATCAGAAGAAAGTCTCGTTCCCACAGAATCCTTCACATGCTGAAGTGAAGAAAGTGGATGTTTGTGTTACCTGTGGTGGACCACATGCCTACTATAATTGTACTGCCACAGACAATAACACATTTGAAACCAACGCGATTGCTGGTAGTTCTAGCCAAGGAGGCAATCCATATCGTCCTCCTGCTGAGCCACCATGGCGTCCGAACACTTACTCTGTACCACCTGGTTTTAACCAGAATACACAAAACCGTCCCCAGAACCAGAACAGAAGTAACCAAGGTCACTTTAATCAAGGTTATCCCCAAAATTTTCAAAATCAGGGGAATAGAAATCAGGGACCGAGTAACTATAATCCTGGCTACTTTCATGGAAACCCTAATCAGGGACAATTCCAAAATCAAGGGTTTCATCAGAACACTCGAGGGCAAACCCCTCCCGTTCAAACACCAGCTGTTGTTCCAAACCCTACCTCTTCTGATGAATTGTTAAAACAATTCATGAAAGCACAGGAAGAAACCAATAGGTTATTGATCAGCCAGATTTCTGACATAAAGAAATCTTTAAATGATCGACCCTCGGGCTCAGGTACTTTACCTAGCAACACGATCGCTAATCCGAGGGGCGATGTTAAGGCGATCACCACAAGGAGTGGAGCTTCATATAAAGGACCTAAAACTCCATCTACCTCTTTCTCTTCTCCTGAGGTATTAGAAAAAGAAGCTGAGGTTACAACGGACACGATACCTCCTATTCATAAAGGAAGTACCGACGACGTCCCACCTCCAGTTATCCCGGTCCCGACTCCCCCTAAAAGAGTTGTGTTTGAAACTACCGAAGGTCCTGTTGAAAATCCAAAAGCCAACCCAAAACCAACAATTCCATATCCCTCACGATTGCAAGACCAGAAGCTCCGTGAAAAAGCTAATCATCAGATGGAAAAATTCTTTCAGATTTTTCAAGAACTACACTTCGATATTAGCTTCGCGGATGCTCTTATTTTAATGCCCAAATTCGCATCGACAATCAAAAACCTGTTGAGCAATAAAGAAAAACTGTTTGAGATGGCACGAACTCCACTCAACGAGAACTGCTCAGCAGTTCTGTTGAAACAGCTTCCCGCGAAGCTAGGAGATCCTGGAAGATTTCTAATACCTTGTGTATTTCCAGGAATTGTTGACTGCTTTGCCTTGGCCGACCTTGGTGCAAGCATCAACTTAATGCCCTACTCAGTTTGGAAAAAGCTCTCTCTTCAGGCACTTAGTCCCACATGCATGACTCTCGAGCTTGCAGACCGTTCAATTTCACGTCCCCTTGGTATTGCCGAGGACGTGTTTGTAAGAGTGGGAAAGTTCCATTTTCCGGCAGACTTTGTCGTTGTTGATTTCGATGCGGATCCAAGAGTTCCTCTCATTCTTGGGAGGGGATTCTTAAGGACGGGTCGTGCATTAATCGATGTTTTCGATGAGGAAATCACGTTACGAGTTGGCACTGAAGCGATAACGTTCAACCTTGATCAAACCTCGAGATACTCCTCGAATTATGATGCTGAATTGGTCAACCGAATTGATGTCATTGACATTGCATCCGAGGAGTATGCTCAGGAAATCCTTGGTTTCGCTGATAGTTCTCCGAGTGGTAATTCCACTCCCTCTTCTCACCCCATAATCGCTAATTCTTCTCCTTCCCTCACTCCGTTTGAGGGAAGTGATTTCGTCCTTGAGGAATTAGAGGCCTTTCTCAAAAGTGATTCAGTTCCCGAGGGGATTGATAACCAAGAGATTGACCCGGAAAGGGATATACTTCTCCTTGAGAAATTATTGAATAAAGATCCCTCTCCCATTCCTGTTCTACCTCCACAACTTCATAACGCGGAAGTAAAAAATGTTGAGAAAACTGATGATTTCCCCGAGGTCGAACTTAAGGACCTGCCTCCTCATCTAAAATATGCATTCTTGGAAGGTAACAATAAGTTACCGGTCATTATTGCCAAAGACTTAAAGGATGAGGAGAAAACTGCGCTGCTTAAGGTTTTAAAGTCCCACAAACAAGCAATTGCTTGGAAGCTTTCAGACATAAAGGGTATTAACCCGGATTTTTGTACACACAAAATCCTAATGGAAGAGGACTTTAAACCTACCGTGCAGCATCAAAGAAGGGTAAATCCAAAAATCCACGAAGTTATCAAGGAAGAAGTTATCAAACTTCTCGATGCAGGATTGATTTACCCTATATCAGATAGTCCTTGGGTTAGCCCAATACATTGTGTTCCAAAAAAGGGTGGCATCACGGTTGTCACAAATGAGGATAACGAGTTGATACCAACTCGTTTGGTTACAGGGTGGCGAGTATGTATCGATTACAGAAAGCTTAACGAAGCCACTCGCAAAGACCATTTTCCTCTGCCCTTTATGGATCAGATGCTCGAGAGACTAGCGGGGAATGAGTATTATTGCTTCCTCGACGGATTCTCGGGTTACTTCCAAATTCCCATTGATCCACAGGATCAAGATAAAACTACCTTCACATGCCCTTACGGAACATTTGCCTATCGTCGCATGCCTTTTGGGTTATGCAATGCTCCGGGCACTTTCCAGAGGTGCATGATGGCTATTTTCCACGACATGATCGGGAAAACCATGGAGGTATTCATGGATGACTTCTCAGTCATTGGGAATTCTTTCGACTCATGCCTCTCCCATTTAGAAAAGATGCTTCAACGTTGTGAAGACACTAATCTTTGTCTAAACTGGGAGAAGAGCCATTTTAAGGTTAAGGAGGGCATTGTCCTCGACCATAAAATTTCAAAAAGTGGGATTGAGGTCGATAAGGCCAAAATTGATGTTATAGCTAAACTGCCTCATCCCACCACTGTTAAAGGAATAAGGAGTTTCCTTGGCCATGCCGGGTTCTATCGGAGATTCATTCAGGATTTCTCCAAAATAGCCCGACCCATGACTCATCTTCTTAAAAAGGATGCTCCTTTTATCTTTTCCCCCGAGTGCATCGAAGCTTTCTCTACTTTAAAGAAAAGGCTTACCGAGGCACCGATCCTTGTTGCCCCCGACTGGGACTTACCCTTCGAACTTATGTGCGATGCTAGCGATTTCGCTATTGGTGCAGTTCTGGGGCAACGCAAATCAAAACATTTTCAGCCAATACACTACGCAAGTAAGACCATGAGTGAAGCTCAAGCACATTATACCACCACAGAAAAAGAATTATTAGCTGTGGTATATGCCTTTGAGAAATTTAGGTCTTACTTAATCCTAACCAAATGCGTGGTGTACACGGACCACTCGGCTTTGAAATACCTGTTCACTAAACAGGACGCAAAGCCAAGACTGCTCCGTTGGGTCCTGCTCCTTCAGGAATTCGATATACTCATACGAGACAAAAAAGGAGCAGAGAACCTTGCTGCTGATCACTTATCCCGGTTAGAGAATCCTCATCAGGATATTCTCGAGAGAAAAGAAATTAATGAAACTTTTCCTCTGGAGACTCTCAATCTAATCTTTACCCGGGATGATACTTCTACCCCATGGTTTGCAGATTTTGCAAACTACCATGCGGATAATTTCGTTGTGAAAGGGATGTCGTCCCAACAGAAGAAAAAATTCCTCAAAGACGTTAAACACTATTACTGGGACGACCCCTACCTCTTTAAGATATGTACGGATCAAGTCATCCGACGGTGTGTCCATGGTAATGAAGCCATGGAAATCCTCAAAGCATGTCATGATGGACCCACTGGGGGACATCACAGCTCAAACTACACCGCCAAAAAGGTGTTTGATTCTGGATTTTACTGGCCCACCATCTATAAAGATGCCCAAGAACTTGCCAAAACTTGTGATGCTTGTCAGCATCACGGGAATGTTTCTAAGAAGGATGAAATGCCTCAAAACATCATCCAAGTCTGTGAAATATTTGATATCTGGGGCATTGATTTCATGGGCCCATTCCCATCTTCAAGAGGTAACAAGTATATACTCGTGGCTGTAGACTATTTGTCTAAATGGGTTGAGGCGAAAGCTTTACCCACTAATGACGCCCGAGTTGTTGTGAAATTTCTAAAATCTCTCTTTGCTCGATTCGGGACTCCTCGTTCCATTATCAGTGATCGTGGTACACACTTTTGCAATGATCAATTTGCAAGAGTGATGCTGAAATATGGTGTAACTCACCGTCTTTCTACTGCATATCACCCCCAAACTAGTGGGCAGGTGGAGATCTCAAATAGGGGCATAAAGAGAATTCTGGAGAGGACGGTTGGTGAAAACCGTGCCTCTTGGTCGGACAAATTGGACGACGCACTTTGGGCTTTTCGTACAGCTTATAAGACACCCATTGGGTGTACTCCATACAAGTTGGTGTACGGAAAGACATGTCATCTTCCGATCGAATTAGAACACAAAGCCTACTGGGCTTTGAAACATGCAAACTTTGACATTCAGACAGCGGGTGATCACCGTAAGGTTCAGCTAAATGAACTAAATGAACTACGTGATCAAGCTTACGAGAATTCTTTAATCTATAAAGAAAAGACTAAGAAGATACATGACTCTAAAATAAAGAACCGCGTTTTCAACGTTGGTGACAGAGTTCTTCTTTTTAATTCAAGATTGAAAATTTTCTCGGGCAAGCTAAAAACTCGTTGGTCTGGACCATTTACTGTAGCAAAAGTATACCCATACGGAACTGTTGAGTTATTGCAACCCGACGGTCCCAATTTTAAAGTAAATGGCCATCGTTTGAAACACTACTTTGGAGGGGACATACCACAAATGGTAGTCCCAGATCTCCAAACTTTCCCCACGGTCGAGTCAAGCTAGTGACTCGGAAAACAAAAACATTAGTATCATGTACATAATAATAATAATAATAATAATAATAATAATAATAATAATAATAATAATAATAATAATAAATAATAATGAATTTTGTATTTTGTTCAAATATCTATCCTTGTATGTATATTATATACTTTATCATTCAACTCCCGGGCTGTCAGGGCATATTTATTACAGTTAATCATTCACAAGTGATTAGCTAGCGTGGTAAACCTGACACAAGCCTGGGAGGTAGTGATTACATATACTATATCATATTTCATTTCATAAACAATATAAAATACAAAAATATTTTTCCTTTGCACACAACTTGCCCAGTTTGATTAGTCCCTTAGTTACAACATTTGGTTGTTGGCTGTTTACAGTTACTGAGCTCTGTCAGACCCAGATTCCCTTTCAAGGGGCGGTTGTTAGGAATTTTCTTTCTTTTGTACATATATATAAAATTTAAAAATACAAAAACATTTATAAAAGTTAAAAATCAAAAACAGTAGCATAAACATGGGTTTTCACCTGTGTGTATCACCCAAGTGTAGGGGAGTTGCCCTACTGTAAATAAAGTACATAAAGCAAAAAAAAAAAAAAAAAAAAAAAAAAAAAAAAATGAAAAAATTCAAAAATAAAATAAAAGTTGTTCCTGCATTTAGCCTATGATACTGCCTTTTTACGTTCAAAGAGTCGGCATAATAGCCGGGACTTTGAATATTGAGGACAATATTCATTTCTAAGTGTAGGGGGGAAATTCTAGCGAATTTAATCACATTATACATCTAGTACCCCCGTTTTTACCAAAAATTTTAAAAAAATTTTCAAAATTTTCACATAATGAAGTACTTGGCATTAACACAACAAATGGTTATTAGTCCACCATGTCTAACCCACACAAGGATTGGCTAATCCAGGAGCAAACGGCTCTTGGTAAAGATAACTCAAACCCGTTTATGGCTTGCAATTTGCCAAAAATTGTATGGTTCCTCAACTCCCCATCATCCTCAAAAGATAATGAGTTGGCTAGCCCGCAAGGTTATGGCTTGTGGTAAAGGCAGTGAAAAACCATAATTGGTAATCAGCTCACCAAGATGTTGACTATTCCATCAAGAGTTGGCTAGTCCAGAAGCAAACGGCTTTTGGTAAAGACTAATCAAATCCGTTGACAGCTGGTAGTTTGCTAAAAATCACACGGTTATCAGGTGTACCACAGTTTTCACACCTGGCTACTCCAGAAGTAATGGCTGTCTGGTAAAGAGATATCAAAAATCCATTAAATTTTCAAAAATGGGTTTTTAGTGTATGCCAGATTGCTAGGGACTAACAATAGTTAAGTGTAGGGGATTGATGAGTTCATAAAAACTCATCATTTCTGTCAAATCTAAACAACAAAAACATGTAAAAACACTCAGAAACACCACAAAATACTACAAATATCCTTAGAAGGTGTTTTTATATGTTTCAAACATAAAAGAACTGAAAACAGGGAAAAACGACCAAAGTTTACCAAATTGTCAAAATCAGTCCCTGAACTTTCAATAAATGTCAGAAATGATCCCTGGATGATTTATTTTAAAGAAAAGTCAAAAACAATCCTCAGGAATCATGAAATAAAAATTTTTACCCTTGGAAGTTCAAAATATCAAAATTGGCAAAACAGGTCCCTGCAGTTTCAATATTGACAGAAAATACCCCTCAGTATTCAAAAATGGAATTTTATCATCAAATGGTCCTTGGTAATTCACAACTTGATAAATTTGACCCCTAAATGATAAATTCAAAGAAATTACAAAACAAGTCCTTGCAATTTGGAAAATGGCAAAAATGGTTCCCGGTTATTTTAAATTTGGAAAAATACAAAAAGGTCCTTATAATATTTAAACTTTGGCAAGAATGGACCTTTTTGATTAACTTTGGAACAAGTACAAGTTTGATCCCTGGAAATTCAGAATTTACAAGTTTAGTCCTTGGGCTAAACTTTATACAAACCAAACGGATCAAAAATATTAAATACCAAAAATCCAATCCAAATTCCAAATCCAAAAAGCCTGGTCCAAGTTAATACCCAGGCCCAATCCCCCTAAGCCCATTCACCCTTATTTAATAAACACGGGTCTTTGACCCGCGTTGACCTCCACCCCCACCCTTCTTCAACCTCCTCCATCACCTGCTTCACCACTATCCACCATACCACCCCCTCCATGTGCCTTAGTTTCCACCTCAATTACACATGTCACTCTCCCAAAGCAAACCCAAAGCTTAGTTTTACTCCAGGAGGTGACACATACTACACCCACCATCTCTGTATCACCAATACCCACCATACTAACCCACCATCACCCATGACACCTCATTTGGTTCCCTTAACCCCCCATTGTCACCTCAATCGCATTTAATGCTAAAATATCGGCTGCAAGTAACCTTGGTGGTTTTTGGCGCCAAAATATCTTTTAAACAGGTGTGATGAAATTGGACACATGTCAAGGCTGAATCATGGTGGGATATGCTTGAGAAGACACCTGGAACAATTGAGGCTATAAATAGAGGAAAAAGATGAAGAGTAGAGTTAGTTAATTATATACTTAGTTTTCTTTTCAAATCGTATTAGTATAACTTAGTTTCTCAGTTTGTATTTTAAGCTTTTAAGAATTTCCATATTGTTGTAATGTTATAAGAACCCAGTTATTCAAGTTTTAATACAAGTTCAAGTTCCAATTTAGTTTATGCTACCTTGTTCTAATTTCCAAAATCTTATTAAGCTTCTTAGTTATAATCTGTGTTTGTTTGTTATCATTAAGCTCATATAAGCTATTAATATAGCTTATTAAAGTAATTAGAAGCATTAAATTCCAGTTTTACTTGAAAAAGAAAAAAATAGAAAAAAATCATGAAAAATAGTTTTTAAATTAAAAACTGGCAGGTTTGAATCATCAAGAAGGAGCAGAGGAAAATTTGGATTGCCTCTTGGTTAGAAACCTTGTGGAAGGTTAATAGGAGTGGTAATTATCCCTGGTTCTTGGTATAAGCAGGATTGCTTATGGTAAGCTTTCAAATTCATTTTAGACTTTTACTGTAGCATTGCTTATTATCTGCTTAATTTTGTTTCTTTAAGCTTATTTAGCACTTGTCAGTGATATTCTTGCATAAAATTAGTAACTTGTTAATTGTTATTCATAGTTGCCTAAGTTTCATTAATTGACAGTTAAAATAGCATAAGTGGTAATTTTGATTAGTTGTTGTTATTTCCTGTTTCAAAGATTTCATTTAAGCTTAATATATTATAAAAAGTTGTTTTAAATTTCATCAGCTCTTGAAGCTATTTGCTTTACAACTCATTAAACAGATAACTTTTAGGGGTGTTTGGATCAGTGGTTAGCACCATTGAGGAGTTGGTTTTTGTTGTTGTTCATTACTTAGAAATAACACCATAGGTTGTAATAGTTAATTTAAGTCATTAAATCTAGTACAACTTCAGTAGATAGTCAACATAGCTTTAAATTCCATGTTATTTGTTGTCTGTTAGGATTTTTAGGTTAATATTCATCTTATTAGCTTAAAAGTTGATAATATAGTTTAATATAGTTTAATTATAACTTATTACAACATAATAAGTCAGTAAATTTAGATTGAAATTCATTTAAGTCAAAATTCTTAAAAAACTTACAAAGTCAAAATTGCATACTTAGTTAAATAGCCAATTTTTCTTTGTGACCTGTAGGATTCATTAGGGATTGGAAATCCAAAAGTTTTGTTATTCTGTGTTATTTGGTAGCCCATGAACTTATTTCAAAAAGAAAATAAAAATTTGGATCTCATTTGCTTATAAATAAGCATACTTGAAACTGACCCTTTGAGCAAAAAGCTCCCCTACACCACAGGTTTGGTCCCATTTTCATAAGCTTCCATAGAGCTTATTAGTGAACCCCAGTGCTTGATTTTTGGCTTTTTGAAAAGCCCAACATCCCATCTCTAGAGTTCAGGTCTTAAATGTCTTTTTCAAGCTTATTTACTAGGGCTGCTTATAGCTTTTTGTTTGTTCCATTTCACCAAGTACACTGATCACTCAGTGTTTAAGAGCTTTTTCACAAGCTTGTGCAAAGCTCCTCAGTGGACCCCACACCCTAGCCTTTGCTTATTTTATAGCTTATTGGACCTTCTTCTCAGACCTAGGTTTAGTTTTGGCTTTAGCTTATTGTAAGTTAGCTTATTTGACCTCTTTTGTGACTAGGACTCAGAACCTTACACTGAGCAACTCAGTGTTTGCACCAAAGTTCACAAGTTCACCAAAAGCTTAATAATAAGCCAATAGCACTGCTTATTAGCTTCTTTGGAAGCTTATCAGGCTAGCTTTTAGGAACAATCTTAAATTTGGACCTTGGTGCTTATTGTGTGGACCCTACACAAGCTTGAAACTTGTCCATTTACCTTACAAACCTGAGCAAATCAGTCTCATTGAGCTTATTTTCTAAGCTCATCAAGAGCTTATCAGTGAGCTTATTGACCTGTACCTTAGCTTAATTTGTAGATTAACACCCCATCTTTGGACCCCTAGGTTTAGTTTGAACCTCCTTTTACTTTTGTGGACCCCACAGAGGTCCAAAACTACCCTCTTCAGGCCTGTTTGGTTGTAGCAGGACTTGGAATTGCTTATTTAAGCTTATTGACTTATTCCTTGTGCTTATTTAAGTGATTTAGGTTACTTTAGGTATAACTCATTAGTTTATAGCTTATTTAACTTTTGGTAGCTTGTTGGTAGCTTTTAGCTTATTAAAAATCCAAGTTTAGCTTTTTAAGCCAACTGATAAGCAAATAAGCTCATACAAAGCTTATTTGGTTGATATAAAAAGTTTTTTTTTTTTTTTTTTTTTTTTTTTTTTTTTTTTTTTTTTAAAGTTTCTTATTTTTGCTTATTTAATAGGTGTGTAAAAAGAAAAATAAAAAAAATAAATGGTTGCAAAAAACTGGGTGTGGGATTCGAACTTGAGACCTCTTGGCTAGTATACATGCTTAGTTCCCACACCCCTTCCACAAGCTCTGGGGCACCAGTTCCGTCATCCTCTCCTTAATCTATATACTTAACACCATTTTTGGGATATAAGCTTAAATAAGCTGTTTTAGCTTATTACGGCTTATTTGGATAAGCTGTTGGACCAATTTTATTTTTCTTAAGCTTTTCATTACTAAATATACTAGCTGTAATTTTTTCGTAATTTTTACTTTTCAAATACTAATTATTTTAATTAATCCGAGTTTAATTAGTAATTAGGTAATATTAGATAATTAAATAGTTTTAATAATTTTTAGTTAATAACAACATCTTTTTATATTTTTTAAAAGTCTTATAGACCATAGGGTATTTGTAAAAAATAATTTCTTAATTGTTACTGTTCATTTCCTATTTTCTTTAATTAAAATTAGTTAAATAGATCTTAAATAATAAATAAGTAATTAATTAGTAAATTAGCCTAAATATAATTTTTAGAATAATTTTATAATTTTTTAGGATTCCTGAGATGGTTAATTAGTTTTATAAATTTTTTCATAATTTTCTAATTTATTTTAGTATTTTTAGTAATTCAAAATAGTTTATATAGTTTAATAAGAATAATTAGTAATTAAATAAAAGAAAAACCATAAAAAGACAAAAATATTTATTTTAATTTTTTATACTTTCTTCAAGTTCATTTTAAAATTTATAAAATAGTTTTGCAAGTTTTTAGTTTAAATTATAGTTTTTATTATCTTTAGTTGAATTTAAATAGTTTTAATTAAATAGATAAATAGTTTTTATTTAAATAATTAATATTAAATAATAAAATAATCTAAAAAATAATTTTCTTTTTAAATTAAATTTTCTTTTAAGTTTAAGTTTGTAGAATTTTCAATTTTACCCCCTGTAGTTTAAATTTGAATTAAAACTCACCTTTTTCCCTGTACGTAGATGTAAGTTTTAATTTGTATATGTTTTTTTTAGTTTACGTAACTGTTTAAAGTTTATTTGCTTATTTGTTTAAATTGTGTAAATCAGTAGTATAAATCAAACTCACCTTTGCCCATTCATAATCACCCGATCCCAAATTTCGTTTTATTACAGATTTCACGCCTCGTTGGGAAATACGACCCGAGGATACATTGTACTCCACGGAGCATTAGTCTAAGCTGTTTTTGACTTATTAACCTTGGTTAATAATAATCTGACGGTTCAGCACTGATCACACGTGTTAACCGCTTTGACCAATTTATGTCCGATTAATCGATATGCTGACTAATTTTTCACATATTCAATTAATACGGTTGATTAAGCAAAAATTAAACGGTTAATCTCGACCTAGTGTCTAGTCTCCGATTAATCAGCCAGCTGAGCCAATTTTTACGACACTTGCAGATATTATACACCACCATCATCTAAAATCGTTACTCCTCTGATAAAGCCGTCAACTCTGCCAAAACCAAAAACTTGAAGGAACTATCTTATACACACATTTTGTAACGACATCATACTAGTTATGCTAAATCACTAACGTAGAAGTTTCAATTAGTCCTCTTTAGGTTGAGAGTATTTGAATAATGGTGTTTTGTCACGTTCTAAAACTACTCTCGGCTATATAGCCTAGACTGATCAAAGGACTTGTGGTCTAGTGGGTGGGGCTTAACTTGTTAAGCGAGCAACAAGTGGGAGTAGTACCGGGTGGGTGACCACCCGGGAAGTCCTCACTTGTGGTCCACTTGTAGACCATATTGTTCCGGAGATATATTGCAATGATGAATTTGAACCCTTAAGCCACTCGTTGCGGGGGTTCGAATCTTGAGCATGGCCCGGTTTTCATCCGGCTGTTTCTCCAGCAAGGTAAACTTGTGTGGAGGCAGTACGGTTTCCGGGAGAAACCCGTTACCACCTGAGATCAGCGTGGACCCGGTTAAGACAACATAGTCTGACGGAGTGGCGATGAGGCCTTCGCTTTCCGCGAAGATGATCGGTTCTAAGTTGAAATTCACCTTTCTAAAAAAAATATAGCCTAGACTGAAAATGATTTGTATACTCTGTCTGACACATATGTCATTAAATATGAGAAGAATGATTATAGCAAAAACTGTTTAATTTCACATCATTAAAACCATTAATCATCATATATCTCACATCATCATTATTTTCCCTTAAATGAAAGAAAAAAAAACCCCTCCCAAAAACCCTTCCATCCCCTCTCCATAAAAGCAAAATAGCGCGTGTGCGCGTGACAGAGTGAGGTGCATATACATTCTGCATGTGACACAGGTAGTAGCAGCATAAAAGTTGCTTGCCTTCCCACACAAACACTCTCTGCGCTGCTCCATTTTCTTCGCTACCATGGGCAAGGTCCGTACACACACTCACACACACATTCATTCTCTTTTTTTTTTCATTTTTTTTAAACAAAACTTAACAAAAAAGTTACATAACATCATACCAAATATATGAATAATCCCTTTTTTTTAAAAGATTATACACTCTTTAAACACTGTTACATTCTTCTTTTTTTTAAAAAAAATTATAAAAAACAAGATGATTTAATCCGTTATTATTGACTAAAAATGAGATATAATCTGTCAACGGAACGGTTTTCCGTTATTTTTAATGAGGAACGAAACAGAGTATTGATGTAAATTGAACGAAAATATTTTATTGAATCTGTTATTGTGATGCAAATTATACGTGGAGATTAAACTTATTGGGTGGTTTTGTTGTTTTTCCGTTTGTTTCCTTCATCTCATAGTTTATTATTTTAGCGAGTTTATAAATATTGTGATAAATGGCTGATAGTGTGATACTGTGTACAGAATAAGCGATTATACATTTGAATGAATTTTGGAGTTTGTTGAACGTGTTTCGAGTTTCATTCTAGTAGCAATTTGTTACTGTATTTGTACTATTAAGGAGATGTGTGTAGGCCTAAAGATTTAAATGTTAAACATATGTATGTGTAATGTTTTAGTGTTTGTGATAGCTGAATGTTTGATAAAGTTATTTATGACCGAGTAGCGTTTATTTTGATTTCTTACCTGCTGAACAAATGTGTATGTGTGTTTGTCTGATGGTGCGTGTAGAACATGTTATACATTTGACTGAGTGGTTAATGAGTTTAGGATTTATGATCTACTTGTATTGATATTTGTTTGAACTTGTAACTTGCAGAACAAAAAGAGAAACAACACCAACAACGCAAATGCTAATGAAAACACAAATGCAAAGACAGAGGAACAAGAAAACAATCCAGAGGAAACAAAAAACGAAGCTGGAGCAACAGTGGCAGATGAAAACGCTAAAGGATCTGAATCCCCAACCAAGGACAACAAGCAAAACACTGGAGCTATAGTATTGGGTGTTTATCTGCATTGTCAAGGATGTGTTGAAACAGTTGTGAAGTCACTAAGAGGATTTGATGGTAATTAATTTACTAATTACTCCATAACTACTACCATGATTCTTATGATTAGTGCTATTTAAGGAAATTTATTATACTATCAATCATTATTTAGTAATTAGTATTGAATGGTGAATTGATTAGGTGTTGAGGTAGTTGAACCAAATACCAAAGATAATAGGGTGATCGTGAAAGGGAAGAATTGCGACCCGGTCAGAATTGCAGAGCGGGTCAGGCGTAAGTCGGGAAAGCATGTTGAAATTATTTCACCGGTGCAGAAGAAACAGCAGGAGAAGAAGGCACAAGAGAAAAAGCCCGAGGTAACTTCTAAAACTATAATTGTTTTAAGAAAAAAGTAAGAGAATCTGATGAAATAAATGCTTGTAATACCAACAGTTTCATGTTTGTGTGCGCCTTAAATTCCAAAACCTCTCTGTACAATTATTTCTATAATGTAGTGCATTACTAAAACATGTTACAGTCTTGCGCAGAAAGGGGGACACACGTGTGATGTATTTGCCAAATTAGTGCATTTTAAGGAACATAACTGGTTGCTTGTTTTATAAGCTTTTGAGCACCTGTAATTATGTTTATGGAATATTGTTTACTAATTTGAGTCGTCTGATGTATGAAATAGGCACCAAAGGTGACAGAGACAGTGTTGAAAATGCATTTGCATTGTGACGGCTGTGCCAAGGAGGTTAAGAAAATTATTCTTAAGATGGCAGGTAATTTTCTATAATCTGAATTTGAATTCATCACAGTTATTGTTATGATTTGGTTGTTAAACATGTCATATTGTTTGTTTATGGTATAATTTGATTCTTTTCTGCTTTAAAGATGATGTTTAGCATTGGTATTTAGACTTCTATTAATTGAAAGCGTTGGCAAATTAGTAGATAACCAAAAGGAAAGTCGCATACACAACAAACAGCATTGTTAATGCTGATACAAACACGTTAGTTTGATTGTAACTGCACTTTTTGTTCAAATAAGCTGAACTGTAGACGGTGTTTGGAAACTGTTAACTCCGTATACATGATCACAGTTTGCAGACGGTGTTTGGAAACTGTAGATGGTGTTTGGAAGCTGAATTAATTATGTGGCATAATAGGGACTAAAAAACTAAAGGTTACCAATGATTGTCTAGACTGCCTGATACTTATTTAGCATTTAGCAATTTATCAGAGTGACCATTTAAGCACTAAAGTTCAGTCACTCAACTTAAAACATACATTGATAGATGTGAACAGGAATGTTGTTGTGTTATTATGGTTTAGATAATGATTATTGATGGAGGTTCGTTTCTCTTTTTGTTCACATACAAAACTTGATGCTGATAGGAACACGTCACTTGAATGTAAAAGGTACTTATGATCTGAATAAGCTGAACTGTAGATAGGAATTAAAGTGTGATCACAGTTTGGTTTTGTTTTGAGAAACAACTAGATACAGAATCGGGTTTATTTTCATGTGAGTGAATGCTAAATTGATGATATTTGTGTACTCTACAGGAGTGCAGAGTGTGAATCCTGATATGAAAGCTTCTACTGTAACCGTGAAGGGTACCGTGGATTCAAAAGATTTGATAGCTTTCATCAGCAAGAAAGCAGGAAAGCATGCAGAGGTTGTGGTACCAAAGAAACAGAAGGGCCAGAACCAGAATCCAAATGATGGTGAACAAAAGGATGAGAAGAAAGACAAGAACAAAGACGGGAAGAACATAGGCTTGTCATACCCAAACGTTCCCCCAGGTATGGTTTATGCGCCACAGATCTTCAGCGATGAGAATCCCAATGCCTGCTCCATTATGTAGATATCATACGGAAACAAACTTTTGGTTTAGCAGTATAAAAAACACACGAGCAGTTTAGTATCTAAGGGAGTACAGGAGGGTTAAATTAAGTCGATGAAGACAACCATTAGTATTTATATCTCTGCTACTGGAATGATTTTGTGATCATACATATATGCTGTGATCAGATTGGGTCACAGGTTTATTTTACTATGTTTTATTGAAATGACAATGCTTTTGGAAAGTCTTTAATTTGGGTCATTGGGTGCATTTTATTTTCTAGTCCATGTAGTTAAAAAGCAATGCTTAAGCAACTTAGATATTTGTGAACTGCATAGAACATTGCAGGTTTCGTGATACTTGACGCGTTAGCTCAAATCTAAAATGGTATGTTGTATACCTGTATGTTATATCATTAGCATAAGACGAGTCACTCAGTCATGGAAATTAATTATATTCTTAGAATTAATATTCTGGGGTTCTATACTGTATAAATGTACCCTCATTGCTAATGTGACACTTGTGACAAATAAAGTATGACCTGAAATGATGCAATTTAGAAATATAGACTTTCATGTATTGCAAGATAAAATGTTGACTCATAAATAACTCATAACTGAAACTTGACATACAAACAATATTTGGACATCACAATGGACTAGTAATTACAAGCAAATAGACTTTTGTTGACTCTCGTGATGACAATTTCATGCATTCATATGAAAAAGATGTTAAGAAGGTACTCCGTAGTTTTTATTGGTTGACTCCGAAGGATTGTTTAAGGTATCATGTCAAACATACAAAATGTTCTTGTAAAGCAATACAGAACAATTTTGTAACATTAGTTAAAAGTAACGATATACAGAGCAATATTGTAGGCTAACAAGTTACAAGTATTCATATACAATGTTGTTCAAGTTTTCAAATAGTGTATCGTTGTCGTTGTTTGACATATAATCATATTAATTGGTAGTTTATTGGCTTTGACCACATCATTTGTATATCGATTATCAGTCAGTTCTTAGTATATTTTTCTTCTACAACAATATTAGTTGTCGACACTCAATCGAGTACTCCTTATTGATATTCACAAGTTAACGTACTCGCTAGAGGACACATGTCACATGTTTATTTTCAACCCCTTTCTAATAAGGAGTCCTACAAGATTATAAATGCTGGAAATCAATACTGTTAACCTCATCTCTTAACACTTTGATGAATTTCTAGAAGTTCAAGAGTTGACTCAAATGTTATCATAAAATGCTTCGAATCAAATATAGAAAAATGAGTGTGAAATGAGATGACCAAACTTCAAAGTATGAAATGAAAGCAACTTTTCTTTATTATTATAAAAAAAAAAAAAAAAAAAAAAAAAAAAAAAAAAAAAAAAAAAAAAAAAAAAAATCCTTTGTAAATTTAACGAATCTTTAACAAAACATATCAAGTAACAAAAGAAAGATTTTGAAAGAGTTTCCACGGCTTGGTTTAAAGGATAATATCTCCTTTTGGTATGTTTTGATTGAAGAAAAGTGTTTCTAATCAATGAAAAAAATGTTTTTATTACTTATGTTTGAACTTATTCTTCTAAATTAATCATAGAGGGAAAACATTCTCATGACTTATACACCCAATTTTGATCTTTGGATTAGCACTCTTGTGAAAATGTCGTAAACTCGAATTGTTAATCGTTAATAAGACAAAAAGTTGACACTTCATTCGAATTATACGTGAATTCTAGTCAACCATGTAGATCAGAAATGTTGATACCAAAGTTTCACAAAATAAAATACAATACAATTAAAAACTTAAAGGTGGACTTCTTTGTTTAAAACAATTTTTTGGAAAATAACGTTACAAGACTGCGGTTTTCTAACCCTTTTCGGCAAAATTTGACTTTATAGTCAAATGTTGAGTCTTTTGGTCATATTTTAACTTTTAAACCTAGCTTTATCCCCCTCATGTATTCATTTTTCATACCGACATTTATTATTATTTTTATTATTTTATTACTTTAATAAGTCTAAAATCACACTTCATGTCGCAACATCGACATTGTTAAGTATTAATGATAAGCTAAAACTTTAATGCAACGATGATGATATGCTACTCACTCATTATACGAGTGTATGTGTAATATCTGTACACTTATATTTCAAAATTCTCAGCTAGTCATATTTGAAGAGTTTTAACGCACTATATAAAAAACAAAAAAAAAAAACAAAATATCTATTACGGAGTATAAATCAATAAACGTTACAACCTATACTACTTAGCAATACGTTTATGTAAATGGGCAAACGAATAAGTTTTTTACTGTTGAGTTTAATTGAGGAGGTAAATCAAATAGTTTGATGTATCGGATCACTCACAAATATACTTCTTGAGGTTGAGGTTTGACTTAAGATATTTTGTGACAAAATAGTGTTTAAGTAAATTGTGAGAACAAAAGCTAATGACTATAAAGTTAAAGAAAAGTGAAGTGAATTATTTAGATCATATATCGAATATGTCGTGTAGTTGTTTGTTATTTTTCTTTAACTGTCGAGAGGTTGGAACATGGTCTGAAGTGTTGCAGGCAACCAACTGATGTTTTCCGCAAGGAAGTCGTGTCGTGGCTAGTTATGGACTTAAGGGCAAGTCGCGGCATGTGGTATCTTAGGAAGGCGTGTCATATATAGTACTATGTTTATCCATTAAGCCCTATGATGCAAGTTGACCGAAATGAATAGGGGTGTTCACAAATCGGGTAATAGTCAGGGACCCGAAAACTAAAAGCTGAAATCGAACAGATTAAAATGAATCGATTTTTTAACCGAACAAAACCAAACCAATTATATGATTTTCTTTTGGATATAATTTTAGCAAAAGATAAACCTAACCAAATAATATTACATTTATATACATAAAAAAAATCATTAAAACTTTTTTTCTAATATAAATTTAAATTTTTTAAAGGAAAATACATTTTTTATATGTTAAAAATCTTTATAATTAAATGAGAAAAATATAAATTATGTAATTCGGGTCAATTTGAAAATCGAACCGAATTCAAATTTGTTTTCGGTTTAGTTTACTCACTTAGTTATTGGTTCGGTTTGCTCTTTTTATTTTACTTAAAAAACTAATCGAAGTAATTGAAACGAATAACTCAAATCACCGGATACCCGAATGGATGAACACCCACAATTGAACGACCATGATCGCACAACAAAAGGGTCCTATGAATACACTACTACTTTAAATACATGTTATCTACAAGGTTTTTGTTTTAAAAAGTACCACGTGAAATGTTTCTTTTCGCATGACCCTTTAACTAGCATATTTCTAGAAAGCTGAGAGAATCTTAGAACTACTAAACAAACAAATTTATTTGATTTTTAAGTGATTATCATATCCTATATTTGTTTTACTACCATCATTGATTTATGTCGACTCTATCGCTCAGTGTCACAGGACAAACTCTCACAAATATTTTTGCTTATAGCTGTTTTCTTTTGTGTGTGTATAGTAGACAATGGCTTTGACCTGATATTTGTGTGATCGAGTCACTAATACGCTATGTTTATTAAAACACCCATCGCGTAGATCGGATATAACTTCTTCCTTTTGAAGACGTGCAAACACTCAAAAAAGGTTTTGTTTGTTGCTAGTGGTAATTGAACTCGAGTTAAAACTGTCATTTTTCAACATTAAATTGTTAGATAATAAGGTTTATTAAATTGTTAAATCACATCATATGAAAACTGCTACCATTCGGGGTTATCAAAATAATGTAACAACTCTCGTTCACAAAAAAGAAGTTTTTTTAATCTCTTGTAATTAGTACTTTACTAGTTACTATATACTTTAGCTTTTTGATTACATAATTCTTGTAATATCATGTTTGTTGAAGAAACTAAAACATAGTTTGCATCACTAATAATGGAGTAAATAAGAAGCTCAAATGCAAAAATATTCAACCGAGGTTGTGAAAACATGATCACACGTGTTGAAAAACTACTCATCCACGTGGACAAACAGACAACAATAGGGAAAATTAGATCCATAATTTTCTCTAACATGTTTGCTTATCATTCCTTAGAACATTTTTCACTCACTCCAAAATTTACCATCTAGCCATAAAAATGTCTGGCGTACAACTTGCGGTGGCTGATGCCTCCGACCCCGACAAACCATCCACCACTGCCACCACCCACCAGCAAGACACTGCGGTGGGTGGTAGCAATGGTGGTATGATGGGATCACTACGCTGGATAGAACTCCAGCTAGTGGCATTCATCATGGTTTTTTCAGCCATTGGGCTTGTCCCACTTTTTGATCTTGTGTTTCCCGCCTTTACAACCGCGTACCTCCTCATTCTAGCACGACTAGCGTTTCCTGGGGCGTCTAAATCAAAGAAAATCATACAAGCGACTGGAATGTTACGTGTGTACTCCATTATGGGGACTGTTATTGGGTTGTTTTTGCCTCTAGCTTACGTATTAGGAGGATTCGCAAGAGGAGATGATCATGCGGTTAGATCAGCCACACCACAATTGTTCTTGCTTTCGTTTCAAATATTAACGGAGAATGTGATAAGTGGCTTGTCGTTGTTTTCGGCTCCTGTGAGAGCTTTGGTACCATTGTTGTATACCGTTAGAAGAATATTTGTTATATTGGATTGGATACAAGATGTTTGGCTAAACAAGTCACTCGATCCAAATGCTCACATTCAGGTACGACACTTCGATCATTTTTACATAATAATTATACTGATTTATATATAAATGAGACGTTTTGCATAAAATTTACGGACAAAAAACCGTAACTTTCTACAATTGATTATATGAAAATGTACTTTAGACGTGTCTATCAATGAATGAGACCTATTATGTTGTATGAATGTACAACCATAGACATATTAATTAAATGAACAAAACCAACAGGTTTGATGTTAACGTCTATAATGTTATGTTCTTTTTTGTGGACCAGGATATTGCATGGTATTGGTTTGGTGTAACCTTAGCCGTGGCAAATTTAGCATATTTTTCGATCAATATTTTTGCATTTTTGATACCATATTTTCTTCCAAGAGCGTTTGAGCTACATTTCAAGGAAAAATACGAGACAGAAGAAGCAAAATATAAGAAGTCCTATTAACTGGTCTTGAGAATTTATATTATCGATTTTGATCGATCTGTTCGAGTTCACTTGTTACTCTATTTGTTTATATGCAATGTATACTTTCTATTTTGATAGAACATGGTTTTTTGTTTTCTTTCTGTATGGAAGAAAGAAAATTTGTGTGAATTTTCTACGAAACGACATCTAAAAAGATGGAGCAACTTTTTGAATGATTGAAAGAAGCTTTAAATCTACAAATTGAAGACGCATGTATCTCAAAAGATTTAAAACCAATCGAAGTGTAAATTTGATGTAACTCTGAATATTCTCGATATTTATCATTCGATACTTTGGATGTGTTTGAAACATAGTGAAATACCATATTGCAAGTATATTCCAAACGTGGATTGTGTAATCGTCACATCGGTTTGCCTTCTGTGTAACCAAGCGCCAAGTTACGCTTATCCAAGAAAATCAATTTTACAGAACAAATGAACCTTAATAATGTTTAAAGCAAAATAACATTTTAGAATGTTAAAGAAAAGATTCCCATGAAATTGCACTCTTTATGTCGAAGAAAAGTTCAATTCTTTCCTTATGTTCACCTAAAATTGCAATGTGTGTTTTACAAGCACTGAATTTACCCAAGCTTGTCGTCGGCTTTCAGTAACCATGTTATAAAGATAAAATCTACGTTTTCATCTCTTCTTTCCAAAAGCCATTTTGGTTATCCAGCAGTAGTAGATATAGATATTATAAATTCTTATACAGGAGTAATAAATCTCATTCTTATAGGTTGTAGTATTTTTTTTGAAATATAGCATTATGCTTGTGACTGTTCCTAGTCTCAATATGAACAACATATCTTGACGAGTTAAGGATTATTCCTAGTCTCATTTCTCTTTTGTATCACACGTCCAATCATCTACAAGATCTTTTAGTATAAAACATATTGGATTCATGTAACACGTTACATTAAATGAACTAGTATAAATCGAACATATTCAAATGTTATTCGTTGTAAATAAAGAGTGATTGGTCCTATATACTCCCTAGTTGCTAGACCCTCAATTCCCCACCTCAAAATTTTACTATTTTTATATCCATTTTTCTCTTTTGCTTTATTCATTACCAAAAGATAATAAAAACCTATCTCTCTCCCTTTATGTCCAAGTCACTACCAAAACAATCCCCAAAAACCACAAAATGAAGAAGATGAGAAACAAAGGTAAAGTTTACCCTTCATCATCATCAACCACCACCACCACAACACCACCACAACCACCACCAACAGGTGACAACATACTATCCATCCTAAACCTTTTACCAGCAACTATCCTCACCTTAACCATTGTCTTATCCTTAGAAGACAAAAATGTGTTGGCCTACATGATAACCTTAAACACCAAAAAGAAAACCTTGAAAACACACACAACACCATTGTTTGAGTGTGATTGTTTTGACTGCTACACTAGCTATTGGTTCAAATGGGATTCTTCACCTAACCATGAACTCATCAACCAAGCCATTGAAGCTTTTGAAGAGTCTTTAACCACTTCTAATGAAACCACCAAAAAGAAAACCAAGAAAAAGGGCCACCGGAGTCTCGCCGGAAAAACTGTTTTCCCGCCTCCGGACCAAAAGGGTATTCAAGATTCACCAAAGGGTCAAATGGGTCACTCTCATTTCGCCGGAAAAAGCTGTACTCCGGCGCCAGAGGTCAAAACCCTAACAGAAAATGGTCAAAAAACACTTATTCCGTCACCGGAGCAAAAGGGTATTCAAGATTTAGCAAATGGTGAAATGGGTCACTGTCAAAATTTGGCACCGGTGGTAAATGGTGTGGAAGATTTACCCTTGCCGGAAAAAGATGAAACTAGGGTTTTTACTGAGGTGTCACCGGTGGTTGAAAGGGCTCCGGCGATGAGTCAGCATAACAAAGGGTTGGCTAGAAAGGTGTTACCGGATGTGATAGGGTTGTTTAACTGGCGTTTATGGAGTCTTTGGAGTCCGAATGTGTAGTGAGATATTATTATTATTATTAATTTTTGAAATTTTAATACTAGTATTATTATTACTATCTTGGTTATTGTGTAGCTAAAATGTTACTACTAGTATACCCCTATTGTCTGTTTATCTGTGCACTGTGGCTCTGTGACATTGGTCCTTGTACTTTTTGTTCCCAACTTATTGTCGCCGGAGCAGACATTCAGGCGGCGTGGCTGTTTTCCGGTTAAATTTTACACAATTTTGCTTTTAATAAAATAGGGTTAAATACAAGTTTATGAAAACTGTTTGGTTTATTATTCAACTTTGGTCATGTTTGGCAATAAGCATTTAGAAGCGGCAACCGATTAACCGTTGTGTTTAGGGTTTTTTGAGATTGTGTTTTATGTCATTGTTTCATTTGCAAAATGTGGTAAGATCGCGTTTTGTAAATGCATAATCTGTTTCAGAATATAAGGGCTTTGTCACCCTTTGAAGATGAGTGATTGAGAGTAATCAAAGAGTAGATTTGCTAAGGTTTGAAGGATGGATAGTTAGCTTTATAATAAAACTTAAAAGAGTGTTAAAAGCAAAAAAATGGTTTGGATAATTTAAAGTTGAGAATGGTTTATTGAATGATTAATAATCAGCTGTGAGTACAAACACATTCAAATAGTCTTGTATCTTCTAGGTAATTATTTAACTATGTTTGGTAATCACTCTATAACACTTCACAAATTAGGAAAATACAAGATTATGAGTGTGGAAAAGTGTTGCTTTATCTTGGTTATGTATTTGTTTGTATTATGCTTAGCAAATGCTAGTTGAGTAGGTGAATGATATTTTGCTAAAGGGGGCCAACAACTTTGACATGTGAACCTTAGAGACCTGATTGATGTGTGCGTATGGCTTAACTTTCCAATTTACGTAAGACCGAAAAGGATTCATGTGGTGATTAAACAGAAATATTCAATGCCCCAAGACTCAGGTAAAGTTTTGTCCATATGGAAGTCTTGTCTAACGTGGTAAAAACATGAATCAAACTTTTTCATAAAAACACCATTAATAACGTACCAACCAATTTGTAGAGCAAGCTATAAATAGCATGGATTTATGTTTCAACTTTTGAGTCCTATGATAGTAATCCAACTTAACAGCTCGTTGATTGCCTTTGCCGTTCAGACGTGGCAAGGCCAACGGCGAGCCGTTGCTCATTGCTGCACTGTCCCCCCTCCCTTGCCGTTCATCTTCGTTGGTCACTTATTCGTGGGCACGGCGAGCTAGTTTCCTGACAAAAAGTGAGTAAAGGACGTTGGAGCATTGATTTCAAACGGATATATTACCGTTTCAAATAAAACGGTCGAGTTTTATTTATTTATTTATTTATTTATTTTTTTCTCTCTTTTAAACACAAACAAACTCTATAAATACCAACACATTTTTACTTCTCATCACTACAATTCAACCAACTAATCTATAAAACCTTCTATATCTCTTCTTCAAATACACACAAGAATGTCTCAAAACCCGAACGAAAGAGGCTATTCACGAGCCTACTAACGTCAAACCAACATCAATACGGGGGATCGTCAAACGAGTCTACTCCCTCGTCGCAAAATTCAAACCCTTCATCGCCATTTGGTTCGCAACAATTCAATCCGAATGAAATTTACCGTAACCAACAATATGCGTTTCAACAAGGATTCGCAAATCAAGCCCAATTCAATCCGACACCACAATTTTATAACCCGAATCAACCATCCACGTTTCCTTCTCCCCCATCACAACCACCAATCGAATCACAACCATCTCAACAAGCGTTTAAAGTACCTAAGGCACGATCACCGTCCAAAGGTAGATGAAAAAAAACCAAAGCCCAAAAAGTAAAAAGCGTCGTAAATTTAGACGCACACGCGTGCTTGAAAGTTATGGTCCAAGGAAGAAGAAAAGCTTCTTGCAGAAACGTGGATAGAAATTTCCCAAGACAAAGATATGGGAAATGATAAAGAGAATGACTTCTTTTGGAACGAAATTCATAAAGCGTTCAACGAGCGGACTACCGGTGAACCTCGTACCAAAAACATGCTATCGGTAAATGGACGAGGCTTAATGGCGACTGCCAAAAATTCAACGCTATTTATAAACATTTAGAGCGTCGAAGTGGTGAAAATGAGCACAATCATATCAACAATGCCAAGGCGAACTTCGATTAACGCTTTGGTTCGAGGGGTTTCAATTATGAGCATGTTTGGGAGGTCTTGAAAAAATACCCGAAATGGGATGCCGAGGATCCGATAGACATTTCATGTCTCGAGGATATATTCGGGCCGGAAAAGCAACCTCGTCCCGAAAGATACAATAAACGAGCTGGAAAGAAACAAAAGTCGACGGAAACGTCGAGTGCTGTGAGCTTCGATGGGAGTCAAACGAGTACTTTTTCGGGACAATTATTCGAAAAGTATACGCAAGCAAAAGACGCTCAAACGGCTTGTTACGAGGCGCGGAGGAAGAGGGAAGAAAAGGCGTTGGAGAAAGAAGCAAGGGCGTTGGAGTGGCAGGATATGCAGATGCTCATGCTCGAGCCCAGCTTGGTTTCTGACCCGGTAAGAGCCGAAATCATTCGCAAGAGACAAACATTGATAACCAAGAAATAACAAAGTCTCCCTCAACCTAACGACGACGATAGCGAATAAAATGTTTAATCTTAGTATTAGTAGTATGTGTTGTATTTTTTTTCGTATCGTATTTTTTTCCGTATTTTAACTTTTTTATTTGATGAAATAAAATTAGTATGTTGTGTTATTTTTAATTATTTGTGAAATGAATTTATTTATTTAATGAAATAAAAAAATAAAGTTGTAAGTGGTGGGGCTCAAATGAGTAAGTTGAGGTTTGTTGTTTGGTGATGAGGAGTTATTTGTGAAGAGGTGTTGAGGTGATGTGGCACATGTGGGACCCGAATGAAGAGGAAACCTTGCCATCTACACCTAGCACTTTTATAAGATCGCAGGTGTCATGATGGTAATCCAACTTTTCGAGCATTGGCCTATGACAGGGAGTTGACTCAAGCCATGGCGCGATGCACCAATGGTGAACCCGGCTCAACACCATAGTACCATGTGCTCTAAAAAAGAAAATGATGGCACCTAAAATTTGAATGGTTTTTCTTTATAATTTTGAAATCCCGTTTATATGAAGTTATATTTTCCTATTTTTTGTTGTTAGAGTGAAAAAATTAAAGAAAGGTAGATTGGGGTTTTATTTTTTAAGTTAAAATTTAAAAAGTGATAATTTCACTTTTTATTAAAATTGTTAGAAAAAAGTGGCTAAACAGGTTTTCAATTTTTCCATTTTTTTTTTAAATAAATTCTAAAAAAAGATGTTTCTCAATAACTAAACACGCCCTAAAATTCCTGATTAGATTAGAGACATGGTTTTGCAATATTTTAACTTTTAAAAAATTTCATACGAGCTCTAACTATGAGTGAAAGATGTGAATTGTATTTGTTCTTTTTCATAATTAGATTCTTTTAGGCAAACATTATTTATTGTTGTCTCGATAAAACTTAAATCTCTAGCAGCTTAATTAAGAACAAAGGTAAGAAGAATGACTCAAACGGCGAAAAATCCCTCAAAATTCTCCAACATTCCATTTTCAAAACCAACTATGTATTTTGGTTAGTTCTATGAGACATGAATGTAAAGAAGATGAGCCAAACTATTTTTAAGTTAAATTTGTATTTCACATATGCATTGTTAGATTTTATGAGTTGCCTAAAACACATGAAAACCTACAAATCAACATAAATTCGATTTATGAATTGATGGGACCAAGCTATGAGTTTTTTGGTTCTAAGCTATCCGATTACATGCCATGGTTCATTTTCTGGCAGTAACTAGATTCGGCTGAAAACCAATTTTCTTCTTGAGAACATCTCAAACCAGGAATTAGTTTTTAAAACACTAGAATGAACAATCAGCTTTTCAAAACTTGAGAAAATGAGAGACGATCATCGTGTAGCTGGTACAGTTCAATCCAAACCCATACCATTCCAAGTTCGGTTCAATTAGAATTATAAGTTGTCATAACAACAAATGTCTTTTCTTTTATGTGTCATAATTTCAATTATTGGTAACTTCTGAAACTGGATTTTTGTGACTATTGATGTTTTGAGGAAATGAAATATGTGCTTTAAAATGATGTTGTAACATTATAGGCGACCCATGGAGCAGTTGAATATCTCAGCCCACCTCTCTTAACATATAAAAAATGCGACATACCATGTAACATATAAAAAATGCAACATACCATGTAACATATATAAATTTAAGGCACCAAAGCCACCAACTATTATCAAGCTCAAAGATGTTATCATTTTTAAAGGCTATATAGCATGCACATGTAGATATATGCGTCATGTATCATGCCTTGTGTGTGTAGCCCTTTTTTTTTTTTTTTTTTTAAAAAAAAAGGTTAAATGAATAAAATCTGCAGTATAATGATCCAAGTCTACTTTAAATGAATATGAGACCATAAAACAAGAAATGATGCTTAAATAATAAATACTGAATATCCCTTAGCTCATAGAGTTCTAGTTAAGGTGTTAAACAAATATATTTTGTGCTTCAAGCCAATAAGCACATAGAGCTGAATTGTTAAATCTAGTTCATGTGGACTAACCTACTGTTTTAAGTTTGGAGTAGTTCACACTACATATACCCTTAAATAGTTAAATGTAACTGAAGAGGCTGAAAATTCAAATAAAGACCACGTAGTAGTTGCGTTTGCATATATTGTATGCTTTGTAATATAATTATATAAGTACTTTGTTGAAAACAATGATCACCTTTTAAAAAATAAATATTGTTGCCTATACTTTCAAAAACACCGGGCTTTGCTTATCGATGATGTTTTCATGGGTGGTCGTGAAACACCAACTAATTCACATGGTTCATCCAAAATGTCTTGTCTACATGGTCATCGCAAACTTTAGTACCGCTAGAAAAGTTGATAAAGATGCAAGCCTATGTCAAGTGTCAACCCTTGTGAACTGATAAATATGATGGTGTTTCGTACCAGATTTAACTAACAATGCATAATGAATGCAGGAAGTGCTGAAAATTTACCTGTTTTGCTTACGGATAAATATCAATCACTCAACCATGATATCCATTATCCTGAAACATTTACATATTTTTTTTGTCAGGTATAATGCAACATTTAGCTTAGAAAAAACCACACACCAGTTTTGTTACTGATGAAGTTTATTTTGTCAAACTTTGACCCTACCCAGAAAAGTTTAATCACTGTGATCTGGCATTGAAAAACTCAAGTTCGGTAAATAGTAGGGGCTGAGTTATACGTTCTTGTTTAACATAGAAAGGAATATTTTGGCCGCATCACACTAGAGAGTGCAGCGACACTTAAGCGTCTACTAGCTGACAAGGGCCATAGTGGTAGGTAATGATCATCCATATCATTCATATATTCCATACAGAAAGCAACAAAAGTAGCATTTCACTTTCTAGACAAAATATGAAAGAAGATAAACGATAGGGAAACAAACAACATGCCCTGCTCAAAGTATCACAAGTCAACTTTTTTTCAGATCCAAGACCCCCCTTTGACCTACAAATATTTTCTCAATAGTCTCAGAAATTTTTTGGTTACAAATTTAATAGTCAATATGTTTAAAAATAAAAAATAAAAAAATAATAAATAATAAAAAAAATAAAAAAAAAAAGTGAAGGATCTAAGATTTGCAACATTGGGTATGCACTATCATAATTAATGAGAACTCTTGCAAATAACTAAAATGTAACGTACTAAAAGGTGCTGCAAATACTAAGATACCGGCAATATGTGTATGTGTGCGTGTGCGCAGAGTGAATGTAAAACCATATTGGTCGAGTCTAGAAATCATATACCATCACTTTTACGAGTATCAGAGAAATGGAGTACCTACGTAAGAAGTATATCTTCTATGTCCTACAAATACATTTACAATGACCTTATCTACTGTTATCAAGAACAACCGACAAAATGATATTTAGGGTCGACCTTCTAAGGGACCTGTAGAAAGCTCACGACTGAGATCATAAGAAAACGGAGTACCTATGCAAGAAGTATATCTTCTATGTCCAATACATTTACAATGACCTGGTCCACTGTTATAAAAAACAACCGACAAAATGATACTCCCATTAGGGTCGACCTTCTAAGGGACCTGTAGAAAGCTCATGACTGAGATCATAGTATGATTGGTTTTTCACATGTTTAGTTTTATTTGGCTACCGCATTATCACCGAAAATCTCAAGTAGGGCTTTCTGTATTTTTGCCTTTACTACTAATACTATTATGAACCACAGGCTTGTAAGAACAGACAAACAGAAGGAAAACAAACCAACGTAGTGGTCATTTGTTGAGGTGCTCTCACTCATTGAGATGCCTCATTTTGATACCCCAGTAAGGGCACCACATTCGACTCATTTTTACTACGAATGAGTCAGTTCGGCTTATGTATTATCACTGGGTCAGAGGAAAAAAAGTTGGTTTAAAGGAAATTGGTCAAACGGAGTCAAAGTTCCCCCAAAGAGTATAATAATAATAATAATAATAATAATAATAATAATAATAATAATAATAATAATAATAATAATAATAATAATAATAATAATAATAAAATAAATAAATAAATAAATAAAATAAAATTATGGTAAACACATTTAGAGTCACCCAAAACAAAATCTACCCATTTCACCACCTCTATGTCCTTGTATTTGGTTCACTCCCTTAAGAAGTAAAACATATTTAAAACTGGAACCACCAAACAAACAAAACCATCAAGGACTTCCTAAGATTTCATGATTTTATAAATGTAACATCCGATTAAAAGGATTAAGAATCATGTGAGTCAATATAAAGGAGGTACTAGTCTATTCTCAGATTCAGAACCTTGAACTTTAATAAAATAGTTGTATTTATGGACATTACATTATATCATTCTTCTGATTATATATGCAGACAAGAGAATAAATATGCACTTATGTAGGACCGTGCTTGATGTGACCAAACTGCTGAAAATTAAGTGCACCCAAAACTAGCATAAATTGTATATTAAAAGTTACTACTTACTTCACCGGGTATAATCCCTTTACCCAAAAAAATTGTATATTAAAAGTTTAAAACAGCAAACAATACGGATAACGTTGCATATATAATTATCAATGTTACTGTCAAGCTTATAAACCCAATTCCATATAGAGACGTTTGGCTGGATACTAACTGTACATTCATGAAAGATATTTGATAATACCTTCAAACAGAGTAGACAAGCCCAAATTGATTCTATAATACAATAATCAGCTTATGCACATAATTAGCTTCCTTGCTCATTAAACTGTGGATCTTGTTAATCTTAGGGGGGTTTTGGTTTGCGCTAAGGATCTCTAAACCAGAGTACAGACCCTTTAGATGGGTACGAGGATGCCTAATATTATGGGTATCAAACTGATTCTCTCAAGCCAAGAGCCTTAAAATGATAAAATTTAAACAGTATCAAACCCAAACCCTCTAACCACACAACCCCTTAGAAACTATTAAGGCAGGGTATAAAGGACAGCTTAAAAATGCGTGTGAATTAAAACACGTCATGTAATGTATGAAACTATAATGAAGTTGAATACGGGCCTTGCTATAAGACTTACAGTTACCGAGTTACGTTAATACAATATATGGCAAACAAAGGTCAAGCATCACCTTGTTGGTCCAAAGACTATTTACCAATTGGCCAAATTATTTGATCTTGGCACATGCATCAGCCCCAACGGTTTGTTATTTTGTATATGTTCTTGTCCACCTTCCATGGATTGGAACTTCACACCTTCTGGACTATTCTTCATGGGATTATTAGCCATCATAATAGATTAAAAACCTTTCATCTTCTTTTCTACATCACAGAATTGATTTAAGCACTGACATCTCTTAGAGTGGATCAAAAATGAAGGTAAACGCTCAAACTCTATTAACATTTAGAACATAATATCGCCATTTATTTACATTATATGCTGGACTATGTTTATTTCAGTTACTAGATTGGATGCAGCATAAGTTCCGGCAGGCGAACAATGAGCACTTAACAGAATTTGCTCCAAGTAAGTCATCCATCTCTGGTTCTACGTCTACCTTTTATACAAATGGATCGATTAGGGATGTGTTTTATCTCATAAGGGTCAAATATAAGAACTAATAGGGGAATGGGTCGAACAGGTTGAACCAAAGTCTATTTACAATGCATACAAGCTCCAAAAGTGTTCTTATTCAAATATTACGATTTTTATTGTAGTACTATTATGTTTAAATCATAATTAATACATTTATTGCTAAAAAAAATAAGAAAATAAATGAATATGTCATATGTGATGAAAGTACCCTAAAGTCTACTTTTAACGCATATAATCTGCAAAATCATTCTATTAGAAGATTCGGATTAGTATTCTAGTTATCTTCTTTGTAATTATAATTAACGCGTCAATTTTTTATAGCTTCTTGTACAAAATAAAAATGAAAAAGTATTTTTGCGGGTCAACCCAGGCAGTTTCGACCCGTTACAAACCCCGTCCGACCCACCCATCTTGTAAATATAATTCTTGACTCAAAAAACACTTTTTTAATAATTGATGAGCAGGGAATTCTTGTGCATATCTTACGGGACAACCATCCCATGACGACCTACAATACTATCCTAAATCACACTGTCATGCCAAGGCTCGAAACACCACACAGACAGGCAGGCAGTTTCGTAAGTCATTTGCATGCATGGAGAGTGCAAGAGCTGATAACAAACAGACAGAAGAAGAATCAGATGCTGATTTTTCTGGACTCTTTCACGGCTTTCTGGCAATAGGGACTCTAGCTACAGAAACCGTTACTAACGAACCAGCAACACCGGCATTTGCCACCTCGGTTGAGAACATCATGGAGAAAGAAACTGAAGCAACCGAGAATGAACTGAAGCTCATCAACGATGAATTAGAGAAGTTTCTCGAATCTGAAGGAAAGGAAGATCATATTGCTACAATTACACTTGCTGACAAGCCTTCAGAAGAGACTGAAAACAATGAAAATGGTCAATCTGTTTGTCCATTACAAAATTATCTCTTTAGCTCAGTAGTTGGATTGCCGGAAACAACTACAACAAAGAAGGAACAAAGAACATCACTCGGCGAGCTGTTCAAAACTAAAATGGTGGATGAAACCGGAGCTAAAGGCAACAAAGTCCAAAAGCAAAAGGAAAAAGAAACTGAAAAATCTGCTGTCCAATTGATGAAAAAGATACTAAGAGGAAAAACGCTTTATTCTTCCTCTAAACGGTCCACAGCTGATAAAAAACCACGCAAAGTATGCATTTCATCTTTGTATGATTAAAATTCTTTTAATTGAGTGTCCTAATGTCTAATGTGGGCCATACAGATCTTGCAAATGTTCAACAGGAAAGTTCACCCTGAATGCGTGCCTTTTGCAACCGAGTCTGATAATCACTTGAATGAGGAGTACAAAAGCAGTAACCAAGACGAAATGCTGTCTGAATATATCACATTATATCCTACAACGGGTATTTTAAAAAGCAGTGCAAACTGCACTAAAAGCCACACGCCACATTCTTCTTGCCGTATGAATGATTCAGATGGGAACAGAGAATGCTGGATCAAATCAGATGAAGAATGTAAGTATACAAGCATCAATTATCTGTTTTTTGATGTAATGTGAGGCATATAAATAATTACGAGTATTGTTTCACTATTTATTGTGTAGTCCTGGTGCTGGAACTCTAGAAGGCAAAAAAGTGGGCATTTGACATTGTCGTGTTATGTGGCTGAGTTTGGACTGGAAGACGTGTGTTATGCAACTATGATTGCATGGATTATCCTATTGGTAAGTTAAGACAAATATTTATGAGCATTGTGTCTATTGTAAGTTTGTAACGATTATTATCCTTGCACTTCAGCAATTTTTATGTAATTTAATAAATTACTATTGCTTTCAAAAATTAAAGTATGTAAAATAAATTTGGTATTTGTACAACTTATTTAAACATTGTTGACATAAATACACTAAGTTCTCAAAATAGATTGTTGGAGCCACTAACAAATTTTCAATTCGAGGTAGCATGGCATATCAGAAAATAAGGTGTCAAAACAACGGAATAGCTCGAAAAGATGTAGGTGATAATTAATCATTATGTGTTAACACAAAAATATATTATGCCATCTGGCTAAGTTGAGGAAGGAATGATGAACTCAAATCCACACTACATGAGAATCTGTGTATGCATACAGAAAGCTTCTATAAGGGGGGTGAGAGGTGATTGGCATTGGGTTCTGAAAGTGGTTACCTGATTATTAATTTTTTTAGTCACAAATAGTCGTCAGTTGCAAATATTTGTGTATGCTGATTCTATTGATCAAAAATCGATCTGATTATTGTGGTCATTTTCATGTAAATTCTTAAATAATTCTAATTTGCCAGACACTCATACAACTAATTATCACAACTTTAAACAACTGATCATAATTAATATGTATAATGTATCAGTATTCAAAACACAACGCCGAACATCAAATAATCTTTCAACTACATCCTCTAATAAAATACATAAGCTATACATGATCCTTTATTGTGGAATCATCTTCAATCCGAAACATAAAAGTAAACAAATTAACCTATCACAGGGATAAGATTCAAGTCGGTCATAAGAAGTTATTGCACGAATATAATCACTAGTAATACAACACCGCCATGAGCATCCAGATCCTGATTTAAATATTAGGCAAATCATATAGTTAAACTATCAGGTAAAAATTATGTTACAATAACGATCAATATACGTGTCTTAAGAGCATATACTAAATTTGTTATGTATTTGACTGATCATAACTATGCGGATGACATAAATACAAATAGTTCTCAAATATATATTGTTGCAGTCACTAAATAAATGCTTCAATTCAAGGTAGCTTATCAGCAAATAGTGTGTGAAAACCGCGTTATAGCTTGAAAACAGTAACAATCTGTTCACCTAAATTTAAGTAAAGCAGGATAAACACCTCTAGTCTACACACAAAATGCCGAAATAAATATATGTATCTATATATTAAACATATAAAAAACTGAATATTGCGTTTTCAATATGCAACTAACTGTGACAACTTGAAACAAATCATCATGATAATGATTTATCACTTTTCAGAGTGCAACGCCAAACATCCTCGCCTACTGTGGAATCATTTTTATTCGAATTGGCGAAATGACATACGAGTGTATAAACTAACCATAAATCAAGCTATTACAATTAATACAAACACCATTAGCAAGAAAATTGTGCAGATCAACTGGTCTACACTCGATAGGAATATATCTATCTATGTATGAAACAAATAGATAACTGAATAATGCGCTCTTATACATTGTATATAAAAAGTAGTTATCCGATTACTGCATCTTCAATACGCGACTAATCAGTTTGTAGCGTTTGGATACAGCGAAACTGATTTGCCAAACGCTCAAACAACTAATGATAATTACTATATACACTTTTGAAAACGCAACGCCAAACATCATCTAATCAAATACCTAAACTATACATAATCCTCTATTGCGGAATCATTAAGAACCGCGAAACGACGTATACAACTTAACCTAACCACAGAACATAATAGATCTAATCCACAAGATAAAATGAACACGAATATAATCGCGAGTAATACAGCAAAATTAGCAACTAAACTGAGCTAAGTCATGAGTCTAATATTTGAGAAAATTATGCAATAATTGTATAGTAGAAGTAAACGAGTGTAGAATCAGAGTGATAGAAGATACCTATCGATCTCTAGATGTACTTGCATTTCGTTTCTGTGTGTTTGTGTGTGATTTTAGTGTGTGAGAGAGAGAGAGAGTTGGACTTGATTTTTGGTTTTGGCGGGAACTTTTGAGCTCTTTTAGAGTTAGGCGGGGTGGATTGAGAATACGTTTCTTTATATGTTATGTGTGCAGGTGGATTCATCATACCTTTCATTTCCATTCCACTATATACCAACACCCATAACCATTGTGATTTATAGCAACAAACCAAACGCACCCTAAGATGTTTATAGTTAGCAATTACAAAAATGGCGAATCGGGTGGTCCAATTTTTCGTAACCTGTAATCGGTGTAGGTGAGATTAATCGGACTGGCGTTTTCGGGAAGTTTTGGTATTTTCAGCCAATTTTGGGTATTCCCGGCAAGATTTTTCCTAAAAAATATAACTTGTAGTAGATATAAACAGCGACTATAAATGATTAAAACAATTTTACGGGAAGTTTTGGATCTTTTCAGTAAGACTTGCATGTTTTCGGCAAGTTTGACCTCAGTTGACCGCTGTTTACCACTGTTGACCAATTTGTTTAATTGATTTATACAAATCGGAAAGGTTGACGGCCGGTTAGCGCCTAAACAACGATTAATCAATCCTTTATAGTGTTTTTTTTTTTTTTTTTTTTTTTTTTTTTTTTTTTTTTAAGGCTTATAAAATTAGCTAATGATACACTTTTTAAAACGTTTCAATAATACATAAGTTCCGTAAGGCTCTGGCAAAAGGATGACTATTTTAAATTAGAACCGAGAACATGTCACATAATAATTATAATCAACTTTCAAACCTTTTTAGTACTTTTTTAGGTCATTTTACTTGTTTTAACCTCACATCTATTGTAACAAAGTTTGAATTTTTTTGATTACTTCCATTTTTTCCAAGAAACTTCGTAATTAACCTTACCGACGACAATTCTATTATACTTTTCACACACTAGAATAAACCGTGAATAATGCATATAACGACGTTTTTTTTATTATCATTAAAAATTACTCGTATAACATATCAACAATCTATGTATACAGCAGTTTACTTAACATAGACACAGAATTAGGTTTCCTTGTCCTTCCCTTCGAAAGCTATGACCAAAAGAATTAAATCCAAATATCCAAGAATCTTATCAGCATGTATTGTCCATGTAATCCACCAGTAACTCATTAACCATACCTCTATCTGGTATCTTCCCGGCTGCACCATATATTGGTGCAAGCCCTCCATCTACTGGCCCAGGATTTTTCTTTACCTAAACAAGAAGAAAATAATTACAATTTGCCGATAAGACAACATAAAATAGATTTGTTTTTACATAAACAGCGAAATGGGATTATTATGTTTAAGTAGCTCTACTTACAATTTGCACTGATTCCTTTAGATCTTTCACGAAGTCATCAACAATAGGTACATGTTGAAGGGTCACACAAATATGGATGCTGTAGAAATGAACAGATTTTAATTGTCATTTCAAAATTATTATTTCACAATTCACAAAAATAAACTAGTACAGCTGGAAAATGCATGGGATGAGCGGGTTGGATAACGGGTCAAAACGGGCTACTGTCAAATGTGTACTTGCTTTTACTGTTTCCATGTAGGGTTAGTCAACCAACAAAAGTTTTGTGTTCATTCATAAGTAATGTGTGAACTCGTTACATAGTTATATACATTTGAAACATTTTAGGCAAGTTTTGACCCGTTTGATCTGCTCAATCCATTTGACTTGAAGCAATAAAATTCAAAATATTACCCGCTTGACCCATTAAAAGATATAACAGCTGTTATAGTATACCTGTTGGGTCTCTGCAACGGATTTAAGTGCCATCCTTTAGAAGACAGCATGTCGTTCACTTCAAATATGTCGATAACATTAGACGCAAAAGCCACAATTGTCATATCTGGTCTTCCGACGATATACAACTCTGGGATTTCTTTCACTCTGCAAACCATTATGATGATCTTTATTATGACAATGGAAAAAAAAAAAAAAAAAAAAAAAAAAAAAAAAAAAAAAAAAGGTGGTTTCATGTTAAAA
This sequence comes from Artemisia argyi, assembly GCA_030686995.1. NCBI lineage: Eukaryota > Viridiplantae > Streptophyta > Magnoliopsida > Asterales > Asteraceae > Artemisia > Artemisia argyi. The sequence goes on from CM060699.1 coordinate 75,366,339, forward strand.
TTTTGAAAGAGATTGGAGACAGCAAAATACCCATTTTGTATCCTCTTTGATGCTTCCATTATATCTCTTGTGTGCTCAAGGTAACCTTTTAAATAAATGAACCAATAATGCTTGTTATAGTGTATAAGATGTGGTAAAAAGTGGGGTAGTTATTATAAGGTTAGGATCAAAATATGTCACCTTCTTGTCCTAAAGAAATCATAGCTGCCCAAGCCCCTGCAATCAGACCTCCAGGTCGGCTACCGGCTATTGTTGGAGATATGTAAAGACCACCAGACCACTCCGTAACTGTAACATCGACATAAAAAGTACTATAAGAACTCAATCAAAAGCGTCAAATTTAAAACATTTATGAGTAAACCATAAACGTCTCGATTTGGGTAAATTTCTCCTCCAACGGGTCAAAAAGTATTTATCGTCCGTTACCCAGCCCACTTATTTTTCCACCTACTCAAGCATTTCATACAACAAACTCACATGCATCTTTTTCAGCGTTGGGCTTTTTTATGATTTAAACAAGATGATCAACAGATTCTTTTTATTTCAACATGTAACATGATTGTTTCAAAAAGAAACATGCTTCTGAAGGAAGAAACTTACCAGCAACAAATTGATGCTGTTTAAGATGAAAGGTTACACAAGTTAGCCAATTTCCAATACGCCAGCCACCACCAGATACGCCACAATCAGAAAAGCAATAAAGATAATGAGCATTCAAACTCAAATTTTAAGCACAAAATAGAACTTGTATAACTATTAAATTTGTTACCTTCCGAATTTCATGGTTTCTGTATAGAACTATGCTAGTCCCTTTGGGGGCCAACCCATACTTGTGCACGTCTGCTGATATAGAGGTCACTCCTTGGACAGAAAAGTCAAATGGTGGAATAGGATACCTATGATAAAAATAAAGATGAAGAAAGTTAATATATTTGGCATGATGCATGAGGCATAATGGGATAGGATCATAGGAAAGTGAAAACAAAGTAAACATAATCACACCCGAGTTTACGTGCAAAAGGTAGCACGAAACCCCCAAGACAAAGGTCTACATGCAAACAGATCCCGTAACTGAATGCTAATTCACCGAGCTCCTGCAAAAGACATTGCCAAAATCATCACAACTTTGTAGGATACCTTGACGGAAACTTCTTAAACATTAGTACTTGGACTTCAGTGACTCAATATTTTAGGCGATGTTATTGGACCAAAAGTGTCTTGCAAGAGACAATGCCAAAATCACCCCAATATTTGAGGTGATATACGTAATACATATTTCTTGTAGATCAGCTAGCTAAGAAATGCAGACCAAGTACAATCACTCAAAAGGTTAAAAGTTGACAAAATTTGCAGGGTCATGCTCGTTACCTCGATTGGGTCAATGATTCCATGTGGAAAACCAGGTGCCGATCCAACAATCTGGTTTGAAATGTTAGTTAAATAAAATGATGAGAGAACAAAAGATGACAATTAGTAGACAAGTTTAACAGTAACGGAGTACATACCATTATGGTGTTTTTATTGATATATTTCTTGATAGCTTTGACATCTGCTTGGAACTCCTTATTAACAGGAACACGCCACAACTTGATTTTGAAATATTGGCAAGCCTTGTCATAAGCCGAGTGTGCAGATTCAGGGATTATCCTAATAAAAAGCAACGGGTTGAATGTCATACGAAGTGTCTTCAAATGCATCAAACCTCCTAAATCGTTTTATGTGAAAAGGCTAGATTATTCTTGTAATAATCTAGTTTTTGTATGCATATTTAGCACATTATAATTTAAAATTAGAAAATAGATAAAATGTATTTGTGGATCGACCTAACCCGTTTTACCAAACCACCCATTTTCCCACCTGTATTAAAACAAAAAAAAAAAAAAAAAAAAAAAAAAAAAAAAAAAAAAAAAAAAAAACGGAAAAATGATCAGACTCACATCTCTGGACATGTGATGTTCTTTTTCGCCTTCATGTAGTCACGTGATGATTTCACAGCTAATAATATACTTTCGGTTCCTCCTGAAGTCATGTTTCCACATACTTGTCCTCCAGACGCTTTTTCTTTACTTCCAAATAGAGCAGCTGTCATGGCAACCACTTCTGCCTCAAATTTCACAACACTTCTAAATACATCTAAATGTAACGGGTTTGTATGTGCAAACCTAAAACGTAATGTTAATTAAGTAGAGTACTTTATGCTCCAAATTATATAAGAGAAAGTGAAAAATGAGAAACACGCATCTTACTAACATTGAACAAGCCTCGTTTATTAACGAAAAGTGACCTTCAGATTCATTGCCTCCGATATACCTGCAGAAATAAATGTTAGCATAGGATACCAACCAATGTGGAATAATTGTTAAACACCTAAAACCTCTTTACTTATTGTAGAAAGAACACAGACTTCTGTAACGATATGTTCATATTTGATACAATTATCATAAATGAAAATTTGGTAAATATTTTTTGGGCCAACCTGACCTGTAGCAAAATGGCCCATTTTGACCATCATCCAACCTGGCTATTTTGCCACATTTAAAAGTATGTACTAGGGTGTACTGATGTGGTGATCATTAAAAAATCAATAAAATATTTTGTGATCATAGAGTTAATGGAAGAGTTGCGGAACAATTTGAAGAACGTACACTGTACCAGAACATTTGCCTTGCCAAGCTGGATCCTTTCGTTTCTCGTCTTTCATTTGGTCTATGACCCCACCACCCAATCCTGTTTTTGGAAGCTCGGTTCTCCAACCATCCCTTTTCGATTTACTAGATGATTGTAATTTGTCAACAACCTGTATAATAGAATAACACCTTCACTTTTTCAATATTATTCATTTTCCCTTTTCATAATCGAGGCAAGGAAAAATAATCAAAGTTTATAACATAAGGTATGCATCATGATCCAAATTGTAGCGACGCCTATGAATCACTGTCTTCATGATCACAATTCATGAGTAGCTAGTCATTGTGTCCATGTACGAAAAGTACACGTCACGTATGGCTAATATATCACTCAAATGGTAAGAACTCTAAATCAAAAGTCATATGTTACCCTGCATCAAATGAATGACTTTGCCAAGGGGTGTTTGGCGTTGCTTTTACTAAAAAGTAAATATGTCATAAAACGATAAAATAATCATTTGTTGTGACAAAACGGGCTGTAAAATATAATGATGTACTCTACTGTTTCTAATTGTGATAATCATAATATCACTTTCTTGAGCGTTTGAAAAATTCTGGTTGCTTACTTAATTCACATATAAAATCACCTCTAAATAATCATACAATCATATTCCTTCGGTGGTGTTTGCGATTGCTCCTCTGATTATTGCCTTAAATTCGCCAGATACAAAGCCCAAACACCCCTTATTTTTGTTTCAACTACTTAACCATATCATCTAAAACAGAATATCAGCTCCACTATACTCTAAACACTAACCGTGCTTAAAGTTGCAATAACTAATCAGTGACCGAGTCACCAAACCACGACTAAAAGTGAGCGGTGCACAACTTTCTTAGAAATGTAATATAAGGGAAATAAAAACTGAACTAAGCAAGGTATATAAAACACATGGCTTTGGATCATGTGCATATAGGAAAAAATGGAGATTTTTACAAAAACTAAGACCACAAAAATCTAAAAAGTTAAAAGAAAAACATAGACCATACCTTTTGTTTCTCAGCATCAATATACTTCTTCACACCAGGCACCAACCTGTCATTTCCAACAAAAACATATCTCATCAAACATAAATAACCTCTAAAAACATACTACCTTAAAAAAAAACATGTTGCTAGAAAACATACTTAATACATGACATGAAAAACCCAACAACAGTCGACTTAACACCTTTCTCTTGTACAACTCCAACAAAAGATTGAACAATCCTAGCAACAAAAAACGTTACAAAAGGCACAACAAGTACAAACAACGGTTCGAATCCCGACAAAAATGAGTTAACAGATTTTCTTATTTCATTTATCATAGGAATAACCGAAGATAGATACTCCATGTTTTTTTTATGAGATTAGATGATGATGATGATAATTATTTAAAGATGAGTTATTGTTTTTTGTCGTAATAGGTGAGATTACGAAGCAAGCGTTTATAGTTTAGTAAATGTTTTTATTTTGAGTGTAAGTTTGTGTTGGCGTATATAAAATGTTTGATAATGACAATTACGATGTTGTTATCAGCAGCTTTCTATCCGGATCTTACGCATTTTGATATTTGGTTTATTGAAACCGGCCCGAAATGAGGTGAAAATGTGGACCGATGACTAGATGGCGTGTCGTAATTAGCTAGGTGTCGGATCGGTCTTGGTTATCGACACATATGTGTCCTCAGTTTCGTTTCGGGTAGGTCATATTGCATTCTATAATTTGGAATAGCTTGAATAACAGATTTTATTAACACTTCACGACCAGTTTGAGAAAGGAGTTTTTGCTTCCATCCTGCAATTTTTGAAGAACGTTTTCTAATAGAAAACCAAAGAGCTCTCCTTTCTTTCGACCAAGCCCTAAGTATTTATCATTCAGACACATTAATTTAACCTTAAGGGCAGCACAAATGCTGTTTTGCAACGTAATTGGGATATTAGGAGAGAAGAAGGCTGACGACTTTTCAAAGTTAACATTTTGTCCTAAAGCCCGACAATAAATATCAAAAATATTTAAAAAGATTGCTACATTCAACAAGAGAAGCTTTTAAAAAGAACAACGAATCATCTAGAAAAAGAATATGTAAAAGAAGAGGACACATTCGCGCCATTTTGATACCAGATAAAAAACCTACTTCCATCGCCCTGTTAATTTGACGTAAGAAAACATCAACAACAATAATAAATAGATACAGAGAAATTGGATCCCCATGTCTAAGCACCCTTTGAGGTTTAATAACACCAACTGATTCACCATTTACCATAAATTCTACATCATAAGTCATGAGATAAGAACGAATCTAGTTACACCAAACATCGCCAAACCCCATTTTCTTAATTGTAGCCAACCAAAAGTCCCACTCGACCATGTCAAAAGCTTTATTTAAGTCAACTTTGCGGGCCATAATGTTCTGGTTCCCATTTTTCTTATTTTGAATATAATGAAAAACTTCATTCGCGACCACCAGACAATCTTGAATCTGACTAACTGGAATAAAAGCATATTGCTGAGGAGATATGATTTTCCCAATCAAAGGCTTAAATATGTTTGATAAAATCTTTGAGATGATCCTGTAAATACATACAAAGACTAATTGGTCGAAACTGACTTAGAGATTTCAGGTGGGGGACTTTCGGAATAAGCACGACTAAAGTTTTATTGATTTCGGGCAATGATGAGTGTGTAAATACTCATCATTTTTATCGTATTCTGAACTGCAAAAACATACAAAAACACTCAGTTATGCATCAAAATACTAAAAATATTCCAAAATTGTGTTTTATATGTTTTAGATGCAAAATGTTTAAAAACAAATGAAAAACAAACAAAGTTTGCATATTTTGCAGTTTCATAAATTGACAAAACTAGTCCCTGAAGGAATATTTTGGAAGAAAAATCAATATTGGTCCTTGGGAAATCAAAAGTTTTCATAAATGGTCCTTGGATAAAAATTTTCATGAATTGGCAAAACAGGTCCCTCAACTTTGGAAATTGACAAACATAGTCCCTGGAAATGTCAAAAAAAAAATGGAATTTTGCAAATATTGGTTCTTGGATTGTCACACTTGGCAAAAATAGTCCTTATGATAACATTAGAAAATTGCCACAACTTACCTTCATTTTTCAGGTAATTACAACATTGGTCCTTGTGGTTATATTATACTTACTTAAACTAAATGGACCCTTGTTAAATACTTCACCCAATCCAAACACCAAGTCCATTTCATAAATCCACTACCCAATATCCTTTCCCTTGGCCCAAATTGTTTCCTAGCCCAAACAATTCCCACACCCTGGTTATAATATTCCAGGGTCAAACACTAGTCAAACCAAAACCACCCTTATCCCTCCAAAACCGCTCCTTCACCTCCAATACCACCCACACGTGAACCCTAAGTGCAATACCCTGCCACTCCAACACCATCATCACATCTATCCTACACCAGTCACCCACCTATCACTAACTTTCCACCATAAAACTACAAAACCCATCCCCTGCCAACAAACAAAAAGCCAAATTGCAAACAATCAATTTGGCGCCAATTCTTTCAATCAAAGGCTGAGATCACCCACAAGCAATCCAGTGGTGGGATTTTTCTCCCAGGAAAGTACAAGCCAGAAAGAAGACAAGGAAATGCAAGGAACCCTAGTTTTTAATTTTTAGTATAAATAAGACTCATGTAAGCCCTGAGAAGGCAGTAGTTAATTAGTTGGTAGTGGGTTTTTAGTGTAGATTTTTAGCTTATTTAAGTTTTCTTTAAAAATTCTATGTACTCTTTCCTTTTAATCAATGCAATTTAATTTTTATAACTCTTTTCAAAACTGCTTATTTGTTCTGCTTATCACAACTGTTTATTTGGGCTTATTTATGTTTATATTTGCTTATTTCGTCTATTATATGCTATGTATGCTTGTGATGTAGTTTCAGAGTTGTTAGTTTAAGTTATTGATGGAACTGTCACTATTTGCTTAATTTAGCTTACTCTAGTTAGCTTATGTAAACTGCTTATTTTTTGCTCTTCATTTGCTCATCAGATCCTAAGTAGTCTAGTTTAAGTGATTAGTGTTCTAAACATTGCCTAAACTTGCTAATGCTTTTCACTTAAATAAAATAGTCCCTGTAATGGGGTGTTTGGCACAAGGCCATCTTGAGCCTAAAACAGTTTGTACCCAACTTTTAGATTTCCTTCAGTTTTACTTAAGTGGTGTTAGTAGTTTTCAATCGAGAACTCTCATTTATCTTCAGTTTCAAAGTCTTTCACTTGCTTTCTAAACTTGCACCACTATAAATTGTTTTATGTATAGCAACTAAGACAAAATCTGGTTTAGGCTTGGTTAGTGGTTGGTTTTGGTTCACCTTAATCCCATATATGTTATACTTGTTGTTGACTTTAGTGTTGCTTGTTACGCTCCCAAGTTGTTGTCCACTGATTCAGCTGCCATCTGCCTTATCAGGCCTAGTTTCATGCAAAATTTAGGTTTGTAACAGTAGGATTTAAGGTTTAAACTTAGGATAGAATTAACTTTTAAAATTGTTTGTCCACATTTTTAGTAGTTTAAACTTAACTTACTTTAGCTTATTTTAGATTTTACTTCTCATTTTGTAACTTATTTTTGGGCTGCTAACCAGTCCATCTTACCCCATTTGTACCCCTGTTGCATCAGCAGTCTGATATCCCACACCACTTCCTTTTTCATTTTAGGTAGATAAGAGTAGGACTTAGCACTTGGTTTTGGTTTAAGAATTCAGTAGTATAGGATTTCTTGTACTGAAATTGGCTTAGGCAACCTATGCTTTACTTACCTAGTTCATGACTCCCATTTGACCCTTTCACCCATTTCCTGACCTGCACCACATCAGGTCCCAACACTCCCTTATATTAGCTTATTGGTAGTTCTTGTTTAGTTACCTAGAGTTTAAGTTGAAAATTAGTAAAAACAGTTTAGAAAAAGTGGTGTTTGGCATAGTTAACTTTGCTGTGTTATTGTTGTTATTCATGGTCACAGAGTATCTCAGCACTCCCATAAGGTTTACAAAAGTTAGCTTTCACAGTCAAATTGGCATTTATTTGGTAAAAAGTCAAATTCAACTCTCAACTTCTTTCAACTCTGCCTAACTAGTGAACTGCTTGATCTATTGTTCCATTTCATATTTGTGTTTGTTTATTCCATAGGAAATAATGTTTATTGCACACATGTAGACAGATCTAGGCTCTTAAAATTGGATTTGGTCAACTGTGCAGAGTAATGAAAAAGTCAGACCACTGTTTCATTGCAGAGTTGAAATGGTTTTTTTTTGCTGAACAAGGGTTAAATTGAACTTCAATTGGTACTTAAAAATTAGGACTTTTAGGATTTTTATACCCTCTGCTAGGTTAACTTGATTTTGCCCCCCTTAGGTTTTAGGTTCTAGCTTATTACATTGCTTATTAGGTGGCTGCAAGTTGGGTGTTTAGACTAGTAAGTTGATTTTTCAGTTAGGTTGCATAAGGGTGTTTTAGTTTGCAGAATGAGTATGTTGGCATCATTTGAGTTTATTATAGTGTACTTAATGTGTTTTCTGTGGAATTTGAGTTCATGGAATGAATGTGTGCTTATTTGCTTATCTTTGTGCTTCTTATAAACTGCTTATTGGTCCATTTATACGTTTCTGTGTGACATTTGACCTTATCTGTGTTTATTTGAGTACTGAGAACTTGGTTTGTTGGTTTCATAAGTTTTTGTGATAAGTGCTTATTAATAAGCACTTATCAAACTGCTTATTAGACCATTAAGCACTTCCCAGCTTATTTTCATAACTTTGAAATTTTTCCTAGGATTTAAATAATATTTTAGATTTTCTGTGAAATTTTCATAATTTTCTAAGTTGTTTTGCTATTTTTCTGAATTTATTTTAATTTTTAATCATTTTAAATAGTTTTTAATTAAGAAAAATCAATAAAAAATCAGAAAAAGCCTGAAAAAAGCCAAAAACATTTTAGATAATTATTTTAAGTTATTTTAGATTTTTCCAAGTCAAGTTTGTATTTTTCTCATTTATATTTGCATTTTCTTTTATTTTAAATCATTTTAATTAGTAATTAATTCATAATAAATAGAGTTTTTATTGAAAAATAGATTTTCTTTTTTTTTTAAATTTTCTTTTATCAGTAGGATCGTAAGAAAATTATTTGTAGGCTCGTAGGACCTTCGTAGCTTAAAATTCATGTTTTATTTCGCGCACTCGCGCTTTTTTTAAATAACTTTTACGTTTTTAAAAATTTAGGTTACGTAAGTAAAAGTAGCTTGTAAAATAAAGAAAAACCAAAAACATAAATAAAGTGATAGCTTCTATTTAAGCCGTTTGGCTTATTTTTCTGCTTATTTATAAGCAAACTCTGATTTTAAGTTTTTAGATTACGTTTAGGTTAACTAGGTTTCACGTTATTGTTAATATAGGTTGTTTAAATCGTTCTCATTCTTTTTTCCTTAGTGTAATCATTAAAATCACTCAAATCCTATCCCTGTCCAATTTCACCCAATCACAAACCCGTTTGAATACCATCCACACATCGTCAGGACATAACGACCCGGGGAAACCTTATACTTCCACGGAGCATTGACTCTTAAGCAGTTTGACTTGGTTGACCATTCACCTTGTCAATTAGGTTGACCGTTTGGAGTCAATCAAATTTTGGCGCCGCTGCCGGGGAGGTTGTGCGCGCATTCTAAACGGTTTTACAGATTGGTGAATCTGGATATACACTCATTATATATTTACCATCCTTTGTTCCTATTTTCTTATTATAAAAACAAAACAGTTCACGAAAACATTTTAAAATCAGTTTTCAACGAACACAAAAAACCCAAAAAGATTTTCTTTCTCATTTGTACAAAATGATTATTCTAAAATCCAAAAATATTCACCTTTACCCTCTTACATCTTTGATTCTTCATTTCTTACCCTCTATAAACATTTGATTCTTTCCTATGTCGTATCCACACCATTTAGGTTGCCAATGGTGTGGTGGCCCTCATAACGGTGGTAATTGCCCCGGCTGTGGGATGGTAGAGTCAGGAAATGGGTCTGTCTATAACCAGGATCCCTATTCTTACCATGACACAACTGATTTATTCCACCAGCCACCAAACCATGAGATACTGACATATTCGTGTGAATATTGTGGAGGTCCTCATCAAGGATTTGAGTGTCAAACCGGAAACACGTTTGTCTATGAACAGTTTTCTGGTAACACTCAGAATTTTGAAAATGATCAATATCCATACGATTCACCAAACCAGACTCAACAGTTTAACTATTGTGAGTACTGTGGTGGTTCACACTACAGTTCTGATTGTCAATCGGGAAACACGCTTGTCTCTGAGCAGTTTCCTGACAACAATTATGACTCTAGCACATACAACCCACAGCCACATCAGTTTTACTGTTGTGATTACTATGGAGGTCCACACTTCAGCTCAGATTGTCAAACAGGGAATCCAATACCCTGTAACAATCTTGACACATCATATTACAACCAACCTCCACAGTCCCAATTGAGTCAGGCACTTCTTCCAGAAATGCAAAATATGATGAAAAATTTTTATGAACTTAAGGATTTAGTTAAAGACCTTGCCCAAAAAGACACTCATCAAAAATCCATGGAAGAATTGCTAGCTGAAGAGCAGGCTGCTAAACTAAATTCCCAAGATGCCTATGAAAAATCTATTAGGGAATCCATTGCAAAAGAAAAAGCAGGCAAATCTAGCTCTCAGTTCTGTTTTATTCCTGATGACAGTGATGATGAAGATACATTTGATATCCTTCAATTTTACAAAGCTTCATCAAGTTCATCAGTGGATATCCCAGCAGTTGAGATTCCATCTCAAACAACTGCTATCACACCCGAAGTTCACACTCACTCTCTAAACATGGGGGATGAGCATCTTAGCACTGTTCCTGAAAAGGAATCGGACGAATTCATAAAGTCTAGTGTTGAGAACCTTTTCCCAATCCTAGGAGAGTCACAGGGAACTTCTGATCATATGTGTGATTTACCTTCCCCTCTTGAGTGTTCAAACGATCATTTTGAGACTTTCTTATATTTTAATGATGATTGTACATCTCATGGAGACATTGAGTATATTGAAGCATCAGTTCCACATTCGGATGCTGATTATCTTCTTGAGGAGTTCGCCGATGAACTTACTCACATCAATCCACTTTCATTGGAAAATGATGATGGTCTCCTCGACTTTGAAGCCGATCTTGGAGAAATTGAAAGTCTCCTATATCATGATCCGTCACTCACTTCTGATCCCAACAGTCCAATAGAGAATGTTAATCTAGTTATTCCCGAAACTTTTAATACTACTCTCACCAATCCTCTATTTGAATTCGAATCTGAATTCACTTTGATTTCTGATAATCCACTATTTGATATTCAGAATGCGGATTGTGATGAGTCTATTCCGGAACATGAATTCACGGATTCACATCTTGTGAATAATTCTCTTCATGAGGAGTTCTCTGGTGAACTCACTCATCATATTATCACTCCTCCGAAGTGTGATAACGCGGGGGGAGATGCACTCAATCATGAAAATTTGCAAATTCCCACCCACCCTCCCGGGATGTTTTTGAGCTTAACCCTTGAAATCCAAATTCAGGCTAATGAGCCTGCTCTCGAGGAAGAAAATCTTATCATGATTTTCATCATGGTTTTCTTCCTTTTCTTCACCTATAAGGTGACTTCTTCTCTTCTTCACTCCTTCGGGAGTGAGGATACCATCTTTGACCCCGGCATTTTCATGTATCATTATCTTGAGCCAGGTACTTATCTCATCGGTGTGAAACTTTCACGTGCTTCAAATGTTTGTCCAAACATTTTGAATGAAAGTCCGATGGAGATTACTTCTTCCACATCATGCTTCCCCAAGGACAAATGAATTCGGGGTCGAGTCAAGCTAGCGACTCGGTAAACAAAAACAGTAGCATGCTTATAGGGTTTTCACTCTAAGTGTGGGGGAGTTACCCCACTGTAGTTACAAAAGTGAAAAGAAAATGGTTTTTCCACATTTAGCTTGTAATGTTGCCCTTTTATGTTCAAAGAGTCGGCATAATAGCCGGGACTTTGAATATAGAGGACAATATTCATCCTAAGTGTGGGGGGTATTTCGCTATTCTAGCGAATTTTATCACATTTTATTATCTTATACCCCCGTTTTTGGCTAAAAATTTTAAAAATATTTCACTTGAGTTTCAAAATTTTTTGTGGTTATCAGTCCGCCTTGTCTAACCGACAAAAGGATTGGCTAATCCAGGAGCAAACGGCTCTTGATAAAGATATCTCAAATCCGTTGATGGCTTGCAATTTGCCCAAAATTGTATGGTAAATCAACTCGCCATATCCAAAAAAGTGAATGAGTTGGCTAGCCCGCAAGATTATGGCTTGTGGTAAAGGGAGTGGAAAAACCATAACTGGTAACCAGCTCACCAAGATGTTGACTATTCCATCAAGAGTTGGCTAGTCCAGAAGCAAACGGCTTTTGGTAAAGACAAATCAAATCCGTTGACAGCTGGTGGTTTGCTCAAAATCACATGGTTATCAGGTGGACCATAGTTCTTACTTGAATCGATACATCTGGCTACTCCAGAAGTAATGGCTTTTGGTCCTTGGGAAATCAAAAGTTTTCATAAATGGTCCTTGGATAAAATTTTTCATGAATTGGCAAAACAGGTCCCTCAACTTTGGAAATTGACAAACATAGTCCCTGGAAATGTCAAAAAAAAAAAAAAAATGGAATTTTGCAAATATTGGTTCTTGGATTGTCACACTTGGAAAAATAGTCCTTATGATAACATTAGAAAATTGCCACAACTTACCTTCATTTTTCAGGTAATTACAACATTGGTCCTTGTGGTTATATTATACTTACTTAAACTAAATGGACCCTTGTTAAATACTTCACCCAATCCAAACACCAAGTCCATTTCATAAATCCACTACCCAATATCCTTTCCCTTGGCCCAAATTGTTTCCCAGCCCAAACAATTCCCACACCCTGGTTATAATATTCCAGGGTCAAACACTAGTCAAACCAAAACCACCCTTATCCCTCCAAAACCGCTCCTTCACCTCCAATACCACCCACACGTGAACCCTAAGTGCAATACCCTGCCACTCCAACACCATCATCACATCTATCCTACACCAGTCACCCACCTATCACTAACTTTCCACCATAAAACTACAAAACCCATCCCCTGCCAACAAACAAAAAGCCAAATTGCAAACAATCAATTTGGCGCCAATTCTTTCAATCAAAGGCTGAGATCACCCACAAGCAATCCAGTGGTGGGATTTTGCTCCCAAGAAAGTACAAGCCAGAAAGAAGACAAGGAAATGCAAGGAACCCTAGTTTTTAATTTTTAGTATAAATAAGACTCATGTAAGCCCTGAGAAGGCAGTAGTTAATTAGTTGGTAGTGGGTTTTTAGTGTAGATTTTTAGCTTATTTAAGTTTTCTTTAAAAAGTCTATGTACTCTTTCCTTTTAATCAATGCAATTTAATTTTTATAACTCTTTTCAAAACTGCATATTTATTCTGCTTATAACCACTGTTTATTTGGGCTTATTTCTGTTTCTATTTGCTTATTTCGTCTATTATATGCTATGTATGCTTGTGATGTAGTTTCAGAGTTGTTAGTTTAAGTTATTGATGGAACTGTCACTATTTGCTTAATTTAGTTTACTCTAGTTAGCTTATGTAAACTGCTTATTTTTTGCTCTTCATTTGCTCATCAGATCCTAAGTAGTCTAGTTTAAGTGATTAGTGTTCTAAACATTGCCTAAACTTGCTAATGCTTTTCACTTAAATAAAATAGTCCCTGTAATGGGGTGTTTGGCACAAGGCCATCTTGAGCCTAAAACAGTTTGTACCCAACTTTTAGTTTTCCTTCAGTTTTACTTAAGTGGTGTTAGTAGTTTTCAATCGAGAACTCTCATTTATCTTTAGTTTCAAAGTCTTTCACTTGCTTTCTAAACTTGCACCTCTATAAACTGTTTTATGTTTAGCAACTAAGACAAAATCTGGTTTAGGCTTGGTTAGTGGTTGGTTTTGGTTCACCTTAATCCCATATATGTTATACTTGTTGTTGACTTTAGTGTTGCTTGTTACGCTCCCAAGTTGTTGTCCACTGATTCAGCTGCCATCTGCCTTATCAGGCCTAGTTTCATGCAAAATTTAGGTTTGTAACAGTAGGATTTAAGGTTTAAACTTAGGATAGAATTAACTTTTAAAATTGTTTGTCCACATTTTTAGTAGTTTAAACTTAACTTACTTTAGCTTATTTTAGATTTTACTTCTCATTTTGTAACTTATTTTTGGGCTGCTAACCAGTCCATCTTACCCCATTTGTACCCCTGCTGCATCAGCAGTCTGATATCCCACACCACTTCCTTTTTCATTTTAGACAGATAAGAGTAGGACTTAGCACTTGGTTTTGGTTTAAGAATTCAGTAGTGTAGGATTTCTTGTACTGAAATTGGCTTAGGCAACTGATTTTTTCTTTTTAGTAGTATATTAGATTTTTAACCGAAGAAACACCGGTGAAAGTATGTTCCCCGGGTCGTTATGTCCCAACGAAGGTAAGACGGCGATTGAGTCGGCTTGAGTCGCGTGAATGTGAAGTGAATGGGGTTTTAAAAGATATATTTTGGTTGGTTTTTGATTACACTACTAAAAGGATTTAAAACGCAGTTAAAGTAAAAAGAAACAATAAAACGACGCAAAGGAAACAAACAAATAAAACAAGCATTGGATAAAATAACTAAAGAAAACGAGATTTAAAACGCGAAAAGAAATTAAGACGGGAAATGAATTTAAAAACAATATGTTTGCAAAGTGACGTGAATAAGTTCATCAAGTGTGGGTGAAGGATTGACGACGAATTATTTTCCTTAAACAAGACTATTTTCTCACAACGTTGGTTTATTTTGAAAATAATCATTTAAAAAGAAAATAATTACTAGATGTGTAGTTTGATTATTCTCTGGCTTTTGCCCTTCAAATAATAAAATCACAAGTCTAAATAATCATAACGATTATTAATCACAATCTTCTTTTATGTCCACACTTAACTCACAAACTCGTGCCACCAAGCAAACACTAATAAACTACTCGAAAATCATATTAAATTTACTTACTTGATAAAATAAAGAGACTTGAAAAAAAAAGAAACAAACTAGATAAACCAAACTAAAATTCGGCAGAGTTTCGCCTAAGCATAAAGCATAAGAGACCTCACTCGATAAACGATGAGGCATAGATTATCTAACTCGATAATCTTGGCTAACTCGCCAAAAGAAATGAAACTTGGTAAAATCAAAACTCGATAAAAAAAATAAAGAAATAATCAAACTCGATAGAAATTAAAACAAAAAAAAAAGTAAACTCGGTAAAATATTTTTGCAAATAGGTCCCTGAGTGAAATAACCAAACTCGATATTTTTTAAATTTCAAACTCGATTACATTTTTTTGAAATACATAACTCGATAATATAATATAGAAAATTGCAAACTCGATAAAAACTAAAAAACAAACTCGAAGGAAAAAAAAATTTTGTTTTTGCATTTAAGTCCCTAGGTGAAAACTGTCTAACTCGACAACAAACAAAAAAAAATTAAAAAATCTGTAACTCGATAACTAAAATGAAACTTTAACTCGATAATTTTTTTTGGTCCCTAACTCGACAAAACAAAAGTTCAAACTCGAAAATCTCATTTTTATTTTTTTGTAACTCGATAGACTTTTTATTTTTTATTTTTTGTAACTCGATAAAAGATAAAAAAATTAGTCCTAACTCGATAAAAAAAAAAACTAGCAATTTTCAAACTCGATAAAAAATTAAAAAAAAAAAAAAAAAAAAAAAAAAAAAAAAGTTAACTCGATAAAACTGTAACAAAACACCATTTTGATCCAAAATAAAGCCTAAAAACTAATGTTTTTCACCAAATTTAACAAAACATGAAAAACTAGGGTATTTATAGGTTAGGAGCTAGGGTTTCTCTAATCTTTGAGTTTGTTGCATAATTAGCCCCTAGACTTTTACAAAACATGAAAAACTACTTAAAACATATTAAAACGCTACAAATGCAACTTAATACTAAACGTAACGATCTTGTAACTTGGAAGAGTTGAGTTGACTTTTCTTCCAAAGTTCTTCAAAGGACCAAAGTTGACAATTTGCTGAAACTTGGAGGGCCATTATTATAAAGGTCTTCATACTTCAACTAAGAGTCTCTTTTGTTATTCTCTGAATCTCTAAGGATTACTTTTGTCATTTTGGGCTTTTCTTGGATAAATTTCTTCCTCGGCTTCGGCTTTTTACCTTTTTCCAATCTCGTGCTCATTTTTGTCAGTTTTTGCTTGATTTTTGCCTCTTTATGATATATCCGTACCTGCACGTTCACAAACATAAAAATACACATTCTTTGGCATATTAATGTTAGCAAAATTAGTCTATTTGGGTCCAGTTTTGGCTATGAAAAGGTATGTGAATTAACACATACCAAAATCCCCCCGACTAAGGTATTGTCGTGTCCTCACGCAATGTGATCAATTCACGCTTTTGGGATAAATAATTTCATAACTCTTCCTACTAACTTTGTAAAGTAGCAAGGAGGTTCGAAAGAAATTATAAAATCATTTATTCCCGAAAACGCTCCGTTATCCAAATTTTTTCCTTTATCCCACTTTATTCTATTTTCACTTCTATTTTTGTATTTTTCATACTTCATACTTGTGACGGTTTATTGAACTTTCATTATTATGCAATAATTTTTAGGGTCAACGAGTAGAAACACTTCTATTTAAGAAGTGACCATACGGATAAAAATCGTCATCCTTGATTTTTCACGAGTCCCCAAACTAAGCGTACAAACGAGATCACAGCTTACCTACAAATTAGATGCTAACACTACTCATAAAAGTTACTTGTGGAAACTCCTTACTCCCATATCCTAGGTTTTTGTATCTCAATATTTTATTTTTCTTGAGAAATGAATTGCTTCATATTTTCTCGTTTCAATACTTTTTAGTCCGATAGTGACACCTAAGTTTAAACGATAAGTAGTTATTCATTTTCTCTTAAGAACCACTGCAATAGAAATTCGGTCCACATCAAAGAATTTTGGTACATACAACATCATAGATATAAGTTGCGGAGTACTACACGTGGCACCTCATGTGATTAATTACTAATCAAACACATGCACCTCACCCGCCAACAACTTATTTATACATAAGCTCTTATTCATCATAACTTTCAATTTTCATTTTTTTTTTCATTTTTCACTTTTTTCACTTTTCTCATATTTTTCATGCTTTTCACTTTTTTCTTTCTTGACTTTTTTCATAACATCAATTGAAGCTTATCGGGTAGCTCCAAAACCACATAGATAATCAACTTTTGACTTTTGATTTTTTTTTTACTTTTTGCTCTTATTTTTTATGTTCCTTGATATGTACCCAACTTTTAAAGCAAAAATTCTCTTAAAAAAATAAATAACTAAATATTATTCAAACCGAAATACTACTAATTAACCTAGAACATCTATTATATATGAGTGACGTATCTGATGGGAGTAAAAAGCCACAAGTACCTCTCATGAGCTCTAAAGAGAACCACTACTCCACGTTTAGCATCTAACTTCTAAATAAACTCTATCATTTCTCGCTCTTCGCAATTTAAGATTCCAAATAATGAAACCCGCGAATACTTAGCCGATAATCAGCCACGCATATATAAAGTCAATTACGGAAACTTGTAAATTCTAGAAGAAGAATTCACGTTTTCTAGCTCCTGATGTAAAAGACTAGCGAAAGCTTTTAAGCTGCGCATGTATAAAGTCAAGTACGGGAACTTGCAGATTCTTAAGAAAGAATTTGTATTTTATAGATCCTGGTGTACAAAACTAGCACAAGCTTATGTGATCATCATTGGTTAAGGGAACAAGCTAGGGCTCAACACGCCCGGTCAAGTCAAAATATTTATTCCTACTCTCGCCAGCAAGAAAGTCAACAAGGTGTCAAAACACTTATTCAAACTTTATTTTATTTTTGCACAATTTTTTCAACTTTTTCTCATTTTTTTTTCATTGCTTTTTTTTTTTCATCAATTTTTCTCAAAATTTTTGAAATTTTCTCACTTTTTCAATTTGTTTATTTTTGGTGGAAAAACGGAGTTGCAAGAATGCACGACATGTGAAAAATGCAAGGTCAAAATCGAATCGAAGATTCACCCTCCCCCAGACTAGAACGAAACATTGTCCTCAATGTTTTACGGGTTAAGGTAATCCTAACAAAATTCTATGGCCGTTTATTAATTATGCCAAAGAAAACGTTAGTCGATAAGATTCACGGATATAGGATCTCCAAAAGCATCGATGAATGAGACCCGAGTGAAGAGAAGATAACGAGCACGAGAGTCATCATCAATCGCGGACAATCCTGAACAAACATCACAAACAACCACGGAACACAAGATTTGGAAGAGGTAGCCCTCTTCACGTCACGTTAGGAAGAAAATAAAAGATAAGAAGATGAAATTGATAAGCATGGGGTGCCTCCCACGAAGCGCTTGTTTTTTTTATTACCGAGTCACATGAGCTTGACTCGATCCCCGAATTAAGTCGTCCTTGGGGATAGCAGATGGAACGGATAACCGGCACAAATGGAGATGCCGGGGTCAAAAACTGTATCCTCACTCCCGGTGGAGTGGAAAGAAGAAACGGTGGTATAAGAAAAGAACGGTTGAAACACCCAGATAACAAAAGCAAAGTTTATTTCTGAAACCTCGTCCACCATTCTAAAAATATTCTCATTCGTACCGGAAAAAACTTCATCGGGTGGTTTCGCAGGTGGACGAGAAGAAAGCAAATCGGAAGAAATGTCATTCTCATCATTCCCAATACCCGATGGTATCGAGTCATCCGCAACAAGAAATAGATCGACATCCTCTAAAAGAGGGTCACGTAACGGATTATCGGAAATAGGTAAAGAGTCGATCTCAAAGTGAAAACACTCATAATCCGGAAGAGAGATATCAGCATGAATAGTGGGACTGCCACTACTCGTCTCTTCAAATCGAAAAATTTCAAGCTCGGGTGAATCACTATCCACAACGGGGATAGGAGAAGAAGTCGGAGGATCTTTCAATGCCTCGATCTTAGAAATGAGAAGATACACTTTGGATAATTTCTCACAAAGAGCTTCATCTTGAATTTCCGTGTCAACTTCTTCTTCATTCACTTCTTCTAAGCTTACGAGCTCAAGAGGTTCTTCATCAACATATTCGATTTCTCCACAAGACATAGAATCATCATCATCAGAATCAGAGAATATCTCATAATGATCATTCGGATTGTCAATAGGAGGTAATTCACACTCCTCAGCCGTATCAAAATCATTTTTCACAAAATCGGGTAAAGAATCCTTGAGCTCGGGCTCCAAAGGATCTGACGGCTTATCTTCAACAATCTCAGTCGAAATAGAATCATTAAGAGAAATATCGACATCTTCCAAAACGAGGTCGCTTCCCTCAACCGGTGTCAGAAAAGGACGGGAAGAGTCAGGGATGATAGATTCAGAAGACGGAGTGGGATTGCCACTCGAAGAATCGATGTCATGTTTACAAAATAACGCTCTTATAATCTGCCTATGGCCCTCCAAGAACAATTCTTCCATACTTTTGCTTCCATCATCTTCGACGATTGGAATATTATAAAACTTCCAACGATGATAAACCGAAGACATAAATGATAATAGATAGAGGGTGTGAGAAGAAGAATTATACGGATAAGAGGATAAGAAGATTATTTTTGTTTTTGACTTTTCAAATTTTTATATTTTTTAGAGAAAATATATACAAGATAGTAGAAAAACTTAACACAACACGATTTTTCAAGACGAATATTCAAGACTCACGTCCACCTTCCCCGGCAGCGGCGCCATTTGATTTTTTCTTTTTAGTAGTATATTAGATTTTTAACCGAAGAAACACCGGTGAAAGTATGTTCCCCGGGTCGTTATGTCCCAACGAAGGTAAGACGGCGATTGAGTCGGCTTGAGTCGCGTGAATGTGAAGTGAATGGGGTTTTAAAAGATATATTTTGGTTGGTTTTTGATTACACTACTAAAAGGATTTAAAACGCAGTTAAAGTAAAAAGAAACAATAAAACGACGCAAAAGAAACAAACAAATAAAACAAGCATTGGATAAAATAACTAAAGAAAACGAGATTTAAAACGCGAAAAGAAATTAAGACGGAAAATGAATTTAAAAACAATATATTTGCAAAGCGACGTGAATAAGTTCATCAAGTGTGGTTCAATGATTGACGACGAATTATTTTCCTTAAACAAGACTATTTTCTCACAACGTTGGTTTATTTTGAAAATAATCATTTAAAAAGAAAATAATTACTAGATGTGTAGTTTGATTATTCTCCGGCTTTTGCCCTTCAAATAATAAAATCACAAGTCTAAATAATCATAACGATTATTAATCACAATCTTCTTTTATGTCCACACTTAACTCGCAAACTCGTGCCACCAAGCAAACACTAATAAACTACTCGAAAATCATATTAAATTTACTTACTTGATAAAATAAAGAAACTTGAAAAAAAAAAAAGAAACAAACTAGATAAACCAAACTAAAATTCGGCAGAGTTTCGCCTAAGCATAAAGCATAAGAGACCTCACTCGATAAACAATGAGGTATAGATTATCTAACTCGATAATCTTGGCTAACTCGCCAAAAGAAATGAAACTTGGTAAAATCAAAATTCGATAAAAAAAATAAAGAAATAATCAAACTCGATAGAAATTAAAAAAAAAAAGTAAACTCGGTAAAATATTTTTGCAAATAGGTCCCTGAGTGAAATAACCAAACTCGATATTTTTTAAATTTCAAACTCGATAACATTTTTTTGAAAGAAAAATGATACTCATGCCTAAAATGTATGCCTAAAAACATGCCTAACTACAAGATCATTACATGTGTCAAAATCAATAGTGAAAATTGAGAGTGAGAAAATGTCAATGTGATGTGTCAAATGATGATTTGATTAGGCACACATTTAGGCTTATGTTTTAGGTCTCTCTATCATTACTCTTTTTGAAATACATAACTCGATAATATAATATAGAAAATTGCAAACTCTATAAAAACTAAAAAACAAACTCGAAGGAAAAAAAAAATGTTTTTGCATTTAAGTCCCTAGGTGAAAACTGCCTAACTCGACAACAAACAAAAAAAAAATTAAAAAATCTGTAACTCGATAACTAAAATGAAACTTTAACTCGATAATTTTTTTTGGTCCCTAACTCGATAAAACAAAAGTTCAAACTCGAAAATCTCATTTTTATTTTTTTGTAACTCGATAGACTTTTTATTTTTTATTTTTTGTAACTCGATAAAAGATAAAAAAAATTAGTCCTAACTCGATAAAAAAAACTAGCAATTTTCAAACTCGATAAAAAAAAAAAAAAAGTTAACTCGATAAAACTGTAACAAAACACCATTTTGATCCAAAATAAAGCCTAAAAACTAATGTTTTTCATCAAATTTAACACTAATCAAACTAGTTTAACCATAAACTTTAAATCCCACCAATAAAAACACGAATTTAACAATTAAAAATTAAAGATTTTTAGAAAGATAAAGCTTTTTAGAGAGAGAAAGTAGTATAAAAAAATGACTTCATTCAAATAAAACTACACTACTCTTACTACTATGAGGACCAACCCTCAACAACAAACCTTTCAAAGTTGGTGTTTAAGGGGTATTTATAGGTTAGGGGCTAGGGCTTCTCTAATCTTTGAGTTTGTTGCATAATTAGCCCCTAGACTTTTACAAAACATGAAAAACTACTTAAAACATATTAAAACGCTACAAATGCAACTTAATACTAAACGTAACGATCTTGTAACTTGGAAGAGTTGAGTTGACTTTTCTTCCAAAGTTCTTCAAAGGACCAAAGTTGACAACTTGCTGAAACTTGGAGGGCCATTATTATAAAGGTCTTCATACTTCAACTAAGAGTCTCTTTTGTTATTCTCTGAATCTCTAAGGATTACTTTTGTCATTTTGGGCTTTTCTTGGATAAATTTCTTCCTCGGCTTCGGCTTTTTACCTTTTTCCAATCTCGTGCTCGTTTTTGTCAGTTTTTGCTTGATTTTTGCCTCTTTATGATATATCCATACCTGCACGTTCACAAACATAAAAATACACATTCTTTGGCATATTAATGTTAGCAAAATTAGTCTATTTGGGTCCAGTTTTGGCTATGAAAAGGTATGTGAATTAACACATACCAGCAACCTATGCTTTACTTACCTAGTTCATGACTCCCATTTGACCCTTTCACCCATTTCCTGACCTGCACCACATCAGGTCCCAACACCCCCTTAGATTAGCTTATTAGTAGTTCTTGTTTAGTTACCTAGAGTTTAAGTTGAAAATTAGTGAAAACAGTTTAGAAAAAGTGGTGTTTGGCATAGCTAACTTTGCTGTGTTATTGTTGTTATTCATGGTCACAGAGTATCTCAGCACTCCCATAAGGTTTACAAAAGTTAGCTTTCACAGTCAAATTGGCATTTATTTGGTAAAAAGTCAAATTCAGCTCTCAACTTCTTTCAAGTCTGCCTAACTAGTGAACTGCTTGATCTATTGTTCCATTTCATGTTTGTGTTTGTTTATTCCATAGGAAATAATGTTTATTGCACACATGTAGACAGATCTAGGCTCTTAAAATTGGATTTGGTCAACTGTGCAGAGTAATGAAAAAGTCAGACCACTGTTTCATTGCAGAGTTGAAATGGTTTTTTTTTTTGCTGAACAAGGGTTAAATTGAACTTCAATTGGTACTTAAAAATTAGGGCTTTTAGGATTTTTATACCCTCTGCTAGGTTAACTTGATTTTGCCCCCCTTAGGTTTTAGGTTCTAGCTTATTACATTGCTTATTAGGTGGTTGCAAGTTGGGTGTTTAGACTAGTAAGCTGATTTTTCAGTTAGGTTGCATAAGGGTGTTTTAGTTTGTAGAATGAGTATGTTGGAATCATTTGAGTTTATTATAGTGTACTTAATGTGTTTTCTGTGGAATTTGAGTTCATGGAATGAATGTGTGCTTATTTGCTTATCTTTGTGCTTCTTGTAAACTGCTTATTGGTCCATTTATACGTTTCTGTATGACATTTGACCTTATCTGTGTTTATTTGAGCTTATTTGAGTACTGAGAACTTGGTTTGTTGGTTTCATAAGTTTTTGTGATAAGTGCTTATTAATAAGCACTTATCAAATTGCTTATTAGACCATTAAGCACTTCCCAGCTTATTTTCATAACTTTGAAATTTTTCCTAGGATTTAAATAATATTTTAAATTTTCTGTGAAATTTTCATAATTTTCTGTGTTGTTTTGCTATTTTTCTTAATTTATTTTAATTTTTAATCATTTTAAATAATTTTTAATTAAGAAAAATCAATAAAAAAATCAGAAAAAGCCTGAAAAAATCCAAAAACATTTTAGATAATTATTTTAAGTTATTTTAGATTTTTCCAAGTCAAGTTTGTATTTTTCTCATTTATATTTGCATTTTCTTTTATTTTAAATCATTTTAATTAGTAATTAATTCATAATAAATAGAGTTTTTATTGAAAAATAGATTTTTTTTTTAAATTTTCTTTTATCAGTAGGATCGTAAGAAAATTATTTGTAGGCTCGTAGGACCTTCGTAGCTTAAAATTCACGTTTTATTTCGCGCACTCGCGCTTTATTTAAATAACTTTTACGTTTTTTAAAATTTAGGTTACGTAAGTAAAAGTAGCTTGTAAAATAAAGAAAAACAAAAACATAAATAAAGTGATAGCTTCTATTTAAGCCGTTTGGCTTATTTTTCGGCTTATTTATAAGCAAACTCTGATTTTAAGTTTTTAGATTACGTTTAGGTTAACTAGGTTTCACGTTATTGTTAATATAGGTTGTTTAAATTGTTCTCATTCGTTTTTCCTTAGTGTAATCATTAAAATCACTCAAACCCTATCCCTGTCCAATTTCACCCGATCACAAACCCGTTTGAATACCATCCACACCTCGTCGGGACATAACGACCCGGGGAAACCCTATACTTCCACGGAGCATTGACTCTTAAGCAGTTTGACTTGGTTGACCATTCACCTTGTCAATTAGGTTGACCGTTTGGAGTCAATCAGGCAACATATGACCCATTTAAAAGAAATAACGGGGATCAACATGCTTATAGCCTCCTCTAAATCATGAGGACCAGTAGATTGAAATATAGCCCTAAAGTGATCTTCGACAAGAAATTGTATGTATTTCGGATCATACAACCAATATCCTTGTGCATTTTTCAAGGCTGACATGTTATTCTTTTGGCCACGATGAATGGCAGAAAGGTGAAAGAACCTAGAATTAAGATCTCCGTAATAAGCCAGTTTATATGTAAACATTGGTGCCAAAAATATTTCTTCACGCATCACTTTAACTTTAAGATCTTGCAACAAACGACGTTTACGAAGAATAGATTCAGGAGTACTTCGGATACCTTGGATCATTGCAAGATCACATGTGAAATTATCAATCAACTTTCGATTATTATCCAAACTACATTTGCTCCATTGAGTTAGCTTCCTTGCACAAATAGATAAATTATTTATGAGAGTTGGTAGATTATTATCAGCACATAGAATAAGCCATGCCTCACCAACCACTGTTTCACAGTCTTCATGAGTCGTCCACATCGATTTAAAGCGAAACCGAGAGCATCTTTTACAACTTGATGGTTGTGAGCAATAAATGAGAGGCACATGATCACTACTAATAAGGGACTTATGAAGAAGATAGTGATATGGATAATGCTCAAACAGATTACTGTTATCAAAAGCATGATCAATGTGTTCACGAATATTAGCTTCCCCGCATCGTTGATTAGACCATGTATAATATAAGCCCGTTTAAGGAACTTCAAGGATACTTGCAGAAGCTGTAAAATGCTGAAATTCCTCAATGTGGCACGAAATATGTGATGAACCCTTCTCTTTATCTTTAAACGGCCCAATTATTAAATCTCCAACGATAAGGCATGGAACATTAAGAGAAGATTTATGAATAATAGCGTTCCAAACAGGAGATCGTGATGCAGCATCGTGTGGAGCATAAACAAAACATACAAATCCAAAATATGACTCCTGCTGAGAATGAAGTAGTTAAAGGTGAGTTGTTATTATAATGTTTACATTTCTGTGTGTTTTGTACATCTTGTTCTTACTTTTTTCAATAGTCATAGTTTACCGTATTTCTATATCCATACTACTATATAAAGTGCATAAAAGGAAGTTTTAAAAAGATTAAGACTATACACTTGCCACTTATGGAAATTTTTTGTTAATTTTTAAGCATTACAAGTTTTAAAGCTATGTTTACAACCATTTAATGCATAAATACATCAATTTAACACATATAATTAATGATGTTATTAAAATACCCCATCACTCAAAAAGCCCAATTAATATACAACATGGTACAAAACTACATAAATTATCTTTTCTTTTTTCTTTTTTAAAAGAGTAAATTACACGGATGGTCCCTGTGGTTTGTCAAAAATTTCATGCATAGTCCCTCAAAGTTTAAAGTTGCATGTATCGTCCCTCTGACTGCAAAAGAATAACATCTATGGTCCCTCAGACTAACTGTCGTCAGTTTTTCCGTTAGTCCATTTGCACCGTTAGTCCTTTAACCACCGTTTGCAATAAACATTTGCATTGTTAGTCCTTTTTTGTTAAATATCGTTTGCACCATTAGTCCTTTAATACTTTTTCGCCCACCACCTCCACCCACCACCGCCACCACCCACCACCACCACCCACCACCGCCACCACCACCCACCACCACCACCCACCACCGCCACCACCACCACCCACCGCCACCTACCAACACCTCCACCCACCACTGCTACCACCACCCACCGCCACCACCACCACCCACCAATGCCACCACCTCCACCACCAACGCCACCACCCACCACCACCAACGCCACCACCACCTACCGCCACCACCCACCACCGCCACCACCACCACCGCAAAAAAATTTTTTTTTCAAAATTTTTTTTCTAAAAAATTAAAAAAAAAAATCAAAAAAATTTTATAAAAAAACCAAAAAAAAAAAAATTTTATTTTATTTTCAATTTTAAAAAAAATATATATTTTTTTTCGAATTTTTAAAAAAAAAAAATTCTAAAAATTTTTTGATCGAAATTTCTAAAAAAAATCAAATTTCAAAAAAAAATATTTTTTTGTTCGAATTTTTTTTTTCAATTTTTTCAAAATTTTTTTTCAATTTTTTCAAAATTTTTTTTTTTCTAAAAAATAAAAAAAAAAAAATTAGAAAAAAAATTTTTGTTTGAAATTTCTAAAAAAAATATCAAATTTCAAAAAATATTTTTTTATTTTTTAGAAAAAAAAAATTTGAAAAAAAATCAAAAATATTTTTTAGAATATTTACTCAAAATAAAATCAAAAAAATTTTTTTTTTTGATATTTTTTTCTAATTTTATTTTATTTTTTTAGAAAAAAAAAATTTGAAAAACTTGAAAAAAAATTTTGAAAAAATTGAAAAAAAAAATTCGAACAAAAAAATATTTTTTTTTGAAATTTGATTTTTTTTAGAAATTTCGAACAAAAAATTTTTAGATTTTTTTTTTTAAAAAAATTCGAAAAAAAAAATATATTTTTTTAAAAATTGAAAATAAAATACATTTTTTTTTTTTTGGTTTTTTTATAAATTTTTTTTGATTTTTTTTTTAATTTTTTAGAAAAAAAATTTTGAAAAAAATTTTTCAAAATTTTTTTTTGTGGTGGTGGTGGTGGCGGTGGTTGGTGGTGGCGGTGGTGGGTGGTGGTGGGTGGAGGCGGTGGTGGTGGTGGGTGGTGGCGTTGGTGGTGGAGGTGGTGGCATTGGTGGGTGGTGGTGGTGGCGGTGGGTGGTGGTAGCAGTGGTGGGTGGAGGTGTTGGTAGGTGGCGGTGGGTGGTGGTGGTGGCGGTGGTGGGTGGCGGTGGTGGGTGGTGGTGGTGGTGGTGGCGGTGGTGGGTGGAGGTGGTGGGTGAAAAAGTATTAAAGGACTAATGGTGCAAACGATATTTAACAAAAAAGGACTAACAATGCAAATGTTTATTGCAAACGGTGGTTAAAGGACTAACGGTGCAAATAGACTAACGGAAAAACTGACGACAGTTAGTCTGAGGGACCATAGATGTTATTCTTTTGCAGTCAGAGGGACGATACATGCAACTTTAAACTTTGAGGGACTATGCATGAAATTTTTGACAAACCACAGGGACCATCCGTGTAATTTTTTCTTTTTAAAACGCACACTAAATGAAATTTACAAATCACTAATGATATAATTAAAATATTTCACTCAAAAGTATAATTATTATATTATACGGTACAATATAGTAATGCATAAACCATCTTATCTTTTTTTCTTCTTCTTTAAAACACCCACTAAATGAAATTTACAAATCACTAAGCGGATCGTACAAACCAATCTTTTATGTAGTCAGACTTTCTGAAACCATCTTTTTTGACCAGGCAACGGACCACCATTTACGATCACAACTTAGCAACATAGACACCACCAGATGGCGCTAAATCTACTACTTTAAAACACCCTTTATGTTTAAACGTTATATAATATTACACGTACAAAACAACTAGCAATAGTGCTGTCCACCGTTTTCTCATTATCGTTGCATTGTGATGCACGGGCTCTCTGCCATTTTTTTAATGAAATAGTTTGTGATAAAGTTGTTCCCTAAAATTATCGTCATGTGTAAAGTTAGCATCATGAACAACATATGGAGTGTTTTAATAATGCAATTAATTATACTTTGACCGGTCAAAATTTTAAAATTTGCCATAATAGGTAAGTGTGTTGTCTTGATATTTTAAGACTTACATTTTAGAAAGGTCCTAAATGCTTTATGATGTAATATAGAAAACACACTTATATGTTTTTCATGATGCTAACGCATGGTGATAACTTTAGGGAACAACTTTATCACACTATTTCATAAAAAATGGCAGAGACCTCGTGCATCACGATGCAACGACGATACAAAAACGGTGGTAACCACTATTGCTAGTTATTTTGGACGTGTAATGTTATATAACGTTTAAACATAAAAAATGTTTTAAAGTAGCAAATTTAGTGTCATCTGGTGGTGTCTATGTTGCTAAGTTTAGTTGTAAATGGTGGTCCATTGCCTGGTCGAAAAAGGTGGTGTCAGTAAGTCTGACTATATAAAAGATTGGTTTGTACGATCCGTTTAATGATTTGTAAATTTCATTTAGTGGGTGTTTAAAGAAGAAGAAAAAAAAAGATAAGACAATTTATGCATTATTATTTTGTATGTTATGGTATATTAAGTGTATTTTGAGTGATTATGTATTTTAATAATATTATTAATGAATTGTAATTTTCGTTTAGTGAATGCTTTAAAGAGAAAAAAAAAATGATAAAATGATTTATGCATTGTTGTTTTGTATCATGTGGTATATTAAATGTACTTTTGCGTGAAATAATATTTTAATAATATTATTAATGATTTGTAAATTTTCTTTAGTGTATGTTTTAAAAAAAAAAAAAATAATAAGGGTAAACTGCAAAAATAGTCACTAACGTATCGCGAAAGTGCAAAAAAACCACCGAGTCATAAAGGCATACAAAAAAGCACTAACGTTACGTATAAGTGCAAAAAAGCCACCGAGAGCCAAATCCCGTTAGTTTCCTCGTTAAGTACAGTGAAATGACTAATATACCCTCTTCTTCTTCCCCATTTGAATTTCTTTTGAATTTCCAATTAATTTAATTCCTAAATCAAGAACATCAAGAACAAAAATCCAGAAATGCGGAAATGTAAACACAGCCACCACCACCACCACCCTCTACCACCACCTTCAGAAAGTAAAACGTCATGAACAAAACAATATCAAACAATATATCAACAAATTTATATTTACTTTTAACATCAACATTCTATTACTAACCAATTTTGGATACATTTTTTAATTGGTGGATTTTGAATTCGGTGATAAATATATATTACCTGATAGTCAAAATTCTAAAACTCTTTTAACACCAAGCAATAAGACGCCCGATGCTTAGCAAATTATAGTCCTTATGTGATTGTGCCATGCTTTCACCATTGAGTGGATGCCAATATTTGTTCTTTTGTTCGTCTTTGGATGTGGTGTTTTTGAGCTTTCATTCTCTTATAGCACAAGTAACAAGAGCTTTAGCTGTGTTTGATTAACTATGGTCTGCAGACGCAACATCTATTATAAAGGACACACACCCTTCCCAAAGTTAAAAAATAGTTCTGTTGTGATTGCGGATGACGCTTTAGTGTTTAGTTACAACGCAATTTTCATGTTTCATTTTGGGGTCCTTTTGGAAACCCAAACGCCCAGTACCTGTTTTTTATCCTTTGTCATGTTTTTCATCTTTTGACCGTTATTTATCTTTTGTTTGGCGTTAAGGGTGGATGATTATATAGAAGGTTATCTCATCACTGAAATAGATCAGCAATTGATATAGTATCTTGTTTATCTTTCTACCCATGTAAATGAGTTTCTTGCTAGAATTGGCAAAACCTAAAATACACAACAGAATGCATCCATCGTTGAATTCTTCATAACCTCGATTGATGCAAATCATTGCTAACATAAAAATCCATTGCTACTTTTACAAATTTGGTAACAAATTGAGATAAGTGCCGGACAATTTCAGTTGCCAATGGTTTAGACCGTTTAGTTTAATAGACTTATGTCATTGGCATTCAGTTCTATACGATACATGTGACTCTGCAGTGGCTCTGTAAAGCTGCTCCCATAAACAAACAACAAATATGTCAAACATTACATCATACATGAATTCTTGGAATTAAGATGTAACACATTTGATGTTTGCTTGGATTGATTTGTCAAATAACATGCTTAAATGTCCATTAAAGTGATGATCAAATAGCATGCTTAAGAACATGAAATTGCTCGTCGTTATTTTCTCATGGTCTCGAAACACTATTCTGATCCGCGATCACTATTCCAATACGCGATCAACAGTCGGGCTTCACGTGGTTGCTAAACAAAGAGATCAAGATTCTATGTTAACCGTTACGCTTGATCAACAATTATTAATTATGTTGAGATGACTCTGTATGTGAGCCTTAAGGTGATCAGATATAGCTATTCAAAGGTCAACTTAACGATGGATCATATATAGCTATTCAATGCCTAAAAATGAAAAGAAATCACAGTCCACAAACATTCACAAGTCACAGAGTTAATCTCAAAACTTAGACACCAGCATTTAGTCAGTGCTCTTGGCCATCAATCAGTCATTTTTTTATGAGCCATTAATCTGAAAATAAATTTAATAGAAAATTAAAGGGGGAAGATGATGAATAGTGTTTCGGAAGTTAAGTCATCCTTTGCAAATTTAGCCATTGAAACGAGTGAAATGTCGATAATACCCTCAGTGACGTGACACTTAACGAGAAAAAAAACGGGATTTGGCTCTCGGTGGCTTTTTTGCACTTATACGTAATGTTAGTGGCTTTTTTGCACGCCTTTATGACTCGGTGGTTTTTTTGCACTTTCGCGATATGTTAGTGACTGTTTTTGCAGTTTAACCAATTGTATATTAATTGTACTTTTGAGTGATGGATATTTTAGTAATATTATTAATTATATGTGTTGAATTGATGCATTTATGTAGTATTAAATAGTTATAAACATTGCTTTAACTTGTAATGCTTAGAAAGTAACAAAAAAAATTCTATAAGTAACGAGAGTGTGCAGTCTTAATTTTATTAAGATTTTTTTTTTTTTTTATAAGAAGTCTCAAACACTTTATATCGTAGTATAGATTTGACAAATCGACGATATCGTCACAATACAAGTAATGTACTCCGTATCATTTACTATTCGTTAAGTGGTCTATCAATGAGAATAATTTTCATATTGTTCTTTATGATAGTATCAGTGTCATCATCTTTACGAAGCATATTAGTGAACTGGAATAGTATGAGTAGGTAAGCATGTAGCAATATTCTACCAACTTGAACTTGAAGCACGTTCGTAAGAGCAACTATAAGATTTATTAGTCTTTTTATGATTGTACTTTTAACTTTATATCTAGATGAATTAACTCTCATAATAGACAAGTCGTATGGAATTATTATTCTTCACGCAATAATATTTAGATATGCTTGACATATATAGGCAAGCCGTGACATCTATTTAAGGTGTAAGAATGTCAATATAGGTTGGGGGCATTTAATTTGTATTTAATTTGTAAGTATAAAGAATAAAAATGTCAATATAAGATGTAAAGATTTATAGGTAGAAATAGTTACGGCTACCAAACCGTTATGATTCGATCAGTTGCTGGTACCTTTTTCATTAGTTGTGGGATGCTTAGCCAATACTAGTGCTTGAGTAAACCGCAAAATTTTTGATTCCAGTGAGAACAACTATGATCATGGTAGATGTGACCGCTATTCGATCCCGTCACAGGTTCTCCTCTGGCAAACTTTTATGCGCTCTAATGCTATCTTTTATAATTTTTACACAAAGGATTTTGCCTCAAGATTGTCCCTTCCTAGTGAGATTTAACAAAAAGAAAGCTCTAGAGGTTTCTCTATTATGATCGATATCCTTTAAAAGAACTAGTCTTCTCAAGAACGACTCCTCTATACCGCTATTGGGAGAGTCAAGAGCACGAGCACGAGCACAAGCACCATGCCCTTACCAATCCCCCAGTCAGATCAAGGACCTTCATTGGATGAATGATATTAGCCTTGACATCGAAGAGAAAATAACTTCGATTAGAGGGGCTATCTAAGCAATCTTAGTTTAATACTCATTTAAATCAAAATTATTACATTACAGAATGAACTTCAAAATAGAAAAGACGAAAGAAAAATACTTCAACATATACCAAAATCTAGTTTCTTATAAAATAAACCCATTCATCTTATCTAAACTGATTATCATTAAACTTTGACATTTCACTAAAAAGTAATAGCTATGTTATATGAATATAGGATTGGAGATTATTTAGATACCAAACTTTATTTAGATATTAAGGAATCAACACTTACATTTCGTCTCCATTTAATCAAATGGATAGATTAAACTCAATTTATTATTATTATTATTATTATTATTATTATTATTATTATTATTATTATTATTATTATTATTATTATTTTTTAATCTTTTAAACCGTTAATCGTTAAGCGAAAAACTATACATCACGACGAGCATTTAATTATCTTTCTTTGATGAGCACTTTAATATACTTTCGATTTTTTCCTTTTTTTTCTCACATTTTTTTACGGTTTTTTTTGTTGTTTAAGATTGCATGAAGAAATCACATGTGACTAAACACTAATTTAAATATACTAATAAAATCACATGTGATATTGGTGTTAAATCACATGTGATTTTATTACATATCATGAAAGTTTCAACAACGAGAAAAAAAAGATGAAAAACGTAAAAAATGAAAAAAAAGGCGAAAATAAAGTTTGTCGAAAGGATATCATAATGTCTGTCTACAGAAAGATAATTAAATGCTGGTTGTAACAGTATAATTTGTATTGTCTAATGATTAACGGTTCATGAAATATTTAAAATTATAAAAAATTTGTGAAATATTAAAATAATTTTATTCTGAGTCATTTATTTCTTTTTAGATGGATTGTGATGATGAGTCTTTTGGTATATGAGAAAAGTTTGGTATATAAAATAACTCTCTCATGAATATATATCGCGACTCCAACATATAAAAAGAAAACATATGTATTTAAAAACTCTTAAAATGACCATATTTATAAGATGACCATATTTATATATTCCCTTGTTTTGCAACATTTTCTTAAAGTATAAAATAAGCGGCTTAGGGTGTGTTTTAGTTGGTTAAAAATCCTTCGTTTTCTAAAATTTTATTTTATTTTATTTATTTTATTTTATTTTATTTTATTTTATTTTATTTTTACCGCAGAAAATCTGTTTAGTCACATATTTTTGATTTATTTTTAAAGAATGGAAATTTCATTTTTCAAATTATAACTAGAATTTTGGAAATAGCTCTTTATTCTTTTCTATATTTTTCCTTTTATTCTTTTACATTCCCCTGTATTTTCCAATTTTCTAAAAAGTATTATCTAAACACATTCTCTAATTTTATATCACGTTTCTAAAGATAAAAACACTTCCCTGTTTCTAAAGAAATTGAAATAGAAAATTAAAGAAATTTTTCTATAACTAAAATGATGTCATGAGAATCTATTGGGATTTTGATTCTAAAACATTATTTATGGTCATATATAGTGAAACACTTAAACACAATAGTACAACTATAATTATTGTTTGCTAGAAATCTAGTCTATAAAGAATTTCGAAATCATTGTTGAGAAAAACATATACCTGTGAACTCTATCTTAAAATGTTACTATGAGTTAACTTACGGTGCCAATTTAACAATGCGATACCATAACATGCCATCAAGAAACTTTACACTAATCTTAAAGGGAGATGATTTGCATTTTGCACACTTTATTTTTGATTGCACCCTCATATGTACAACCGATCATCCACAATACAATAGTTTAATGTATACGATTAAGTGTCCCAATCAAAAAATAGTGTGTACAAATCATTTCTCAATCTTAAAACATGTTATAATCCATATACACAATCATATTCATATATTAGCTAGAACCATTTCTTCACTTTAGCCCATGTGGGATTCCAACATTCATATTTTTCGCCGAGTAATTATAGGTATGTTTTGTTTTGATGCATTGTCTTCTCTTGAATATTGAAACAACTTCGTCATAAGCACAATTTTTGGCCTTTACTTAAAGCACTTTTAGACAACTGTGTTTAAATAAAGTGATTGTTGCATATTTAGCGAGTCATAGTGAGTGTGTGGTTATTTTCTTAGGATCTATCTAATCAGACACGACCTTTGTTGGCGTATGTGTACGACGGCACGTGCCATCCGGACTATACACCTACCCTTCGTACATACAAACCGAAGGCACTAACCGGAGGAAAAGAGAACGCCATCTATTATTCAAAGGACACCTCTTTAACCTATGAGTAAAACCATGGACCGTCGTCACGCCGCCAACCTGGATTTTCTGGGATTGCATATCACGCGTGGACTGTCACCTACTTACTGGGCTAGCCCTAGCTTGGCTCGCTTGGTCCCTAGGCAGAACAGGTAACGAGGTGTGGGTAATATAAATACCTCACCTCATTTATGACTATCAACTAACACACACAGAAAGCATTTACTCTCATTTATTTCTTTACACTTCATTCCATCGTATACTTATTCTCACGCCGGAGGTTGGTCTTGGGATCAAACCCAAGGCGAGTCTAACGTGCGTGTTTCCTGTGTGTAGGCACCAAGATCATCCAGAGGAATCGATCCCAAGGATTTTGCTGAAGTAGGACCCACTTGCAAGATTTTGCTTCAACAACCTTATTCGATAAATCTTTAGTAGTTCGTTTTTCCCACTTAGGTCTTAACAAGTCCTAAAAATCTTTTGTTGTTGTACGAGTATCATTTAAGAAAGAAAGTGGTTCAATATGCTTGGCAATTTTACTCCTTTGGATAAAGATATGTGCACTTAGACATTTCTATCTAAAGAGAGCCTAGATGTAAAAAAATACGAACACCAAAATTGTAATATGTAAATAATAGTTTATATTGAAAAACTTTGATTGGTACAGAATGCACACGTTCGTAAGAATAAGTACAAGGTTTTAAAGTATTTTTATGGTTGTACATTTTATTTTATTGACGTGAAATTATATTTATTTCGATGTCAATAGCTTAATAGACTAGTCGTATGGTGATTTTTGTGCTTTACGCATCATTTCTTAGACATAATGGTTAGGTGGGGGGTCATTTTATATTAGTCAATAAGAATAAGAATATAATGTCGATATGATGTATAAGAATTCGATTTGAATATCGTAATGATAAACTTTGGTATAAATAAGCTGTCATAACATTCAAAAACCATATTTGTAACTTAAGTATATGTAGTTAAATCGATGAATAGTTTATATATACAAATCGACCCCGGTTCAGTTCAGCGGAAATGCGATTTCTTTTGCACCTAGACAAAATGTCCGCTTTGATACTTCGTTTTATAATTTCGTATTGACGTAACCAACTTTGTTACAAACTTTTGCTTTTTATGCCAACCCAGTTTCCATTCGAAAAAACCATTTAAAAAAAAAAAAAGAAAAAAAAAAAAAAAAATCTTAGTTTTGATATGAGATAATCGTTACATGTGATGGGTTATAAAAAAACGGTGAGATAGCAAGTGAAGTGTTACTGTCGAAACCTTTGATAATCATTACATGTGATGGGTAAAAACACAACAGAAGTCGTATCAAATGCATATGCTATATGCTATTGTATGCTAACAATTTTGCCTAATAGTCACGTAGTAAAATACAAAGTTGTTTAGCTTATAACGTGGGGTTGAAAAACAAATTATAATTGAGCCCATAGTCACATGAAGGAAAGGCCCATATTCGAGTCAATGTTAGGCCCATTGGTTTAGATGATTAGTTGAATTTAGTTTTATCCCTAGCCCTTTTATCTTACTACTACTCCGGTATTTTAGGGGTGTTTATATATGTTTTGGGTTATTAGGTTGTTCGGCTTATTTGATTGTATTATTTATGTGGTAAAATCGGAAACTGAACCGAATCCAAATTAAATTAATCAAACTTGGACTATGTTAATAACAATTTGGCTGGTATGATTTGTAAGTCATGTGTACTCAGTTGTATTGATGAGAAGTAGATGCATATCTCAGGTTAAAATAATTGTATCACGGTTCGTCGGTTTGGTCCAATCCAACAAAGTATAATGACCAGTTTTGCGTAAGATCGAATTGGAATGGACCGAATCGATGGCCGAATATGAGGAAAAGGGTTGACCAAGGACTGGACCAAAATACGTTTGGTCTAGTCCGATTGGTCTAATTCGGTTTGATTTTTCGGTTCGCGGTCTTTTATACTCGGCCCTAATCTTGTATGTTTAAATAAAGTATGTTTGTATGGTTGGTTTGTGATCGCTGTTATAACTATTTAGTAGTTAGTTTAATAAAATGAGTGATGTGAAGTTGATTGAGATGGTTTGGTTGATTACATTTGCTACTAGTCTAACATAGTGAACATGCTCGATACTTCAATATTTAGGAACACTCGATTTGTTAATTCTTTTAGGAACATGCAAACCCGCATATGATATTGTATTATTCATCGTGGCAATATGAAAATATAATTTATAGCGTGACTTGAAATTAAATAAAGTAATGGAAAACGAGGAAACATTAGACTTTGAACTATCCTTTGTCTTTTCTTCTTTATGTGTACCTTGTTCGCTACTTTAAGTTATTTTATTTGCCTTATTTTAATAATTGATAACCACCAGCTTCAGATACTAGTAAAATACTTTTGTAAATTAATACACTAAAACAATGTGGTCATGTCATGTTGATTAAACTATGTAAGTAGTTTTGATATTTAATCTACGAGCCGATGACTTGCTTTAGCGCATCTAGTTTTCGGTAGAACGCAGATTCACCTGTTTTTTGTTCGGATGATCGACAAATAAATTTGAATTTCTGAAATGACTACGCTAAATTACCATTCCTGAAGAAGAACACTTCACTCGGTTTGAGAATGTGCAACGATAGAGTTAAGCCTTGTGGATTAGTTGATAAATAGGTCGGAAACCATATGGAGAAGATCATGACATGTCTTTAATTAATTATAGTGTTAAATGAGCGATATACCACAAAACTTCATGCAGCATATTTCATGTGTAGCGTAATGTATCAAAGTAAGTTGGTTGACCTCAAGTTTACTATGAGTAACTGAAAATTTGGATTGTATAACGAACCAAAGTGACATGACGTTCACAAGACATTCATCAAGCTTAGCTTTATTAAATGTTTCGAAGCAATTGCTAGATGTTGATAGTTTGAGAACATGATTCATCCGTACGATCTTGATTAACTGTTTACAGTTTTCAATTTAAGGCTCTTCATTGAACAGTTTATTCGATAAATGCGTCAAAATATTTGTGCAAGTGCTCAATTATTAAGTCGGTCCCAATTTAACATATTTGACCGTAGCGGTCTATGAAGTCATGTGCTCGAGATGTGATACATGATCAGCACTACACCATTTTATAACGCGATGCAAAATCTTTCAAAAACTAATTTAGATTTATGTATAGTAGGAGTTTTGTTTGAGTTTCGTTAGTTTTTATCCTGTTTAAAGTGGCAATACATAAACCTAAAAAGAATATATTTTGTGTTAATATTTCTATATTAACTGAATTACTTCCTTCTACAACCATAAGACTATAATTAATAACGTCTTAGTGGTTGTTAATCAACACTGAACAGCTACGTATGTAGTAATGTACCATACTACCACCATAGTTCTTGGTTGAATTTATGGAGTGGTTTTTATTCATCATGACTTTATTTGCGGCCAATTGTTTATTCATAACTTCCAGTACACTCTTAACGTACATTGTCGCTTTATTTTAAAACTCATTCTTTGTTTATATTTCTCAATTCAAACAACGTACTTTGAATATAATTAAACAGTGACATTTCTATATGTTGTTGTTAAGAAAAACAATTATTGGATGATTGGATCAAAGCAAAAAATATATATTAACCGTACAAGGAAAAAGATAATTTATTTTAAATAATATAAAAGATATAATATTACTAAACAAATAGAATATGTTAATAGGTCAGCATGATTTATTTAGAAATTTGATATGTATTAAAATGGAAAAATTAAAGTTTACAAGAAAAAGATTACATCATATCATCCATATATGTAAGCATTTAAAGATGCTTATAATTTTTTTGACTTCGGAAATTTACTACTTCAAAATTATATAGTACGGAGCACTTGATTTTATGGTTTTGACAATATAGTTGGTAGCAAATAATCTTTTGTTATACGCACATATTTTCTACAGGTTCATTTATAAGGGTTGTAACAAGCCAACAATTCCTAAATAATTAATAAAGTGAATGAGCTATATGACTACAAACATCTACCAGATAGAGAGGTGGTCACGCGACTAGGAAGTGGGCCCAAACACATGGTTCATGGTAATCAATATATTTACTTTCGGAATGCGTCTTGATCAAACTGGGGACAAGACGAGAACGTATAGAAATTGAGGTAGAATTAGATAGGAACCATAGTATACAATTACGGGTGCGTTTGGTTTGAGTTTAAGTTTGATGTGAAAATAATTTTAATATTTGGTTTATTTTTTTAATTAAAGGAATGTTAGATGGAATGAAATTTTATTCCACATTAATATGGAGGGTTTTTGGCAAAACCTGTGAAACCCACCACTTGCTTACTCTCACATACATTTAAATTTTTTTTTAAATGATACAATTTTATTATAAAATACATTTAATAATTATATTTTCTCTCTTTAAATCCCAAATCAAATCAAAATCCTAAACCAAATTCAAATCATATTTCAAACCCACCTATAAACCAAACGGACCATACATTTTACAAATTTATGTGGTTTTTAACAGCACTGAAGTGTATCATTAACTTATCAAGACATCAACTAAGAAGTTGCGGGATTCTATTATAATGTAATTGATGGGTATATTAGTGCCTCTCAAGTTGCTGGAGAACTGGTAACTTGCTAATTTGTCTTTAGTTGCAAAAATAAATAAATAAATAAATAAAATTTGGGTATGGTTAACTGGAAAAAAAAAATTAAATTGGAATTGAGTATAAGTTGAGTACTTTTATGTTATTTGCCCTTACAGATAATACATTACCAATTACAAATACAAAGTCCCATTCATATATTCATCACCAATTCACCACGAAATATTTTAGCAACGTAATCAGTAAATTTATTCTCACGAAAAATATATAACATTAAATGCTATTGCTCTTTGGAATATTTAATTACATTGTTACAAGCCGTCGCAACGAGTGAGTACCTGCAATGTGTAATTTAACTTTGTTATTTCAATCGAAATATATTTAATTCATATCTATGAGTTAAAGTGTGAAAATCCTCTAAAAGAATAAATTGGCGGGAAATCCTGACTCCTGTCTTCAACGTGTCTTTTGACGTTCAATAGAAAAGATGAATTCGGAATAAGTGTAAGTTTTCAAGATTGTAACAATCTAAACTATACTAACCCGAGTTCAACGAAAACTTTATTTGCTGTCTATATATCGTATATTTTATTTTTAAGGTTAGTCCTGAAAAAGATAGATCGTCATATTCATTGTATCTTTTTCCTAATAAAATAAAACCCTTAGTAGGGACTTTTTAATCAAATCATACCTTATTTGGTATTTTTTTTTAATTATTATTTATTTATTTTAAATATGTTCTCTTAAAAAAACCTAAATAATTCCATATTTGGCAAAAATATTTGTAAATTCGTTTTTCTAAGAAAATTTGAGCTAAAAAATACATGTGTCAAAAATTAAAAGATAAAAAGCTATGGGAAGGCGGGATATTTTACAAATATTAAAGGGTGTGTTATGTAATTTTTAAACTAACAAAAAAACACAATTAGCCGGATCAACAATCCTTGATTCCTCTCTCCCAAAACCTAAATCAAGTTCTCAGGTCCAGTTCCAAACCCTAAATCCTTGCAGAACTAAAGTCGAATATCACAATCACATAGATTCCCAAAATTAATTACAATTCAACAGTGACCCCCAAATTGAATAACCCAAATCATCTCCATCCAGATGATTCTCCACCCATACACCGTACCGTCATCTTTTGCGTCTCAATTCCACGGTTAGTGTATTGTTATTATTTGAATAATATAATGTGTGTGCTATATGTTAAATTAAGTTAAGTATAAGATAACACAATTGATTGTTAGCTTCGTAGTTGTAATTTGGATTGTGAAATCAAACACGAAGATAACATGTTCGATCAAATGCTTAACTGTAATATTATTGTTTTTTTTTCTTTGTTTATCTGCGAGTTAGCTTTTGATTGTGGTTGTGAATTTGTGATTAGTTTACACAAGTTACTTTACATATTCCATTACATATGTACAATGAATGCATATACAAAACGGACAGTGTTGAATGTTTGTAGTTATTTTTACAAGTTCCGAATTGTATTTACACGGGACTTTTTCAGTTTGAGTTTTTGACATTGTGAACTGTTTTGAACGGCATGCTAATGAAGTTGGCAATCTGTTGTTGCAGGTATGAATCTTTATGAGTTTTTGGTTTTGGGGTTGGTCTGAAGATGAGATTTATATGGCATTTGAGAAGTATCGTGGGTATATGATGGCTTTGATGGATAAGATTACGAGGATTTTGGAGTATTGTGAATACAAGTGGGAGTAAAGGTCCAAGTGAGGATGGTAATGACATTATTGCATATTTGAATCATAATGACTAAAGAGTAAAGACCAATGAACCTGGAGACACAATCCTCGCACAAGGCTTAAAGGTAACAATTTTAATCGACCTATGTTTCTAGATAAGTTAATTTTAAAACTAAATTTTAGTAGAAAGTGTTTGCAATTCAAAACTAAGAAAAGTTTATATTTTATCCTTTTGTGTAATTACCCCGCTGGCTTTTGTTAAAAAAAATATATAAGGATCTTAAACAGCCAAAACATAGCAGTTGAGCTTTACTACCTGTGTTAAAAATTACCATTTTAAACCTGTTTTTTAGCAACACCATATTGATATCGTTTAAAGTTAGGAGTCTCAAGTTTTTACCCAAGTTTATGCATATTTGTACAATCATGATGGACTAGGTCAGTAGGTTGAAATCATATATACTCTTTGAGTAGTTATACGTCCCCTTCTTTCATTTTTAATGTTTTGCTTGAATGAGCTTAGAAAGATAAACGACTATTTTTATCTACTTAAATTTGATACACTGAGTTTATGAATCACTGAGTTTTTAGTTGTTCCTAAGCTAAGATTGTGTATAAATTGCATTGTAAATTACTAGGTGCAAATAGAAAGGTTCAAACTTTGAATGATGTGAAAATTGAATAAAGTATAAACCTTTCGTAAAGGTGAGTACATACAATTGAACAAGTGATTATTGGACTTATGAATTATATTTAATTGAATATCTTATTTCATATCATTAATCTTTTGTTTATTGTTTCCAGGTTGTTGTTCAGCTATAAACCTTTCATCACATATTAAGACATAAAATCAGCACAAATGAGAAAAATCACTTCTTTGATCGAGAAGGTGGGTATCTACATACATAGTTGTCATTAATCCTCCGCATATGTCATGCTGACACGTCTCTTTTTTTAAATGTGAAGGTCCACAAGCTTGAGTGTTTGGTTTTAATTTGAACTAAAATTAGTAGCTTTCGTATTGTAGGATCATGAGGCAGCTTTTGTGATTAAGAAGCTCGGCCCACATTGTAGATACCTATCCTTGACCAACTTTAAATTGAAAAAGTTTCAAGGGAGGTAGGGAGTAAGGAGGCTAAGAAGAACTTAGGAATGATAAGGGTGCGTAGATTAGGGGTGTGCACTAGGCATTTAATAGAAAAGGTTGGTGAATCTAAGCCATTTGTTCATCAATCAGGTTGCGTGAATTATTAGTTTTATATAAGTATTACATATAAGAGAAAGAACTTCATATATGATATAACACCCTTTAGTTGTTTCATTAATTCAACCTACAGGTTTCTAGCTATACACATATAAGCACTCGCCGAGGACGCGAAAAGGAAGCATACTTTATGGTTTTTTGAGCGAAGTTTGTTCAAGGCAAAAGGTACTATCTCATGTAGTTATATTTTTTCATATACCCTATGGATCAAGTTGTAAGTTGTACCATTACGAGAGTCACATTGGAGCTTGAGAGGAATTTGATTTTATATGTATATATTAGTGCACTTTGACAGTCTAAATATAGTACTCATTATGCTTCACTTAGACAATTATCTCATGCAAAGTAGATAATAGCTGTTAACTGCCACAAGATTCTATATCATGTTTGGATTATCTAAAACAATGTTCAAACACAAGATTCAAATATTCAAAACCATTGGACTTGATATAAATATTGGTTAGAATTGGTTTGTGGTGGGTGTGATTTGTCGACCCACTGTTTGGACTAAAACCCAACAGTAAGGGTGCAAGTTAGTTTTGCTGATTTTACTCTCACATTTGCACTTTATAAAACTATTAGGATTAAATGAATTGGTACTAAACTTATTAGTTCATATGGTTTTGTGTTTGCCTTGTGTTTTTGTCGAACCCCAACAGTGGGTGTTTTTGTTTGCTTCTTTTTTCCTCAACTTGCTACTTCTCAAAAAGGGTTAAATATTTGTGTGCGCTTTTGGTTTGGTTTTACTCACTAATTGTCAAAGGCAATTCTCAAAACAACAACTAACTAATAATTGTATCTTTTTGGCTTCATAATGTTCCATGGGGTGCTGAAACACTTTGGCAGCACCTGGTGCCATTCAGGAGTTAGAGTGGCCTCAGTTGTTGCATCATAGTTATATAGTGATGAGGAGATTAACTTTATATCAATATGGATACAACCCTTTCTTTCAACATGTACACTTTTCAACCAAATCTAAATTTATAAATCTCTGGACACTGATCTTATAGTGTATATTTTGTTAGTTATGAGAAAAGGTAGCCCTTTTAACCATTTATGGGTAAACTAGCAAATTTGGTTTATGGTTTGCAAACAGGTCAATTGGTTAAACGTTAGAAATTGGTTAAAATGGACCCGGGTTGAGAATTTGTTAGGGATCGGAGGTCATTTAACATAAATTTTACTTGCATAAAATGGTTTTAGGTGTTCATTTCAAAAGTTAGATGATCCTCAGACATGAAATTTATGTGCAATTCAAGAAATGAAAAAGTGTTTGTGGGTTGGCATAACCCAACCCACCCAAGAATAACACGTTATGACATACTTTAGTGGTGGAATAATTGAACGACGTCAAATACACAGGTCCATCCATGAGATGATAGACTGATAGGCCGGTTGAGAATATCTCAGGTAAAATCGTTGGAAGCTCATAGTGTCTCATTCTTATAGAATCTCACTCTTATTAAAATTTATTCCTTTTTCCTTACTTTAGTTGTTGTTGTTTTTTTTTTTTTTTTTTTTTTTTTTACTTGGAAGAAGATCCACACACTACACTTTTATTTTTTCATGTTAGAGTAGTGTTTTAACGTCGCTATAGGCACATCATAGTTCAAATTCTGCATGGTCATTACCATTGTTTCAACCTACTGAACCTCCTTTAGGCTTATCGATTTTGTTGATGCTGATCAGAGTTATGTTTCTCCTCCATCAGTTGTAAAATCTTCACCAGAAGATGTTCAATCTGAGCCCGTAACTCCGGTTGTGACTGATCAACTAACGGTCCATCCCTCAAACAATGGAAGTTTGAAAATTGAAAATTTGGAAGGGAAAAACGATCATATGCATTATCCTGATTGTCCGCTCACTCAGTTTGACATTGATCAAATAAATTATGAAATGGTGCGTGCAACTAATTCTGACTGTCTGATTCGTTAGGTTACATTTTATACATAAGCTCTAAATTAATCAAATAACTCAAAACATTCCTTCAACTTTTAACGACCATTTTTTGTTTTTACTTTTGTTTTTTGTTTTAGCAGCCAGATATGGATCTGGAGAAGGCTTTAGAAGGTTTCTGGGATGCATCACCCGAACAACATTTTGATTCAAAGATCTTCTCGCCGTTGCACTCTCAGATGCATTCGGAGCTTGGATCTACATATATGAATAACTATGGAATGGTGAACTCTGGAAATGAACATAATGGAATGCAGAACCAGTACGGGACGAATGGTATGGACTTCTTGGAAACTTTCATGGTGGAATCAGATCAGTTTTCATATGATGATTCGGGTTATAAGGATGGCTCAGTTGCTCAAATATTGATTCCTGAAGTTCATGTCAAGGATCATGAATATAGTAGTGAGTCAGATGGTGAAGTCATACAAGTACAGGTAGATTATACTTTACTACTTATGACTTGGTCGATTTGGGTTGTGTTCACCTCAAAGGGGTCAAACAAAATGGAACTCTCCAAAAGGTTTTTTCAATGCATATAAGCTCTTAGCATGTTTTTATTATTGGAATGATTACTTCTTTTTTTAATCATTGTTAAAAAAAGGTATAAAAGTGTTAGCCCCTCAAAGTCTCAAACCAACTCGGCTTGCTCCTAACTGTACCAAAAGTTATGTGTTTTGACCCATAATCCCATATTATAAAAAAGTTTTTTTTATGTAATAGTTAGTAATGATGAAATGGACACAAAAAATGCTTATGGCGACCCAACTGATCCCAGCCCATTCTACTACAAATGACGTGTTTTAACTTGACCCTCCAATGTTGCCCCACATCTATACTCATTTAAAACTCAAAACACGCATCTTTATATATAATTTTGTTTATGTTAAATGGTGTTGTTATTCATTATGATCTGCAGATGCAACAACTTATTCAAATTAAAATTAGTGTGTGTAAGATGTGATTACATAATTTATATTCTTCATGAAAACTCTCTTTTAGAGGTGGTAAGATGGGTGGTTTATAGGTGGGTTGATAATCGGTCAAAAACGGTTAACATCCTATTAGGGGTACGAAAGAGTTGGATCTGGTCAGGATAATTCATCAACTCCTTTTGTCAGTTTACCCATGAACCTTAATAATAGTTTGGTTGGTGCTTTAAGTTGTTAGAAATTGTTTTGGTGATGTGTAACATCATCTGTTTACCCATGTCAGAAACGGTTGAGTGCGGAAGTTTTCTAATACGTTTAATCAACATCCTTTGGTTGCAGTTCTTTGATACCAGTCGTCCATATAGTTAGTAATTTCGTTTTCCTGTTTTCATTGTGGATATAATGATCTCTATAGTATTATTTTACCGGAAAATGATTTAGATGCCTAACTCATGTGCCTACTTTTATGCCTAATCCATTCATTATTTGACACATGGATTCCATAATTTCTCTCTCCT
Source organism: Artemisia argyi (assembly GCA_030686995.1). Classification (NCBI taxonomy): domain Eukaryota; kingdom Viridiplantae; phylum Streptophyta; class Magnoliopsida; order Asterales; family Asteraceae; genus Artemisia; species Artemisia argyi. The sequence continues at coordinate 75,411,223 of CM060699.1, forward strand.
CAAACTTACCATTGATCTTGCCAAGTGTATGGTGATGTTTGTTAGGCATAAAATTAGGCATGCCAATTAGGCATGCCAATCACTACTCTATTTTACCAGGGTTAAGCCGTCTTTCGGTTTGTGCATCAAGTACATATTTCAAGGAAGTTTAATAAGAGGTACTTGGACAATCGTGGTAAGTTTTACCAAACTCTAGGCAGTACTCTATCCATTTCTTTGGGGATGGACATTTGTTGGTGTCGTATGGCTTGCTGGTGCAAAGAAGTGTGTACGTGCATTGTTTTGGTTCTCTTTATTAATTAATGGAAATGATCATTAGTAAAGTTGAATTACAATTGTAATGATTATATCTGAATAACTTGCAGGAAAAGTTTCCTGAAAGAAAACCCGATATGGGGCAATGTTATATGGTTTCTTTTTAGCTTGCGTGGACTCATATGCCTTGCTGGTTGGTTTCAGAACTAAGGAAAACTTCTCAAGATGGAAATTATTGCAAAATTATTAGTTTAAACATTTTGATACAAAGTCAGCCTCCAAACGAGAACCCAAAAAAAAAAAAAAAAACGAAGGGATGTATTATCAAACATGAAAAGTGGTTACGAATAGGCCTAATAAACCCCAATTTACAGCATTTCAAAAAAGTTTATTTTCATATTCTCATTGAATGCTAAATCACAAAATTACATTCATTATCCTGACTACAACTTTGAAAGTGCGGTGCATTATACCATGACATCCATTATTGGCTAGGTTAAGATACAAGTCACTCTCATATCTCTTTTCTAAAATTTAATCCCTATTGAGTATGATCTCTTTCTTTTGGTTACAGGATGAAGTGGAGCAGTAGCCTTGAAGAGGGTTGAAGTTGATGTATAAAACTTCTAACGTATATATTATAAACTTTCTTTAGTATCGATTGCGAAAAGTTTAGGATAATTTGTTTGATAGCAAAAGGTTTAAGTGTATTTTAAAAGTTTATTATGGACCTGTAAATATAATCTTTACTAAGAAAGTTTATAATTTTTTAGGTAATTATGATATCACATTGTTTTGTGTTCTAGAAAGTTTTAGAGAATATGGTCACATTAACTCGAGACTTTATAGCTACTGGGTTTATATTGAATGAACTACAGGTGTTCATCATTTACATGATAGTGTGTATTGTAGTAGTGCATTATTTTCTCATCATTTAATAGTTTAATTAATAGTTAGATATACAGTGGTTTATTACTTTATTGTGGATCATGCCATTTCATGCAATACAGAGAGATCCTTGATGTCAAAGACAACATCCTTTAGTAGAAAGTGTTTGTGTTTTATTTTGTCGTTTCTTGAAGACTGACATTAATTTATAGGGTGAAAGAAACTTGCAAGAAGGAATGTGATCATGCAGTGGGTAAATACTACCCAAAGGGTGGTCAAATGAAGTATATATAGTGCCAGGAGATATGTAGCATTCTACAATTCTTGGATGAGTATATATACATGAAGTGATAGACGTGCTTCGTTTTTTTTATTGTAAAACTATACAAATTTATATAAGTGTATTAAAACAAAGAATCTTATAAGAATTTTTTACATCTTTGGTTATATGTTACAATGGTTGGTTTTCGTCTATGATTGTTTATGTTTTACTGCTTTATCAATGAAAAAATTGCAATATTGTTTATTACATTATTTATGTTCTCTTTCTAAGTTGACATTTTACACTACAGTTTAGCATTTGACAAAAATTGTAACGTTGTTACGATGTTACTGTTAGAGCATTGCCTCAACAACATTATTCCGACATTCTCCCATCGCATATATACAGTTAACCGGTCAACCAGGGTTTAGGAGAATTAGGTCATGAGTTCAACTTTAATTTCCGGCTATCACGTACATCAAATATAATTATAAATCAAAATTAAAAATTATACCTAAAACAAAAACTTAAATTAAGCTATTTAGTTTTTAATAAATAAAAATATATTAATGAAAATTTTAGGAAAAACCCCGCGCGTGCGCGGGCATTATAACTAGTATACCTAACAAAACAATCTTCCTATTTCCTATCCTATGACTGTTCACGAGAAAGAAATAGATGCACACAAAACAAACAACTTGTTAGTTGTGTGGTTCAGGACTTCAGGTCCATTCAATTGGTCTCTGAGACCCGCATGCTACTTTTTTTATCATCTGAAGGTGTAAAAAACTTAAGGAAATCTTGATTACTAAGCTAGCCCAATTTGTTAGATGTACACGTGTTACATGATATTATGTATAACAAACACTTCTCATTATCCGTCCAAATATTGTCAAATGCATTTGGATTAAAAAACAAATATTAAAGATGTGTTAAGATTGTTGAAGAGGATTAATCACTCACGTCATTGGTCAGCAATGGGTGGAAAAAACTATGCACGTGTTTTTGACCATATAAATTCGACATTGACCGCCACTAGTCAAACTTCTATGAACACATTTACTACTATTTTTATAGCTTTTCATTAAAACAAGACGTCATCGCCCAACTTCTTTGAAGATTTCTTTCAAAACATTTAATCAAAATTCAGTTAAGTATCTTTAAATTTGGATAGTTACACTCTGTGTCTCAACCTTTTATTTATTGGTGTACTTCCCTTGAACGTTCTAGAAAATAGTTATATGCACGTACCCATGGGCCATGACCCATCGCAATATTCCACCTTGTTATTCATAGACACCAAGAAAAGTTTACTTTAAATTGGATAGGTGTATTTTATTAGACTACGAAAGTTAGCTCAAGTTCGAGTATGGGTTTGAGGGCTATTGTCGAGTGTGAGTTTGAGGGTCATTAAGGTTTTTATGCATGCATGATGTATCTTAATGTATGCCGTATTAATTACATATTAGAATGGTACCCGCGTAATGCGGCGACGGATATCTGTGACTATATTTTGCATTATTTGGTTATTCGGTTACACATTTAGTTGTCTTTATGTTTTATTAGTAGAGATGATTAAGTTAAATAATTTTAGTTTGAACAACTAATCTTCTTCCTAACCAACTTTCTAATATGCTTCTTAACCAATTAATTTTGAAATCCTTCCATAACAAACTTTCTAACCAACTTCCTAATATGTTTCCTAATATCTTTTTTTTTCTTCACATTCTATCTCTAAAACTGCATCGTTTAGTCCTTTATGTGTACTCGTTACCTACTGAACCTGGATCGTTAGTACTTTATACCAACGGACATTAGTCCTTCATGCGTTTTTAAACATTTTATACGTTTTAATCCGAATTTGAATGTTTTTATACGTTTTCACCCGTTTTTATAGGCATTCGGTTGCTTTTATACGTTTTCTTGCGTTTTTATCTGTTTTGATAAGTTTTTGTACGTATTTATTCATTTTAGTATGTTTTTGAGTGTTTTTATCCGTTTTATACATTTTTATCCGTTTTTTTGTATGTTTTTATACATTCTTATTCATTTTTATATGTTTTATCTATTTTAATCTGTGTTTGTACATTTTTATCTTTTTTTTTCTATGTTTTTATCCGTTTTGTACATCTTTATAGCTTGCATTAAGGCCAAGCAAGGTTTAAAACTTAAAAGTACGGAAACGAGCCTCGAGGCGAACCGAGGCGTAAGGTCGAGGCGTAATTAAAAAAAATATATATAAAAATTATATGTCTTTTAAAAAAATACTAAACATTAAATAAAGTTCATAATCAATCAAATAACATAATTTGCATCATCTTCCAACTCCTCATTCTCATCCGCACGATAATCTTCAATGACCAAATCATCTTCGGATTCCTCTCAGTCAAATTTATTTCAACACTTTTTCTCTTCCTAGATGCTCCACTTGCACTTGCCTCACCACTTGCACCCCCACCTCCCTCCACATCTTCATTTGGATCGGCTATCCACTCATCGTCCGACATCACATTTTCAGCAACTAGGGGATCTTCATCTTCTTTTAGATTGGTCTTCCTCAAGAATTTCTGCTTTAACTTCCTATTATACATGATATAAACCAAATTATTCATCCTTTCGGTGTTCAACCGATTGCGCCTCTTTGTATGCACTTGATTGAACGTACTCCAATTACGTTCACAAGCCGAGGCGGAACACGTGAGACCTAAAACTTTGATTGCAAACGCTTTGAGTTCCGGGGTATCATTTCCATATTCACCCCACCATTTAACTATATATGCAAGATGTTTATAAAAATTCAGTAAATAAAAAATTAGTAAAGTATATTAGTATATATAAAAAACCAGTAAATAAAAATCAGTAAATAATTACCTGGTGGACGTGTCTTATACGTGGCCAATGATCCCCTATATCCAAGCAATCCCCTTTTTTCTTTGTAATCGATAAGTTGATTTTCAATTTTCAAATAAACACTCGTATCCTTGACGAGTCTATCCATCACATCATACAAACCTCTCTTGATCTCACGATGCTCAGAAACATTAGGACTCCACCGAAATTGTGGATTTAAATAATAGGCAGCTACATGCAAATCACGGTGCATTTGATTTTCCCACTTTTGATCAATGATGTCCCATATCTTTTATAAGAAGCCTCATTGTTATTCAAATTTTTGCAATTTTTTCTTTGCACGTATCCATAGCTCCATAAATAAATCCCATTGTCGGTGTTTGCTCCCCATCAACAAGCCTTAGAACCTCAACAAGTGGCATTGTGGTTTTCATAGCATAAACCACACCAGGCCAAAAATGGTGTTCATCCATGATTATCTTTCTTATTTCTTTACCATCGTCCTTCTTAGCCCAAGCACATGTCTCCATTCATTTGAAACAAACATTTGTTGTAAAGCATTCCTCGATTCATAAACACTTTGTATGGTCAAAAATGTCGTGGCGAATCTTGTAGCAGCAGAACGAAGAAGATCTTTCTTTAGATGCTTGCGAGCTAAACTCAACACCCATTGATGATTATAAATAAAATTGCTCACTTTTTTTGCTTTAAGCAAAGCATTCTTATGTTGTGGCAATTCCCCGATTTTTTCAAGCATCAAATCGATGCAATGAGCGGCACATGGGGTCCAATACAAGCTTTTTCTTTTGTCCATTAACAATTCACCGGCGGCTTTGTATGCACTTGCGTTATCAGTCACCACTTGAACAACAATGTCTTCACCAATTTCTTCAATAACATCGTCAAGCAACTCGAAAAGCTTTTGAGCATTTTTTATACAAGCTGATGCATCAACTGTTTTTTAAAAAATAGCACCGTATTGATTGTTGACCAAAATGTTGATCAAACTCCGGTTTCTCATGTCGGACCAACCATTTGATAAAAGAGAAACCCCGGTTGTCTTCCATGTTGCTTTAATATCATCCACTATCAAAGTGGTTGTTTTAACTTCTTCTTTAAGGATCAAAGTCTTTAACTCATGCATCATTGGGGCCTTCAATCCCCTTCCAAAGTTCCCAACCGAACGTAACATACTAGCAAATGAAGGGCTAGTAGCTACATTAAATGGAATTCCATTCTCATAAAAGAATCTACCGATATCCAAGCAAACTTGGTTTCAATGTTCTTTAGCACTCACTGATGTCATTTTTTCAGTTCCTTCTTCGCCATCTTTTGAACTCCCCGCAAGCCGGTCTATCATCCGATCCATTGGTCCTCTAACACCCCTATCGGTATTGACACTTCCAGTACTATAGTAAGCTCCACTTCCCACACTCTCTTCAAAGTTGCGTTGGCTAGCAAATTTCATGTCTTGAAAAGACATCAAGTATTGTGTTATTTCATCATTGACTTCCGTGGGCACATTAAGACAAGGCGTAACATCTTTATTTGTACCCGCAAGATGATCTTTCATTCTCTTCACCCCTTCTTTAATTATTTTGCTACAATAGTTGCATTTTATATACTTATATCCTTTTTTCCCCTTGTGGCGGCACATTCTCTTCTGTCCCATACTTCCATGCAGGATCCTTCCTTGCATTTTTGCTAGACATATTCAAAAAAAACTGCATTGAAACATTCAAAAGTTAAACAACAATATAATCATCAATAAAAACTGCATTGAAACATCTTAAAAGATCCAGTTTGTTTACATCCTTTTTGTTTATGCATACAATCATACCACTAATATATCCAAAGCATTGAAACATCCAATTTGTTTACATCTTGGTATATCCATACCACTAATCATCAATAGTCAAAACAACAATATAATCTTCAAAAAAAACTGCATTGAAACATCCAGTTTGAAACATCCAGATTGTTTTTTGTTTACATCTTCTGATCCAAAGCATCATGTAATTTCAGTTTGTTTACATGATTACATCTTAAATATATCTAATAACTTAAATATCAGTGTGCAGGTGAAGTCATGAAACCATAAAAAAAGTTAGAACAAGAGAAACATACCTGACAACATATCTTTCAATCCTTCCCGTGGATGGATGGAGTTGACTGATTTGGATCAGAACATGAATATTTGATAAGAAGAGAAGAGAGCAAATATTATTAATTGGATTGGATATGATTTAATTGGATTGGATATGTATTAATTGGATGTATATCATGTATTTTGACTCCAATTCTTGTCGGCTAAAAGATTTGGCTCCAAGTTTCCCACCAATTAAGGTGGACCCCCAAAAAATGGCCCCAATTTTCCCACCAAAAAGAATAATACGCCTCGACCCTGAGGCGCCGCCTCATATGCGTTTTATGACCAATTCGCCTTGAGGCGCGCCTCAGACCGCTTTTTTATACCATGAGGCCATGGTTATTGAATACATAACTTGGAGGCTAAGTGTCATAAATATGGCTAAAATATAAGCAATTAGGAGTAAATGACCGGGCTTGGGAGTGATAGTACATAAATCCACACTTAAATGCAACTTTCTAGCTCAGATTCTACCAACCGTGCGGCTGGGGTTCTCAACCTGCAGTTGGTGTGAACCTCAGGTTGGCGGAACTTCTGTGCTACTTTTGCGCGCGTCTTTTTTTCTTCCTTAATAAGCTTTGTTTGTTGCGCGATCGTGATTCCTTCTTTCTTTTAATCAACAAGGTCTTCCCGACGTCTTTGCTTATGGATGAAATCTACATTTGTGCACATACGATTGATTTGTCAACTTTTCTTTGTCTTCTCGTTATTTCCCTTGATTTAGTTGTACCTGAATCTAAATACATCTTTCATATCTTGTAAGCGTAAAATGCTCATAAATACAATCAAATAATATGCACAAACATACGAATAACGCGACTAAAATATGTACAAAATGAGCGTTATCATTAACCTCATTTTTGCAAGAGTTATCATTGGGGTTCATTCAAGACTAATTAAAGTGTTATAAGTTTTTTTTGGACGGCAATTGTGGCTACATGGTCCCTAACCCAGAAGGTGTAGCGAGCCCACACAACCAGGTTGGGTCCAGCCCAAAAAGCAATGAAACCCTTCCCTTTACGCACGCGGGAGAAAACCCCTATCGCCCTAGATAAGACTCGAACTTGAGACCTTGCCTAGGAGGGTAAAACCTCCATACCGCTAGACCAGAGGGCCTTTGGTAATTAAAGTGTTATTAGTGCTTTGGAGTAATCAAGAATTGTTCAAGTAGTAATTATGTTCTTCCCATAATTTCAAGTGCTCTAGGCATATCAGAATCATTTATTTTGCATTTTACGGCCCAGGTTTGTAAGATGAAACCAAGCTATGTGTTAAGTGAAAATGGTGTAGCTCACGGGTTAGGTAACGAGCTTCTCATTCCCATCATTTGTTATCAGTTTAGAATGACCTCAAAGTAAGAGTCCTTTGTAATAACTATATGTAGTCCATGATATGTGCGTGTATAGTTACACGTTTTAAAGGGGCGTTTGGAATAAACCCATTTTGCGTTGAAACATATGCTTCCGCTTATGAAACTCATGTACAATTATTGTATGTTTTGATTATGATATATAATTCAGAGTTTACATGTTATTAGAAATATATATAATTCAGAATTTAGTTTTTGACGTTTTGGGTACTACAAGCTGATATGACGTATAGGGCAAATCCTATATGGCATATTCAGTATTAAATAAAAAAAAAAAATATGAGCGTGTTAATTTGATGCAAATAAGATCAGTGTTTTGCACCACAAATAAAGCACTTCCCATAAAGGGAGAGGATGCATCTATGCAAAGTAATCCTGGCTTAGTTTGACTAATAAGAGAGTAAACATGTTACTTGATTAGAGAAACGTACACACAGATTATGGATCATATGAATACTTTCGTTTGATGTTATATTAAAAGTATGAATGTCCTAAGTTTGGGAAAAGAGTTTTGGCCTTGGCTAGAGGCATTTAGCAAAGTAGTTTTGGGTAGGTGTTTTGTAAAACGGTAGGACTCGTTTTGGTATTTCTTTAAGTCCAAACCTTGCTGCGAGTTTACATAATAACTCAATTATCATATTCATTCATGTAATGAAAGAACCGCATTTGCCAGGTAAGATGAAAGCCGATTTTCAAAAATGGAGCTGATCATAACAGAAGCATGACGTGCTGCCGGCGTGCTGGCACATCAATAGCGAGCCAGGACCAGTTATGGTCAGGCTTGTTTTTTTGCTAACATTTGTGATTTTATGTGTTGTGAACATTTCTTTGTGATCGTTAAAACATAAAGGAGATTTAGTAAATATTGCACCAACAGAAAAGAATATATTATGGGAAAGGAGTGCAGATGAAATCTTTCCATATATGGGTAAAAAAACTTGATCCGGCGGCGACACGACTCCTAAAGATGGCTAGAAATCACATGTCCCAACAATATAGCTCGGATATCAATGTTTAAGGTACCAAGCTCGAGGCAGTCATGTTATTTTCCGTCGTAGATTAGCGGGATCCTGCACACGTGATCAGGGTAAAACGACAAAAAACTTAACCTATAAATGACATTGGACCATTTGAACTCAGGTTTTTTGCACACACTAAAACTCTATTCTCTCAACTCCTGATTTCTAAAAAATATATACACTTACTATCACGCCTGATGTTGATTGTACGTGAGACCCCATCTCATGATGAGACTAACGGTGCTCTTTCTTAGCAGATACTTTATCGTGAATCCAAACCATCTTCGAGCAACAAGCGATGCCTTCTAACTGATTGTTATAGTAAAATAATACTACTAAACTCTGTATATCAACAACACACAAGTAACTTAACTACATGCAAATCAAATCAACTTGCAATCTTGCATGCTTACGATATGATATCGAGTTAAAACATTATTTTAGCTTTTGACAAATAAAATTTCGTTAATTTGATAGTGAAAAAAAAAAGAAGGAAAAAGAAAAAAAAAAAAAAAAAAAAAAAAAAAAAAAAAAAAACCGTAAAGAGAGTCAAATTTGGCAGAATAAAGTCATAAACCATTGTATTTAAAAATACTCCAGTCCATGGTGTGGAATCTACCTACGTGTTTCCTCGAAATATTTAGAGCAACATATATATACCCATGTGGTAAATTAACTACTAAAGCTATATCGTTTGTGGTTCACATTCCTAATGACTTTCCAACTAAACAATTAACATTACATGTCTTCACTTTTCAGCTTGCTTCTATACATGTTCGGATGATAAGTGGATGTCTGTCTAGTTTTGCTATTTAACTATTTTACTTTTTTGAAAATAAAAAATAACACTAAAGTGTACGTAGAAATTAGTGATTTTAGATATTTCATGTCCACTTTACAAGAGACAACGATGATTAAAATCTCATTGATGAGTGCAGTGCAATAGATTTAATTTACATGGTCTAATGATATACGTGAGATGGTTAATTGATTATGTTTCCAGTCAAAATGTTGCGGTTTCATGTCACACAAAAAGCGAATTAGTAATTTTGTAATTTCAAACGTTGAGGACAGCAAATTGACTTAATTTCTTTGTGAGAAACGCAGGAATGAATCATTACGTACATTGTCACTACATCGAGCTGTACGTATAACTGAATATATTGTTAAAACGCAACAATAATGTAACCCAAAAAAGCGGTATTGTATAAGAGCATCGGGAACACTCCCCTCACTTCAAATCCCTTCATTCACAAACAACCAATCCCCTTATGCCACATCACTCTCCCACTTTTTCCTTCATTCACTCACTTTTTGTTGTCATCACACCCCTCACCCTTCACTCACTTTTTCCTTCAATTTTTAATGCATTGCAACGTTCCAATTTCAAACGTTTACATGTGGTAAACCTCCTCGCAACAGTGCCTTGCCGTGCGGTGGGAGAGCACCGGCGGCGGTGTTCCCGCACGGGAGCCACCCCGTGTCGTGCCTCCCGCACCCACCGCCAACGCTCTAAGAATTTATATAACTAATTATCTGTAAACCAGAGTCTAAAGTTTAATTATATATAGAAGTAATAAAATAAAAGAAATGCTCACAAGAGCCTTAAATGGTTGTAGATAACAACAAACTTTACGTTAAAAGTAATGAGAATATGAGTAATGAGGAGAGTGACTTGAATTGGTGTGTATAAGAAATAAAGAAATTGTTAATGATTTTTGATAGACTTTAAATAATTTTATTTGAACAGTGTGTATTGTTTTAACGTACCTATAAAATAAAGATACTATTAAAAATATAGAACTTAATTTTGTTCTACAGAAAAATATAGAACTTAATTTTGGGGTAACTTTTTTTGTATTATGATCAATTTAATTTTATAAAATAATAATACTATAAAAAGGTATTTTTAACAAATTATAAAACATATTACAGTATATTTTTAAGATCAATCCTATTAAGAAGTAATGTGAGTTCTTTTTCTCTTTCAAAGAAATACAAGGATATTTCTAAATTTAAAAATTTGTAAAAAGTTATGAAAGCGTAAAGTTTATTATACTTATGTTCAAATAATTGATTTATTAGATTAACACATTTGTTACACTATGATGTTACCCTAAGTCCAAAAGAAAAATAAAAAGTTTATGTACATGCATAGTTTTGTTTTTTAAACAAATCTTATTCAATTTTCTTCGATCACACAAATTCAATTTATCATTCAAATATCATACTTTTGTCAAGTCAACAAAATTGAGTGTGGTTGGTTAATAAAAAAGAATCAATGTGCCTTTCTTCATTTGGATTCTCAAGTACATTTTAGTGTATTATATTAATTTTATTTATTTATTTATTTATTTATGTATTTTTTTTATACGTTTGATGTAAAACTTACCAACGTTCTTACAAGTCTTCGCAACTCACTTTGGAATGTGACTATGACCTCTGAAATTAGAAATTCTTATTTGACCTAGTTTTTGTATGTCTCCTGTTTTTTGATTTATTTCAATCAATTCACTTGGCGTGTTCCTCAATATGATCGGGATTCATAACTTCAAATTTACCACAAATGATAGGACCCCAGTTTATGAAAAATATGGTAACTTACCAAACGTTGAGTAAGTATATTTGTATATAGTTATCATTTATCAAGCATACTTATTTATGGCAACGACAAGGACTGATTATTACGGAGTAGTTTAGTGCTATATGAGTGACATATTACGTGATTGCAATAACTAGGATTATTTGAACTTTAACTAACTAGATTACCTTTTTGAACGGCAAAAAGCTTTTTAGAAATTGCTCTAGCGAGAAGCTTGCAAAGGACAGGATTACACAGTTTGAAAACCAACTGTTAGTAGTTATGTACTAACAAACATGTTGTTGAGAGTGAAAACGTGATCACCCAAGAACACGAGAAGAAATTTGAAAACCCTTGAGGAAGAAATCTAGTCGATCGACTTGATACACGGCCACACACACATGTATATCCCTCTAAACGTTACGTTTTATAAGTAACAAAGATTACTGTTGATGCATAATCTGGCGCGGGCTGGATTTGACGACTCTCCCTGGGCCGTTCGTCGTCTTCTCAAGCCCTGAGTAGACCTGTCAACAAAGAGAACCCGTTAGGAGTGGACCCGAGGCCGTAGCCCCGGGATCCACCTCCGACGGTCAAGTTAGTCTCCATGCGATATAGCATATAAGAGTTAGGTTTAGGGTAACCTGTTGTGTTCTATTAAGAAGGGAATCCCAACCCTATATTTATAGGGCATGAATTAGGGTTTAGGCGTAGAGTGGGCCGCTGTCTGCCGGGCCGGGTCCATTCCAGACTATACGTCCACAAGCCCCCCAAGTCTAGTGTGACATAGTGCATGGCTATGTTATGCTAGACTTAAGTTCTGTTCATGGCCACGTAGGTCCAATCAATCATGACGGCATGGCCCATGTGTGCGCAACTCAGGTGTGCGCATAGGACGGAATATACTGCGCAGCCCAAATGCGATAGTGCGCACTGGTTGTCCCAGAGGCGCAGTCCTGTTTATCCCATTAGACTATATCCGAATCTGTGACCTTGTAGGCGCGTCCGTGGTGACCATGTTCCATCCTGAGTAACACCCGTTCTTACATGACGGGGAGGGATGCGCATATGCTAGGTTTCCCGCCACAGTATGACAGTAAAGACCCCGTAAGAAGAACACGTAGTTCTATAGTTGGGGTAACACTAACATTGCGATTGTGAGAGTCTCACAATGGTGAAGGTGGATCTCGTATGCTGCATCCTGGGTAAGGGCGTACCTTTTGTACCAGTAGCGATGCAACATGGTGCGACAGAAGACGTGCTTATGTGGCAGAGGTGCGCGCTGTGCGCGACAAGGTACGAACATTACATCCGTCTTTACAACCGACAGAGGACGTCTCCCCTGCGGCAAGATGGTGCGAATATTTAAATCCGTCTTTGTACCGGGCTTGCAATACCTCTTACGTACGATCTGCTTCCAAATATACCTGAGTGACGCGTACGGAAACAATGGTATTATATACTATGGTAGCTACCAAAGTTTGATGGTGCTACTCTTGTAGGAGCATTAAACTTAGTTATTTAAATCCTGAAAAATACTTAATGCAAATATTAAAAGTATATGCCGCGAATCGCAACATATAAAATTTAATGAAGTAAAAGATTAGCGCGAAGCAATATATAGCGCATAGCATGTAAAAGAACACATAAGAGAAGTAGTAGTGCGAATTACGCCTATCGTGAGGTTTTACAAACTACATAAATAATGAATTGTTGTTTCAATCGCACCGTGACCGTGACCGCGACTAATAGTTTCAATCGCACGCACAAACGCAAATGGACGTATCGTGACCGTATAGAATCGAACGTTTGTGGATGATCGCAGATGACCACGGCCTTTGTCCAGTGCGCTCATGGCGATTGACTAGCATCGTGGTGCCCGTACATGACAGTGCACTCATGGCGCCAATCTGCGAAGATGTCCGAATGCACGGCCTAACGCGGGTAGATTTATCATGACTGCGTTGTTCGCGGCTAAAAGATAAAGTAGGTCCGATCGTGCGAACTTAGTGCGGTTATAGGTAAAATCGTGTTTACCAAGTTTAAGAGATTTACATAAAATCTTCTGAATATTTAAAAGATAACATATCTTACCGATTTAAAAGACACGCGCCAAAAAATTTTGGGATATATTTTTAAATTGTAGAAAATATAGTAAACAGATACTGTTTGAAAATATTACTACGAATATCTTACGCGTTTAATATTCATAACGATTATCTAGAATGAACAACTTTGTACGTATATAAAAAAATATATATATGTGCACTGTGCAATATTATATTTGGAACATAATCTACAAAATTCTATAATAATTATTTAATATATACCGCATATATATGGGTATTCTAAATTAATATTATACCGCATCGTGGTGCCCGTAGCCCATGCGATATTTTAAATATGTATGCCATAGCATGTGGTAGTATCTTATTAAAAAGATCAAAATATCTTATCAAAAAATATATTTTAAAGTTACCGGCTTTTGAACTCGATGGTTGCTTTCCGGTGATGGGAGAGCACGAAACTTGTCGTGGTCAGTCCCACGGATGGCGCCAACTTGTTGATGCATAATCTGGCGGGGCTGGATTTGACGACTCTCCCTGGGCCGTTCGTCGTCTTCTCAAGCCCTGAGTAGACCTGTCAACAAAGAGAACCCGTTAGGAGTCTACCCGAGGCCGTAGTCCCGGGATCCACCTCCGACGGTCAAGTTAGTCTCCATGCGATATAGCATATATGTAACACCCCCAATTCAATGATGCAACGGAATTCAAACTGGGTGTTACTCGACGGCACAATAGTCACAATAATAGAAAACGAACTCTAATTGAGTCGTTTAAAAAGATTTATCATTCAAATTATATAAATATCAGAGATTACAAAATGAGGTCCCAGATAGTTCCATGTTTACAAATTACATTAGATGAATTTTCGAATGATAATAAAATTTATAGCCCTCTTGAATGTCCGTGCCCTTCCGTGGAGTTTGTTTAATGGTTGAACACAATATGTTGGTAGTGTGAGTTAATTAGCCTCGAAAACGATGGGCTACGTTGTTATACGCCCATAAAACGTATTATTACACTACGCTCATGACACCAAAACGTTAACGGGTACCAATATCAATCGGCGGAGTTATCCCGGTAGATACTTTGCCGTCATACCTATGTCTCAAATATTAATGCATTTGTTTGAATTTAGTCAAAACAAATGGGATTCGTCAATCCCAATAGGCCTATTCACAATATTCGCGCTCACTATTACTAGTGATTAAATGGTTCATGATAAGGGATATTGGATTGGCAAGGATGGTACTTAGTGATAATAAAACAATCGGATAGCATATAATTTCAAAGCATTGTGTTCGGTTTAAAATAGCATGTATTCCCCCCAAGGGTTTGTAAAACAATTAAGTAATGGAAAGTGGGGCTATAAACTCACCTTAAGTTATATAGCAAGTAGTGAATGTGATGGTCGAATCGCGAAGGTTTCTACGAGCAACCTATAATAGAATGTTGCGACTTATGATTGGAGTAAAGAATATGAAGAATTGCCTATATATGTCTTGCATTTAGTCCATGATGTAGAACTTAGTATAGTGTAAGTCTTTGAAAAGAAATGGTTTATGAAACATGTATAGTTTATATATCGCTTACTGATGAGGCAAAAAATGAACCACTTTTAGGGGGTCATTTAAGCCCCGGAATTGAATTTATTTGATCAAAGATTGCCCTAAATCGTTCCTTTTATGATTTTAGGTACTTTGGGAGTGAAATCTGGAAAAGGAAGCAAGTCGGACGTTTTTGGAGCATAAAAGTGAAGAAAACGCCAAAGTCTTAATTTTCCTTGCTGGGAACAGTAGGTGACGGCGTCAAGAAGGAATTTCTGACGGCGTCAAGAGTAATTTTCATGACGACCCAGTACAGAATTGACGGCGTCACAAGATAGGGCGTCAAGAGTAAAATGCATGACGGCCTGGAAAATGCTAACACATGACGGCGTCAAAAGTAGATCAAGGCAGTCCGAGAAGTATTTTGGCGGCGAGATGACGGGGTCACAAATTTTGTCTTGACGCCGTCAGACCCTATTTCCTATATATAGTTTTCTAATTTTCACATTAAAAAGAGAGAAGTTTTGAAGAAACCCTAAGTACGAAATTGGTACGAATTTTACAGGTTTTTCAAGGGTTCTAAGCCCTTGATCCCTTTCATGTGTAATTGAGATAAGTATTCTTTTAATTCAATCAATATGTCTATGTGTTGGTTGTCTATATCTTGTTCTTGTCTTAATTCCATCATGCTAGGCTAGATCTATCTTGTGTTTGCTTGGATCTAATGAAACCTAGATGTTAATTATGTGTTGATTACTTGTTTATGGTTGTATTGAATGAATGATTTCGATGTTAGGCTTAAGAAAACTGGCAGACTTCCAAATGGTAACATGCTTGAACGTCTTAGGAAACATGAACTGACGTGCACTAGGTTTTATTGGTTGTATTTAATGCATGAGTAAATTCTAATGATCCCATGTTAGGAGCTTCTTAGCCGGCTCGACATAGGAGTGAAGTAGGCACTCATAGGATTGGGGAATTAAGTGCGCCACCCCATGAATGGTATTAAGGAATACAATCCGTCATCCACGCAACTATAACAAGTAATTAACGTGTAAAAGATATCTAGGGAGTAGTGAAATCTAAGTAAACACATTTTCTCCACTTATTGCTCACAACCTTAGTTAATTTAGTTTATTTTCATTTCTAGTATTTTTATTTTGATTGCATCTCTAGTATTGGGTTAGTTGAATAGCAACTAATTCCGCCCAAATCCTTCAAACCCGAGATTTTTACTTGCTTTCTAAAAAATATAAAAATACAAAAATAATCATCTCTCACTTTTAGAACTAGTATTTAGGTTTTCTAATCCTAGCGACACTATTCCTAGCTGAACGATCAATCCCCCGGTACTTGTCACTATACTATACTACAACGATCAGGTACACTGCCTGGTGGGTGTTGTAAGCTTCTCAAGATCCCTTGAGAGGTAAAGCCTGGTGCGATTCCCACGTATCAAGTTTTTGGCGCCGCAGCCCGGGGAATAGTTATTGTCTAGGTTAGAATCTCTTTTTATTAGGTCTACTTGCTAGATTCCTTTCTAGTAAGATTTTATTTTTATTTTTAGGTTTTCTTTAGTCTATCTTATTTCTTTGTGTCTTTGTTCGTAACTCTTCACCACCTGCCATCATGGCAAACGACGAATCCTTTAACCTTAGGATCACTAGGAGTCGTAGTTCCACTAGAAACCTTGTCTTGCCTTATGCGGAACCTGAAAGAGAAATGCATAGATTAAGACAATATCACTCAACTTCTGAACCATCTAGCGTTGCCATCGATTTTGATGCACCCCTTTCTGAAGAAAATTCAGAAAATCATGTTACAACCCCTAACTCCCAACTCAACGACGAGATGAGTACCCCCGCAACTCCCATTCCTAAGCGCCTTAAGGACTATTCCTCCCCAACCTCTCGTGGCTTCTCAAACGCCATTGTCTACCCAAACGAACACACCAACGAGGTCTTGCATGCAAACGATGTTTGGCTTGTCCAAAGTGTGTGTAAGTTTTGTGGATTAGATGAGGAAGATCCAATCCAACACATTAAAGACTTCTTGAAAATAGTAGACACCCTCCGTACGGATGGGGCTACTAGAGACACATCCCGATTGCGATTCTTTCCTTTCACCCTATATGAAAAAGCCCAAGAATGGTATGATAAACTCCTTTCTGAATCTATTTTCACATGGGAGCAACTCATATCCAAATTCTATGAGAAGTTCTTTCCACCTGGAAAAACCTCAGCGTTTAGAGATAGGATCCTCCATTTCCGAAAAGGGAAGGACGAACCCTTCCATAAATCGTGGATTAGATTCAAAGATTTAATAAGACAAGTTCCCCATCATGGCATTGAGCTTTGGCTCTTGGTCCAAATCTTCTACGATAATATCTCCTCTAACGATCGAAACGGAATTAACCAATCTAGAAAAGGGAGATTGGCCAATCTTAGTGCCGAAGAAGGATGGGATAGGATTGAAGAATATGCTCAAGAACAGGATGACACTTGGGATGAACCCGAGTCGACTGTCAGCATTTCTGAAATCACTTCAGATCGGTTGAGAAAAATTCACAAAAGAGTGGAATACCTAGTTGGATCGCAGTTACCTAAACAACTGTCGAATCCTTACTTAATCTGCGATTACTGTGGGGGCCCGCATGAGGTAGAAGAATGCGGAGGAGCAGCCACAACTGAACATGCATGATTGTCAGGAGGGGACATTTATGCTGATCCCTCCCTTTTGCCTTTTTACCAAAATGACGATTACACCCTCTGGGGAAATCTGGTAAAGAGAAAAGAAGGAGAGGAAGGCCCTGAATTCGAAATCAGGAGCACTTTTGAAGATGACCTTGGTCACTTCACTCAAGAAAAAGGCTTGCAAATGAAAGGTCTTAATGAGCTTTTCGACGAGCAGCAGGATGACATTGGAGAATTTTTCAACAAGCTTAACTCAGCCCTAGATAATCTTGAAATGCCATCAGTAAGCAAAAGAGACCTCATGCTCGCGATAACCACTCGAGCTGGAACAACAACCAAGGACCCACCTTACCCAAGCTCGTCCCCCATTGCCCCCGATCCAAACAAACCTGGCGAGGAGGAAGAGGATGTAGGCGGCAAGACCCCCGACCAACCGCCCTTGACGACCCCTTCCCCATCAACCCTACCTAACCAACTTGTGAGAATCCCGTTTCCATCCCGATTAAGGAACCAAACTGAGAATGATAACAAGAGATTCTTGTCATACCTAAAAGACTCGGTTGTCACCATACCCCTCCTTGATGCTTGCTATTACATGCCAAAGTATAGCGCATACTTTAAAAAACTACTTGCTAACCGGAAGAAACTCGAGGGTCTTGTGACCCTGGGGGAAGAATGCTCAGTGGTGACCCATCGAGGGCTACCAAAAAAGGTAGACAATCCGGGCAGCTTCACCCTGCCTTGCTCCATAGGATATCTATCAATCAAGAATGCTCTTGCCGATTTGGGAGCGAGTATCAATCTCATGCCTCACTCTATGTTCCTTAAACTAGGATACTCTGGATTAAAGTCTACCCGTATGAACATCCAACTAGCTGATAGATCAGTCAAGTACCCCGTAGGGATATGCGAGAATGTGCTAGTCAAAGTTGGGAAATTCAAATTCCCGGTCGACTTCGTAATCCTGGATATGGAGGAGGATGACTTGGTACCCATCATCTTAGGGAGACCATTTCTTGCTACTGCTCGTGCAGTCATTGATGTTTATGACGGCAAATTAACCTTACGAGTGGGAACCGATAGCACAACCTTCGACATTAAGGATTCTATGGACCTCTCCCTCGAAGCAGCCAACTGGCTCTATTTCACTAAGGAGGTCGATGAACTCACAGATGTCATTGATAGTTGTGTCGATGAACAGATCGAGGAAGGCTGGCTACGGGACGAGAGTTTTCTGCCTTTGCTAGAGGTAGAAAAGATGGAGGATGTTGGTGCAGTCTCCTTCTACCCCAGACAAGAGGCAACGGAGCATCTCGAGCTCCGAAAGCCGTAAAACAAGCTCAAACCTTCTATTATCGAACCTCCTGAGTTAGATCTTAAAGAGCTTCCTAACCATTTAGAGTATGCCTTCCTTCAGGGAGAGGACCAACTGCCGGTAATCATAAACTCTTCCTTGGAACATGAACAAAAAGGTAAACTCTTATAGGTCCTAAAGAAATATAAAGGGGTGCTCGCATGGAGTGTAGCCGACATTAAGGGGATTGACTCAACTTTTTTCACACATAAGATTCTCATTGAAGAAGATTATAAACCTACCGTGCAACCCCAGAGGCGGGTGAACCCTAACATTAAGGAAGTAGTAAAGAAAGAAGTTATCAAACTTGTGGATGCAGGATTGATTTACCCAATCTCGGATAGCCCATGGGTCAGTCCTGTGCAGGTTGTACCTAAGAAGGGTGGAATGACTGTAGTTAAGAATGACAAGGGTGAGATGGTGCCCCAGAGAACGGTCACTGGATGGCGGGTATGCATTGACTATCGAAAGCTCAATGATGCCACGAGGAAAGATCACTTTCCCTTACCATTCATTGATCAAATGTTAGAGAGATTGTCTGGACACGAGTACTATTGCTTCTTGGATGGATTCTCTGGGTATTTTCAAATTCCCATAGCACCTGAGGACCAAGAAAAGACCACGTTTACTTGCCCATATGGAACATTTGCCTACAAAAGGATGCCTTTTGGGCTATGTAATGCCCCCGCCACTTTCCAGCGATGCATGACCGCAATCTTTCACGAACTCATGGAAGACAGCATGGAAGTGTTCATGGATGACTTTTCGGTCTTCGGGAACTCCTTCGACCGCTGTTTTGCTAATCTAGAAAAGATGCTTAAATGTTGTGAGGAAACCAACTTGGTGTTAAACTGGGAAAAATGTCATTTCATGGTAAAAGAAGGGATTGTGTTAGGGCATAAGATCTCAGGGAACGGAATAGAGGTGGACCAAGCTAAAGTTGAAGCTATATCTAAGTTACCATACCCCACGACTGTTAAAGCAATTCGCAGCTTCTTGGGGCACGCCGGGTTTTATCAGAGATTCATCAAAGACTTCTCCAAAATTGCTCGGCCAATGACTCAATTACTTGTGAAGGATGCTCCGTTCGATTTTTCCTAAGAATGCAAGGATGCATTCGATCTCTTAAAAAAGGAACTCACACAAGCTCCAATCATGATCACACCCAACTGGGAGTTACCATTTGAAATCATGTGTGACGCTAGCGATTTCGCTGTCGGGGCTGTATTGGGCCAACGGCGTGACAAGCTTTTCCAACCTATTTACTACGCTAGCAAAACCATGAATCCCGCTCAAGAGAATTACTCCACCACCGAAAAAGAATTATTAGCCGTAGTGTTTGCGTTCGACAAATTCCGACAATATCTTGTCCTTTCAAAGACAGTCGTCTTCACTGTCACTCGGCTCTTCGATATCTTTTTGCGAAGCAGGATGCTAAGCCACGACTAATTCGGTGGATCTTGTTGCTAGAAGAATTCGATGTTGAGATTCGTGATAAGAGGGGGGCAGAAAATCTGGCCGCAGATCATCTATCTCATCTCGAAAACCCCTTGGATAAGCATGATAGGAGTGAGATTAGGGATTCATTTCCTGACGAACAACTCATGTTAATGATTGATTCAGAGCCGTGGTACGCCGATTTTGCTAATTACCTCGCAAGTAGACTTGTTCCTGAACACCTGACTAGCTACGAAAGAAAAGGGTTCTTTTCTCAGCTAAAATACTACTTTTGGGATGAACCATTTTTATTCCGAAGGTGTCCAGACCAAATTATAAGACGTTGTGTTTCGGAAAGTGAAGCAGTGAAGATTATGAGGGAATGTCACTCTGGTCCCTCTGGCGGGCATCATGGGATAAACACTACCGCCCGAAAGATTTTCGATGATGGATTCAATTGGCCCACAATTTTTCGTGATGTAAAAGAAATGGTGCAGGCATGCGATGCTTGTCAACGGCCCGGGAACATATCACATAGGGATGAAGCACCTCAGAACTTTATACAAGTATGTGAGGTATTCGATGTTTGGGGAATTGACTTCATGGGACCCTTTCCATCTTCAGGGGGAAACGAATACATATTAGTCGCCATTGATTATGTTTCAAAATGGGTTGAGGCACATTCCCTTAGGACCAATGACGCCAGAGTAGTTATTCATTTCCTGAAAAAGCTTTTCGCGAGATTCGGGATTCCTAAAGCTCTCATCAGTGATAGGGGGACCCATTTTTGCAATGCACAAATGGAAAAGGTCATGAAAAGGTATGGAGTATCCCAACGGTTCTCTACCGCCTATCATCCACAAACCAATGGCCAAGTCGAAAACACCAATAGGGCTATTAAAAGAATACTTGAAAAGACGGTTAGTCAAAATAGAAAGGACTAGTCATTTAAACTCGACGAAGCCTTATGGGCATTCCGAACCGCCTACAAAACACCTATTGGAACGACCCCGTTTCGCATGGTGTATGGTAAGGCATGTCACTTACCAGTGGAATTAGAACATAAGGCTTATTGGGCGCTTAAGACATGTAACTTAGATTACACAATTGCTAGAACTAATAGGTTCTTGCAATTATACGAGCTTGATGAGCTTAGGTTAGAAGCCTACGAATCTTCCATTACATATAAAGAGAGAGCAAAAAGATGGCATGACCAGAGAATTAAGAAACCCAAAGAATTTTCAGAGGGAGATAAAGTCCTATTGTACAATTCTCGGTTGAGATTATTTCCGGAAAAACTTAAGTCTAGATGGTATGAACCGTTTACGGTGAGGAATTCCTCTAAAACTGGAGCCGTGGTGTTATTAGACGATGAAGGTAGGGAATTTAATGTTAACATACAACGTGTAAAATATTACCAAGAAAATAACAATGAAATGATTAGTGAGGAGGATGTGACGTTTGATGATGAGGTCACGTAGTAACCCATGACCTTGAGTCTAGCTACAAGACTCGTAAATAAAGAAAAGCGCTTCTTGGGAGGCAACCCATGTTTTGTGTGATTTTATTTTGTTTGTTTGTTATTTGCTTCCGTATGCATGCTTTATTTTTATTGTTGGTAGATCATGTTTCTCAATTAAATAGTGGAAATACTTTACTTTGTTGTTTTGGCCTAGTCTTAACTCCACCTAAAAGTATTTTTGCAAAAGATAAGTGTAAGGGGAAACCCCAAATATGTTTTTAAGAAACAAACCGATCATGATTCTCCACAATATCAAATGAACATGTGTATTCGTATTTGTTAGAGTCAAATGCTTGTATTGAGTCATAATGAAGTTTTGCAGGATTTTCCAGGAAGTAGGACCAAGTTTTTCCAGAAATTTTCCGGAAATTTAACATAAGAATTTCTGCAGGTCACTTCTGACGGCGTCAAGAGTTAACTCTTGACGGCGTCACGTCTAAAAATCTGGAAATTTTACCAGTTTTGTTTTTCTAACGGAGTCTTATGGTTTTTGTGAATTATTAAGTTTTATAATCTCCAGGAAATCTGCAAACTTCATTCCACAAGCATTATATCTTATTTTGTTTTCTAAGATTTAGTAACTTATATAGGATGCCGCCGATTTTATGCGAGGTTGTCTTGTCTATTTTCTCAGGATTTACAGGTTATGTATGACAAGAAGATGATTTATATTCTGGAAGGGAAGCTTTGATTGTTCATTTTCTTGGAGGAAGATTTAACCTGGCCACCTTATTATCCATACCGAGCGAATCAAGGGAGTATTTGATTTCATTCGTTTTACTTATTTCACTTTTACATTCTTTACTTGAACATTGGGGACAATGTTCATCTTAAGTATAAGGGGAGGGTAAAATGATGATACCTTACATATACACTTTCGCTTGAGTTTGTTTTGTTTGATGGTAGATGTGTAATAAAACTATGAGAAATACTTGTTAGTGCAATTTTAGCGCCAAATTTAAAATTTTTTCCAACATTTAGGAGTGAAACTTTAGCCATAGCAAGCGTCTCATGGATAGGAGATTGTATGACTATCACATAACCGTATATTCAGAAAAATTTTCCACCCAAATATGTGAGGTTCGCTTTTAGATTTGATAGGAAAAGCATTTATTATTAGTGCTTATGAGTGTACCGGTAGCATTTAGATTCTAGAACTTGCGTTAGTGATGCATCCCGAGACCGCTAGTGAGACTACATTCGTGTAGTAGGATTTACTACATGATAAGAGGCATTAGGATCACCCTTGTGTTAAACCCGTATCATAATTACTTGACCATTTAAGTCATATTACTTGGCTAGTTAAGTCAACTAATTTTCCCACACCTTAGCGTTGTACTCATTTTTAGTACACGAAACCCCTAGTACACCCCTCCGAGCCTATCTTTTCGTTTCTAACTTTAAGCATCTTACTTAAAGGAAGAATTTGTTACACCCCACTTAAATGTACAACCAAATCGCCTTAGCCTTCCGTGTATGCGCTCATTTTTAGTGCATTATTGTTATTTGTTAAACCCTAAGTTAACTTTCTAATTGATTACATGGTTGCTAAGTCGAGTCATATCTTTGTACATATTGTTTTGGGACGATTGGAACTCGTGGGTAAAGTACTTATTTTATGGAGTAATGGGGAAGAACATCATATATTACCCCCATATGTACGTTAATCTTAAAAGTACTCCAAGTGTTTTGATTTTCTTAATTCGAGTCATTAGATTAGTTTATTGTAAGTATGTAAAGATTCAAGTGTAAGGGAAATGTTCATTCCCTATGATGTATTATTTTAGATGGTAGGGTAAGAGTGTATGAAAAAAAAAAAAAAAAAAAAAAAAAAAAAAAAAAAAAAAAAAAAACGAAAAATCAAGAAAAAAGAAAAAAAAAATAGAAAAAGAAAAGAGAAAAAACATACGGACTACCATCCCTTTTTATTCTATGTTTATTTTATGTTTTTGTTATTTTTCATTTATTAGCTTAAGTCGAGTCTAGTCTTTGCTTAGCAATGCCATATTGTACATGTAATTAACCAAGATTGTTAACACGCCACCAGTAAAAACTTCCTTTATCCAACAAAACCGTGTATTTCATATCCCTACACCTAACGTTACAACCCTTTAAAAAGACCTCTTTGATAGTTTATCCTAGGTGCTTACGCCATGTGGTGGAGGTTTGATCCTTTCCCAAGCCTATGGTAATCTATTTTGCTATGACAGGTAGTGAGAGATATCTTCTGTTTCCATATTGTAATTTATACTTTATTACACCCGAGAGATGTGAGTATCTAAACACTATTTGTGAGGTGCAAGTATATGACCTCCGTGCTTGTCTTTGGTCTTTAGTGGAACGATTATTTGTTGTAATTACTTTTATATTAGTGTTAAATGACCCCTAACTTGTATTTTGATTAGAATAAAAGCGCATTTGCTTGAGGACAAGCAAATCTCAAGTGTAAGGGTATATGATGAGGCGAAAAATGAACCACTTTTAGGGGGTCATTTAAGCCCGAAATTGAATTTATTTGATCAAATATTGCCCTAAATCGTTCCTTTTGTGATTTTAGGTACTTTGGGAGTGAAATCTGGAAAAGGAAGCAATTCGGACGTTTTTGGAGCATAAAAGTGAAGAAAACGCCGAAGTCTTAATTTTCCTTGCTGGGAACAGTAGGTGACGGCGTCAACAAGGAATTTCTGATGGCGTCAAGAGTAATTTCCATGACGACCCAGTACAGAATTGACGGCGTTACAAGATAGGGCGTCAAGAGTAAAATGCATGACGGCCTGGAAAATGCTAACACATGATGGCATCAAAAGTAGATCAAGGCAGTCCGAGAAGTATTTTGGCGGCGAGATGACGGCGTCACAAATTTTGTCTTGACGCCGTCAGACCCTATTTCCTATATATAGTTTTCTAATTTTCACATTAAAAAGAGAGATGTTTTGGAGAAACCCTAAGTACGAACTTGGTACGAATTTTACAGGTTTTTCAAGGGTTCTAAGCCCTTGATCGCTTTCATGTGTAATTGAGATAAGTATTCTTTTAATTCAATCAATATGTCTAGGTGTTGGTTGTCTATATCTTGTTCTTGTCTTAATTCCATCATGCTAGGCTAGATCTATCTTGTGTTTGCTTGGATCTAATGAAACCTAGATGTTAATTATGTGTTGATTACTTGTTTATGGTTGTATTGGATGAATGATTTCAATGTTAGGCTTAAGAAAACTGGAAGACTTCCAAATGGTAACATGCTTGAACGTCTTAGGAAACATGAACTGACGTGCACTAGGTTTTATTGGTTGTATTTAATGCATGAGTAAATTCTAATGATCCCATGTTAGGAGCTTCTTAGCCGGCTCGACATAGGAGTGAAGTAGGCACTCATAGGATTGGGGAATTAAGTGCACCACCCAATGAATGGTATTAAGGAATACAATCCGTCATCCACGCAACTATAACAAGTAATTAACGTGTAAAAGATATCTAGGGAGTAGTGAAATCTAAGTAAACACATTTTCTCCACTTATTGCTCACAACCTTAGTTAATTTAGTTTATTTTCATTTCTAGTATTTTATTTTGATTGCATCTCTAGTATTGGGTTAGTTGAATAGCAACTAATTCCGCCCAAATCCTTCAAACCCGAGATTTTTACTTGCTTTCTAAAAAATATAAAAATACAAAAATAATCATCCCTCACTTTTAGAACTAGTATTTAGGTTTTCTAATCCTAGCGACACTATTCCTAGCTGAACGATCAATCCCCCGGTACTTGCCACTATACTATACTACAACGATCAGGTACACTGCCTGGTGGGGGTTGTAAGCTTCTCAAGATCCCTTGAGAGGTAAAGCCTGGTGCGATTCCCACGTATCACTTACTACCGTTCGGGCCGACATAATTCAGAAGTCATGTAGTAAACGTTCGAGGAGCCATGACACTTTAATTCGTAAATCCACAACTCATCTCGACGGTTTACTTAATGAACTTCTCACATGAGGCTCCCTACTATTGTAGTATTTGATTATATATATATATATATATATATATATATATATATATATATATATATATATATATATATATATAAGTTTTGATCCGAAAAGTTACATGTCAAATATTTGAATAAACTTAGGAAAGTTTACTTTTGGATGAAGATTGTTATTAGAATGAGTTTCTTAAATCTTGTATGACAATTACTTGTAAGATCTCATGGTTCTTTGCATGTTTAAGTTATCGCTAACTCTTTAGCTCATGTTTTCGCCTAGGTAAGTTTATATGGTCATTTAGTCATGGCCTTGCCGTGACCTTTGGTCATTGTTCCATAGTCTTGAGACTCAACCTTGGCCTTAGCCATGGTTGTGGTCTTGAGTTTAGGTCATTAGACCTCTTGGTCTTATTAAACCATAACTATTATATAGTAACTTTGGTATATAAAATAGCTGTTAAGAAACTGAAAAAAATATCATTCGTTATTGGTTTTCTGGATACGTGCTCCTGTGTTTTTGAAGAAACGTGATTCCGGACAACTTTCGTGTTTTAACTTTTTCATGAAACGGACCAGAAGGGCCTCTTTTTGTGTGTTTAATTTTGTTACAGAAATATTTGGCAGTTTTTGCCGTAAAGTTTTGGTAATTTCAAATGGTCATAACTTTTGACTCGTGTACTCGTTTTAGGTAGTTCAAATTGCTATGTTTTCCTTTTTAAGTCATCTTTAACAGTAAGTAAGTGTCCAATATCATAGTTATACTATTTTGGTCGTGGTTCTCCATGAAAGTCACTAGTTTACTTGTTTAAATAACTTAAGTTAACATTCATTTACAATAACTTGTTTTACCCATTTTTATACATTATGGACATGATCAAAAGACAAAATATAGCATGAATGATATGTAAATAGCATGAATATGATATTTAACAAGAAGCATGTTAGGGTTTGCTTACAACTTTTGGCTTTCAATAAAGAAAGGTAAATAACATGTAAGGTAAGAACTTTGATTGACAAACTTCTCTTCACTTTAGCAATCCTTCTACTCTTGTATTCTTGAAGGAATTGTGATGAATATTGAGGTGACTTGAGTGGATCTAAACTCAAGAGAATCACCAAGAGTTTTAAAGGATTTGAAGTAGTTTGATGAATCAAAACCAAACTAGGGTTTATGTGTTGATATTGCACTTGATCTCTTGATTATTACTTGAAATAAACTAGCAATGGGTATGGTGTTTGTGTGTGTGTTGTGGGATGACAAGAGAGGGGGAGGGGAGGGTTTTATAGTAGCTTGAGGAGGTTAGAAAGTAACTAGGAAGTTGCATGAGGAGGTGCAAGAGTTTAGATATTATAGAAGCTTAGTTGATAAGTTACTTACACATGTATGCTACCTAAAGTCCTCAAGACTTATCACAAGCCAACAAGGCTTGTAATAGACATAATACACGTTCATATGGATAAGGGGTGACTAGATGATAAGTCTTGATGTTATCTTGCTTACTTTGTGTGTTTTGGCTCCATAAAATGCTAACCGTAAGTTATTAAGCCACGAAACGTAAAATCGGGTATCGTAAAAATGTGAAACTTGAAAGAATGACTAAACTAGTCAATATACTCCATAATAAAATATAAAATTAGTGGTAGGTTCCATTGGGGTGCTAAAACCCTGCAAAAACTGGAAACACGGGTCTAAAACGCGTAATACGTAAAACGTACGAATATTGCGTAAAATTGAGAAAAGTAAAATGTTACATTTCTAATACGATAATAATGATTTAAAATGACTTATAATGTCTAGACTGGGCTCAGTCTAGTGTCGGTTGGTATTTAGTGTCTTTAAGACATAAAACCGTAAGCCTAAAAATCAAGGAATGATTTATAAAATCAAGGAATGATTTTTGGTCAAAGGAGGAGGGAAAAATATGTTGACTTTTTCCAAATATGCAGGTATAGGCTAAGGTTACGGCTAAGTAAAAGTACTTAAAAATGAAAATTCCTGTTTCTCACGACCGAGGTTTATTTGGTCACGTTTTTCTCAGTCATGATTAATTCTCAAATAAATCATGAGTGTATCAAACATTTTTATGATGCGGGGAAAATTAACGCGGTCGAGTTTTGTTGTGCGTAGGATTTTTGAATGACGTTTTACCCTAAAACGTGTAGTTTCTTAATGATATTCGCGAAAATGACCTGATGAGTGTCAAACTTTTATTTTGCTATAGAAATGATTTATCACACAATTTGAAATAAAAATCAAATTTTGGAAAAGTGAATAGTAAGAGTGGATAGTAAAAATGAATAGTGAAATTTTGAGAATAGAAGTTAACCTGAAAATGTGAATTGTTACAGTCTCTACCCCTTACGAGAACTTCGTCCCGAAGTTCTGTGTGTGTTATATGTTGGAGTGGTGGTGATGAAGAGGTGTGGTTACTTATGAGGACTAGAGTCTGTGATTACCAGTGATGTAGTTTGATTTGTCGTTTCAGTGTGTGGCGTAGGATGAGGTTTACTTTTATGTAGGAAAAGTAGGGTAAGAGTGATTAATAGAGATTCATATAATAGTCGAATATCAAAGGAAATTGATATAACAGTCGAATATTAATAGGAATTGATATAGTAGTTGTACAAAAATTGATATAGTTGAATATCACATAGAAATTGATATTATTGTCAAGTATCAATAGCAATTTACATAGGAATCGAATAAATGGAAATTGGGATAGTAGTTGCAATCATAGCCTAGTAGGTAATCTATTGTTGTACCTAGTGTTTATTGACTTCATACTTATGTTATTTCGGATACAAATAAGCCCACTTGTTTATAATTCTTTATTTATATAGAGAGGCATCCCAATCCATTCAAATAATCATAAATCCTCCTACTTAAGAATTCCCAACACAACATTCATACTTAGCCGGTGAGTTACAAGGTAGTGTATTACGAGATGATACTGGTGTTCCAAAAGTACAAGATAAATATTCAATCTTTTAAAGCTGATGAGGGTGCTTGTGGTGTAACTAAGGATGATTTGAGCTTTAAAAGTGCATCAAGATCTGTTAATGAGCTTGTGGTTGCAACGGTTGTGAAGACATTGATGTGATATGTTGATGAATAAAAATGTGTAGTGTATGCTTAACATTAATATTCTTAGGTATAGATGTTGAGTTTTCTTTGAAAATCTTAAGAGATTTTAAAGGTTTATGACGGAATGGTATTCTTAGGACCTAAATAGGATAGTACTTCTACGGGATGAAGAGAAGAATTGATAACTATCCCAAGATAGTAGTTCGGATTATCTTATAAATGAAAACTTTCAAGAATGAAATTAGATAATACAAATAAGGTGTTAAGATCTTGCTGAGTGGTAAGACACTATCGTGTCTCTAGATCGTTTTAGTGAATTCTAGTGGTCTATCGAGTTCATGTAGGAAATTAATCTGAACATAACCCTAGTACAACTATTCTCAGTATTTGAAAATTCTAAGTCGAACATAGTTAGTCAGACTATGTTTCACTGTCCCTAGGTTAAATATAGGTGACTAGTCTATATTTAGCCGAGGTTCGATAAAATTTTCAAATACCTAAATTAGGTATACTTGTGATATGCCTGTTGCTTTTGGGAAACTGTCCACTAAACAAAGGCGATGTCAAACCATTCAGTTGCAAGTCCCGCCCATACAAGACTTGTAACCTATGTTTTCACATTCCATTGCATAGAAGATAGTACGGGTAGATATGTGTGGGAAGTAAGTTTTAAGTAGTTCTAAAAAAATCCATACTTGGCCAGGATCACGAACTTTTAACAATGAAGGTTTCAGAAGAAAACTTTGATGAATGTAGAGAAAGTTGTTGAACTTTGATGAATGTAGAGAAACTTCAGCTTTTGTAGATGATGGATTAGTTTATCCTTTATAAATATCATATTTCTATTTGGAAGTCGATAGATTGTGATGGGTTTTTGATATCATATGAAATGATATTGGTGAGGTGATGGAATAATTTCAGAGACCATTGCGCAAATCACAATGTCTCGGAAGTAGATTAGACCATTCTGTGACTCAAAACATTTGAGAAATGATTAAGAGCATTGTATCATACAATGTCCGGGAAATAGGGAAGACCATTGTAATTCGTTACAATATCTTGGACATAAAATGTTGGAGTAGGAACATGATTGGGAGAATGTGGTTGTGTCGAAATGCCCTAGAATAGGCATGTGCATATATGTTTAGTCCATTGTTTAGATAAAATAAATCGAGTGTATATATCAATATACTTATATATGTTCGTGTAGTGTAAAATGCCTAGCGTGTATATATCAATATACTTATATGTTCATGTAGAATAAAATGCTTACGGGGAGATGCTCAATTATGTTAAGGGTACTTATATCAATATGCAATTAAGTTTGTGTAGCATAAAAATGTTTACGGGGAAATGCTCAAAATATAAAAAGTGGTATATATCAATATACTGATATGTTTATGTAGCATAACATGCTTACGGGAAAATGCTCAAATATGCTAAGGGTACATATATCAATATGCTAAAATGTTTGTGTAATATAAAATGATTAACAAGTTCATAATCGTCTGGAGGATGGAAGACACGGAGAGCGGAAGGCTATAAAAATGTTTTTGCTTGTAATTGTAGTTATAGTTTAGGTATCAATTAGACCCGTTTCTCTATAACCATGGCTCTGGTACCAATCTGTAACACCCCCAATTCAATGATGCAGCGGAATTCAAACTGCGTGTTACTCGACGGCACAATAGTCACAATAATAGAAAACAGACTCTAATTGAGTCGTTTTAAAAGATTTATCATTCAAATTATATAAATATCAGAGATTACAAAATGAGGTCCCAGATAGTTCCATGTTTACAAATTACATTAGATGAGTTTTCGAATGATAATAAAATTTATAGCCCTCTTGAATATCTGTGCCCTTCCGTGCCATTCTTGATCATCATGGACCTGAAATACATGCTTAAAAGGTCAACACAAAGGTTGAGTGATATTCATAGAGTTTTTTTAATGGTTGAACACAATATGTTAGTAGTGTGAGTTAATTAGACTCGAAAACGATGGGTTACGTTGTTATACGCCCATAAAACGTATTATTAGTTTATTACACTAAGCTCATGACACCAAAACGTTAACGGGTACCAATATCAATCGGTGGAGTTATCCCGGTAGGTACTTTGCCGTCATACTTATGTCTCAAATATTAATGCATTTGTTTGAATTTAGTCAAAATAAACGGGATTCGTCAATCCCAATAGGCCTATTCACAATATCCGTGCTCACTATCACTAGTGATTAAATGGTTCATGATAAGGGATATTGGATTGGCAAGGATGGTACTTAGTGATAATAAAACAATCGGATAGCATATAATTTCAAAGCATTGTGTTCGGTTTAAAATAGCATGTATTCCCCCCAAGGGTTTGTAAAACAATTAAGTAATGGAAAGTGGGGCTATGAACTCACCTTAAGTTATATAGCAAGTAGTGAATGTGATGGTCGAATCGCGAAGGTTTCTACGAGCAAACCTATAATATAATGTTGCGACTTAGGATTGGAGTAAAGAATATTAAGAATTGCCTATATATGTCTTGCATTTAGTCCATGATGTAGTACTTAGTATAGTGTAAGTCTTTGAAAAGAAATGGTTTATGAAACATGTATAGTTTATATATCGCTTACTACCGTTCGGGCCGACATAATTCAGAAGTCATGTAGTAAACGTTCGAGGAGCCAGGACACTTTAATTCGTAAATCCACAACTCATCTCGATGGTTTATTTAATGAACTCCTCACATGAGGCTCCCTACTATTATACTATTTGATAATATATATATATATATATATATATATATATATATATATATATATATATATATATATATATATATATATATATATATAAAGTTTTTATCCAAAAAGTTACATGTCCAACATTTGAATAAACTTAGGAAAGTTTACTTTTGGATGAAGATTGTTATTAGAATGAGTTTCTTAAATCTTGTATGACAATTACTTGTAAGATCTCGTAGTTCTTTAGATGAAGTAGATCCAAACTGCATGTTTAAGTTATCGCTAACTCTTTAGCTCATGTTTTCGCCTAGGTAAGTTTATATGGTCATTTAGTCATGGCCTTGCCGTGACCTTTGGTCATTGTTCCATGGTCTTGAGACTCAACCTTAGCCTTAGCCATGGTTGTGGTCTTGAATTTAGGTCATTAGACCTCTTGGTCTTATTAAACCATAACTATTATATAGTAACTTTGGTATATAAAATAGCTGTTAAGAAACTGAAGAAAATCTCATTCGTTATTGGTTTTCTGGATACGTGCTCCTGAGTTTTTGAAGAAAACGTGATTCCGGACAACTTTCGTGCTTTAACGTTTTCATGAAACGGACCAGAAGGGCCTCTTTTTGCGTGTTTAATTCTGTTACAAAAACATTTGGCAGTTTTTGCCGTAAAGTTTTGGTAATTTCAAATGGTCATAACTTTTGACTCGTGTACTCGTTTTAGGTGGTTCAAATTGCTATGTTTTCCTTTTTAAGTCCTCTTTAACAGTAAGTAAGTGTCAAATATCATAGTTATACTATTTTGGTCGTGGTTCTCCATGAAAGTCACTAGTTTACTTGTTTAAATAACTTAAGTTAACATTCATTTACAATAACTTGTTTTACCCATTTTTATACATTATGGACATGATCACAAAATAAAATATAGCATAAATGATATGTAAATAGAATGAATATGATATTTAACAAGAAGCATGTTAGGGTTTGCTTACAACTTTTGGCTTTCAATAAAGAAAGGTAAGTAACATGTAAGGTAAGGACTTTGATTGACAAGCTTCTCTTCACTTTAGCAATCCTTCTACTCTTGTATTCTTGAAGGAATTGTGATGAAGATTGAGGTGACTTGAGTGGATCTAAACTCAAGAGAATCACCAAGAGTTTTAAAGGATTTGAAGTAGTTTGATGAATCAAAACCAAAATAGGGTTTATGTGTTGATATTGCACTTGATCTCTTGATTATTACTTGAAATAAACTAGTAAAGGGTATGGTGTTTGTGTGTGTGTTGTGGGACGACAAGAGAGGGGGAGGGGAGGGTTTTATAGTAGCTTGAGGAGGTTAGGAAGTAACTAGGAAGATGCATGAGGAGGTGCAAGAGTTTAGATATTATGGAAGCTTAGTTGATAAGTTACGTACACATGTATGCTACCTAAAGTCCTCAAGACTTATCACAAGCCAACAAGGCTTGTAATAGCCATAATACACGTTCATATGGGATAAGGGGTGACTAGATGATATGTCTTGATGTTATCTTGCTTACTTTGTGTGTTTTGGCTCCGTAAAATGCTAACCGTAAGTTATTAAGCCACGAAATGTAAAATCGGGTATCGTAAAAATGTGAAACTTGAAAGAATGGCTAAACTTGTCAATATACTCCATAATAAAATATAAAATGAGTGGTAGGTTCCATTGGGGTGCTAAAACCTGCTAAAACTGGAAACACGGGTCTAAAACGCGTAATACGTAAAACGTACGAATATTGCGTAAAATTGGGAAAAGTAAAATGTTAATTTTCTAATACGATAATAATGATTTAAAATGACTTATAATGTCTAGACTGGGCTCTGTCTAGTGTCGGTTGGTATTTAATGTCTTTAAGACATAAAACCGTAAGCCTAAACATCAAGGAATGATTTTTGGTCAAAGGAGGAGGGAAAAATATGTTGACTTTTTCCAAATATGTGAAAACACAAATTGTCTTAGAAACGCGGTGCAGGTATAGGCTAAGGTTACGGCTAAGTAAAAGTGCTTAAAAACGAAAATTCCTGTTTCTCACGGTCGAGGTTTATTTGGTCACGTTTTTCTCAGTCATGATTAATTCTCAAATAAATAATGAGTGTATCAAACATTTTTCTGATGCGGGAAAAATTAACGCGGTTGAGTTTCGTTGTGCGTAGGATTTTTGAATGACGTTTTACCATAAAACGTGTTGTTCCTTAATAACTTTCGCGAAAATGATCTGATGAGTGTCAAACTTTTATTTTGCCATAGAAATGATTTATCACACGAGAATTTGAAATAAAAATCAAATTTCGGAAAAGTGAATAGTAAGAGTGAATAGTAAAAATGAATAGTGAAATTTCGGGGATAGAAGTTAACCTAAAAATGTAAATTGTTACAATATAAGAGTTAGGTTTAGGGTAACCTGTTATGTTCTGTCAAGAAGGGAATCCCAACCCTATATTTATAGGGCATGGATTAGGGTTTAGGCGTAGAGTGGGATGCTGTCTGCCGGGCCAGGCCCATTCCAGACTATACGTCCACAATTACAACATACAACTATGATGAGTACAAAAGAATAACGAATGACGTGATGCCTAATTAAGCCTCCCCACCTAGGACCTTCTTTTATTGAAACGAGGGGGAGATAGATCATATCTCCTAAGTCGGCTGCGAACACCCCCGAACGAACCTAGAAACATCCGGCTCATAACTGTTCCTTGTGTTGTAAGTCAAGCTAAATTATTTCTAGTTCAGCCCTTCGTCTTCTACCAAATCTAATTTTTGATTTACTGATGAGACGGTACCTAAGGATGTTGATTATGATGCGGGTTTACCCATTGTTTCGGTTCAGGAGGTTAATGAGCAGATGAAAAATTCGCTTTATGGGTATTTTATTGGGAAAAAGACTTGTTTTTCTGTGGTTGAATGGTTCGTGCATAATAATTGGGGTAAATGTTGTCTTCAGAAAGTTAAAATGAATGCAAACGGTTTCTTTTTCTTCACGTTCTCGTCTCTAGAGGATGCTAAGGCTATTTTTAGGGATAGACCTTGGATGATTCGTGGAATTCCCATCTTTCTCAATAAGTGGTCTCCATTGGTAAGTCTTCTTAAAGAAGATTTGTCCTGTGTTCCTGCATGGATGAAGTTCCACAATGTCCTTCTGCTTGCTTATACTCTATTTCTACTAGCTAGATCCAAACATATCACCTCATTTTTTAGTTCTTAAGCTTTCCTAAAACAAAAAATTCTGGTTCTTTAATTGATTTTTCAAATGTTCGAATTACAGGGTCGGGATTGTAATTGACACCTTCACCACAACTTAATCACACCAGGTGTAATGGTAACCACATCACCACTGTCACGTCGGTTTTTCTCTTTACCAACAACTCCATCGATCACCAAACAATTGTAATAAGACTAACTTCATCTCAAAAAACATACTCGTAACTCACTTAAACACAAATATACCCCACAATATAATCATAACATATCTTTTTTCTCTTTTTTCCACAACATAGTCGTGCAAACTGATTTCACAATATAATGAGTGGACAACGCGTCGCAAGGGGTGGTGTAATAGAAAGCAAGCATCACGGGAGAACTCGGTCATCATAATCCTTATTACACTTAGCCTTATAAACTATATTCTCGATCTTTCACTTAACCTTAGAAAAAAATATTTACTTATCTACGAATTGATTAAAAAAAATAAAAAAATCAATCAATCAATGACAAAAGCCCCATAATATATACTAGTTATAATGCCCGCGCAAGTGCGGGTTTTTTTTTTCTTTTTTTTTTAATTTTTTGAAATAATTATTTAAAAATTTTGTTTTTTTAAAATTTTTTGAAATAATTATTTATAATTTTAATTCTATTGTTAATTGCATCTTATCTATATTTTTTGTATTTATCTTCTACTTGTGTTGTGGATAAATATTAAATAAATAATTTTTTTTTTAAATATCTTATCTATATTTTTTGTATTTATCTTCTACTTGTGTTATGGATAAATATAAAATATTACCTAATAAGAAAATAATATATTTTTTTAAATAAAACTATTACTAAATCAGGTATGAATTGATTTTTTGAAATGCAAAATTCCCAATAAGGATTTTGGCGGCTTTCGATTTGAAAGCCAGCCGGTGTTAATGAAAGTTTATGTTCAAAAAAAAAAATATATATATTTAAATGAAAAGAAGGAAGAATTTTACTTACAAAGATTTTTATTTATGACAGCCGCCACCCGTTTAATGAAAAAGAAAATTAAAGTAACAATAATAATTAAATAACTCACCTTTATAATCCCTTGTTGTTACTACATTTTCTTATCAAACACAAATAAGGTTTCTCTCTTTCTAGTTTCTACATCTTTTTTTCTCTCTAAGAATGGACAACTTTGTTTCAGTTTTTCCATACAATAATTCCTCATCTTCACCTTCACAACATCTATCACTTAACTTGATGAACGATTACTCGTATAGTAATGATCATAACAATACGTACGATCACCTAGAGGACGATCATGAGCATGGTTTAGTTGAGAAAAACCCTATTTCTAGCTCAGAAGAAGCTGTGCTAGATCATGTTTCTCCCACGAGTAGCGGTTTAGGTAATAGTGATGGAAATGATATGAGTTCGGCTTCCGGATCTCGGAAGATTAGTATTAAGAAAGGCGAAAAGAAGATTAGAAAACCTAAGTGTGCGTTTCAAACGAGAAGCCAAGTTGATATACTTGATGATGGTTATAGATGGAGGAAGTATGGCCAAAAGGCTGTTAAGAATAATAAGTTCCCAAGGTTTGTATTTTCATCTATATCATTCTTAATTTTGTAGTTTGATCCATATAGCCAATATCTAGCACGTGAATGTTAGCAACTTAGATTCAAGTCTCATCTGAAACATTTATGAGATAGTATGAGATATATATCTGATGTAGATGTTTGAAAAAATTGTCGTTCTAAAGATATTAAACTGAGATTTGAATGTTAAACAGCCAGATTTTATCTTTAACAAGTTTCATCTTGATTGTAGGAAATGTTGGTTGGTAACTCATTAGCTTTTTTCTACAGTAATTAACATTATTTTGTTTGCTTGCAAAGTGTAATTAGTCAACAACTATTGTTTCTTTTTTCCACTTTGAAAATGAAACACGTTTAGCACTTTTAATATTTTGCTTGATACTCTTTTTATAATCATGATTTACATACCTTGAATCTAGCACAAAGAATTGTCTTTTCTTTTAACTTTCGACTTTTGAAATCGATCAGATAAGCTAGTCAATCACGTTGGCATGATTATTTTATTTGTGTTCGCAATGACTATTATGTTTGAATAACGTGTCTAGGGTTTTCAATAGTCATATATCTTCTCATGTGATTACGAAACATAAATATAGTAATAATTTTGATATACGCTTAATTATACATATGCTTATACACGTTCAAAGTATATATACATGCACGCTTGTATAAAACCAAGATTGCGCGAGTATAGAAATAAACTTGATCATATATGCATCTTCATCTTTTTGATACTCTCGTACTATTGAAATTTTCGTTTACAAATGAACATTTTTCTTGAAGTTATAGTTTTCTTAAGGCTTTCGTACTGATTATGATTTCTAATACAGGAGCTATTACCGCTGTACGTATCAAGGATGTAACGTGAAGAAGCAAGTCCAAAGGCTATCAAAAGACGAGGGAGTCGTTGTGACAACTTACGAAGGAATGCATTCACATCCAATCGAGAAATCTACCGATAACTTTGAGCATATTTTGACTCAAATGCAAATCTATTCTTCATGCTAGCTAAAATAGAAAAATAAATAAAGCATAAGCAGCTAGCTATTTAGATCATTAATTAATTTCACAATGCTTCAATTGTTGTAACTTGTAACACTTTGCATAAACTTATATCTTTATTTAATGAGTTATATATATTGGTTTTTATACTTTTAAACAAATCATCAACAAGCGTAACAGGAAAGTGAAGAAACCTTTGGGTTTTGGTTAAAAATTGGTGTAGTCTGGATACTTGTCCGTCAAAGGTAAAAAGACATGGTTTCATGGGCTGACAAAACGATTATATCCACAATTTTAAAGCTTTGCTTGGATGTGGTGGTTTAAACAACATGTTTATAAGTCATTTGACCTTATAGAAATAACCTACTCGTCTTAATCTTTCTCGAAGAGGAATGGAGCTCGACTCCATTTATTGTCTGATTTGTAACACGACAGTTGAATCTTCTAGTCACATATTTTTTTCATGCTCCATGGCCAGAAATATTTATCGAAAGATTGCTACTTGGTGGGATTTAAATCTGCCGGATTTGTTTTCATATGAGGAGTGGTTGCATGTCTTGGCAGAAGAATCTCCATATTTCGTCCAAGCTCAATCAGATTCTGGAAGGGATGTTCTATATCACGTGGTGGTTTGTTTGGATATATCGTAACAAAGTGGTGTTTGGTTCCAACGTCCGGTCGACTTCACACACGTTTGATGATATTGGGGCTCGTTCTTTTACTTGGTGTAGATTTAGATGCAAAGCAAATTTTAGTTGAGTAGATTGGTTGAAAAAACCGTTACTTATCTCTTTGTAATCGTATTGCTAGTGCTTTAATAATATCCGTCGTTAAAATATATATATATATATATATATATATATATATATATATATATATATATATATATATATATATATATATATATATATATATCAGGGCCGGCTTTGAGGGTGTGCAAGGTGAGCGACAGCACAGAGCCCCAAAATTTGTAAGGGCCTCAAAATTTGTCCCGTTAATAATTATATGCATGTGTACGCATATTTTTCACAAAGAAAAAAGTATATAGATAAGAAAGTATATATCTTAAATAAGTAATATGTTAGAACGTTTAGCTAACTAATTATATTACTCCCTCCGTCCCTTATTAAATGTCCTGTTTGAATTTTCAAAGTCTTTCTTTCTCAACTTTGACCTTAAATAATTTTGTTTGTGTAATATAATATTTGATACAAAATATATGAATGAATTAAGTTTTAAATGTATTTTCATTGTGTATAATTTTTATCAAATACTATATAACACAAGTAAAAATATTCAAGGTCAAAGTTGATAAATAAAGACTTGAAAAGTCAAACATGGACATTTAATAAGGGACGGAGGGAGTATATCTTATACATATGACACCTTATATATAACATTACTTAGCGAAAGGCTTCATTATTTAATTTCGTATAGGGCCCTCAAAATTTTTATAAATTCATGAGACGGATATATATATATATATATATATATATATATATATATATATATATATATATATATCTTTTTCGATGGCAAAACTCATGAATAAACCAAAGGAATTCAAAATTACGTTTAGTCTAGCATATACATAAATCCGCATTCTATTTGTAACATTCGTATGTACGTAATACTTTGAGTGATTATAGCTTTTTGCTAGAATCTTTAATAAATGCATCGCTGTTAAAAAAAATTATGACAAGAATGTATACTACTAGAATACAAAACTATGTTAGTTGCATGGCTAAGCAAAAGCTTATGGAAAATCACTCGTATTCGGTATACCTATTAGTCTATTACCAACTTCTAATTATTATTCAAAAACATTTTGTTACAAGATTAGCTCGTATCGAGTGGGTCAAGGGGCAAAGCCCTTTGTTTTTCCTTTAATAAATGATTTTTAGGATTCGGCTATTACCTTTTCTTCACCTCCGACCCGTTTTTCCCACCAAACGACACAACTTTTACCAACAGCTTTTACTAACAGCTGTGACTCTTCTGGCCAATCATTTTTAACAGATTTACTAATTTTCGGTTATGTTTTATATACAGATTTAAAATCTTCCAAACAGAATTTACATAACAATTTTCTATGTATTTCTTTATTTTTCGTGCCTTAAAAACAAAAGTGTGATTATCTGAATTATCCAATTGAGAATTTCGTCCGAGGCATGTAAAGTCGAAATATGTCAATCTGAAAATGATATCTACACAATTCAAGTAATATATCCAGATTTGATTATTACCACTCACACACACCCAAATTCTAACAAACATTAATTAAATACCATGTTTCTTTAGTTCCTATGTTAAGCACATCGTTTTTCTTGTGTTTAACATTATAAAGGAGCTAATGTTATGTGAGAAAAACATGCATGTTTGAATTTTGATTGCAAAAGGATCAGATGATGCAAGCGAATCAATTGGTAAATAAATTAACGCTCCGTTCTCGAGTTATTTTTTAAAAGGAAAGGAAAGGAAATGATAGGAAATTGAAATTTTATTGTGTTCTCGAGTTTTTTTTGGACAGAAAGGAAAGGAAACAGGAAGGAAATGATAGGAAAATTCTAGTGATTTTCCTATAAGAATTTTCCGCCCAAATATGGGCGGATTTGGACGGAAAGTATTTTACACTCGCACTATTTAGTATATAATGACCAATATAACTTTCAATATTTACTCATATTCGACTCTTATGATAAAATGAACATATCTAAAAGTGCATAAATGTAGTTATGTCTCTTTTTCTTTCTTTTCTTCCAAACTCGAGAACACAACATTATTTCATTTCCTTTCCTTTCATTTCAACTCAAGAACACGAAATATAAAATCAACTTTCTTTCCTTTCCTTTTCATTTCTTTTCTCTTCTTTTCACATCATTTCTATTCCCACCTAGAAAAACTCGAGAACGCAGCGTAAGAAAACGTTTGTAGCACACAATTGTTTAATATTTTTGTTCACCCATTGACATATTTTAAAACTTATTTATATGAGATTTATGTAGAGTTGGCAAATACGTAATTGGTGTATAATGGATCCAAACTTATGAAAGAACACATAATCATTTAATTTTGTTATTGTGTGTTAAATATATATCTAACTACAAACAAAAAAACTATTAATGTCCACCTGACAATGCTTAAGGCACATTAAATAATTTGTACTTTCCATATTTAAAGTAGTTACGCTTAATTCACAATAAATGAACATAAAAATTAACTTAAATATATGTTAATTTTATTTAACAAAGTTCAAATTCTCTTGTATATTAATATTAATTGTTGCCTTAAACATTGCATAGTGGGCATTTGTTTAGCAAATCCCTAAAAGTATGATGTAGTATATATTTTCTATGTTAAACAATTTGTAATATCCTGATCACCGAGTAAATTTTGAATGAAATACGGAGTAGTATTCTGACTATCACTACTGAATTGTGAAGCTTTTAGGTCTCGATTGTACTTAGAGCAAATAAAGCTATGTAGCCAAGTTGGCCTTAGGGACGTACTCATTTCAGAACCGGGTGTGGCATGAGCCACACCTGATTTTAGGCCACGAAACAAAAAAAAAAAACAGTTTAACGTGAACACCACGATCATAAAACACAAAGTTTTCTCTCTAGTTGTATGTTCATTTTCTATGTAAAACTTTATCAAGAGTGTATAAATTATGAGATAATACAAGGTTTAACCTTTTTAAATATAAAACCGTTTAAGAGATTTAAACATTAAACTGTGTCTATTGCACCTACAAGACTAAAAGTTACATCTAACTATCTAAGCCTCTAAGTGAGGCTGGGCCGGAGCTAAAAGTATGGCTAGTGGACCAAATTAAGTTGCAGTCTGCTGGAAGGCTACTCTTTTAATTGATGTAACGGCGTAATTGTTGCCATATTTTATGGTTGAGACTCGTATTAGGGCTGAGCAAATCCATTGAAAATCGACCCGAAACGATAAACTGATCGAAACCGGACCAAACCGACCTTTTTCGGTTCGGTTTCAGTTTTGTATATTTATTTAGGTTTTTGTCGGTTTCGGTTCGGTTTTTTTGGTTCGAAACCCGAAAACCGACCCGAACCGAGTTATTCGGTTGGGTTTCGGTTTTGATATCTATTTCTTGGTTTAGTTCTCGGTTTGAGTTTTTTTCTTTTTCAGTTTTCGAGTCGGGTCAGTTTTTTGGGTTTGCGTTGGGTTTGACCCGATGCTCGCCCATAAAAACATTTGCAATGGTACTAACTTAGTGCGTTAAGTGTACTACACCATATACCGATACAATATTTTGTTAAAATCATGAGCTCCGCGCCAAAATCATATAGCCGATGGTTTTAGAGGTGATATGGACTATATCATAAACGGACTTAGACTTCGCACTCAATCATTAAGCTAGCTATTTTAGTTTAACTTTTTTCTTTCCAGTGTCATCAAAACGACGTAAACCTTGCCATACACATACATCATACCACATAACTATTCTACCACATCGAAATTACGAAATATTAGTACCATGATTTCGTTTCGAGTTTTGTGTCCCGAATTTTGTTTACGGGTTTAGACATGTGCATGAGACTTTCCTTTTTCGTGATTTAACAAATAAAAGTAATAATTACTTTATTTAACATATCTTTGCAAATAAGTTAACTCGTTTATTTCCTCCCATTTTCTCGTTTAAGTATAATAAATAACTTATTTTATTTAACAAATCAATGTCTCTTCCTGTAGGGAAGCTAGCAATAATCATTGGTGCAGGTATAATTTACAGTGAATTTACTTTTATTTTAGTGTGATTAGTCACGTGTCATTATTTATATTCACTGTTGCTAGAGTAAATGATGTTTACTTTAATCTTTGTCTACTTTAAGGTTTTTAAGAATCTTAGGGTTTAAGGTTAATCTAAGGTTTTTCTTGAAAATGATCGTAGACATGATAAGTACAATAACTTATTGCGGATCCACAGTCTGGCCACGTGTGGCACGTGCCACAAATGAAATTGGCAGCCATGGTCTTTCTCAATAGAGTTGCAGGTTTTCATGTTTTTAGGTGTTGTGTTCTACAGGGATGTAAGAGGCGCAGTAGTAAATTAGAAATTGTTCAAGTAAACATATGAAGCCCATTAGCTAAGCCCACCATGATGAGACAAAAAACTAATTTAGTCCAAATTTAGTTATTGGTTCACGAATAGAGCATTTATTTTAATTTAAAGTTTCTTAGGCTATAATAGATTACGTTTTTCGGTTGTTTAAACTTGACAGTGGCCAATTTTTACCTTATTTGATTATGTAAACCATATATATAGAAGTTTTATTATAAAGAACCGCTTCTAAGCCTTGAAATGCAGATCAAAAGACAATTTGTTATACGGCGATCAGAGTAACTTTGTTAACGTGTTTATCATTAGAAAAAAATTGTGCCACACCCATTTTAGAATGCTAGATCCGCTACTGACAATAAGATGTAAAAAAAATGTAATGAAAATTTTTAAACATGATTATTTGCAACAATATCACGAGTGCATTGCTAGCATGCAATTTCTGTTAAGTGATTTTATGGAATTAATGTAGTGTGCGTTGTGTAGTTAAGTAGAAATCATTTTCGGGATTGATTATTTAGAAGACGATTATCTTATTATTGTGTTTGCAAAACGCAACAGAATTAGTGTTTAGCAAACGACTTGAAAGAATAATGATTAGGCAGCTTTGAAAAAGAAGGCTGAGACTTGATCCAAAAGCAAACACAAAAACAATAGCAACGAAAATAGCTTGCGGAGAGATATACTAGTCACGAATTTTAGTGCACGTTTACAGTTACAAAGACTGTGATCCTTATGCACTTAATATGATAATGTTTGATCATGTGATTGTTTTCCAGGCCTTGTTGGATCAGTTTTTGCGAATAGAGGATTTATTTCTGGTGCCCATGATTTATACTCTGGTGCAAATAAGGTAATTGATCTGTTTGCTAGATAATTGCATGCAATGTATAATCATGTTTCTGTTACTTTGTGAAAAATTCTGTTTACATATGTTTTTTAATTAGGTACTTAAACTATTGAGTAATGATGAGAAATCTGGTTCTCGTCCAAAATCAAGCAACAACAATTCCTTGATGGCACAGGTTTGAATGTTACTTTAAGACAGTAACCTTGTATTAAAGGCTATTTCATTTGAGATCCACATTTTGATTAACAAATAATTATGTTATTTTGACGGGCCCTAATTTATTAACAGGTGAATAACCTAAGGCAGGAGCTGCAACTCCTAGCATCAAATCAGCAAGTTACTATTGTGACATCTGCTAAGTCGGGTACTTTAGTTTCTGTCAAGTGAGATGTATATACATTATCAATATCGATGCTAATGAAATTAGTTTCGTATAGGTACCAGCAAATATAAGATTATCGTCATTGTTGTTGTAGTAGGATATGGCTATGCTTGGTGGAAGGTAATTACTAACTCAAATCTATTAGTTTAGTCTCTTTGTTATCTTAAACTTCATTTTTACTAAACTTTTTTTTCTTGTTTGTAATTGTGAAGGGTTGGAAACTTCCTAATATGATGTTTGCAACAAAGCAAAGT
Organism: Artemisia argyi; assembly: GCA_030686995.1. Classification (NCBI taxonomy): domain Eukaryota; kingdom Viridiplantae; phylum Streptophyta; class Magnoliopsida; order Asterales; family Asteraceae; genus Artemisia; species Artemisia argyi. Next base: position 75,455,387 of record CM060699.1, read on the forward strand.
TTATCTGATGCAATGAATGTTGTAGCTAAAAAGCTTGATGATGTTTACTCGTCACTTGCTGTATGTTTTCTGTAATATATGTTCTTGTTTATTCAATATGATCTTTACTGAAAAAGAATTCATTTCAATGATTAAGATTTTAAAAAATATTACTGTTACAATGATAATCTAAATTTGAAATAGAATGATTTAGGAGGTTGTATACACTAAAAAAAAAATTTGACCCGATTAAATAAAAAGACTCAAGTTGACCCGTTTATATCTAAATGGGTTGAAATCGCCACCTTCATACAATAACAACCTTATAAATTATAATACTTAAACGCAATTTACTTTGTTGTTTAGACTACCAAGCGGCATATAACTTCAAGAATCGACCGTGTCAACTCTAGATTAGATGAGTTTGCAGAAATTAACGAGTCTACACAAGAGGAGGTATGTATGGAATGAAAGTTGGCTAATTTCTTATATTATGACTATTGACTTTGTGCTTGACTTTTATGTTAAACCACATAGGTTTCTTCTATACGGAGAGTTGCGCAAGAGACTGTTCAGCAACTTGAAACCGTGCGCCATGACGTTCTTTCCATGGTGCTTATTGACTTTTAACTATTTCTTCTTCCTTTTTATGAAAATATTTTGTTTACCATATTTGTGAGATGGTCAATTATTACCTTGGATACTGATCCAACTATGTTTGTCATAGGAGACTTCATTGGATGGGATTGAAGGGAGGCAGGTACAGATTCTCTTTGATACCAAATTGAGTTATTATTATTTTATTTTATTTTAATTTTTTTCAGCTTGTTAGCCTTTCGTTAATGGTATGGTATATGTTCAGAATGTCACAAACATGGGAGTGGTGAGGCTACTACGTGATTCAATTGCCTTGGAAAATCAGACATCTTTGGGACGTATTCAGGTGTGGTCTACTACTTTTTCGTATGCGCATTGTGTGTCCCAGTTTGTTACGGGCCAGTTTGCCAAAAACACCTCTAAGGACATTTCTTTAGTGAAATATTAAATTGTTCCTGATTACTAATACAATAACATGATAATCCCAGTCTTTGAATTAAAACTATTTAGGAAATTGTACTATTGTATGCATGAATAAACTTAGGCCGACTTATGACTGATTCAGTGTAATCTATTTTCGCTATTTTTCATTTGACCCATTTTTGATAAATCACCGCCCAAATCGACCCATTCAAAAGTAAATGGGTAACATCTTGTTACATGCGTACTTTTAAACGGATGAACAGTAAAGAACAACATTTTCTTAAGGCGCAGAACATAAAGCTGCTGGCAAGATAGATTATTCATTCAGTGACGTGTTTTTTTGTTGATAAATTGTAGGCAAATCCGAATACTTCTTCAAGGCTAGGTCTTCCCTCACCACAAATGGTTGGATTTTCTAAACACATGATTCATTTAGTTTCTCTAACTTATCGTGACAACCATATATTTTTGCTTATTCTTCTGTTTCTCGTTGCAGACTACGACTTTGCCTCAAGTTCATACAGAAGAGCAAGAATCATCCTCTATTGTATTTCCTGGGGTATGTCTCATCGAATCTATAACTCACTGGTTAATATTAGATAGCCTAAAACACCAATACACCATCACATATATAAACGGGTCAATTTGGAATCTATTTGTTCGATGACGGGTCTTTTTAATACGTTAGCTATATCCAAAGTTTTATAAAAAAAGGGACACCCAGTTGGTGGTGGGTTGGCCCGAAACACTTTTTATCCTTTTAGAATTCGAATTTTCAATAATATCTTACATTTCGATATAAAAACAATATAGAAATTTACTTTAACGATACATTTTAACAATGTTCACCATTAAATCCACCCATTTGACTTGTTTTTCAGCTAATACTCCGTATTATTTAAGGTGTCTCTAACTCAGTCTTGTATTCTGCAAACAAATTCATGGCTTTCAGGTGAATTCAACAGAAGAAACAAGTTCAGACTATCGTGTCTTCGGGCAACCATTTTCTACCATCGGTGCTGTTTTCTCAAGGACCCGATCCACAAATGGACAATAACATCACTTTTATCGTTAGCTATGAACAAACTACAAGAAGATCAGAACATATTTTTGTTATAAAATAGTTTTAATGGACCTTGTAGAATGAAGAATTTAAAGGATGCTAGATTTTTTACTACTGAGAGTTAAGGCTTTGTGTATAACATATTATCGTCTATATGATTCGGAAGATTGATGATCCAATTGGACAGAACCTAATGCCCATGGTCTCCTTTGGGGATTACTGCAGTCATTTCCTATGTATATTATTTTTGCAAAATGGCTATTGAGCATGATACTTTGAATCTGTTCGGTTGGTCGGTCAGAATCGAATGACAAATTAAAGAATAGATCAACAAAGTAATGGTATTAACAAGTAGTAGAATAATTTTCGTAGTTTCTGGTGTTCTGTTTGCTTGACGGACAGCAATGGATTGGAATTTCGAGTAATCTTTTATTTTTACTTTTGAACAATATTTGTTGCAATGTCTACGTAACACACTATTTTATAATCTATAATCAAGGTATGTGTTTAGAAAAAAGATGCAGTCTGAAGCCGGCTGGGCAGTATATGTGAACGGGCTTCATCTTCGGGACAAGAACTCTCATGAGCTATCCAGTTTCTTTACCAGTTTAAGATTTGTGATTGATTCATACATGAACGATGATTATGATGATCGCATTACAATCTTCCTTGCTGTGGAAAATACTGCTGTATACGGCTATGGAATGTTGGGTCTTCCGTTGAACAATGTCACTAAAGCATTTGTTGCAGTGGAGTTTAATACTTATAGCAACAATAGTTGGCATGCCGTTTCTATTTGTGATCATGTAGTTATCGACATCAACACTCCTGCTTTTGTTAGGTATCAACATTGGATATACGTAATGGGAGAGAGTGTCAAGCTTGGATTGAGTATGATTATGTTTCGAAAAATCTTACTGTTTCTTTGGTTTTCAAAACAATGATGATGTGATACAAGATGGACTTTATTATACCATCGATCTTAGGGGTGTCTTGCCTGAAAGTGGTTATCCGAGCTTTGAGAAAATCAATGTAATGTCTTGGATGTTCAATAGTTCTGTTTTACAAGTTGATGAAAAGAATGGGGTAACATCAACCAATAGCATGAACATTACTGATCCAAACACCAACCATTTAAAGGGGAAAGGGAAACTTAAGAAGCTACGAAGGATCATGGGAGCAATAACAATAATATCGCTTCTAGTCCCTTCTTTGGCTATATTTGGAATTTTTTAAATACAAGAAGCCCCAGAGACATAATCGAGATTATTTGAAGGAACATGGATTTTCCATTCATGTATTCAAAATGGGCGCCTTTGGAGCTAGAAGAGAAGCTTAGAGAGGGAGGTTTTGGGGGGTTTTGCAAAGGTTCTTCAAAAAAATTTGAGAGCTTGTGTCGCAATAAAACGGGTGTCAAAAGACATCCAAACAAGGTATCAAGGAGTATGCATCAGAAGTAAGAATAATTAGCCGATTAAGACATAGAAATATGGTGCAACTCATCGGTTTGAGTCATGAGAAAGGAGAACTCTTGCCTGTTAAGAGTTTATGGAGAACGGAAGCTTAACTTTACATCTCTTCAAGGGACAAGGCTTATTGACATGGGGCACAAGGTACAAAATTGCCAATAGCCTGGCTTTTGCTTTGCTATATTTACATGAGGAATGGGATCAATGTGTTTTAATGCGAAACTTGGTGATTTCTGGTTAGCTAAGTTGGTTGACCACGAGAAAGGCTCTAAAACATATAGGAGATGTTTGAATATAAAATATATAATAATCAAATAAACGCAGTTGAACAACATCATCCATACGGATCCATATAGCCAATATGATTAATCAAATGTAAACAACAACAACAAGGTTATACCTTTGTAGCGTGATCGGTAGAATCGTATGGAGACCGTCACCAACGTACACGAATCACCAATGAAACCAAGTGATCAAAGGAGATCACCTCTATGCTTGATCCACACTACACGTCACCGATCACCACCCGATGCTAGTCTTGACCCCGTAACACACGATCTAGCCTTGAACTACACTAGAATAAGGTAAGATGAGATAAAAAACACCAAACCCTCATATGGTTGAGTTTAATTTCGTGGCTTTTGAGGAGGGGAAGGAGGAGAGACTTTTGGTAAGTGGTTATTATCATTGATAACCTTAATTGACCAAATCAATAGGAGGTTATAACAAAAATATTACACTTAACCCCTTTCTCTTTTTCCTCTTGTTTCCCACCATGTCCGGCCATATGGGGGCCTTAAATGGGCTTGCCCATTTGTTGGTCCAATCCAATAAACTAAGTACTAGCTTAGTTATTAGTATCCCGTTATTGATCCCGAGTTACGTAGTCGTTTATATATTGTAAATACGATAAATACAATCTATAAAATGGTGTCTCTGTGTATAAGTGTGTGACCCCATAGGCTCACATATGTCTAGCCATATAATTATTTATTATGACACGAGCATACTCCAACAGCTCCCACTTGCGAAGTCATAATAATCAAGTAATTATACAAGCAAAGGTTAGCGTCTAGCAACACGCCAATGCCCCTAAAAATATGTGAGGGTAGTTTCTTAAACTTCTCATTTAAATGGTTTATATGCCATCATTCCTTTTGTTACAGATACTATGTTGAACACTAGACATGGATCAAAGTCATTCCAATTGTTCAACTATTATGTTTCTCGGTCTAGATATTGAACAAGATTACCAAGTGAATTAAGATTCATCTTAATCTCATTTGGGTACGGCCATACAAACATCCGTTCAATTCATCGAGGGGCCCAATAGTATCTAACTCCGTGACATGTGGAGGAACAAATCCTATTTTAACTGCACGTGTCATTCATGTGTTTCAAATCACTCATAAAAATGGTTTTTATAACTACCTTATTCAGGACAGCGTTTAACCATATCAAAGAATAAAATTCCACACATGCAAGACCTACTTGCATCTCAAGTCTAAGGATAAGAGACATAACAATTTGCGAGATTCACTATTGACGCCGATCCATGCAGTGAAATCTCGAAGGTTGGGTCAGTCTAATGTTCATCACAATGAACAACATATGAGTTTGGCAAATAAATCACCAACACGCTCACATTTGCCTTAATTTGATGATACTCCCGTATCGTCAACCGGCAATGGACAATTTTAGAATAAATAAATTATTCATGGATTAAACATGCAAATATAGAACACATTAGTATAAATGAAGACGATAATACCCAGTATATCAATTCATTTTATAATACGACTGCTTACAGTTCCATTATCCAAATACTAAAAACAGATATGCACAAGACTACATAGATCGGAATATGATGTTTCCACCATGATCAATTTTGTTGTACAAGACAACAAGTAGTCATCTGAGTAAACTTTGAGAATACTTGTTTGTATGATGATTGTCCTTTTGTATGTGTGCAATCAAGTACAATACGAGTACTGCAACAATACATTCCATAGCGTGTTTGAAGCTAGCAAAACACCTACTTTAGACAGTCATTATAATAGTTTCCCAAACTGTAAAGTATTCTTATTCTTATAATGCATTAATGCTCTCAATTGATCACTTCTAGTTAAATGGGCTTGCCCATTTGTTGGTCCAATCCAATAAACTAAGTACTAACTTAGTTATTAGTAGCCCGTTATTGATCCCGAGTTACGTAGTCGTTTATATATTGTAAATACGATAAATACAATCTATAAAATGGTGTCTGTGTGTATAAGTGTGTGACCCCATAGGCTCACATTTGTCTAGCCATATAATTATTTATTATGACACGAGCATACTCCAACAAAAGAACCATGTTGGCTGGGACGTTGGGTTATATATGGCTCCTGAATGTGTAGTGACAGGCAAAGCAATCAGAGAATCAGATGTGTTTAGCTTCAAAGTTGTTGCACTGGAAATAGAATTTGGGAGAAAATCCATCTAGTAGAAGGCTCAAGAAAATCAAATACGGTTACTAGAATGGGTTTGGGAGCTCTTCGGCACTGGAGCTCTTTTAGAAGCAGTTGATTCACGTCAAGGATTAGATTTTAATGAAGCAGAAATTAATTGTCTGATTATCATCAGGCTATGGTGTGCTCAGCCTGACTCAGCTTCGCCCATCAATGAGAAGTGATTCAAGTACTCAACTCCGAAGCTTCCTTGCCTATACTTCCATATAAAGTGCTCGGTGGCTTATTACTTGACGCCTCCCATGGTGCCATTAAACAGTACCCCTAATATGGATTTGTCGAAGCAAAGCATAGCAATAGATTCTTCATACTTATATGGTCGTTAAATTATACTGTACCTTAATTCACAGCTTATTATGTGCATGAACAAGAGCTTTAAATTTATTTCTATTAAAAAGCAGTTTTCTAAGAGCATTTACATTGGTAACGCCGGATTGGCGTTAAACCAACTTTAACCCGTGTTAAACCAAAGTGAACCGTTGCAACCTCTTGCGTTAAACCGGCGTTAACGCCTTGTGTTAATCCCTTAACGTTGAGTTAAGGGTGTGTTGTGTAAAAAAAAAGCTTCACTTTCCCCCCTAAATGAAGGAGTGTTTTTGTAACTTGTTGTTGAGTTAAGGTTGAGTTATGATTGGGGGTATTTTTTTGTGAGTTAAGGTGAAAAGGTTAAAGCTGATGTGACACTGACGTGACACCGTGTTAAACTTTAACTCAAGTTTGGGAGTGCTCCAATGTATTGTCATAGCTGGTTTTTCACAACAGTAACTCACCAACTAGTTACCCTTAAGTATCGAGTATGTAGTCATTCTGTTGTACTAGACGAGTACCTGCGCCTAGCGGCAGCGGTGTATAGTTTCGCCAAGTTACAGGTGCATCGATTTGTGCGAGTTTAACTTACAAGTATCAATTATTTGTATGCGAGCATACAATTGTTTAGAAAAACAATTATAATGATAATAAAACATATTATCATTGAACTCATTTGCTATAATTGTGGTACAACAACAATTTAGCGGTTGTAGTTAAGATGGGCTTCATGTGAGTTTTGTGTTTATCATTGGCGCATTCTAAGTATGTGTTCTCTTAATTCCATTACAAAATCAATGTCGGCATCCTTTAATAATAAAATTTGGAGTCAGAGCCGTATACGAAGATGTGCGAGATGTGCTACTGCACATGGCCTCAAACTTTTAAGAGCCTCAAATATATGCCCCGTTATATATTTGGAGCATCAAAATTTATTTTCAATAAAAAATGTTGATGTCGTATAATCTTATATTGTAGCTATTTAAAACTTAAAATGCTATTTTCCTGGTTTCAAAATTCATATAATGGATTTTTGACCATCGCATTTAATTATCATATAAGCTTTCTTAGCTACGACATTAGTCGGAGTGGTAATGCTTTCTTATTATAATCATCAACTCCAGTTGTACTTTTTACCCATTTTCTTTGTTGATTCATTTTTATTTTTTACTACCCATATAGGGGTATGGTGGGCTTGGAGTGGTAATGTTTTCTTATTATAATCATCAGACTCCAGTTGTACTTTCTACCTCTTTCCTTTGTTGAGTCATTTTTACTACCTATATCGTGGTATAGAAACTTTTTTTTTTTTTTTTTTTTTTTTTTGAACATTGGTATGATAGAAACCAACTTTATTTCTTTTACCTTTGACTAAATTCACATTTAAATCGGCTAGAATATTTTTAACATTGGATTCTCTTTTCATCTATTCAATAAGGCGTACACATAAAACGTAAATGGAGCCTTTTTTTACAATGTTCAAAAGATTTGTACCATAATTATGTTGGCCTCAAAATTTATTACAAAGAATGGATATTTTAAACTTTACAAATAATTTTATTTGAAATCATCTTTTTTTTTTTTTTTTTTTTTTTTTTTTTTTTTTTTTTACTTCCCAACTCAAACTTTGGATACATTATGTAAAGTCACATGAATCTGACACTTTTACATGTTTACATACCTCGAGCCCATCAAAAGTATCAAAGTTTTCAAGACATGTCTATTGACCTTCCTCTTTCTGCTAGAAAACTACCATGACTCTTTCTAAAATCTTTTCGAAATTTCAAAAATTTAAAGTTTTCCTGAAATCTAGAACTTATCTTCGATATATAATCTATCAATCTCCAAAAGATATTAGTTTTCCCGAAATTTAGAACTTAAAAAGTTCTCAAACTCTTTTGAAATTTTATAACTGAAAAAAAAAAAAAAAAAAAAAACGAAAACATAATTAAATACTTTTAGAAAAATAAAAATTGTAAAATTTTGAAATTTCAGTCTTCAACTATTAAACTTTACTCAAGATAATTTTCAGAATTTCAAAATTAATAAGATACATAAACTAACAAAATTTCAAAAATATCAAAAGTTTATTTTCTGACCAGGTTAACAACCTCCATAACAAATTTACACAAGAAAGTTTAAATATACTAACAAAATTCACATATACACGAATGCACCTACAATTTATACAAGAAAGTTTTAAGTATACTAACCAAAATTTAAAAGAAACAACAACAGATTATAATAAAAATTGCCAACAAATTAAAATAAAGATACTACAAATTAAATGAAAAGCCTTAAAAATAAAATAACAAATAAATTTACAAAACTACAAATGATTTTACAAAAAACTTACGCTTCAAACTTTGTAACAAATTCTAAAAATATACAATACATTTCTGGCCGTAACAACAGATCCCGATGGTGGCGCGGAGGATCTCGGCGGGACAGAAGCCACAGATCTGGAAAAAAAATGTCAAAAATTTTAAAAATAAATCAGATCTATAAATACACAATATATCGCTACACAAAAAAACTTTTAAAAATCAAAAAGTATAGATCTTGAATGAAAAACCTCAAAAATCTCGCTAAACTTGGGAAATCCTTCTATGGTGTTAGGATCTCGTTGGTGGTAGGTCTCGATGGTGGGGCTGATGGTAATGGGTCTTTTTGGTGGTGGTAGGTTTCGGTAGTGTTGGCGTTTCGGGGGTGATGGGAGTTTCGGTGTTGATGTGTTTTGTTGGTGGTGATGGTGTGCATTTCGTTGGTGGTGAGGGTGGTAGTGGTAATAGTGGAGGTGGTGGTGGATGAGAAGGGGTGGTTTCAGTGGTGGTTTATTTCGGTGGTGAGGATCTGTGGTGGTGACGTTCCTTAAAAAACTTTGTAGTGAGTTTCGGAGGTGGTTTGTTGCGGGTACTCAGCCGTTGTGGTGGTGGTAGGAGATGGTGACGGGAATGGGGTGGCGGCTGAGGAGATGGTGTACTTATCGAGAGAGATGGTGAGTAGAGAGAGGAGTGAATCATGTGTATGTGTAAATAATGGGTTAAGTGTGTGGTAAAATTTTACATCCGCTTTGCATTTTCCAGCCTGCATTTTAATGTTTCCTTCAATAGCTTTTGTGGTGGGTTACAATTGGTGAAGCGTAGACCGAATATTGGGAGGCTTCTAGCAAAAGCTTTGACTAATAATATTGTATCATTTCCTAAAATAGTAGTTTACAGCTTTTATGGTGCATTTCAACATTTCCTTTTCGTGAAGCATTCAAGTTTTTTAAACATTTCAAGGGTAGAATAGGCAAACAATATTTTCAATATTTCACTTTTCTTGACTATTGCACTTTTCACCTTTAACCATTTTTACATTACTAAACGAGTACCCGTGCATAGCAACGAGATTTCATAGCGGCATTTAATTATAATGATATTTTGTTTAAGTGGTTTGTGTAACGTTTTGTGTAACCAAAATATCACTATAACTATCTGCCGCTATAAAATTTCGTTTCTATGTACAGCTACTCATCTAGTATTTAAATGTTTATTTTTATATACGTGTGTATTCATTCTTAAGTTGACAAAATAATTTTACATTTTTTATTTTTATGTTTTCATTTATTAATTATTCATTTAACTTTTCATGTTTTTAAGTTGACAAAAAAATTGAATGTGTAATGTAAGTTTCCATGTTTTCATTTAAGTTTTAAATGAGAGGTATTAAAGAGTGTTAAATGCATTAATTAAGGGTAATTTAGGCAAAACATTAATTTAAGTTTTTCACTTTTCACTTCTTGACTTTTTGACCATTTACTCTTTATAAATAGTATATATCTTTTGGTGCATGCATTCAAAGTGGCTAGCTACATGGAGTTTTTTATGATCACTCGACGTACAACTGTACAAGGGCTGAAGGGCATGTGATCTGCATTATCCGTATTAGGACTTTTAAACCACGAGATTTAAGCACAAAGCACAATGGCTTAGCTACTAGCCTTTGTTTAACAACCATTTATCAGTGGAGCCAGAGCGAAGTTGAACATTCTAAATGTCGTATATACTTTTTGACTTCATGTGGGAACTTAATGTCCTTAATATGTTTATAGATAACAATATAACTTGGTTGCTAGCTAGTGGTTATAGGAATTAAGTAGTCAGCAGGAGTACTCGAAACTTAAAGCACGTTATGAAGTGCTGCAACGGTCCCTGAGGTATATTTGAAAACAGAAAACAACTTCATATGTATAATTCTTTTTGGTGTTTTGAAACTTCTTGATATTAAGCATCTTTTGGGCGAGGATCTTGGCCCATTGAACTGCAAAGAGCTCGAGTCACTAGAAAAGCAACTTGCTACATCTCTAAAGCAGATCAGATCAGCCCGGGTATCTTATAATTTTACAATATGATACAGAATTATTCATCTTTGGCATAATGTAGAAATTAAAATGATATTAATCTTGAAATAGTGTACAATGATAGCTTCTTGACGCCAATGTTTTATGCATTCTCAGACTCAGTTCATGCCGGATACACTCACAGATCTTCAAACACATTATGGATAACATTATGTCCCTTCACGTTTTCGAATATTTGGGCTTGCTATAGGCAATATATATACGAGAAATACGCAGTCACGCAAGGTTTTAATGTGGTCCAACCGATCAAGTATGGACCGGCTTACCTCCACGGGCAAGGATGTTATCTTATGTACGTGTATTACCAATAATCAATATGTTACACAATATTAAGACGCTAACCAAACTTGTTTTCATTGTTTCAAACTTTCAATACTTTTCATAATAAGGAGACTTTTAAAAGGTGACAAAGCGGGGAAACGACGAAACGTCCTTATATGAATCTCAAAGACCACCACTATGGTATTAGATTAGGAAGACTCGATAATGTTTAGGTGTCTTTGTCTATTTATGCTTCTTCAACTTCGAAGACTTTGACATTTATGTTTTGGTCATCTTTGAGTTTCTTTCTCATTAAATTCAACTTCAAAACCACCTCCTAGTTTCAATTTATTTTACATCATATCGCATCCCAAATCGTGCTTATAAATGGCTATCAAAGTATCACCAGTTGCAATATATATCGTATTACAAGAAGCTTGCATATCAGCATATATGAGTAATGTTGTAGGATTCACGCAACCACCCCAAAGAAACCTCTTGTTACCAGGTCTTTGCCAATTGTCTTTGGCTTAGATGACTTGAATGAGACATGGTTTCGGTAGCAGAACTGGTAAACTATTCAACATGTACTTGTCAAAAGATAGAAACTCGTCACCTATTTGCAGTTGCACGGTTGCACCACTAATACATGTAGAAAAATTGGGCTATGCATTTGATACCAATTGTTATCTTTGAGACTATCTGCACCATCGATGTATTATATTGACATACTAACATGGTTTTGAAAACCGGTTGAGGCATTGAACCTGCCATCCTAGCGGTTCGTTGGTTTAAGCAGTCCTTAGAACCGGATGTTATTTTAGTTAATTAGTCAAAAAGCTATATAAACTACAAATAATGTAAAAGAAATACTCTACCATTGATGAGTGTACAACATTGATGGTATAGCTGGAGATGATTATATAAATTTGAAAAATCACATGATCTCAATTTTTTCAACTTATGAGTTCGCCGAGTTACAGTCACTATATTTTTTTAAGTGGTTGGTTGTGTGTGGAACCATATATCAAGTGAAGTACAACCACTGTTCGATTTGTTCTATCATTTTAAAAGTACATGGCATGTTGGCAGCGTACACGCTCTAACTTTGTCTATGTACCAAAGAGTCACCCTTAGATCAAAATTTACGCGGCAATTTACCTAAAATAGAGAAAGTTTTGTTGAATATATTTGTACGATATTGTCCTATAGTACCAGTGGTTCGTGATCAAATAATAGGAAACCAACGCTTTTCCAAAAAAAAAAAAAAATAGGAAACCAACTCACATAGAAGGTCGTAAATGAAGTACCTGAATTGCAATCGTTTAGACACAGAGTTATAGCAAACGCCCAAAAACATCAACGATTAGATACCAAAATGCAACAATGAATATAAAACCCGCACTCATGAAGAAAAAACCATTAAAGGAGTTCTGCACTTCATGGCCTTAAATGTTTTTACGTGATTTATTCATTGCGAGCTTCCGTACGTAAACACCCCAAGATTCCCCGCAGACCCATGTTGTATGTCGTGAGCGAAACGATCACAGCTTAATGCAGTTGCCGGAGCAGAAAACATGATTTTCGTATGTGGTGATCAAAGTTACAAGAACAACATCCATCCAAGATTATTAATTCAGGCAACTTTAGAAAGCCTTTTCAAGTGATTGTTTTCATTTTATTTGTGTAAACTCAGAAGATAACTTATCTATTTTGATTTTAGCAATTGAATAACTCCTTTCCTTCAACCTCAAAGTTTCGATTTCTGCTGCACAATATATTATGTGGTTTTTGGTTGCATGAGACTCATGGAATAAGTGATAGCATTAGTCTCCACTTCTCCTAGATAAAAGGGTGTTTGATTTCAACTTAATTGACTTAATATGAGAAAAACCGAATTAATTAAGTCATATGAAAACCGTTTGTTTATGACTTAATAGAGAAAAATGACTGAAAATATTAAGTAATAAAACTAAGGCTGTCTGCATTAAGTCATCTGTTAATTAACATAACTTAATGAAAAAATTAAACAAACAAGCCCTAAGCCACGTTTGCCACTTATTGTTCAAAATAAATTATCGAATATTATTTTTTAACAACCCTCGCCATACTACTACTTATTACACCATTTTGTAAAGTTAATCAATATTTAGTTGAAAGTTGAAACATTACAACCTTAATATAATTTCCAGCAAGTTTTTGGTGAAATTATGGTAGCCAAAGGTAGTTAAATTTTTGTACTCGTAGAAAATAATACATCCCACATCGCTAAGGAGGTGGAAATTTGCCCTTAAAGAGTAGCATTGGTTAACGTACGTTTGGTCATGGTTTTGTAAGCCAAATATTATATGAGTTATTTATACTCTTTTAAACAATATTAGTAACAAAATTTGAAATGGCTTTGTTGTGGATTTTAGTTTTTCTATTTAAAAACTAAAAGCTATTATCAAATCTATTTTTTTTATTTGTTATAATGAACTAAAAAATAGTTAAAATATTCACGATATATAAACTAGTTATTATATTCAAAATAAGTTAAATATAAACTACTTATCATCTCAAAATAAGTTAAAATAATTGCTATTTATGTGTCGAATCTTGAAAATCCCTATTATTACGTAGGTTTTTCAAAAGTATTGAGAAATCTACGAACTGTGAAGAAATCTACAAACCGAACTATGCTGCATGATGTGCTAATGCCTCATTTCATAATGGGCCACCGTCTAGCTACACTATTAACGTCACAAAATACACAAGTAAGACAAAATAATAATTAACAAATCGTCAAAGTACTAGTTAGTTTCAAAAAAAGAAATATTAGATTCCAACAAAGTTATTGCTAGCTTCAAGACCCGCCCGATGAGCGGGATAGTCCTATGATTTCGTTTTACATAAATTTAGAAGATTAACTAAATACTAAAATACTAATCAAATAATAAAAGATGCACTCATCCAAATCCATATGAATATATTAAGCAAATTTACAGAAATCGACACATACATCCATTTCACTGAAAAGATTTATACTCACTTGTACACAATATTAGTGTTTTTGTCGGTATAGTTACCGTTTTTGTCGCAACAAGTGGATAAACAATTCAAATAAGTAATCACAAACAACCTCTTTATTAGTAGTTCCAATATGCAATTGAAAACAGCCCTTTGAGAGCAATACTTTGAGCAAGCAATCCAAAACAATCGATCTATACACATCTTACTCTTAAGCCTTATGACACTTTGGCAAAAATTCCGCAGCATCCACAGCAAGTACAATAGCAGTTGCGAAGGTACTCCTCTAGTTTATGGTGAAGACGTATGTGGCTATTGACATTAATTTCTTTGTAAGACTGAACTTTCTTAGTTGCTCCACACACGGGCGTTAAAGGTTATATTTTCCTATGTTCGTGATACATGTGGCTTTGCGTAGTAGTTTTCAATCTCATTGACAGCTGAGGCTTGGTTGGTTGTCACCATATGTCATGTAACCAAATACAACAATTCAATCAAAAAAATGAAATATGAACACGTGTCTAATAAAAAGACATCAAAATATGCTAATATGCAATAAAAGTGTAATCTTATTTTTGGTATGTCATTTTTGCGAGGTGGTTGTTTAATAAAAATATTTTTAAAAAATGTTTGTCTTACTCACATTAGCTAAAGTATAACTTGATACTTTGGTATAAATTAGTTTGTGTGATGACTGGCACTTTGGTAATGTGTATGATGACTGGCACTTTGGTAATGTGTGGCCTGCGTTTTCTAGTTTCGATATCCTAACCTGATAGTGGTTCCAGGTGGCACCACCTCCTGGCACCTCCAACGAGACACTATTTTCCCAAACATACACATGAGAATCTGACAATTTCTAGCAGTCGGCCATCAATAACATCATGCATTTCATTTTGGACCTCATTGACAGCAACCACTCTTGCTGCATTAGCCACGCGATTAGCTGCAGTCACATATATGTTCATCCTCTCATCCATGTCAGCTACAACAACTGCTTTCTCAGCTATACGCCTTGCTTCATGAAAAAACAAATCATTCCCAATTACCTGTTTTGCTTTGAGAAAAGTAGAAAAACGTGTGTTAATGGGTCCCAGTGAGAACAGTTATTACCTGAACTGATTTAAGGACTTTGGCATGAGAAATAGTATTATATGATGATCCAACTTGTGAAAGTATCTTGAGAAGTGGAAATAGTGAGACCTCGTTGTCCCAGTAGCCCGATTGAGTGTCTCCTTTTTCTAAAAGTATACATACCAAAATCTCGTCTTCAATTCTTCCTTCATGCCAAGCACCCTTGTACCGATGTTCGTTTGCAAAACGGTAGACACCAAAACCATGCATTTCGTCTGCAAAATATTCTACAGCATATGTGTCCCCATTTCTGCACCATCATGTAATCACATAAACTCAAATTATATAAAAACTGAAATAGCTGGGTATGTTGTTTAGCAAAAGTGTATTTGGTTAAATGTCTAATGATTATAATAGTAGTATACTTAATTATTTATAACATTGCATTAAGAATGTGATTCATAATTGGCCTGTACAGCAGTTATTGGATCGGCTCCATAAGATTTTTAGAGCAAAAAAAAGGAACCTATAACCCGACCATAACTAAAAGTTGAACAGCAAACATAAGTTATTACAACACCTTTATTTTTTATGTTATATTGTAAAAGATAAGAAATTAACATGCCTCTTTTGATATAAGAACATCAAGTTTTAACTTTTAATATTAAGAAAAGAAGACAATAAAACAAAGCATCTGTGAACAATATAATCTTGACATTGATCCTAAATGAAACTCGAAGGACCAAAGACCTTAGTTAGTTAGTTAGTTAATAACCACCAAGCGGTTAAGTTAGTTATTATGGTTAGTTAGTTAAAAGTTATTTAAAGTCGGTTACAAAACCGAATAGACACAATGTTTGGGTCGTACCTTTTCGACCTCTATATATACTCGTACATATGTAACGTTACAACAGTTAGACGAAATAATAGTTATTCAGTTTATTTGCAATTACATTTTCGACTCACCTTAGGACAACATTGGTATCAGAGCCTCACGCTCGTTAAAACAAAAACCTTATACGAGTACACGAGAAGAAGCAGCCAAAGATAGAACACGCTGTAACATTCATTTCAGCAGGAAGGATGCGACGTTTAAAGAAGAGAGACGTTGCCTGGATAACTAAGGACGCAAGGAAAGTAGTGCACAACCGTACTTGTGTAGAAGTTGCAAACATGTGGCACCAAACGACATTGGTGGCCTGTTTTTGTTGTGATCATTGTACGCGACAACAAAAAAGAAAAAAAAAAGGAAAACAATTGTTGCAAGTCCTTTGTTGGTGACTGAAATCACACGACAACAAAGACTAGGAGACCCATTGTTGCTGTTTTAACGCAACAAGAAGGAAGGAAAGACGTCAAGAAAAAGAAGAGTTGCTTGTGGTCAGATTAAAGGGTATACCAAGAAAGAAACAATCGAGGATTGTTTGAGAAATAAAACGCTAGCAATACAAGGAACAACAATAACGAAGAAAACAAATTGATCACTTGTTTTTGAAGAAAATACCGAAGGGTGTTTTTGAAGATTTGTTGTGAGACACGGTGTGGAACAAAAGGAGACAAGAAAGATTATTGTGGTACGCGTTTTGGAAGAGAGACAAGCAACGACAACAACAAGAAAAACAAGCAAATCGCTTTCTTGTTTGGAGACATACTACCGAGTAGTATTAGTGAAAAGAAAAAAACAAACAAACTATTTGTTTTGAGAAATACCGAAAGGTATTTGATAGTTTTGTGACTAAGGAACTTGGAACTCGAAAAAAAAACAACAACAACAACGAAACTTGTTGATTACCGAAGAATACTTAGAGTATTTGGAAAGGAAGCCGAGAACAAAAAGGATCTAGGGCACATTTTTATTCCAAGTCGACACAAAGAAGAGGAAAGCAACGTGGAAGTGTGGTATAACAAGAGAAGAAGTTCGTTTGGTTTATTGAAAGAAGGAAACGATTCGACAACATCAAAAGGAGAACGTGAGTTTTCTTTATGAATTGGTTTGGTGACAAGAGATAAACAACGAAAGAACAACAACAAAGTTGGTGAACGAAGGAAAGAAAAAGGTGTAGTTGGTATAATACTCAAGTACCGATACAAGAGGGAAGACGGTTGTACACAACAACGAGGTCACAAATTCAAATTTTAGATTTCTATTATATTTAGATAGTATAAATATTTATTTTATACTATTAGGAAATCCTGAGAACCATATATTGATCCTGTACTATTAGGATTCCTGGATAACTATTTTTCTATTCCCGTAGTAGTAGGAAATACCATACTAAGTTAGAAATTCCCATACGATTAGAAGGTGAAGATTATAAGCACTTTTAAGATGTCGGGTGACGATACAACTAACACATCAACAACACTGAAACCCGTAACACCTATTGCACAATACAAATGCCCTAAACTCAAAAACACGAACTACACGGTTTGGGCTATACAAATTAAGGTTATACTAGAAGCACATGGTTTATGGGAAACAATAGAACCTAAGGAAAACACGCAAGTAGATGATAAGAAGGATAAGGCAACGACTGCCCTCCTATATCAAGCGTTGACCGAAGATGTGATTTTACAAGTAGCAAGTTGTAAAACGGCAAAGGAATTATGGGAATCGTTAAAGAAGAGACACGTTGGAGAAGAGAGAGTGCGGCAAGCACGGTTACAATCATTGATGATTGGATTTCAAACCCTTCAAATGAAGGAAGATGACATGGTGGATGCATTTACGGACAAACTAAACGGCTACGCCATGAAGGCTAAAGAATTAGGGAAAACTTTGGATGAATCACTTTTAGTACGAAAACTATTAGATTCCACACCAGATAAGTTCATTCAAATAGTAGCATCCATAGAACAGACAAATGATCTCGACGACATTACTTTAGATGAGATCGCTGGAAAACTTAAGGCATTTGAGGAAAGGATAAAATTCCGAAAGGGAGGACAAGTAGAAAGCCATGATAACTTAGTATTAGCACAAGGTGAACACTATAGAAAAGGAAGAGGATTTACCAAACGCGGAGGTAGATCAAACTTTTTACGAAGAAACTGGCATAGTAATGGAAATAAAAATAACTCGAATGAAGCAAACTCAACTCACAAAGAAAAGTCAAATAGGAATAGACGTGAGTGGGATATAAAAAAGGTAAAATGTTTCAATTGTGGGAAACTTGGACATATTAAGAAAGACTGCAGAAAACCATCGACAACTCAGGAACAATCAAACCTTATCTTAGAAGACGATGAACCATCACTATTGATGACTACACACGAAACCGAACATGAAGAAGTTTTGTTGAACGAAGGACAAATTCAACCCGGATAATAAGCTACAACAGATGCTAGCATATGGTATTTAGATAATGGTACAAGTAACCATATGACGGGAACCAAGAGTCATTTTAAGGATATTAAAGAAAGCATATATGGACGCGTTCGTTTTGGAGATGGATCGTATGTAGAGATAAAGGGTAGAGGTTCTATACTGTTAGGATGTAGAAACAAACAACAAAAGATAGTTTCGGATGTTTACTACATTCCAAATCTCAAGAGCAACATACTTAGTCTAGGACAACTTACGGAGATAGGTTGAAAGATTATCATGGACGGAAACAAATTGACTTTGTATGATAAGAACAAGAAGTTGTTGATGAAAGTAGAAAGATCTAAGAATCGACATTACAGTATTAGATTACAAATAGAAGTACCTATGTGTCTCTTAGCAAACGTCGATAACCAAGCATGGTTGTGGCACGCTAGATTAGGTCATCTGAACTTTGACGACATCAACAAGATGACAAGAAAGGGTCTAGTGCAAGGAATACCAAGAATAAATCATGCAGGACAGATTTGTGATGCATGTTTATTAGGAAAATACAGTAGAACACCATTTCCAAATCAAACTAAATTCAGATCAAAGAACCCGTTGGACTTAGTATATAGAGATCTTTATGGTCCCATAAGTCTGGCCACGCACTTTGGAAAAAATACTCATTTTCTTGTTAGTGGACGACTGTACACGTTTCATGTGGGCCTACTTTCTGACATCAAAACATCAAGCATTTAACACTTTCAAGGAATTTAGACAACAAATTGAGATGGAGATGAGAATGAAGTTAAGAATGCTAAGAACAGATAAAGGAGGTGAATTTACGTCTAATGAATTCACTAAATATTGTAATAAGAATGGAATAGCAAGACAGTTGATATCACCATACTCACCACAACGGAATGGAGTGGTGGAGAGAAGAAATAGGACAATGTTAGCAACTACGAGGATTATGATGAAAGCGATGAAGTTACCTTTAACTTTTTGGGCGGAAGCAGTCAAACACGTCATTTACATACTCAACAGGGTATCTACGAGAGCCCTGGAAGATAAAACACCATATGAAGCACTCTACAACAGAAAACTGAATCTGAAAAACCTAAGAATATTCGGATGCACAACTTATGCCAAGATAACGATACCTCACTTGAAGAAGCGGGACGATAGAAGCATACCAATGATTTACTTAGGAGTAGAGGAAAGATCAAAAGCATGTAGGTTATATGTTCCAATAGGAAAGAAGAAAAACATTAGTAGGGATGTAAAGTTTATGGAAACGAAACCGTGGGATTAGGATAATAATGGAGAATATACGGGTACACAAGACACATTTTGGGCTAGTTTTGTGGTAGATGGAGTTGACAATGAAAATCCTATACCAGTTGTAAAACCTCGCAAAAATTCATATAATTAACAACGTTTAATTATATAAATATCTCTATCATTATTTTTAATCACCATTTTTACGGAGAAATTTAAAATTTTTCTTATTACACTATAATAACGAAATTACGTCATTCCATAATTCACCAAATGACGAAACCAGTTCTCGACACGATTAACGAAATATTAAAATTCACTAATCCTAAATTAATAACTAATCCGGCCCTTAATATTTTTCAGCCCAAACATTTCATTCTCGGTTACTATTCATCCGGCCCATGTTTCAAGCCCAAAATCCATTTTATAATTTTAAGTTTATACTCGACTAGAAACTATCCTCCCAAAACGACTCTCGTTCTCTTAATTCTTAAACACGACACATATATATTTTTACACCATCTCGTTTCTCACCTATCCGACTACAAGTATGCCAAATCTTATGATCATATATCAAGATTTGCTATGTTTTCGAAAGGCAAAGTGTTTGACCAAACTCAACCCAACTCGACATAAGTTTAAATCCAAAACTCAACCGTTTTGATCCCGGTTTGTTTCTAAATGATCCTAATAAAATTATAAGTTTAAATCCAAAACTCAACCGTTTTGATCCCGGTTTGTTTCTAAATGATCCTAATAAAATTTCAAGCATGATCTCATGATTATATTCAATTTTCATCAACTAAAAACCAAGTCTTATTAGTTTTTCCATATCGTGCACAACTTATATATAGTTGTCGACATATATAAATTCCAAAGACAAGTTTCCTTATTTCATGCTCTCACAACCATTTCTAAAGTTCTAAATGAATCACATAAGTCTTGCAAGTACTGACACAACATAGTAGAGAGGATCACTTGATTTGATCACACACTAAAGGTGTTGGACCTTTGTAATGTGTATATGTGATACTTTGAGTGAATATGATTAAGTATGCAGAATCTACTTAACCACACTTAGAATGTTTATTGGAAATGGAACTGTGATGTTTGTGTTTATTTAACAAAGAACAATGAAAGTATTTCACCAAACGATTCAATATTATTCAAAATAATACGAGTGATCTTCACTATCACTAGGGTTACAAAGACCTTGAATCTTGTGTTTGTTCTATTGTTTTTCTCTATGTATATCTCTATCACTGTCTATTCGTATATGTTAAGTCATATCTAAGATCTTCCTTTTATAGTCCAAGGAAAGATCTTTTTCAATCTACATGACTCATCTTAAATACTAGCTTATGACTAATATTCATTCTAGCTAGATGATGACTTATCATGTCAGTCATTAAGATACAACATGTATCTAGGATTACACCTCACTTGGAGTGTTCAATTTGATGACTACAACAAAGATATTTTTCTTGTATATGAGACAGTAGAATAAGTTGTACTTATCTACACAGCTGTTGTATGAGTCATAGTAGCGTCAGCAGAATCTATCAGTAGAAAACGTTCTTCAGCAGAATCCATTAGTGGAAACGTGCTTTGTGCTTTATCAGTAGAAACATACTTGATGTATTTCCTTAAGCCTTTATGCTGATTCTTCTGATTATTTAATTCCCAACAATCCTCCCCTAAACATGTGAATTACATTCAAACGTGTTTTACTGAATTAAATGAGGACTTTGTGAAGATCTTTCAAACACTTCATTGTCAGACTGTGATCTGAACTTTCTTCTATTTTGAGTGATTGAATGTCTTTCTTTGTAACTCATCTGCTTTCTTTTCTTTGCTCCAATCTTGGACTAAAAGATGGTGCAAGATTCAACTTGAAGAATTATAAGAGGCAATGATGCTTTGTATCTTGGATGCTTGTTCCAAGAAGTAGAAATCCTTTTTTTTTTCAGCATGTCTTTGGAAGTGATGAACAAACGTAGTGAACTGAACTTGAAACCTTTCATCTTTTGATCTAGATAGAACTTTCTCCTATCAGCTCTGTTCTTGTTCTTTATCAGTAGAAACCATGTCATCATCTTGTATGCTCTTATCTTTTCCTTCTTTTTCTTTGGATAATCTTCCTTTTAAAGGGCTTTTTGTAACCTCCCCTAAGATTTATTTCTCTCTTGAGCAATTTCCTCCCCTGTTTGGAAGATCTCTCACAATCATATCATATCATCTGATCTAGCAATTTCCATGTTTTTAGACAATTTGTACATGAAGCCATCAATTCCTTAAGAGTTTAAATACTGCCCTCATCACTTCTAAGTATGTAACCTCCTATGAGTGGTGAATCACTGAGCATTGACTCATAATCCATCATTAGATGATTTCTGAGCCTCTTTGAAAATCCTTTTTAAGAAATATTTGACTTAGCAGTATGAACATGATTTTATGATTAAAAATCATACTGCTTCTAACCATTTTGAAGGGATTAAGTGTGGTAACTAACACTTAATCAAAATTTTGGTTTAAAGCAGCCTCTGGTTGTGTGAGAACCAATGTTTTCAGTTATAAATAACTGCCTGTGTACAGATAAACCTATTCAAAAGGCTTTCTTTACAGGGTTTCCAGCTCGTGGCATTTGTTACCTCTAACACAAGTGTTAGATTCACTTTTGCTCGCTGTTCTTTCTATCAGATATCCGTAGATTAGTCACATTATACTTGAGAGTATAAAATGATAGAAAGTGAGTTGTATCAGTTATTAATTGATCAACTAAATCATCAATTCAATGTGAAACATCATAATCAGGTTCCAAGAAAGAAGTTTTAAGGAGTTTTGAAATCCCAAACTCTTTCTATCATGAACCTATTATATCAGCAGCAATGATCAGCATTCAGCAGCAATGATCATAGATTTCACTTGAAATATCCTTTGAGCTCAAACATTCATACCTGAAATTGTTAGTCTAAAACCAAAAGAACAAAGTACAAAGTACTTATCTTGAATTAGAATTATGCATAGGACTAACTGTATGAATAACTTTTAATTGGTAATAGTAGTTTTAGATGACAATGTTAGATGCATTAACAAAATCTATATATAAGAACACATTATTTTGAAAATTTTAAAGATTAAGCATTCCAATACCTGCTACCAAGTACTGAAATCTTCCAACATCAAAAGCTTTTGTAAGAAGATCTGCAAAGTTTTGTTCTGAAGCAATTTTCATTACTTGAATTAACCTCTTTTCATTGAAATCTCTAATAAAATGATGTCTTATTTCAATGTGTTTTGTTTTAGAATGTTGCACTGGATTTTTAATAAAGCAAATTGTACTACTATTATCAATATGAATAATGGTATGTAAGAAATTGTACCCATAATCAAGAAGTTGGTTTTGAAGCCATAGAACTTGACCACAACAATTTGCAGCAGCTACATATTCAGCTTCAGTTGTTGAAGTAGCCACCATTGTCTGCTTCTTAAACTGCCATAAGATAAGTCTACACCCAAGGAATTGACATCCTCCAGTTGTTGACTTTCTGTCCAAGCTAGCACCAGCATAATCACTATCTGAGTATGCTACCAAGTCAAAAGATGACTCCTTAGAATACCACAGACCCAACCTAGGTTGACCCTTGAGATATCTAAAAATTCCCTTGACTGCTGTTAAATGAGAAACCTTAGGAGTTACTTGATATCTTGCACAAGCACAAACAAAGAACATGATATCAGGTCTTGATGATGTAAGATACATCAAAGAACCTATCATAGATCTTTATGTGTGTACATCCACATTAGTTCCTTCTATATCTTTAAGAAGTGGCTTCTCAGGATCCATTGGTGTGCTTGCTGTTTTGGATCAGCAAATTGAAACTTTCTAAGAATCTCTGCAACATATTTGTCTTGACTAATAAAGATTCCTTCTCTTGATTGTTTAACCTGCAGACCCAAAAAGAATGTAAGTTCCCCCATGGAACTCATCTGAAACTTATTGTGCATAAGCTTCTCAAACTCCAAACACATCTCCTTCCTTGTAGATCCAAAGATGATATCATCCACATACACTTGAACTAGCAAAAGATCCTTCTTATGCTTCTTGGTGAAAAGTATTTGATCTATCTTGCCTCTTTGAAATCCATTTGAAATTAAGTAGGAATCCAGTGTTTCATACCAAGCTCTTGGTGCCTGATGTAGGTCATATAGAGCTTTAACAACCTTGTACACTTTGTCTGGATGGTCAGGATCAACAAAACCAGGAGGTTGTGAGACATACACCTCCTCTTCAATAGTATTATATAAGAAAGCACTCTTGACATACATTTGATAAACTGTGAATCCCATAAATGAAGCATAAGCCAAAAAGAGTCTAATGGCTTCAATACTTGCTACTGGAGCAAAAACTTCTTCATAGTCTGTCCCTTCTTCTTTTGTGTACCCTTGAGCTACTAATCTAGCTTTATTTCTTATCACTATGCCCCTTTCATCCCTTTTATTCCTAAAAACCCATCTAGTGCCAATTACTCTTACACCACTTGGTAAATCAACTAGCACCCATACCTTTTGAATCTTAAACTGAAGAAGCTCCTCTTGCATAGCCTCCAACCAGCTTGAATTCTCTAGGGCTTTATGAATATTCTTTGGTTCATCTTGTGAGAGAAAACATACAAATAAGCAAGAGTTTGAAAACTTATGTTGTTTTGAAGCATAAAGGGCATCAAGAAGCCCTTGTTGATCTGAAGACATCAATTGTTGTCTTGTCTTCCCTCCTGATTGTACATCTCCAATCACATTGTCCAGGGAGTGAACTTTGTGAATCCTTGAGTGTGGAGTAGAAAGAACTTGATAATCAGGTGAAAGGTTGTTGAAATCCACCTCATTTTCTAAGAGATTTGCTTGTGTTTCTTCTGATGGTCCATCAGCAGAAACATTTTGCTCATCAGCGGGAACGATTTGCTTATCAGCAGAAATAGCAATGTTACTTCTGACTTGAAACTCTTGTTCCTTAGCTCCTTCTTCCTTATATTTATCTTCAACATCTTCTTAAGAATTTCCAGAAGAAGATTCACCATTTATTGAAGTTGAATCCACACTTGTATTTGTCCATATTGGCATTATCACATAATCTTGATTTGCCTCATTCTCTAATCCTTCTCCATTTGTTGCATCAGCAGTTTGTGAACCTGAAAATTCATTAGTTTCTGCAACAAAAGGCACATAATTCATTGATTTGGATAGAGTTTCAAGATCAAATAGCCATTTGGGACCTTGACCTTCTACATTGGTTTTATTTTCCAAAAACTTCACATGTAGATTTTCCTCTACTCTTCTAGTTTTCATGTTGTATACTCTGAATGCTTTGTTATTGATAGAGTATCCAACTAAGAATCCTTCATCTGCTTTACCATCAAACTTTCCAAGATGGTCTAAGGTATTCAGAATTGTCACATGACGTCCAAAAGGTCTAAGAAATCCTATTTCAGGAGTTCTACCTCTAAAAAGTTCATATGATGTCTTATTGTGAGGTTTTACAACTAAAACTCTATTTTGAACATAGCAAGCAGTGTTGACTGCTTCTGCCCAAAAAGTTATAGGCAACTCAGAGTCAGCTAACATAGTTCTAGCAGCTTCTATTAGTGTTCTATTTTTTCTTTCAGCAACTCCATTCTGTTGTGGAGTTCTTGCAACACTAAATTCTCTTTTAATACCCTTTGCTTTGCAGAAATCATCCATAACTCTATTTTTAAATTCTATCACATTATCACATCTAATGACTTTTACTCTTTTGCTTACTAGGTTTTCTATCTCTGTAATGAAGGTCTTAAGGATGCTAGAAGTTTCATCCTTAGTTCCTAAAAAGAATACCCATGTAAATCTACTAAAGTCATCAGTAATAACTAGATAATATCTCTTATGCAACAAACTTCTAACATTTGTAGGACCAAATAAGTCCATATGCAGCATAAACAATGATTGATTGATAGAGTTAAAAATTTTGGCCTTACAAGTGGCTTTATGTTGTTTGCCTTTAAGACAAGCAATGCATGTTTGATCATTTTCAAATCATTTTTGAGGTAAACCTCTTACCAAACCATCTTTGACAATCTTATTTATGGTTTTGAAGTTAATATGACCAAGCCTCCTATGCCATTTCATAGATTCATCCAATGTGGCCTTAGCAATAAGACAGGTAAGAGAATCTTTTGGAACAATCTTCTTCATATCAACACTGTACATGTTGCCTTTTCTTGGAATTCTAAGAAGTGCTTGACTTTCATCAGGCATCTTAAAATTAGAAGAAAATACAAGACATTCAGTGTCAGTAAAGAGAACTTTGTTCTTTTTGTCACACATTTTTTAGACACTAAAAAGATTATACTTAAGCTCTTGCACATAGTACACATCTTCAAAATCTAGTTTACCGGTTTTAATAGTACTTTTACCAGTAATTTTTCCTCCAATTCCTCCTCCAAAGGTAACATATCCTCCATCTACTGATTGAAAATCTGAGAGGTAAGACTTGTTGCCTGTCATGTGTCTTGAACATCCACTATCTGAGAATCCTTGATCTTCAGTATCTGCTAATGAATGTCCCTGCACATAAATAAAGGAATTAGTTTTGTTTTGGGATCCAAACCATTTCTGACTTGGATCCGCCTCTTGCATCAATAAAATGTAATCTTTTGAGAATTGTTGATGCAACACTGGATTTAAGAATCCAACATGCTGAGGCCTTAACAGCATTTGCCCTGTTTCCCTTAGCAGTGATATGAACTGTTTGGCTATCAGCAGAAACTGATGGCTTTGCAGTTGTATCCTTTGGTTTCCAAACTTGTTTTTGGACTACTGCCTTTGTTAGAATGGGTCTTTTAACAACATTTAATGAATATTTGAAAGTTGTTTTAGCACTTTTAACTATTGTTTTTGGGTAAACAGTTAGATATGGTCTATCAGCAGAAACCATTTTCCTATCAGCAGGAACTGAAACTGTTTTGGGTTTTGTTCTAGTAAAGTTAGAGTGACTTTTAGGTGTTTGCCTTTTTAGATTCACCCTATTGTTTGTATACCCATATACCCATTGATTACAGAAAGCTGCAAGATGGTCAAAACTACCACATGTGTAACAAGCTTTGTTATCTCTTTGTTGGAGAGACTTGAGGCTATACCAATTCCTTTGGTTGCCTCTGGGCTTGTTTATGGTTCTATATTGTTCACAAGGTTGCCTAACACGTTTAACATTGTTTTTAGGCTTTTCAGTACAATGTTTGACTATCTTAGGAACACTTGTTCCTGCTTTCTTAACCACTTCAGGTTTAGACATAACTTGTTTAACCTTTTTATCATCAGATGTTAAGTCCTTAATGATTGGACCATCTGACTTTCTACAAGAACACACCTTGTCCTTAGGAAGTGAAGTTTTACTTAAACTTTCACTTTCTTTCAAAGGTTCATTATCAACTACATTAGATTTTGGTTGAACACCATATTTTAATTCAGGTAGTTGAAATTCAGGTAATCCTGTGTGTTCTAGGTCAATTCCTAGGGGTGAAGGAATACCTCTATATGGTGGAGGAACAGATTTGTATCCAACACCAGACTTTGCTTTATTTATAACTTGACATTCGATTAAGTTAGTCACACCCTTAGATGTATAATCTAGTGTTTCTACACTCATTTGAATATTCTCTTTAGCCTTACTAAGCCTATCTACTTCAGCTTTCAAGTTACTAATGTCATTATCTTTAAACATTATTTCTCTTTCTAGAAGAATTTTGACATCAGTAAAGGTAGATTCATTTGTTCAAAAATGTATGACTTGTTCCTCTAGAGTAGCTATACCTCTTTTATGATTAGTTAAGCTATGAGCTGTATCAATTAACTCTGTCCTTTGATTCTCATAACGTTTGGTTAAGGTTTCTAAACTTTTAAGAGCAGAACAATTATGTGAACAAACTTTATCAGATTGTACCTCTGTAGAGAAAGCCATAAGAGCTGTCTGAGGAGAAGCTTCTTCTTCTTCATCAGCTGTAAAGCTCCAATCAAATCCTAATCCATCAATGGCTACCA
The DNA here is from genome assembly GCA_030686995.1 of Artemisia argyi. Classification (NCBI taxonomy): domain Eukaryota; kingdom Viridiplantae; phylum Streptophyta; class Magnoliopsida; order Asterales; family Asteraceae; genus Artemisia; species Artemisia argyi. The sequence goes on from CM060699.1 coordinate 75,483,147, forward strand.
TAGCCTTTGGATTGGATGATTCCCCTGTTTTGGACTTGCTTCCAAAACCTCTATTCTTGCTATCTTGCTGCCTTGGCCTTCTACATTCTCTTGAGAAGTGCCCCAACATGTGACAGTTATAGCATTCTATCTTTGACTTGTCAAAACCAGCAGTATCATTGCTGCTGATGGTGAGTTTCTTCCCCATCCTCTGATAGAATTTCTTAGCCCTCATGCTAAGAAGAGAAATTTGCCATTTTAGGTCCATTTCTTCTAAATCATCATCATTGATTTCTAGAAGATCTTCATGGGTAAGCATGGACCCATTATTCTAACTTGTGAAAAAGGCACAACAAGCCTTTTCATTCAATATACCAAAAGTACTGCTTGATGAACTAGCAGCACCAATTCCATTATCAACCTTTTCATCTTTAACTGAGTTTGAACTACTAGGAGATGACATAAAAGCCATGTTCCCAGTATATGAACTTGAGACACCAGTTTTCTTTACTTCTTGTTCCACAATTTTAAAGTTGCTATACAAATCCATAAGATCCATAGTGTCTATAACTGGTTTATTCTTCCAGACAACAACATGCATAGCCCACTCTTCAGGTAAGCTTCTCAGAAATTTTGAGTTTAAATCTTCTTGAGGTATGTCAACCCCAAGAACAGCAAGTTGACTCATAATTTTATGTAGCCTTGTAAACATGTGGTCAAGAGATTCGTTCATGGTTGATGAGAAATTTTCAAACTGCTGCTTGAGAAGGGTTTTCTAGGTCTTCTTGGTGGCTTCATTCCCTCTATACCTTGCAACAATTGCCTCAAATAATGACTTGGCATCTTTGAATTTGCTGAAATTTATAAGTTGATCATTTGGAATGGTCATCATCAGCATACTCCTGGCCTTGAGGTCATTCTTCTTCTTTATTCTTTCTTCAGCAGTTGAAGGGATAGTTTTAACAACTGTAATTTCCCTACCTTCAACTGTTGATGAAGTGGTTGTGGGTTTGAAAGAGTTTCCATCTTCAATGATTTCCCAGAGAGTGTAATCCTGCACCTGAAAAAACTGTTCTATTCTTAATCTCCACAATTCAAACTCATTCTATTTGAGAACTGGCAACTTTGCAGCAACATTTGTTTGAATAGATTCTATATCCATTTCTTCTTCTTCTTCTAAATCAAAGATATCAACCTGGAAGCTCTGATACCAATTGAGAGGATCACTGGATTTGATCACACACTAAAGGTGTTAGACCTTTGTAATGTGTATATGTGATACTTTGAGTGAATATGATTAAGTATGCGGAATCTACTTAACCACACTTAGAATGTTTATTGGAAATGGAACTGTGATGCTTGTGTTTATTTAACAAAGAACAATGAAAGTATTTCACCAAACGATTCAATATTATTCAAAATAATACGAGTGATCTTCACTATCACTAGGGTTACAAAGACCTTGAATCTTGTGTTTGTTCTATTGTTTTTCTCTATGTATATCACTATCACTGTCTATTCGTATATGTTAAGTCATATCTATGATCTTCCTTTTATAGTCCAAGGAAAGATCTTTTTCAATCTACATGACTCATCTTAAATACTAGCTTATGACTAATATTCATTCTAGCTAGATGATGACTTATCATGTCAGTCATTAAGATACAACATGTATCTAGGATTACACCTCACTTGGAGTGTTCAATTTGATGACTACAACAAAGATATTTTTCTTGTATATGAGACAGTAGAATAAGTTGTACTTATCTACACAGCTGTTGTATGAGTCATAGTAGCGTCAGCAGAATCTATCAGCAGAAACACTATCAGTAGAAAACGTTCTTCAGCAGAATCCATTAGTGGAAACGTGCTTTGTGCTTTATCAGTAGAAACATACTTGATGTATTTCCTTAAGCCTTTATGCTGATTCTTCTGATTATTTAATTCCCAACAATAGTAAAAACTATTCCTTGAATTATTTGCACCCTTACGTATTATATTTCAAGATATATATACACAATTCTCATTCTTTTGTTTCATTCATTCGACACACCCATAATAATTCCTATATACTCTCAAAACCATTACTGATCGACCAGAAGTGTATCATTCACAATTTTGGAAGAAAACAAGTGTTATCAAGTTTATTTCTATAAATCGTTACTCGGGTTATAAGTTTACGTGGGAATTTCTTGAGTTTCCATTCATTCCACTTGACTCTCTACCACCCTTGAGGTGTTGTAAGTCATTTTCATCTCTATTAAATTCATCTCGTACGTTATTTTATTAACCATGCATCGTTTTTATTTCATGTCGAACATATATTGTTTCATGTTTATTTTACGTACGTATAAACATTTATAAACACAAAAGTGACTAGCCTCTATTTTGGAAGGCCTAGGAGTCACGATACACACTCGTTTCACTTTTATTTTCATGTTTCACGCATCATACGAACTCATTTCTAAACTATGTTTCAATGGTTAAAATATGCTAAACACTTGGAAAATATTACCAAGTCTTTTGAATATATACAAATGTTCCAAACAGCCTAGAAAACAATCGTATATATGAAAATTTTACTTAACGAGGACACAATATTTTCATACCACTCGATAGACCACCTAGCTAACTATCAATTCCATTTAGATAACTTGTAAAAATACTCACGTCTCGATACTCAAATTTATTTGATTTGATCGACAGTTACAAGATTTTAAGAATGTTATTTTCATTTAAAAACTTATTATTTTTCGGTTGGGCTTATTTTGAGCCCAATAAGACTTTGCGATTAAACATTCCACCAGGCCATATGATATATTTTTAGAATCACAAAAATAGCCCAAGTTCAGGCCCAAAACTATTTTCATGCCCTCGCCTCTAAATTTCTTAACTGGCCTTTGTTTTAATTCGTTAAGGCCCATTGACATAAAAATAAGCTATTTTCTGTAAAAAGCAATTGAAGTAAGCTTATTATTAATTAAATAAGCATCGGAAATTTTTATATAATTTTTCTCATAATTTTTGTACATTTGGACTAAAAATGTAACGCGACGACACCATCAAGGACTAAAACTGCCAAACTATTAAAACTAAGAACTAGAACAGTAAAAACAGAAACTATAGGTTACAAAAAAAACATATCATTTACCAAGCTCAGAATTGGTTATTGGACAATTTAGAGAACTATAGATATAAATTTTATATATAAACGACTAACGGTGTAACGCTAACGCCGTTAGTATAAAAACTGTAAAAACTGGAAAAGGACAAGGACCAACATATTATATTTGACATTCTTATTTTATTTTCTATTTTTCGTCACGCCATCACGTCATATGCATTTTTATTACATTTTATTTATATATTAGTTATTTTTACGTTAATAATATATATAACGACTTTTTAACTAATTATCATTACGTATTGTTATCATCATGGTTAAAAAGGAAAAACTTTAGAAATAATAGCATATCTCGTCATATTATTATAAACATAATAATTCCATTCGCATATCATCTTTTCATCTTAACGATTTATCGTTATTCGTTTACCAAATAGTATTTGGTTAGATTCTTAGATAAATTTATTTATCAGGTTCCGTATCAAAGACGTTTCCATAATCATTCTCATAATCTCATCCTACTTTACTTTTCATCATCCCAACATCAATCGAGGTGAGTCATAGCCCCATTTCCAATACTTGTTTTTAACTCATTGGGGGAGATACATGCTTACATATACTTTGATAACTTTATAAGTATATGAATAAATTACATGATTCAAATCAATTTCCTTATTAATAATACCTGATGAAGTTTATGACTTAAGATGTGATAAATATATTTTACTGATGAATTACTTAACTGAAATACTGATACTCAGATGATAATGTTTCCAATTTGATTATTGTGGCATGTGATATATGTATGTTACTGGCGAAATACTTAACTGAAATACTGATATTCAGATGATAAAGTTTCCAATTTGATTATTGTGGCATGTGATATATATATGTTATTGGCGAATTACTTAATTGAAATACTGATACTCAAATGATTATGTGGCGAATTACTTAACTGAAATACTGATACTCAGATAATAATGTTTCCAAAGTGATTATTGTGGCATAATACATGACTATACTATACTATCCTGAATGATTCCATTATTACCTTGATATTGCCTAAGTTACCTTCATCGCCATAAAGTCCCTCAATCATGAGTCATTAATCACTTGTATGTGAGCGCGAATATAGTGAACAGCTTCGAAACCTGTTAAGGATTGACCTCCTATCCCACTAATACTTGACGGAATGCCATATGCATATGGTTAGTCGTATTAGTCGCGATACACTATATTTGAACAAAAATAGGAATTGGCAAATCACCTATTATAAGAGGGCAAAATTTACCATTGACTTGATAAATCACCTCTTTTGGAGACGTTTTGTGTGTCATGAGGCTTGGTGCAATATCTATAAGGAAATGTATGTTTTCAACATATATTTAGATACAGGTGTATAGGAATTTGACCATACTTGAATTGTATATTTCATTAAATTAGCATCATGAGTTTCCATCTCGTGTTAGGATTATTGATTCCTTATTTGAATTTTATTGAATATTTATATGATTTATCTGTGATTATAGTCAACATTACTCAATACTTGTTCCGTTACTGTTTGTATTTATCTTTACCAAATATTCCTGAAATCTATCAAAATAAATGGTTTTCCATAAAACTCTATGAACTCACCAACCTTTGTGTTGACACTTTTAAGCATGTGTATCTCAGGTAATTAACGGAGCAGGACAAGACACGGAGTGGGCATTTATTACTCTGATAAATTAAAATGGTGTAAAAATCAAATATGTCATTCTTACAAGCCTTTATATCTTTTAATAAGATTCTAAATCAAATGGTTCATCTTTTATCAAAAATATTATTTGAATGACAAATAACTTTCAAAACGCTTCTTTTAAGCCGTTTTATGAGATTCTAACTTCGATCCTCCCCGTAACACCCAAATTACTTTTCCGACGCTACAAACTTAAATTTGGGGGTGCTACAGATTGGTATCAGAGCTTGAGTTATAGAGAATTAAATGTTTTCAAACATTAAACTATAACTACACTTTCAAAATAAATGATTTTACACCATACTATTTTATGCCCTCCGTGTCTGCAGACTGCCGTGCTCAATACCTTATCTGTTGAGATTATCTTACATGTTTAGAAATTACTCTTACACAATTATTATTTCATCTGTACTGTTACATCTTTAACATAAAAAATCCTCATAAAATATTATTCTCGGTTACTACAGTAACATGTCTTCAGAAACTCCCGTGAATGTCGAAATTACTCTCCATAATACTAGAACATCACCTACCAATCAAAATTCTCCGAATACTGAAGACCCTTACTTACAAATATCACAACCCCAGCCTGATATAGAACTCACTCAGAGATCACTTCCATCATCACCTATTTTTTTCACCTTTACGCCAAAACTCAGAAGAGCTACTGAATCATATGAAGATTTGATTGGTGGTCAAGCGACATTCGAAGTTGGACAAAGTTCACACCAAGAGATGTCGTGGAAGAATGTTGAGCCCAATTCTCCATTACCTTATACTTCAGATTTCTCAATACCAGATATTTCCAAATTCTCTATTTCCTGACGCTCTAAATTTCTCGATACAATACATCTCAAACGATGTACCTTCACTCAATTCCCCTGAATAGAAAGTTTAAACCAAAAAGTTTTTGGTTAGTGATGACGTATTTTCTAGTAATTCTGAAACTCACATAATTTGAAATCGACCTTTAATAAAAATCTCCTTTTGTTATAACTCTCTGTTGTTAATAAATTCTTCCATCATGATGCTATGCATGCATGTAATGATTCCTCATACCTTCCTGAAGAATCTCACCGTTTGTTACTCTCTTTAGTAAACAAATGACTCCACTCATATCAATGGAGTATTAATAATAGATCTTGTATCATTTGTTTTGCAAAAACAATCAATCAAGTTATTAATATAATGTTGATTATAGTGAATATATTCAAACTTACCTTGATAATACCTATGATTATTATGATTCCTACCATAACTAGGCTATAACCATAGAATTTTATAAGATAAATTTTTGGAAGAGAACTTGAAGAATAGAGAGAAGATAATTGAACTTTAGCTTTATTAGATAAGTCTGTTTGTTCCTTAGCAATCCTATACCAAGAGTTGATAAATTATCTAAGATACTACCCAGACGTATCTTGAAATTAGATTACAGTAGGGATTCAATTCAGTCTATCGTCAATGAAATAATTAGCTCCATATTCTTTCACTAAAGGGCCTAACAAAGTACTAAGAATATCCAGAAATTAGTAATTAGTGTCATTGCAGTAATACTTGAAGTAACCATAGTTCCTCCGATTAGCAACGATATAGCAAGAAAAGAAAATAAGACGACCATACCTTGTAAGCATAACCATGAAAGTTTTACGGATTTTAGACCAACTCACCTTAAGAGAATAATAAGAGTGACTGAACCTACCAACACCAATATCAAAGGATTTTAGATCAAAAAGTTAAATGGGACACTTTAAGAATCAGTGCCTAACTCAGCATACCATTTAGTACAAAAGACCAGTGGAAGAGAATGGAAACTCTTTAGAACCTTAACAAACGTCAAAAGATGACATTAATGTTTAAACAGAAGAGAAATTCCTGTTGTAATAGAATAAACCATAGTTCAAACCCTCTATAGTTGTATTCCCTTTTGTAATTTACCTTAGGTATGATGGATGTAACCTAAGTGTAACAACTACCCTTTTACCGTATGAAAGTTCTACCTAGTAATATTTTTGTAATAATCATAATCTACGTCTAATTTCAACTTCTATTCCATTTTCCTTGTTCGTAATCGTTAAGTAACAATACACTAATATCACCTTAGGAATCTAGTTAACCTCATTTCCGACTGAACGATATATTATTACCACCCTGTAAGAATTATCTCATGAACTTTAAGTTTATACCAAGAATATCCTAGCATCTCCTTAGAAATTCCTGACTCATCACCATATTATGAACAAAAATTTACTAAATTCTTTTGAAAATGATTAGATGGCATTCAACGTTGTACCTAAACCATTAAGACTGAACCATCTAAAACAATTTAAAGAAAAATAAATATCATTGTTACTGAGCCAAGCATCACATCATTTGGTCCTCAATTATACATAGCCTAGCTACCTATGTATAATTTAGGAAGAATTATATCATAAATGGAACAGTTATCTTTTCAGATTTTTTAATAACAATCTTTATTCAAAAGCAAAATCTTGAGATTAAATAAACTATTCATAAACCTCATTTTTGACAAACTCCAATAGATATTTACACTTAATATCCATCATTTTATTATAGTAAATCGAGAAAAGTACAAACATTAGAAACCTAAGAGTTCACAAAGACTTATGGAAAATATCAATAGCGAAAATTTTATTAGAAACCACTGAAATTAATACATAGGTATATAATTAGCATTGGAAGTGCTATTATTACAATGATTACAATAAAAAAGCATAGAATCTCTCTCCAATAGGCTGACCCGGCATAACAATAAGGATTCCCATCAACAGTACCATAGCAAGAACCACCACAGGATGAATCACTCTGATTATTCTAAAAGATAAGTATAAGTACACCATTAGAGACAATAGCAAGCCTAGTTCTTAAATATAAAGACAAATAAGTAATATTTCACATTTATTGAGGATTATATAAAACCATAACAATGATACATTTTAAACAACCCTAGTTCGAAACTAGTGCCTCCATATCTTATCAACAACATATGATAGAACCGTGAGTGGTATTAGGAAAACCAAAATCCCGACCAAAACTACATAATCTTCATCCGGGACAAAAGTCAAATAGGTAACGACAACAACGACATATACCATCGCAATAATAGTAATTAGGCTTGTCATTTTCGGAAGTATTTAATGAGAGAAAAGGGTTAAGAATAGAAAATGTGAAATGATAGAAAAATGGTTGATGGAAGAATAGGAAATTAAATGAGGTATTTATAGGCTAAAAATATAGCCGTTATATTACAATTCACGACCGTTTGAATTTACTATTCCCGACCGTTAATATTCACTGTTCACTAGCCGTTAATTTTCCACTATTCCTGACCGTTACTTTCTACATTTACAACCCTTGGATTCGTTAGTTGCAACATTTAAATTTATCTCTCCTAGCATCAATAAATCTAACTAGATTTTGTTTCCCTTAATTTTAGGAATAAAAATCTCTCGACAAACCTCTGTTCAAAATTCTTTACTCAAGTAATCACTTTAAACTTGAATTTCGGGACGAAATTCAGAATGACATGTGGGTACTGTAAAACCTCGCAAAAATCCATATAATTAACAACGTTTAATTATATAAATATATCTATCATTATTTTTAATCACCATTTTTACGGAGAAATTTAAAATTTTTCTTATTATACTATAATAACGAAATTACATCATTCCATAATTCACCAAATGACAAAACCAGTTCTCGACACGATTAACGAAATAAGCATCGGAAATTTTTATATAATTTTTGTACATTTGGACTAAAAATGTAACGCGACGACACCTTCAGGGACTAAAACTGCCAAACTATTAAAACTAAGGACTAGAATAGTAAAAACAGAAACTATAGGTTACAAAATGACAACTTATCATTTACCAAGCTCAGAATTGGTTATTGGACAATTTAGAGGACTATAGATATAAATTTTACATATAAAAGACTAACGGTGTAACGCTAACGCCGTTAGTATAAAAAGTGTAAAAACTGGAAAAGGACAAGGACCAACATATTATATTTGACATTCTTATTTTATTTTCTATTTTTCGTCACCCCATCACGTCATATGCATTTTTATTACATTTTATTTATATATTAGTTATTTTTACGTTAGTAATATATATAACGACTTTTTAACTAATTATCATTACGTATTGTTATCATCATGGTTAAAATGGAAAATCTTTAGAAATAATAGCATATCTCGTCATATTATTATAAACATAATAATTCCATTCGCATATCATCTTTTCATCTTAACGATTTATCGTTATTCATTTACCAAATAGTATTTGGTTAGATTCTCAGATAAATTTATTTATCAGGTTCCGTATCAAAGACGTTTCCATAATCATTCTCATAATCTCATCCTACTTTACTTTTCATCATCCCAACATCAATCGAGGTGAGTCATAGCCCCATTTCCAATACTTGTTTTTAACTCATTGGGGGAGATACATGCTTACATATACTTTGATAACTTTATAAGTATATGAATAAATTACATGATTCAAATCAATTTCCTTATTAATAATTACCTGATGAAGTTTATGACTTAAGATGTGATAAATATATTTTACTGATGAATTACTTAACTGAAATACTGATACTCAGATGATAATATTTCCAATTTGATTATTGTGGCATGTTATATATGTATGTTACTGGCGAAATACTTAACTGAAATACTGATACTCAGATGATAAAGTTTCCAATTTGATTATTGTGGCATGTGATATATATATGTTATTGGCGAATTACTTAATTGAAATACTGATACTCAAATGATTATGTGGCGAATTACTTAACTGAAATACTGATACTCAGATGATAATGTTTCCAAAGTGATTATTGTGGCATAATACATGACTATACTATACTATCCTGAATGATTCCATTATTACCTTGATATTGCCTAAGTTACCTTCATCGCCATAAAGTCCCTCTATCATGAGCCATTAATCACTTGTATGTGAGCGCGAATATAGTGAACAGGTTCGAAACCTGTTAAGGATTGACCTCCTATCCCACTAATACTTGACGGAATGCCATATGCATATGGTTAGTCGTATTAGTCGTGATACACTATATTTGAACAAAAATAGGAATTGGTAAATCACCTATTATAGGAGGGCAAAATTTATCATTGACTTGATAAATCACCTCTTTTGTTAACGTTTTGTGTGTCATGAGGCTTGGTGCAATATCTATAAGGAAATGTATGTTTTCAACATATATTTAGATACAGCTGTATAGGAATTTGACCATACTTGAATTGTATATTTCATTAAATTAGCATCATGAGTTTCCATCTCGTGTTAGGATTATTGATTCCTTATTTGAATTTAATTGAATATTTATATGATTTATCTGTGATTATAGTCAACATTACTCAATACTTGTTCCGTTACTGTTTGTATTTATCATTACCAAATATTCCTGAAATCTATCAAAATAAATGGTTTTCCATAAAACTCTATGAACTCACCAACCTTTGTGTTGACACTTTTAAGCATGTGTATCTCAGGTAATTAACGGAGCAGGACAAGACACGGAGCGGGCATTTATTACTCTGATAAATTAAAATGGTGTAAAAATCCAATATTTCATTCGTACAAGCCTTTATATCTTTTAATAAGATTCTAAATCAAATGGTTCATCTTTTATCAAAAATATTATTTGAATGGAAAATAACTTTCAAAACGCTTCTTTTAAGCTGTTTTATGAGATTATAACTTCGATCCTCCCCGTAACACCCAAATTACTTTTCCGCTGCTACAAACTTAAATTTGGGGGTGTTACACCAGTCAACATAGAAAACAATGATAATACGTATCAGGAACCGGATCCAAAACCAGATCCAAACTCACCAATCACACCACCAACATACACTTACGACCCTAACTCAGAAGATGAAGAAGAAGCTACCTTTAGCTCATTAGGAAGCTCAGATTAAAGATTTGATGATAAACCGATACGAGGTTTCAAAGAGATAACGGAAATCTATAAGGATGCACGTAAAGTAGAAGTAGAAAGTCTATTTTTCACAGAAGATGAACCCCGTAATTACAAGGAGGCATCAACAGATAAGAAATGGATTGAGGCCATGGAGATTGAATTAGATTCAATCAACAAGAATAACACATGGACTCTTACTACATTGCCAACAAATCAGAAGGCAATACGACTCACATGTGTTTATAAGACCAAGAGGGATGAATAAGGAAAAATCATCAAATATAAAGCAAGATTAGTAGCAAAAGGTTATGTACAAGAACAAGGGATAGACTTTGATGAAGCATTTGCACCAGTTGCTAGGATAGAGACAGTTCGTTTGATATTAGCACTAGCAGCATATCATGGACGGCAAGTACACCACTTAGATGTAAAATCAGCATTTTTACATGGATATTTGAAGGAAGAAGTCTATGTTACACAACTTGAAGGATTTATTCAACAAGGAAACTCAGAAAAAGTCTACAAGCTAACCAAAGCTTTGTACGGCTTAAGACAAGCACCAAGAGCTTGGAATGTGAAGCTTGATCAAACTTTGAAGTCATTAGAATTTAAGAAATGCAATCTCGAACAAGCAGTTTATACGAAGAAAAGCAAGACTTCTACACTTATAGTTGGAGTATATGTAGATGATTTGATAATCACGGGCACTCCAAGGAAGGAAATAGACTTGTTCAAATCCCAGATGGAAGAAAAAATTGAAATAAGCGACTTAGGATTGTTAGCTTATTACCTTGGGATAGAAGTTACACAGACAGGAGGAGAGATTACAATCAAGCAAACATGTTATATTAACAAGATCTTGAAAGAAACAAGTATGACGGACAATAATGATACGAAGATACCAATGGATCCCGGCACTAAGTTGGTCAAGGCAGAAGATGGAAACTCAGTTGATGCAACTTATTACCAAAGCTTAATTGGAAGTCTCAGGTACTTACTACATACAAGACCAGATCTTAGTTACTTAGTCGGACTACTCAGCAGATTTATGCAAGACCCGAAGGATCATCACCTGAAGGCAGTGAAACAAGTAATTTGATACATCAAAGGAACAAAGGAGCATGGCATAATACACAAGAAAGAAGGCGACTGCAAGATTACAGGTTACAATGACAATAGTTATGAAATCAACACCGATCAAGGAAAAGGAACTACTGGGATAGCATTTCATTTTGGAGAATCACCTATTACCTGGTGTACTCAGAAGCAACTAATAGTGGCGCTCTCATCATGTGAATCAGAATTCATGGCGGCTACTAGAGCAGCATGTCAAGCCTTATGGTTAAAACGACTACTTAGTGAATTAACTAGATGGGAAGAGAAAAGGATAACGCTGAAAGTTGACAAAGTTTCAGCAATAGCACTTGTAAAGAACCCAGTTTTTCATGGAAGAAGCAAGCATATCGACATTCGCTATCATTTCATTCGTGAATGCGTAGAGAATAGACACATCAATGTGGAACACGTCAGTGGAGAATTACAAAGAGCAGATATTTTAACAAAAGCTTTACCAAGACTAAAGTTCGTGACTATGCGACAAATGCTCGGGATTCAAGACTTAGGACGAAGCAACGATCAAGATTAAGGAGGAGAATGTGAACAATATAATCTTGACATTACTCCTAAATGAAACTTGAAGGACCAAAGACGTTAGTTAGTTAGTTAATAACCGCCAAGCGGTTAAGTTAGTTATTATGGTTAGTTAGTTAAAAGTTAGTTAAAGTCGGTTACAAAACCGAATAGACACAATGTTTGGGTCGCACCTTTTCGACCTCTATATATACTCGTACATATGTAACGTTACAACAGTTAGACGAAATAATAGTTATTTAGTTTATTTGTAATTTCATTTTTGACTCACTTTGGGACAACAACATCAGCATGCCAATGTGCCAGGACCATCAGCAAGCCGATGTGCTAGCAGAATAAGCAAACCAGTGCGTCAGCATCATCAGCAAGCAAATGCACTAGAAGCATCAGCAAGCCAATGTGCCAGCACAATCAGTAAGCGAGAACACTTTTTCCCACAATTTTAACACATTCAGACATACAAACATACTATACTCAACCAACAAACCATATTAAACATAACACATTTGAGCAATAAACTAGTCAAAAATAATAAACTTGTCAACTTTAATATAAAAAAGGGTTATCGTAAAGTTGCCAAGTTTATTGTTCCAAACCACCATCTTTAGCTGTTTGGAATGAAATTATGAAATAGGTATATGATGCTTACCTAAATGTTTGCCGCAATTATGAATGGATCTAGTGCATGGGTTTGCAACATGCATAGCAACTCAATTAGATCTCATTACACATGATTAGAGGTCAAAGTTTCATTCCACTTACTTGCTAAAGGTTCAGTTCAGATTATGTCTAATATCATAAATGTTAAAGTAATAAAATCCCTATAATTGACAGAAAAGTAAAACGGATGAAACATATAGAAAAGTAGCTCCAAGTGTATTTACAATGCATAATAAGTCCAATCTAACAATCAAACTTACTAGTTAACACAATCCAAGCCTGCCCATTTTAACTCATACCAAAAAGGCTCATTGTAACCGGAATACCAACTTGTCAAATTTCAAACCTTTAAATATAATCTTTATCGGTTGTTGTTCCTATTTTAAAGATTTATTATCAATGAATAATGAGTTGATGGCCTCGAGTCGTTAACATTATCATAAGCTTCTGCAAGTAACAATAGTGTCCGTTTTGAATTTTAACCCATTTGATCCATTTTAAAAAGTTATTTGACCTGCTAGGGAAAAAGTGGAAAACCATTACACGGTTCAACACATTCATAAGTAAATGGGTCGAAATGGCACCTCTACATGAAATCATCCAAAATGCCAACTAGTCAACCACTACAAAAATTATTTGTTGTGATAAGAAGATCTATATTAGGATAAATGAATTGTTGGCCTAAGTCAATATTTATAGCCAGTGGAGCAAACCATGTTGCGATAGTCGGATGGATCTGCCTTGTGTTTTCGTTGCACCCTTGGGGGTTGTGGTAAGTTTTTTAACAATATGCACAAGAAAATTTAAAATAAAAAACATGGAGTATATGCCCATTTCACTCTCAGCGGCCATCACCCTCAATGCCATTACATGGTTCTTTTATGGACTACTTCTTCGTGATTTCAACATTGCGGTATGCAAGACAATTTCATACAAGCATGCAATTATTTGTTTTATTACAAAATATAATGGTACTTTTAATGAGTTTTTATATCTATACAAATCCCAGACGTTCTTCGATTCACCTTTGGTGTTCTTCAAATGATCCTTTACTTTGTATGCAAAAAAAAAAAAAAGAAGAAGCCAGTTAGCTATGATAAAGTGTCGGAATTATAGACAAAGAATGTCAAATCAGAAGAACACAAAGTCCCTAAAATAAAAGATCAAGAAAGCAATGATGTTGTCAAGCTAAGCTCATTAATGTGCTCGATGTTAGGTGATTATTAGACTTGGGTTGTGTTTAGGCCCGTATGTATTTTGCCCATTGTATCATCTTATGTATACCGAACTTGTGTAAAGGAATTATTCATTCGATATACTATTCTTATTATCCTACATGGTATCAAACCTACAACTCGATCCTACTGCTTCCTCCAAACCCTAACTTGTGTTTTTTTTCATTTCTGTCAAGTTTCTGTTTGTCGACCTTTGTGTTGTCGAAGGGTATTTTCTGTGTTTGTCGATCGGTGTGTTGTCGACCGTATTGTTTAAAGGTTTCCAGGTATTGTGATCGTTTGGTACTTTGTTTCCAGTTTGTGTTTCAAAATTACTGTTTGTTCCCTAAACCATCAATAAAACATTCGACCTTGGTTAATGTTTCTTCATCATCGACCTTGGTTACTGTTTGTTATTTAAACCCTTGATAGAATTGTTGACTAGTGGGTATTAGTTTTTTTCTTTCTTCTTTGTTTCTGTTACCACGGGCAATATTTTCCACCCTAGTTACAATTGTCTTCACTACAACAGATTGGTAACATAGTGGGTATTAGTTTTTTTCTTTGTCGATTAATGGGTATTAGTGGGTATTAATTTTTCAATTGGTCTTTGTAAGTCTTCAACTGACTAACAACACTGGTTACTAAAACGGATTATTCGATCGAAAAGAAAACACACTTGCAGCCTACCTTAATGGAGACAGAAAGAAGAAAAGAGCACAAGGTAATATCCCTAATCGATTATTGATTACTATTGAAAGAATAACGTGACTCAACCCCCCCCCCCCTCACCTCCTTTTATAGAGATGAGGGGGGAGGACAAACCGACTTGTACAAGGACTCCTAGTCGGCTATTACAATGACACGGGTTGGGCTTGGGACACAAGCCAACCAACTCGACTCCTACTTGACTAATAATAACAAGCTGACACTTAACACCCTAGACGTAACCGTAAGCTAATATAGAGACTAATCTTATAACAATTTCCACCTTAGGCTTTACATTAGCCTACACCGACACTCAGCAACTCCAAGCAGTGTTGTAACTTCCGTCCAGGTACCACCTTCGTCAAGGCATCCGCAGCATTATGTTCAGTACCCACCTTCAGAACTTCAACCGTCTTTGCTTCCAAGACCTCTCTAATAAAGTGATAATGCACATTGATGTGCTTAGTCCTTTCATGAAAACCATGATTCCGTGATAAGTGAATCGCGCCCTGATTATCACAATTAACTGCGACAGTGTTAAGCTCCACGCCCAACTCTTCCAAGAGTCCCCTTAGCCAAATAGCTTACTTCACAGCCTCCGTAAGAGTCATATACTCCGCCTCTGTAGTTGAAAGAGCCATCACGTGTTGTAGTGTTGCCTTCCAGCTTACAACACATCCCTGTACTAAAAACGCGTAACCTGTGATTGACCTACCTTTATCCAGATCCTTAGCGTAGTCTGAATCAACAAAACCTGTTACGTCCACATGGTTGCTGCAATCTGTCCCATACACCAAACCCACGTTTGCAGTATCCCGCAAATATTTCAAAATCCACTTCACTGCTTCCCAATGCTTTTTACCTGGATTCGCCAAATATTTGCTAGCTACACTTACCGCATACGTTATGTCTGGCCTTGTGCATACCATCAAGTACATTAAGCTCCCAACCGCATTTGCATATGGCACCCTACTCATCCTTTCAACATCACCATCCCTAACCGGACAATCCTTCAACGACAGCTTGAAGTGCCCACCCAATGGCATCTTAACCAATTTCCCATTGTCTATTCTAAAATTATTTAAAATCTTAGAAACGTACCCGGATTGTGACACCCTCAGAATCTTGCGACTCCGATCCCTGATGATCTCCATACCAAGAATCTTCTTTGCTTCCCCGAGGTCTTTCATGTCAAACTCCTTTTTAAGCAAAGACTTGATAGACCCAATCTCAGCCTTGCTTTTACAAGCAATCAGCATATCATCTACATATAACAGTAGATAGATATACTCACCTGGTGCATAACTCCTGTAATATACGCAGCTGTCGTAACTGCTACGCTTGAACCCGTTGCTCAGCATGTACTCATCAAACCTCTTATACCATTGCCTAGGTGACTGCTTCAAACCATAAAGGGATTTCTTTAACAAACATACCTTGTTACCTTGTTCATATCCCGGTGGTTGCCTCATGTAGATCACTTCTTCAAGATTCCCATGTAAAAATGTTGTCTTTACATCAAGCTGCTCCAGCTCATAATCTCTACACGCAGTTAATGCAAGTATAACCCAAATAGATGTGTGTCGAACTACCGGCGAAAATACTTCATTATAGTCAATACTTGCCCTTTGTGTAAATCCACGAGCCACCAACCTCGCCTTGTACCTAGGCTTTTGAACACCTTCAATCCCTTCCTTTATCTTGAACAGCCATTTGCAGCTCACCAGCTTTTGCCCAGCTAGATGATCCACTAACTCATAGGTCTCATTCTTATTCAGAGAATCCATCTCTTCATCCATAGCAGCTTTCCACTTAGATCTATCTTTACAAGCAACTGCCTCCTGGTATGTCAATGGTTCATGAGTATCTTCTTTCTCTGCTGCAGCAAACGCATAAGTAGCCATATTACTTTCATCTCGAAACCTCAAAGGTTTCGTTCTTGTCCTTGGCTCTCTATCCCGAGCCAACTGATAATCTGTGAGATCCGGTGTTTGATCATGATCTTGATCCCCTGCATCTTCATCATCGCCATCTTCCTGACCATCAATCAGATCTTCCTCAAGCGAATGATTATTTAACCTTTGCAATTCCACCTCAACCTGTAATTCCTCAACAGACTTATCAGTACCTGCAACAGAATCCTTCAACGTATCTTTGTACATGACACTTTCATTGAAAACCACGTTTCTGCTAGTGACTATTTTAGGTGATTCATTATCAAGCCTATATAGCCTATACCCCTTCACACCTTCAGGATACCCCAAAAGAACGCATTTTACCGCTCTCGGCTCGAGCTTACCTTGTTTAACGTGTGAATATGTGACACAACCAAAAATCCTCAACATCCCATAATCACTTGGATGTCCTGACCACATCTCCATAGGTGTCTTTTTCTCAATCGTTGTCGATGGTGACCTATTTATAAGATATGCGGCCGTACATGTCGCTTCCGCCCAAAAGATCTTGGGCTATCCAGACTGAATTAATAAACAGCGTACCTTATCCATGAGAGCTCTATTCATCCGTTCTGCTAATCCATTTTGCTGCGGCGTCCCAACAACTGTCAAATGTCTAGCAATCCCACTCTCACTGCATAGCTGCTCAAACTCTCGGTTACAGAACTCAAGACCATTATTTGTCCTCAGCTTCTTAACCGTCCTCCCAGTCTGATTCTCTACTAATTGCTTCCACTCTTTGAACTTTCCAAATGCTTTGTGTTTAAACCTGAGAATATAAACCCATACCCTCCTCGAATAATCGTCAACGATAGATAAGAAATACCTCTTACCTCCCAATGATTCCACCTGAGACGGACCCCATAAGTCTGAATGAACATAGTCTATCACTCCCTGAGTAGTGTGCCTTCCTACACCGAAACTGACTCGATGTGACTTTCCCAGAACACAATTCTTACAAAAATCGAGCTTACCTAGACTCTTCTTGCCAAACAACTCCTGCTTTTCTAGCACCTGAAGTCCCGACTCACTGATATGTCCCAGTCTTTTATACAAAACCTGCACAAGACTGTCTTTTTCTTCAACACTAGCATTAAGCTCACCCACCACTGCATGGCCATCCAAAGAGTATACGCAATTATCCCTTCGGGTTCCAGATAAAATAACCCTAGAACCATTAATCACCTTGAATTTGCCCGACTGCATTTTTACGGTATATCCCTCTTTTTCAAGAGTTCCCAGCGATATCAAGTTTCTTTTCAATTCAGGAATATACCTAACATTGTGTAATACAAAACTTGACCCATCTTTCAATTGTACCCTTACCTTGCCAATACCTCTGATCTTGCACTCCCTGTTTTCACCCAACAGCACCCTGCCCCCATCGCATTCCAGAAAATCAAAAAATATATCTAACCGTGGTGTCATATGATAAGAACCTCCTGAATCCATGATCCAATCTAGAAGAGCCTCTGCACTCATCACCATCATCACCTCAGAACCGTCATAAATCGAACCACTGGAGCTTGGCTGATCTTTTTTCTTGACGAAACCATTTGACTTCTTGCGATTATTCTTTGGACAGTTTCTCTTCAAGTGCTCCTCAGATTGGTAAATAAAGCACTTGAGTCTTCCACCTCGAGACTTCGATCTTGACTTTCCCCTGGACTGATGCGAATTCCTGCTATCAGTTCTTCCCCTCACGTATAACCCTTCACCATCATCCCCCTTTGCCTTAGATCTTTCTTTGATTTCCTTTGAATTCAGTGTGGCCATCACATCCTCCAAAGTCAAAGCTTCCCGTCTATAAAGCAAGGTATCCACAAAGTGTTCGTATGATGCTGGTAAATAAGTGAGTAATAATAAAGCAAGATCTTCATCCTCGAATTTTACCTTAATATTTGCTAAATCAAGAATGATTTTGTTGAACTCATCTATATGCTCGGAAATCGTACGTCCAGCCGGCATGTAGAATGTATACAACTTCTTCTTCAGGTACAACTTGTTGGCCAAGGACTTTGTCATGTACAAAGTCTCGAGCTTGGTCCAAACCCCCGCAGCAGTCGTCTACCCAGTAACCTCTCTCAGAACCTTGTTACCTAAACACAAAATCATGGCACTGTGAGCTTTCTTGTTTAGCTCGGCTTTTCTGTAGCATCCATATTTGCGGGTAAAACCACCAGAGCTGCTTCACACCCATGTTGGATTAATAAAGCACGCATCTTGACTCTCCATAACCCGAAATCACCAGTTCTATCGAATTTCTCGATCTCAAACTTGGCTCCCGTCATTCTTTAATCCCTTTACTAATTTGCTAAACCTTGTGAAAAACCTTCACAATCACAAACTAATAAAGTCCCTTGTGCAATACCCTCTTAATTAAAATAACCTTTTGTTTTATAAATAAAACAAAAGAACCAAGTATAAAATATATGGTCTTACTTATCCTTATGTGTTGACTTTTAAACAAAAAGGCAACAACCAGATCTGGTTACTGTTCTTCTTTTTCCTCTTTTACGCAGACAACAACAAAAATACCAGATCCAAAAACCACTTCTTTGTCGATCAAAAACACAACAATATAACTTGTTGATCTGCTGCACCTTCTTGTTGTTCTAAATCGAAACCCAAAAAAGAAAAACCTCCTGCTTATTCGATAACCCAAGAAACCCTTTTAATCGATTGACCAAGATAACCAGAAAAAAACCCACGAACCTGAGCTCTTGATACCACTTGTAAGTCTTCAATTGACTAACAACACTCGTTACTAAAACGGATTACTTTGATCGAAAAGAAAACACACTTGCAGCCTACCTTAATGATGACAGAAAGAAGAAAAGAGCACAAGGTAATATCCCTAATCGATTATTGATTAGTATTGAAAGAATAACATGACTCGACCCGTCCCCCCCCCCCCCCCTCACCTCCTTTTATAGAGATGAGGGGGGGAGGACAAACCGACTTGTACAAGGACTCCTAGTCGGCTATTACAATGACACGGGTTGGGCTTGAGACACAAGCCAACCAACCCGACTCCTACTTGACTAATAATAACAAGCTGAAACTTAACACCCTAGACGTAACCATAAGCTAATATAGAGACTAATCTTATAACAGTCTTTATTGTTACCACATGCTGCTTTTAATACAAATAAATTCAAACAAACCCTAAGCCATCACCATGACTACTGATACGACTCCCCCCGCACCAGTTCTCACCTTATCGGATAAACTTATGGCCATGAATCACTTAACCACTTTTGTTCCCATCAAACTTGATGTTGATGAGATGAATTACTCCTCATGGGTGTATTATTTTTCTCATCTTTGTCATGACTATGGCATCTTGGACCATCTTGTTGATCCACCCGCATCATCCTCTACTACACCTCCACCACCGCCGACTAAGGATGCGGAATGGGTCAAGGTTGACTTTATTATTAGGTCTTGGATCTTCTCCACACTTGCAGCGAATCTTCGAAAATGTTTGGTTGCTCTTAATCCCCAAACGGACAAAGAGGCATGGGTATACATTGAGACAATTTTTCAAGACAATAAACGCCCAAGAGCTATGGCTTTGAAGGCAGAATTACGTAATTTGCTAAACCTTGTGAAAAACCTTCACAATCACAAACTAATAAAGTCCCTTGTGCAATACCCTCTTAATTAAAATAACCTTTTGTTTTATAAATAAAACAAAAGAACCAAGTATAAAATATATGGTCTTACTTATCCTTATGAGTTGACTTTTAAACAAAAAGGCAACAACCAGATCTGGTTACTGTTCTTCTTCTTCCTCTTTTACGCAGACAACAACAAAAATACCAGATCCAAAAACCACTTCTTTGTCGATAAAAAACACAACAATATAACTTGTTGATCTGCTGCACCTTCTTGTTGTTCTAAATCGAAACCCAAAAAAGAAAAACCTCCTGCTTATTCGATAACCCAAGAAACCCTTTTAATCGATTGACCAAGATAACCAGAAAAAAACCCACGAACCTGAGCTCTTGATACCACTTGTAAGTCTTCAATTGACTAACAACACTGTTTACTAAAACGGATTACTTCGATCGAAAAGAAAACACACTTGCAACCTACCTTAATGATGACAGAAAGAAGAAAAGAGCACAAGGTAATATCCCTAATCGATTATTGATTAGTATTGAAAGAATAACGTGACTCGACCCGTCCCCCCCCCCCCCCCCCCTCACCTCCTTTTATAGAGATGAGGGGGGAGGACAAACCGACTTGTACAAGGACTCCTAGTCGGCTATTACAATGACACGGGTTGGGCTTGGGACACAAGCCAACCAACCCGACTCCTACTTGACTAATAATAACAAGCTGAAACTTAACACCCTAGACGTAACCATAAGCTAATATAGAGACTAATCTTATAACAGTCTTTATTGTTACCACGTGCTGCTTTTAATACAAATAAATTCATACAAACCCTAAGCCATCACCATGACTACTGATACGACCCCCCCCCCCCCCCCCCCGCACCAGTTCTCACCTTATCGGATAAACTTATGGCCATGAATCACTTAACCACTTTTGTTCCCATCAAACTTGATGTTGATGAGATGAATTACTCCTCATGGGTGTATTATTTTTCTCATCTTTGTCATGACTATGGCATCTTGGACCATCTTGTTGACCCGCATCATCCTCTACTACACCTCCACCACCGCCGACTAAGGATGCGGAATGGGTCAAGGTTGACTTTATTATTAGGTCTTGGATCTTCTCCACACTTGCAGCGAATCTTCAAAAACGTTTGGTTGCTCTTAATCCCCAAACGGACAAAGAGGCATAGGTATACCTTGAGACAATTTTTCAAGACAATAAACGCCCAAGAGCTATGGCTTTGAAGGCAGAATTACGTAATTTGCTAAACCTTGTGAAAAACCTTCACAATCACAAACTAATAAAGTCCATTGTGCAATACCCTCTTAATTAAAATAACCTTTTGTTTTATAAATAAAACAAAAGAACCAAGTATAAAATATATGGTCTTACTTATCCTTATGTGTTGACTTTTAAACAAAAAGGCAACAACCAGATCTGGTTACTGTTCTTCTTCTTCCTCTTTTACGCAGACAACAACAAAAATACCAGATCCAAAAACCACTTCTTTGTCGATAAAAAACACAACAATATAACTTGTTGATCTGCTCCACCTTCTTGTTGTTCTAAATCGAAACCCAAAAAAGAAAAACCTCCTGCTTATTCGATAACCCAAGAAACCCTTTTAATCGATTGACCAAGATAACCAGCAAAAAACCTACGAACCTGAGCTCTTGATACCACTTGTAAGTCTTCAATTGACTAACAACACTGGTTACTAAAACGGATTACTTCGATCGAAAAGAAAACACACTTGCAGCCTACCTTAATGATGACAGAAAGAAGAAAAGAGCACAAGGTAATATCCCTAATCGATTATTGATTAGTGTTGCGTGACTCGACCCGTCCCCCCCCCCCCCCCCCTCACCTCCTTTTATAGAGATGAGGGGGGAGGACAAACCGACTTGTACAAGGACTCCTAGTTGGCTATTACAATGACACGGGTTGGGCTTGGGACACAAGCCAACCAACCCGACTCCTACTTGACTAATAATAACAAGCTGAAACTTAACACCCTAGACGTAACCATAAGCTAATATAGAGACTAATCTTATAACAGTCTTTATTGTTACCACGTGCTGCTTTTAATACAAATAAATTCATACAAACCCTAAGCCATCACCATGACTACTGATACGACTCCCCCCGCACCAGTTCTCACCTTATCGGATAAACTTATGGCCATGAATCACTTAACCACTTTTGTTCCCATCAAACTTGATGTTGATGAGATGAATTACTCCTCATGGGTGTATTATTTTTCTCATCTTTGTCATGACTATGGCATCTTGGACCATCTTGTTGATCCACCCGCATCATCCTCTACTACACCTCCACCACCGCCGACTAAGGATGCGGAATGGGTCAAGGTTGACTTTATTATTAGGTCTTGGATCTTCTCCACACTTGCAGCGAATCTTCGAAAACGTTTGGTTGCTCTTAATCCCCAAACGGACAAAGAGGCATGGGTATACCTTGAGATAATTTTTCAAGACAATAAACGCCCAAGAGCTATGGCTTTGAAGGCAGAATTACGTAATTTGCTAAACCTTGTGAAAAACCTTCACAATCACAAACTAATAAAGTCCCTTGTGCAATACCCTCTTAATTAAAATAACCTTTTGTTTTATAAATAAAACAAAAGAACCAAGTATAAAATATATGGTCTTACTTATCTTTATGTGTTGACTTTTAAACAAAAATGCAACAACCAGATCTGGTTACTGTTCTTCTTCTTCCTCTTTTACGCAGACAACAACAAAAATACCAGATCCAAAAACCACTTCTTTGTCGATAAAAAACACAACAATATAACTTGTTGATCTGCTGCACCTTCTTGTTGTTCTAAATCGAAACCCAAAAAAGAAAAACCTCCTGCTTATTCGATAACCCAAGAAACCCTTTTAATCGATTGACCAAGATAACCAACAAAAAACCCACGAACCTGAGCTCTTGATACCACTTGTAAGTCTTCAATTGACTAACAACACTGGTTACTAAAACGGATTACTTCGATCGAAAAGAAAACACACTTGCAGCCTACCTTAATGATGACAGAAAGAAGAAAAGAGCACAAGGTAATATCCCTAATCGATTATTGATTAGTATTGAAAGAATAACGTGACTCGACCCGTCCCCCCCCCCCCCCCACCTCCTTTTATAGAGATGAGGGGGGAGGACAAACCGACTTGTACAAGGACTCCTAGTCGGCTATTACAATGATACGGGTTGGGCTTGGGACACAAGCCAACCAACCCGACTCCTACTTGACTAATAATAACAAGCTGAAACTTAACACCCTAGACGTAACCATAAGCTAATATAGAGACTAATCTTATAACAGGCTTTATTGTTACCACGTGCTGCTTTTAATACAAATAAATTCATACAAACCCTAAGCCATCACCATGACTACTGATACAACTCCCCCCGCACCAGTTCTCACCTTATCGGATAAACTTATGGCCATGAATCACTTAACCACTTTTGTTCCCATCAAACTTGATGTTGATGAGATGAATTACTCCTCATGGGTGTATTATTTTTCTCATCTTTGTCATGACTATGGCATCTTGGACCATCTTGTTGATCCACCCGCATCATCCTCTACTACACCTCCACCACCGCCGACTAAGGATGCGGAATGGGTCAAGGTTGACTTTATTATTAGGTCTTGGATCTTCTCCACACTTGCAGCGAATCTTCGAAAACGTTTGGTTGCTCTTAATCCCCAAACGGACAAAGAGGCATGGGTATACCTTGAGACAATTTTTCAAGACAATAAACGCCCAAGAGCTATGGCTTTGAAGGCAGAATTACGTAATTTGAAGCTTGGGGACTTGACAATTGATGCTTATTTTCAAAAGATTGAATCAATTACTTCGGTTTTGAATGGACTTGGTTCTCCTCTAAGCAATGACGACATTGTTATGTTTGCACTTGATGGCTTGCCAACCACGTATGATGTGATTTTTACCGTTATTGCTAGTCACGAACCCTTTCCTGATCTCAAGACGGTTCGTTCTTTGTTGACTACACAAGAGATGCGCATGAAATCTAAAGTTCAAGACCCACTTGTGGGTGCTACATCTGCTTCTCCTATGGTCTTGTTGGTGAATAACAATAATGCTCGGCGCTCATTTAATCCATTGGAAAAGGTAAACAAACCTTGTTTTCTTTTTGCTAAAGGTCCTTGTCGTTTTGGTGACGCGCGTAGGTATCTTCACAATGGTGTTCATGGGAAGTCTACTTTACTCCCTCGTGGTTCCGGTTCGTCATCCACTGTGTCGAGTTCTTATTCTTCGGACATGCAAACATTGCAACACTTGTTGGCTAAATTTGGATTTACCTCTAGCACATCTCCTGTTACTTATCCTACCACGAATACTATTGCTTCTCCTAGTCCAGTTGCTTACCATACATAGGCCCAATCATTGTACCCCTATTCTCAGCCGGCTCACTTGATTCAAAGCCCATCACAGCTTTCACCTTGGGGGTCTAATATGTATTCTATAATTCCACAGGGGGTTCAAGTTATGACAAGTTCACAGTCACAGCCCGGGTTCACATTGTCGGTTCAGCAGCAGGGGTTCACAGCGCCAGTTCAGCAGCAGGGGTTCACAGTGCCGGTTCAGCAGCCGGGGTTCCCAGTGCCAGTTCACAGGTTCAGCAGGGGACTTCGACAGGTCACAACACAGGTCCGGTTCATGGCTCCGCTTTTAACCCGGCTCAACTTCTTGCATCGGGTTCATAGCGTTCGGGTCAGGCCACCATTTTACCTAATTCTTTTACTACTACAACTCTTTAGGAACTGGCTGCTGGGAATTAGAATATGGATACAGGTGCGAGCTCTCATCTTAATGATTCTGTATATTGTCTTAGTGATATTCTTAATGAGTGCATTTATCCATCTGTTGCGGTTGGTGATGGGCGTTTAATTCCCGTCACTAACTCTGGTCATAGTATTTTTTCTACCCCTTTTCGTCCTCTCCGTTTAAATAATGTTTTAATCACTCCTCACATTGTCAAAAATCTAATTTTTGTACGTCAATTTCTTCGTGATAATTATTGCACTGTTGAATTTGATCCTTTTGGCTTTTCTGTGAAGGACTTCCTAACTCGACGGGTACTCCTCCGTTGTGATAGCACAGGTGATCTCTATCCTGTTACGAAGCCTTCTCCCATTACTCAAGCATATCTTACCAGTCAGTATACGTGGCATCAACGACTTGGACATTGATGAGTGATTAATCACACATCCTGTTTAGACCTAAAATCAGACCAAATACTAACCAAAAATGCCAAGAGAACGTATGTTTTTGTATTTGTGTATGTGCAGGAACGGATATGAGAAAAATGAACAAAAACAAGACAAAATCGACAAAAACGAGCACGAGATTGGAAAAAGGTCAAAAGCCGGAGCCGGGGAAGCAAAATGATCAAGGAAAGCTCAAAATGTCATAAGAAGTCCTCAGGAAATCTCAAAGTTGCATAATTGGTCCTTGGTCAAAGTTTGAAGAGATTGACGACTTTAGTCCTTCAATTTTCAAATAATTACAAAAATGGTCCCTTGAAGATAAATTGGAAGAAAAGTCAAAAGTGGTCCCCTATAATTCAGAAGTTTACAACATAAGTCCTTGAAGAAGTTTTGATAAAATACAGTTTTGGTCCCTGAGCTTTGAGTTTGTATAATATTGGTCCTTGTCATTTTATCTTAAATCCTTACACAACAAAACCTGGTCCAAATAATAGCCTAGTCCATCACCATTTCAAGCCCTTAATCCCCAAAGCCCAAATACAAAGCCCACTCCCTAAATTATCCTACCCGATCCAATACTACCCCGGTCAACCTTTCCACACCGGTCAACCCACTTAATAATAAAATCTCCCATTCATATTACCCCGCCCCCCAAATTTACCCCCACAACCCAGAAATGAGAACTGTAGAACGAACCCTAATTTACCTCACCACCAAATTACCTCAAAATTACCCCGTTTGGGTAATAATTACCCAATGATGAGTTATTCTAGAAGGTGTCAGGGACACGTGGACCAGTAAGATTATACACGCGGGATCAATCATGTCACAATCAATCAATCAAGGGCTATTAATTATTGGAAGGACCTGGAATTTAATTATACGGTTGAGATGAGCTCAGAAGAAACACAAGTGCACCCGGATTGGTGACCTGGCATCTCTCACATCAGCTATAAATGTTTCCCCTCACCTCATGTAATCGTTGTTAGATTAGGGTTAGAATAGGATAGGAGTAGGGTAGTTTAGCTTATTAATGTATTTCTGAATTTAAATTGTACTCTCATTATTCAGTTTCAATAAAATTCTTATTTTCACTCAATTTCCTTTGCAATTAATATTCAAAGTTTTTAATTCCTTGCAAATTGTTATCTGTTTTGAATAAGTTTTTAATCCATTTTCAGTTTACATAAGCTCATTCAGATTTTTGGTGAGTTTTGATACATTATACCTGCTTTATATTTGGTTAACTAATTTTGGGTAAATGAAAGAAAAAGGGATCTATTCATGGTGATTCTGAGATGATAGTAATGAGTTCTGGTTAGAGAGTGCTATTTGGAGCCTAACAAAGTTAGGCTTGAGATCAAATGAGTTCCCTGTTCAGCTGGGACTAGAAAGTGAGTTTTCCATTTAACTTCTGCATTCTAGTAGTTTAGATTCTGAATTAGTTTATAGCTTATATCTGCTTGTTATATTCTACTTTAGTTTAATTTGAACTTGTGTTTAGGTTTAGCATTAATTTCATCTTTACTGCCATACTTTAGATTAATATGCTTTTTGTTGTTCTTGTTGTTTTGAGTGTTTTAGTAGGTTTTTATATGGTTTAGATTTTAAGTTCTTGGTTACTGCCTTAATCTAGTACTATTGCATCTGCAAGTTTTTATGGATCTTTGAATTTGATTAAGTGTTTTTGCTAAGCTTAGATTGGTTGTTTCAATAACAAATCAGTAGTTATAAGCTTAAATCAGTAGTAGTAGTGCAGTTGGATCAGTAGATTAGTAATTCAAAACCTAAGATTTAGATTTTTAGTGTTAACTGTTGCAAGCAGGGGTGTTTGGATTTCTTAGGATATGATTGTTCCTGTGGTGTTTTCACTCAAATCTTTGCATTAAAAGTTGCATTAGGTGTAGTAAATTAGTTCTAGCAGCAATTCAGTAGGTTATTTGCACAAAGTCAAAATTGCATCCAATATCAATTTCTCTTGCCTTAAGTTGTTAACTGCTCATAACATTTTACTAGTTAGTGCATTTTGTGATTGAGTTTATGTTTATAGTACTTTAACCAGTTCAATAAACACTTAGAATAAAATTTGAGCCATAAAAGTTGGGATTGGTCAAAGTATAAATGCACTTGGAAAGTCAAACCTAAGGTTTTAAGCTGCTCAATTAGGACCTGATCTAGGGGATTTTTAGGTGGGTAATTGCACTTTCAAAATAGTTTTTTTTGTGTTTTCCTGTGGTTCATAGTATAGGCTTCCCATAGATACATTTATTTTGTTCTAGTTAGCTTATTGGGTGACTTAATTTTAAGCTGCAATTGAGGTGATTGAGCATGTTTCTGATCTCTTTTAGATGGCTGCATTTGAGATTTATTGTTTGGAATCTGAGTATTATTGATCGTTTGAGTTCTTTTAGACTTGAAGTTACTGTTTTCATTGAGATTTCACCAACTGCTTATTCTGTTTGGCCACTGCTTACTCCATTGTTGGCTTATTTGGCTGTTTAAGCTTTTACCTGTGTTTCTGTGTGATTTGTTAGCCTAAGTTCTGTTCTTATAAGCTTCTTAGAGTCAAAAAGTCAATCAGTCAAGGTCTGGTCAAAATTTGGTCAACTGTGCTTATCAATAAGCTCTTGTTTTAAGCTGATTTCAAAGCAAACAGTAATTCCAGTGCTTATTTTTGAGTTTTTAAAATTTTCCTAGCTTTAGAATAATATTTTAGAATTTCCCTGAATTTTTCATATTTTTTCAAGTTGATTTGCGATTTTTCTTATTTTATTTTAATTTTTAATCAAAATTTAATACTTTTTAATTACTAAAAAATCCAAAAAAATCAGAAAAATCCAAAAATATTTTAGAAAATTATTTTTAGTTATTTTAGAATTTTAAAAATTTAATTTGCAATTTTTCCCATTTATTTTCTATTTTTATTAACTTTTAATTAGATTTAATAGTTTTTAATTCCTAAAAAATACACAGAAAGCCAAAAAAAATTAGTTTTTAGTTTTAAAATTACTTTTTAGTATTTTACAATTTTCAAAATTTAATTTTTATTTTTCTCACTATTATTTGTATTTTCTTTTAATTTTAAATTAGTTAAATAGTTTTTAATTCATAAAAAATAAATAAAAAGTCAAAAAAATATTTTTCTTTTTCTCAAAATTTTCTTTTACCATTTTTAACTTTTGAAAATTATTTTCAAGTCCGTAGGAGTAGCGTAGCTTAAAAGTCGCGTTTTATTTCGTACGTTAACGTTTTATTTACGTTTTAAGTTTATGTTTTCGGTTCTACGTTACGTTTTAAGGTTGTTTATTTGATTTACGTGTTTAGCTAGTTATTTGCATTTTCATATTCATTAGTATAATCTCACAAAATCATTTTTTACTACTTTCACGACACGTTTCACAAATCGGGAATTCGAAATTCCATTCACACCTTCGCTGGGACACCACCCGGGGAAATACTTTCCTAAGCATTTCTTCGGTAAAATAATCACTATACTGTTAAAACGATTACATCAGACATCCAGGGAGTGAAGTGTTGCGGCGTCTTGTGTCTAGTGATTCTATTTCTTTTAATAAAGAGAAGCTTCCCATTCTTTGCCATGCTTGTCAGCTTGGTAAACATGTGAAGCTTCCGTTTGTTAGTTCGTCTAGTTCTGTTACTTCTTGTTTTGACATTGTTCACTCGGATTTGTGGACATCCCCAATTCCGAGTCTTTCTGGTTTCAAGTATTATGTTTTGTTTCTGGATCATTACTCTCAGTATGTTTGGGTTTATCCGTTAATGAATAAATCTGATGTTTTGTCTAAATTTCATTTGTTTCGTAGTTATGTTCGTACTCAGTTTAAGTGTGAAATTAAATCGTTTCAGTGTGATCATGGTGGTGAATTTGATAATACTGTCTTTCATAACTTATTTTCCACCCATGGTATCCAATTTACATTTTCTTGCCCTCACACCTCTCAACAAAATGGAAAATCTAAACGCATGATTCGTACCATAAATAATCTTATTCGCACTTTATTATTTCAAGCACACCTACCACCCAACTATTGGACCGAAGCTCTTAATATGGCTGTTTATTTATTGAATATATTACCTTCACGTGCCATTAATAATGAAATACCCTTTACCCGCCTTTATGGTGCTACACCTGATTATAGTGTTCTTTGTGTTTTTGGATGCCTTTGTTACCCGCATATTGATACCAACCATAAATTAGGACCCCGTGCTACACCTGCAATCTTTCTGGGACACGCTGCCAATCATTTTGGCTATCGTTGCCTTGATATTAACACCAATAAAATTATCATCTCTTGTCATGTTACCTTTGATGAAACGGTTTTTCCGTTTCAATCCTACCAATCCAAGCCCGTGCACCCCCTCATATGATTTTTTGGAAGATTCTTTCAATATCATTTACACCATTATCAACACCACACCAATTGGTCCTAATTCAAACCCAATTACTACTACACCTGTTCATATTCCTGCATCACCTGCACCACTTACGCCTCCTGCATCACCTACACCTCCACCGTCTCCACAAAATGATCCTGTGACAACGCCTCCACCCTCTCCACCTACACCTGTTCATGTTCCTGAACCTACACCTCCACCTGTTATATCTACTCATGAGGTCACACGTTCTCGTGTCGGGACTACTCGTCCTAATCCTAAGTATGCTGGTCATGTTTCTATTGTTTCTCCTTCACCTAGGTCATATAAGGATACTTTTAATGATCCCAATTGGCGTAATGCTATGTATGATAAGTATAATGCACTTATTAAGAATAAAACTTGGAAACGTGTACCTCGACCTGAGGGTGTCAATGTTGTTAGTTGTATGTGGTTATTTCGCCATAAGTATTTGGCTGATGGCACTCTAAGTCGGTACAAGGTACGTCTTGTTGCCAACGGTAGCACACAAATTGAGGGAGTTGATGTTGATGAGACCTTTAGTCCGGTTGTTAAGCCGGGTACCATTCGGACTGTTCTTAGCTTAGCTATTTCTCGACATTGGCCTGTTCACCAGCTTGATGTCAAGAATGCGTTTTTACATGGAGATTTAGCCGAAACAGTTTATATGCATCAACCTCCCGGTTATTGGGATCCAGAGCATTCGGATTATGTTTGTTTATTACAGAGGTCTCTTTATGGTCTTAAGTAGGCACCTCGGGCATGGTTTCAGCGGTTTGCTACTTACATTACTACTGTTGGGTTTACTCCGAGTCGGTGTGATTCTTCTTTATTTATTTACAGACAAGGTGATGATACTGCTTTTCTGTTACTCTATGTGGATGATATTGTACTCACTGCTTCTTCTGATAGTTTATTACAGCAGATTATTGCATCTTTACATAAGGAGTTCTCTATGACTAATTTGGGTGCTCTTAACTATTTTTTGGGTGTGTCGGTTATGCGTGACTTTTCTGGAATGTTTTTGTCACAGCGTAAGTATGCTATGGAGATTCTGGAGCGTGCACATATGGTTGGTTGTAACCCGTCTCGGACTCCTGTTGACACTGAGTCTAAATTGGGTGATGATGGTGATTCGGTTTCTGATCCTAAGTTATATCGGAGTCTTGCAGGTTCTCTTCAGTATCTCACATTCACTAGACCTAATATTACTTATGCTGTGCAGCAGGTTTGCCTATATATGCATGATCCTCGTGAGCCTCATTTCTCTGCTCTTAAGCGGATTTTACGCTATGTTCAGGGGACTCTAGCATATGGTTTACAGTTATTTTCTTCTACTACTGACTCTTTGGTTGCTTATTCGGATGCTGATTGGGCAGGTTGTCCCACTACTCGCCGCTCTACATCAGGTTATTGTGTTTTTCTTGGCAACAACTTACTATCCTGGTCCTCTAAGCGTCAACCAATGCTTTCTGGTTCCAGTGCTGAAGCTGAGTATCGTGGTGTTGCCAATGCTGTTGCTGAGACATGTTGGATTCGGAATCTACTTCGTGAGCTTCATATACATGTGTCCTCTGCTACTATTGTTTATTGTGATAATGTGAGTGCAGTGTACTTGTCCTCTAATCCTGTTCAGCATCAGCGAACAAAGCACATTGAGATTGATATTCATTTTGTTCGTGATTTGGTTGCTACTCGTCAAGTTCGAGTTTTACATGTTCCTTCTCGGTTTCAATATGCTGATATTTTTACCAAAGAGTTACTGTCTTCATTGTTTGTTGAGTTTCATGACAGCTTGAGTGTTCGGTCTCCTCCCACTCAAACTGCGGGGGAGTGTTAGATGATTATTAGACTTGGGTTGTGTTTAGGCCCGTATGTATTTGGCCCATTGTATCATCTTATATACACCGAACTTGTGTACAGGAATTATTCATTCAATATACGATTCTTATTATCCTACACTCGATTCCCAACGAGGATGCTATTGATGTTGTATACTAGTTGGTTAGGCCGCCTGTACCAAACCAAACCATTGAGGTCGTGGCGTGAGCTCATTATAAGTTGCTTGGCTTTTATCCCGATTGATCCATGGTTCAATCATGTATATCTGTTTAACAAGCTCTTGTCAATTTCTGTCGTTTTGTTAAATTCGATCCAAGATTAGGTTGCTGACCTGATGTTCTATGTTTCTGTATTAAAATGATTATGACAATAAATGTTATTTACATTCAATAAGTTTTAGTTTCTCTTGAAGTTATGAAACTAGCAAATTTAGACAAAAAGGTATTTAGCACTATGGTACCCTTCCAGGCTTCCATTCACAAGCAAAGTTCAGTGTACAATACGAATTGTAATAGGAAATATCGATGTAATAACCATTAGGATTCAATGGATGTTTGTTTATATGGTCTCTTGTCGACTAGAATACTATTAGATTAATTCTTGTCGCAACTTGAAAGGCAATAAGAAACTTGTTAAAATCAAATCACATGTACATTCTCTATAACAGTACAAAGAGCAATTTAATTTTAATTTTAATTTTTTGAAATCTGAACAAATTAACTAGTTAGACATGTTGAAGTAGAAGACAATGATTGTAGTACATGTCAAATTTTTTATAATCCAAAATCTTAGGGTGTGTTTGTTTTCACCAAAAAAAGTCTGACCGCCTCTGACGTCTTACCAGTCAGACGCGGTCAGAGGTTTTTGTTGTTTGTTTTTTCATCACTAGTCAGACGCGGTAAGATGTAATAAGTCTGACTCGGTAAGAGATGGTGAACAAGTCTGACTATCTCTTAACCCTATTAATACCTTTCATCAAAACCCTTCAACCCCATCTTCAAAACCTTCACCACCGTAAGGTATGCTTTCTTTTTTTTCTTTTTTTTTCTTTCTCTATACACTGCTTTACGTGATTTTATTGTTTAGTAGCAAGGAGACATATTTGTCTATGGAGATATAAGTAGGCTCATTGGTGTTGACTGCATTTTGTTGGAGGAGTTATAAGATGGTGGCGTTCTTTTTGTGAGGAGTGATATTAGGGTAAATGGAGTAGGGTTATGGGAATTTATATAATTCTAAATTGGGTTATTTTGTTGTTGGGTTTGTAAATGGGTTGGACTACTAAGTTGAAGCATGGGCCGAGTATAAGGAGCATGGATGGCTTATTTATTTTGTTGGCTATCCGTAAACTGTTATATGTTGGATTATAAAGATAATTTATTTAATGATTTATAATTGTGTTAAATTTTTGATAAAAATGTTTTGTTTCATGTTTACACTATGTACTTATTAATCGTATTGCAATAGTTTAATATATACTTAAAAAAAGGAAAAATTAAAATCATTCAGACAATTATAAAAAAACAAACAACATTTTTTCATTCAGATTCAGACATTATAACCACCTCTTACTAGTAAGATGTGGTAGTCAGATTCAGATGTTAAACATCTTAATGAAACAAACACACCCTTAGTGTTTAGGTTGGGTTTTTTAGTTTTCATAAGCCAAAAAATCTGATTTTGTGTAAGCTTAATGATGACATAAATCAGACATTTCATGAGATCTGCTATTGTTCAAAAAACGCCCAACGGAATTGTCATATAACTAAGTCTAATTTTTAGCAGATCACTTTCATTTTTTTTTTTTTTTTTTTTTTTTTAACATAAATTTATAAAGCTTTTATAAGTTATAATTTCATAGCTTTAAATTAATAGAAATAAATTTAGCTCTACTTAGTCAATATACTTTAATACCGTTCATAATATTATGGACGAACACGCAAAATCTTGAAATTTACGGAGTATATGAGTTTCCAACTAATTTTAATTTGTCAAATGCATTTACCAAAATAAAACTACATTTTTCAACTTACATGTAAGTTTTAGCTTCAATTTCAGCTAATTTTGTCACACTCATAATAATGTTGTTTAATATGAAAAGATGCTAAAATATTTATATCAAGAGTCGTATTAGAAAATTTGTTTTAGGGGCCTCAAAATATTTATCCCTTTATATATTTTGAGGCCTCAAAATTTACGTTCAACATCAAATTGTTAACGATACATGAAGTTATCTTCTAAATATTTGTTAAATTAATCTTTAAGTGGTTGAGAGTTACAAAGAACTGATAAATTACAAATTTCCCCATTTTCATCTAACTTTATAAGAAGACAATTATTTAGACCCTTCTAATTTTTCTTTGGATTTGGGTAAATGATAATATATGATTTTCTAGTATATCTTATATGAAAGATTTCCAATGTTACAAACAACTCATTAGACTTGTCACATAAATTCCAGAACACCTATACAACTGTCTTAATCGACTTTAAGCAACAAGATATGGCAAACTCACACTTTACTGGACCCATATAAGAGCAAGTAAAGAAACTGTGGTATCTTGCAAGAATCAATTAGGTTATGAAACAAAGGGATTGGGATGGCTAGGATATTTGATAATGTGAATTGTGAAGAGCAAGTGTTCAAAGTTCAAACTCTCCTTTCCTTTTGTGTAATTTTCATTCATCGACAAGACTTTCCATCTTCATACACATTACAACTAACTTTGCACCTTCCCCTTAAATTCCACAACACATTGATTTCGACACATCTAATAGGATTATCTAATAATTGTATGCTCCTATAAAATATTTGACCGAAATTTCTTAGGTCTATTCATCAAATTCAATGTTTGTCATTAAACTTCTAAAAAAAAAAAAAAAAAAAAAAAAAAAAAAAAAAAAAAAAAAGCCACTTGATAACTTTTTATTATAAGATGTGTTATAATAAGAGAATCATAACAATCATAAAATAGGTAAACACATATACGGAAGCGTAGGAACATTTATAACATATAAAAGATTAACATAAATTAAATAAGAACGTACTTTTAGTGATTCTAGTAAAACAAGAATCAATTAATAATCTTGAACAATATGATGAACCCTAATTAGGGTTTATATGGATCAATGATTAACCCCTTACCGTTTTGTTAATCGATCCTTTGATAACAACAATAGTGTGTTGTTACCTCGTTCTTGTACACACGAATTAAACCATATCAAGTTTATGCTAGTAAAAACACAAGAAGGATTTTGATGCTCAAAAAATCGATCCAAGATCCCTAGGGATTATAGTTGATCGTTTAGGGACAAGAGAAAAGAGAAGAAAACACTTAGGGATAATGTGTGTACAAAAGCAAGTCCAAACAATGACCCTTTGTGTTTATATTTATACTAAAAGTAATCTTGGAGGACAAGTTAGGGTAAGGGTATCCCTACCCTTGTGATCGACCGGCCATACACCTCCAAGAAGTGTTCCGGAACCTTCTCGTCATCTTATTTACAATCTAGTCCTTTCCTTTTACATTTAATGATAGTTAGTCCATACCGTTAACAACTAACGATCATTAGTCCTTTTCTTGTGTTCAAATAATAAATATATATATATATATATACATAACATTTAATATACATTAATTATTTATTTATTGATACTCATTCGTAACGTGTACAATCCCGAAGTCTCGAGTTCGATTCTAGACATTTAACTTATTAATATTTATCCAATATTCCAACAAGATGTCCACCTATATTTCTTCTAACTTGTAAGTAAATGGACTTGGATACGATGTTGTTTCACGATATAAAAGACTTATCCACGATATAAAAGACTTAAATCTCTGTAAAGTACTAAATTTCAATATAAAATGAGGTTAAAGAAAATGACAAATCACAAAGCAATAATGTCAATACCTCGTTAAGAAAGTCTTTTGTTTTACCGAAAGGGTTTGCCTAATTTTTGACATATACGATGACTCGATGTGCTACTTATGTTATACGAAATAAATGAAACAATAAAGTAGAGAATGTAACTTTAAATCAGGACTTTGCATTTCCCTCTTTTGGCTTCTTTTTCGTCTACCCTTTTTTGTTTCTATAACCTTTTATATACTTAAACAAAACATTATATACACGCGCATAAAAATAACACAAGAACGCATGTTAGAACCCAATATTAACAAAACTATTATGGTCTGATTGATTATTGGATTAACATTATCTTCTTGCAAATCATAACTAGCAATGTTGACCGATTCAAACGCGCCACTCAAGAACAATTTGAAGAAGTTAGATGTTACTCATGCTCACTCAGTTGCTTGCTCATAGTTGAGGCAATGGCAGACTCGAGTTTATAAGGCTGGCCACAGAGGGCCGTAAAACTTTCGGTCGAGTGAATGGTGACCGATGTCAAGTTCGGTCGAGGTCCAATGTGGCAACATCGGTCGATCAAAGGGACTCCAATGTCGGTCTCAAATTCGACCAACTTTACACACACAAAACACAAACAAAACCCTTTTTTTCATTTTAATATAAAATACAATACATGAGTCATCGACTTTGGCACATGAGTCATGTCTGGTCACTAGAGAGAAAAAACTGATGTGACAGCCGGAAAAAAAGGGTGACCTTGGTCACCACTGTGCCTAGCCTAGCGGACCAGGTTCACAAATTCTTTTTACAATAATACGATGGATTATATAACCAAGACATACTAGATTCATTTAAGAAAAGCATATATAATCTTAGACAGAAATTTACACTGCGCGCTAAAAAACCATGTAATTTACGAAAACCCGAAGTTCTTGGGTCGGTACAAACGTGACCCTTAGACTATGTTTATTGGTGACCTTTGGTGTGGGTTGTGGGTTGGGGTCACGACCGATTCTCCCCTTTCAACCAATCACAAATTGACATGTGGCAATCGGTTGTGACTTTAGGTCACCAAGTGACCACAAATTGGCAATCTCTTGTGACCGGTTGTGACTTTAGGTCACCAATAAACATAGTCTTATGTTACAAAAATCTTTCATTCGAGATCAATTTCTGAACACACCTGAAAACTATTTATTTTATTCTATCATTTCACATTAAAAAAAGGAAAGAAAGTTTGACTTTACGTTAAAGGTCTGGTAATTACATAAAGTCGTAAAAGTGAAGTTGTCTAGACGTGGATTGATTTGTCAAGAAAATAAATCAAATTATCTGAGTTTTAGACGCAAGGGAAAGTGACTTGAAAATAATTATAGAGTGTCTAATACTAACACTTAACCAAATAATCTACGTCTTATAAAGAGGGCCTACCTTAATGTCCATTTAACATATGGATTGAGATCCTCTAAAGTTTAACTCTCTCATATTCTATCATATTAGTTATATGATAGAAAGTATGGTCCACGTGTTCATATGTATGATGTTGACGTTGTTTCATCGTTTAAGGTTAATTGTGGGACCCACAACTAGTTACTGCAACCCAATACCCATCCCACTTTCAGTGGTCCCTCCCTCACTCAATTATTTCCCATTAACTTCACACACACCCCCTTTAAAGATTCAAGAATTGCAAAATTAACCCAAACTTTATCTATCTTTTTTCTGTTGATAGAGACATAAACCAAATTCTCATTTTTCTTGATTTGTTAGAAGAAAAATGTTTAATTAACTGCATCATATAATCAACCTTACTTATATATTTAAATTTTGTCTATTTTTTCTTTTAATCGGGTTGTTACGCAACATATATATCTTATGTTAACCGTGAAACCGATTGTTGAAATGATAAAAGGGCAACTTGTAAGATTACCACATGTTACCATGTGTAGGTTAAAACATTTCATCTATTGAACTTATTTTGTTTGTGTTTTTCGGAATGCTTCTAAAACAATACAATTGAGCATAGATTGTTCATTTATAGCGTGACAAAGATTGGGAGAGTGATATGCAACTTATTATGTACGAAACTTTCTAATCTTTATATTGAGATTCAAATGTGTGTGGTCCTTAGAGCACTAGGTGCAGTCGGCGAAGCCACCCTCGCCGTCCGAGGTGGCACCTCCAACGGCGAGCCGTTGCTCGCCGCCACACCGTTGGACCCTCGCCGTTCCTCGCCGTTCTTCGCCGTTAGGAAACTCCTCGTCGGGACGGCGAGCTTAGTTTTCTGACAAAATCTGATTCCTTTCTTTTTTTTTTTTTTTTTTTTTTTTTTTTTTACACTTTTAATAGTATGTAAAATGTATGTATATATGTATGGTTTTTTTGTAACGTGTATATATGTATATGTGTGTTTTGATTTGTAAAATGTATATGTATATGTATATGTATATGTATATGTATGGTTTTTATACGTATATTTTTTTTGAATAATACAACTATATTAAACATAGGATTAAAATAACTTGAAACAACGTACAATTATTTTACAAATACGATAACAACATTAAACTTAAAAACGAAAATTAAAAACCATAAACTAGCATACGATAATAAAAACTATGATTCAATAAAATGAATCATCCGACACGTATCCCTCCTGACTCGAGTATGAGGCACTTGAGTCGTCCTCACTGGATGGGACAGGTGAAAGTCCCTGAGCCCAACGCCATTCGGCTCTTCTGTTCCTGCGATCTTGTTTTCCTTTGAGGTACACCTCACGCTCCCTTTGTATTATTGTATTCCTTTGAGCCCAACGCCATTCGGCTCTTCTGTTCCTGCGATCTTGTTTTCCTTTGAGCCCAACGCCATTCGGCTCTTCTGTTCCTGCGATCTTGTTTTCCTTTGGTTGATTTTGAAGAGCAACACCATCTGGAACCGATTTATCAATTAATCGCCTTTGTATTATTGTATCGTTTGTTGGTTTATGTTAAGTATTTCCGTTTCGTTTGTGATGTTATGTCAGTGTACGTTTCCGTTTGAATAAAATGCTTAACGGCTAGTTTCTCCAATAAAAATATCAACGGCTAGTTTCAGTATAAATACCAGCTTTACTCAACTTCTTATTATCAAACAACTGAAACTAAATTCCACACATACACTATGGCTAACCAACCATCTGAGGTGCAAAGAAGAATACTTACCCGATTACGCAATGAACAAGAAAATGAACTTAAGTTGATTAACAACTTGTTGGGTGAGATAGCTCGAATTATTCGACAGAGGGAGTCTCGTGCTCCAGAGGTCGAAAGGTTACGTGAGTTACCTCAAGACCATCCAATAGTCATAGTCGGTGTACAAACCCTTTTAAGAAATGATGAAACAGATTTGGAACTTCAAGTCGCTTTGAGAATGGTCAGGGAACAAGTATTGCAAGTTTGGGAAGAAAAGTCAGCACTCATCGATAATTATAAGGCTTTATAAATTATTGATGATGTTGCATATCGTATTTATCGGTTTATTTATTTCCGTGCCGTATCGTATGTTTTTTTTTTCGCAAATCGTATGTGTTTTTTTCCGTATTGTAACTTTTTTTATTTGATGAAATAAAATTAGTATGTTTTGTTATTTTTTAGTATTTGTAAAATAAATTTAATTTATTTAATGAAATGAATAAAAAAATAAATGTGTAAGAGGTGGGGCCCGAATGGGGAAGTGGAGGTTTGTTGTTTGGTGAGGAGGGTTTGTTGTGGTTTGTTGAAGTTGGGATGTTTTGGTGATGTGGCATGGTGGGGCCCGAATGGGGAGCCAGGGGCTTGTTGCTGCACCTAGAGCTCTTATATTTATATTTGGAAAAAAAAAATTGTTGCTTATCAATGGTCAAAAATATTTTAATTGTTCGAATTCTACAGTCAAAATAGTTACTTGTATTTAATAGCATGTTAATACTTTTATATAAACTTATTTTTTGCTCAGAGCCTCAGAGGGGTTTCTCTACACTATATAGATGCACCTTCACAGAAACTTTGTATGAGGTGTCAAACCTGTACGTAATTGGTGAAAAGTAGGAATCTCTCTTTCAATGAAGATAGTGATCGAGTGTTTGAAGAAACTAGTTATACAAGTTGCAAAGTGTGTACATTTGTTAAATGTGCATAAAAACAATTAACCGGGTGGAGTGACCTCTACTTACCATCGTTGTCACTTTATCACCAAATCATCACGCAATCCTATTAGTTACTCGCCACTTTTACCTCACAATATATAGTTACTCAGTACTCACCATCACTACCCACATTTATCATTAACAATGACAAAAAGAAAAAACAACCAAACATCGCCACTACCCTAGGTGTCACGGCCATGATCACCTCCACAACAAGATGAAGTCGAGCTTCATGCAATGGGAAGAAAGCTTACGGTTACAAATGGCATTACTCGCTGAGTACCTATTCATTAGTCACTACTTCAAATTAAATGTTTACGTAGTAACTTTATACTTTGATTATGAAAAAATAATTGGTCAATCACATATTCACATCTTTCAATAATCAAAATGTTTTTAAAAAATTAGGATCATATTTTAGTGTGCATAATGTAATAATCGTAATTTTTTTAAACCGAGTGAAATTCGAGTATCGACGTTTAGTTTGAAACAAAGAATGTGTATCGGTAACTTCCACAGTATAGGTAAAAGTAGTTACTAGTTGTAACTTCTATGTAGCTTTTAAAATCTTTAGTACAAACAAAAGTTTTTGGATTTTTCTTTACCAAATCGGACGTTAATAATTTTAAATGACTGTACTATCTTCGGATGTATTAGTTTGGATAATATTCCCATTTGCAAAATAAGTCTTGACAAGATTGTTGATGACGATTTTTAAGCATTTGGAACAAGAGAGTACTACAATTCAATTATGAGGGACGCCATTGTTCTTTTTAAGTATTTTCCTGTCACATGCTACACTTGGAAGTTATACCACAATTATCTAAATCATGTGGAAGGAAAATTATCATAGATAATATATATGCCTGTCTATTTATCAACCATTACATGTGGCATCAGTATGCTAAAAATTGGTCATGAAAAAAATATTAATAAATAAATAAATAAAATTACAAACCTAAGTTTGATTAATAAGTTAATTAATACGTCATCAAACTCGTATTAATGGATATATATAGTGTACTTACTCGATTACAAAATACAAATATAGCAATCAAAACAAGGAAAAGATTGTACATGACCTTATTGGTACTACTCACCTAAAAGCATTTTTTCCAATATGGTGCGACAAAAAGCATGTCATGTGAGGGAATTTCTTTTCAATGGCAAAATTTACGACCCATAATCACATTGGAGGTTTATACGAAAGAAGGAAATGTCGCATCGCGCCTTATGGAATGTCTCAAAATCTTCTTCACGTTAGGTGAACTAGTAGTTACTAAATAAACGAAACTTGTTATACATTATTTTAGAAACAAAGATATCGAAGATTAGGCTGGATGAACGTATGTTTACTTGATTGATAGTTTCTAAGACAATATGGTTTGACTACACTTTCTCTTGACTAATACTCCCTCCGTCCCTTATTAAATGTCCAGTTTTGACTTTTTGAGTTTTTTTTCTTTAACTTTGACCTTAAATATTTTTGTTTGTATTATATGATACTTGATAAAAATTATGTCAATGAAAAGTACATTTAAAACTCAATTTATTCAAATATTTTGCATCATGTATTATATATCATATATAAAAATATTTATGGTCAAAATTGATAAAACAAGACTTTGAAAATATAAAGTGGACATTTAATATGGGACGGAGGTAGTACTATTTTAAGTATATCAATAATTGTATGTAACTAATTTGTATGACAAAAAAGATTTTTACTCAAACTATTGAGGATGTTTCTAATAGATAATGACGAGGTCAAAAAAGGTGTGCACATGCATAGAAGTATCATGTGCACGGTTGCCATCACATTAAGTCCCTAGTACTCCCTCCGTCCCATATTAAGTGTCCACAATGAAATATTTGGATGTCCCAAATTAAATGTCCACTTGTACCTTTCAACCAATAAGATGAGAGTTTAGTGGGTAAAAGTAATATTTGATTGGTGGAGAGTTTAGTTAGTGGAATCTTCTAAAACTTTGTGCATTATGAAAGTGGACACTTAATATGAGACGGAGGTAGTATCATATAACATGTTTCTATTACTAGTTCTTTTTAGAAGACAATAATACGTACGTACGTAATAATAGTACTGAAGCAAAACTATTATAAGTTTATAACCACGTAATAGCAAGATAACTTCATATTATAGAATTATTACAGTATCTTTTTGCTCATTAATTTTTATCCTGTGAAGTAAGAAAATCGAATAAAATTGATACACGGACGTATATTGCATGATTGGTCAAAGGTATTTGAAACAGTAGACTAGGGTTCAGGAAAGAAAAATTGTCTTGTGACTTAATCTGTTGACACGTAGCACTATAGCACCCAATTATCTCCATTGGTTTTAATGTTTCCATCTCCCATATTTTCATCCGTTCGATCAGTCTAATCACCACACCACCAATCCTCAACATTACTACTATTTGCTTTTCACACTAGTAGACTACCAAACAAAAATTGTGCAAGATGTAGTGAATGAACCTTTTTCAAACGCTCAACCTCGCACATTTATGTTTCTTCAGCTTTTCCAAAACTAAGATTGTTTTCTTATAGGAGCCTCCCACGGTGCATAAGGTATAACCTTATGGTTAGAGTGCTAGGTTTGGTAACGCCCAACTCATGCCAATTCAGCGTAGATCGGCGTCAAATTGGCGTTACCACACCTGCGTGTGCACGCGACAAACGCTATGCCAGTTCACTGGCGTGCGTGAAAGTGGAAATTTACCTTTTTTTTTATTTTTATTGATTAAAAATGAATGGATTTGTGTTTGTGCTGTGTTTTTTTAAGGAAGGTGACTATTATTTTTGAGGATTTGTGTTTGGATGGATTATGGTGGTATGGGTCGACCGTATTCTTTTTTTAAGGAGTGACATAATTTTTTTTTTTTTTTTTTTTTCTTAATATATATCCAAAAGTTTTTAACTTATGCTCTAATTTCTAAAAGTTTGTTTAAATGGATTAAATTTATGTATTGTATTGTTAGCTAATGAATGACAAATTAGTTGGTTTGAAAAAATTAAAAATAAAATAAAATGATAGGTTCAAAAGGGTGTTATTGCGTAAGTTATAAGTAATTGAGTATTTTGATATGTGAGTGTTAAAAAAGAAAATGTTAAAGTGATGATGAGATGACATAAAAATGAGAGTTTTTTCATGTTATGATACCTAAGGCTAGTAGGCAAGGTGACTACACCTTCACCATACACATCAGCGTCACGTCAGCTTTCTCTCTCCTCTCATTTTCTTTCACCACTCTTCACCTTTTAGAGGGCAAGGAACCTATAACTTCACATTTCATTAAATACCCACTTTATAAAAATATACCCCACTAAATATCTTACACACACTCACACACAAAATAAAAAAATAATAAAAAAAGTGAGATGGGACCTTTATTCTTCTTTTTCAATTAGTGAACCTTTCACCGAATATTGTTTCGGTACATGTGCCTAGCGCGTGATCCATGTTGGAAGGCAAGGAAATGATGCGTGATGTGGGGCCCTTAGGTGAAAGTTTCACACCCTTGCCCTTCAGTCTAAAGGCTAGAGCTCTTAAGTACATATCGTACTTGTAATCTTAAATGTCTTGTACTGTATGAATAAAACTATAAATACATATATTTTGTTGTTTTAACTTTTAAGTACGTTATCCACGACAATTCAAGAATCTTAAGTTAAGGGCAT
Organism: Artemisia argyi; assembly: GCA_030686995.1. Taxonomy (NCBI): domain Eukaryota; kingdom Viridiplantae; phylum Streptophyta; class Magnoliopsida; order Asterales; family Asteraceae; genus Artemisia; species Artemisia argyi. The sequence goes on from CM060699.1 coordinate 75,527,033, forward strand.
AAATTAAACTACACCTTGTCGAGTGTAGTTTATGGATTGTTTGCCAACACCGCAACCAAAGAAAAACAATGGTCCAACTAATCATCTTAAAAGGTTATTTTTGTTGAAGATGATGGTGAACCTTTTAAAATTGTTGATTCATCAACAATGGGGGTAACCCTTTCTCTAAGGCAGGCAATGTGGTAGTTTCAGACAGCGGCGATGATGATGAAGTTTTTGATAATCACATTGGGACGCTGTATTCTGGAAGTGGAGGAAAGAGCAGAGTCTTTATAAGCAATTGAAAGCGGATACGAGTGACGGGAACAATTATTATGATGATGATTTTGGCCTCTCTCCTGCACAATTAAAGGCTACTGGAATTCAAGACTTTTGTCTCAACTATGTTGTTTTATATTTTTTGCATAAATTTATATTATTTTATGCAGGTTTTGGTTTAGCAGTATTATTGGTGTAGCTAGTTGTCATTTATGACCTGTCATAAATGACTAGTGGTTTTGTCAAGCAATTATTTGCGGGTAATGTTGTACTTCAGTCACATTCTATTGTATTTAATCATTTTTTGTAGTAATATATTTTACCAGGTGGAATACTCTTTACCAAAAAAAAACTAACCATCTTGTACATGGACCAATGTACGTAGATTTGTGAAACGCGTCGCAAAATAGCCAGCAAACATAAAAAGAATGAAAAATAAATAAATAAATTATCAGAAAATAGTTAAACATAGGGGTGTTCAGTATTTGGTTTGACACCGAACAAACAGAAATATAAACTGGACCGAAACTGAATAAAACCGGACCGAAAATTTTAATTGGTGTATGGTTTGGTTTAAAACCAAACCGAAGTATTTAGTTGGTGTTTGGTTTGGTTTTGGGTTTGACAAATACATAACCAAACAAAACCGAAAAAACCGAATATATATCTATCCACACAAAAAACTTTAAATTATACATATACGGATTTTATATGTTTATCTTCCTAACAAAAAAAAACTTAAAAGTTTAAAATATCTTATAAACTAACCACTCCTCAAATCAAAGAAGCTTAAAGATGGAATATTCAAGCATAAGACTTCTATAGACCTTTGTCGAAAAACTTTTTATCTTATTTCGCTTTCATTTATTTCCGTTAAGTTATGAAACCTTTTGGTTTCTTAAAGTTTTGTTTTGTTGATTTACTTAAACACTTTGTGAGACCTTTTGATTTGGTAATTTTATTTGAACTTTTAGGAGCCGTTTAGTTGGTGAAAAAAATCCTATTTTTCCAGGAAATTTTTCATATGAAAAGAGAAAAATTAAAAATCCATTTAGTTACATATTTTTCCAGCAATTTTCAAAAGATGTGAAATTCTCATTCTCTAAATTTTAACTAAATATTTGAAAAGCTCATTCTACTCTTCTTACTTTCTTCATTCTCTAGGAATTTAGAAACGGAAAAACAGAGAAAAAAAATTCGCCAACTAAACGGCCCTTTAGGTTTTTATTTGTGACTTTTAGATGACATTTAGAAGTTTACTTGAATTTGGTTTTTTTGGTTTTAACCGAAACCAAACCGAATCTAAATTGGTGTATGGTTTGGTTTCATCCGTTCTATAATTGGTTTGGTTTTGGTTTTGGTTTTGGTTTTAACTTTAAAATTTTCAAACCGGTTAACCCGAACTATACAACCCATGAAACCAAAAACCGAATCGATGAACACCCCTAGTTAAACATATCGCAAACTAAAAATTCATCCTTAATTAGTACTATCGATATACAACATATCAATAAATATACAGTAAAATCTTTATAGATTAATAATTTTGGGACCGAAATATCTTATTAATTTAGCGAGATATTATTATATCGATAAATTAATAATTTATTAATTTAAAGATAGAAATAAATAAATAAAAAATAAATTCTAATTAACATTTTATGAATTAAAGGCATTGAAGAAATTAGTGAATCTATACTAATGAATGTTACGACGTTCAATGCATTGAATAAATTATGAATTTTTTTTAGCAATTATTAATTTATAGTTTCGCTGGGATCAATATATATATATATATATATATATATATATATATATATATATATATATATATATATATATATATACACACAAAGGTTTCAAAATAATTATTATTTTATTATTTTATCGATTTGTGTTTAAATTTGTACTAGTCTCAAACTCTCAATTTGAGATTGGAAAAATTATTAATTTTGTGAAAGTTATTAATTTACCAAGTATTGATTATACAGGTTTTACTGTATACTTTTTGTTTTTATTCAGCTTTCCTTTTAGTAGAGGCGGAGCCGGTGCTCGGCCACCCCAATTAGCCTAACTTGTAATGGTTGCTTTGCCAATTTTTGTTTAGTTTTTTCTTTAGGATTAAAGGTTAATAAATGGTAGATTAAACCCAAGTTTAATTGAAGAAGAATATATAAATGAACAAATAACTTGTTTGATTTTTATCACAATTATTTTACTCCTTTTAACGCAAGCAATACGATTTGCTTCAAATTATTTCTAAATTCTAACTTCTCTTTTCGATAATTTTCTATAATGTTTTTCTTATTTAGCTATTTTTGAATAATAAATATTACGTAACAAGATGACAAACTTTTTTACGTGTCCTAAGTTTTCAATAGAGTCATAATTTATCATTTAGAACAGAAGAAAAGCAACTTAGTTTGTTTTTCCGCTTTTCTCGACATAAACTTTTAGATTCGTCATTGCCGTTTTCTCGTTTTTTTCATTTTTCTCAACTTTTCGAGCAAGTATTTCGATCCTTTTTTATAATTATGAAACACTTCCATCTATCTTTCATACGATTTAAAAAAGCGTTTCTATGTTTAAGGAAGAGTTGTTTTAAGGGAAAGAATGATTAAGAATGTACCCATGTAGCAAAGTTGGATATCTTTTTTTTGGTGCAAAAGGTAAATTTATATTACTTCTCAACCAATTTTGTACAAACATAAGTAACAAAACTAATATTGGACATGCCCAATATCAGATACAACTTTGAAACATATACAACCACACTAACATACTACTAAAAGCATGAATCACAGCCTCCATAACCACTTCAAACATAGCTTTCCAACAAACACTTGCACCTGAATTTTACCTTTTGAATTGCACCTTAACCATCTAGCTACATTTCCTTATCACCTCCCCACCTAAACCACTCAACCAGCATCCACAGTGATTAAAGAGCAGGAAGGTGAAAGGCATCACTAGGCACCATAACCCTTCCAGTCAAGAGCTCTTCCAAGTAGCCTACATTTCCATCTCTAAAATGGCATCAACTACTTAGAAACACATTCCTTGAGGGAAGCCCATCCATTACCTCCTTTAGCAGTGTATTGGGTGGACCAAGCAGGTTCATCTTTCACTCCTCGCTATTCCACCCATCATACACTACCCGCCCAAACCATATACCCTTCACAATGGGTTGCTCTACATTATGGTACATTCTTATGAATTAGACCTCTCACTGATCCATCAATCCTACACAGTCCCCTCCCAAGGCCAAACTGAATAGAACTGAATCTCAAGTAAGTACAGTCACACCATTAGAACTCCAAGGTACTAGAAACAACCCCATTGTTATGGTTTGTATATCAGACACTTTGATTCCTAGCATAGGAGATCAAACTGTGAAAATAGAATCTGTTGAACTTAATTCAAAACACCCCTTAACAGACATCCTTTATACAATATTTAACTGCACTTCCCAATCTTTACTAACTTGATCAACTGCTTTTGATTTCTTTACTTTTAAACTTAGCAACTGCAGCTTTACACTTTCCATTATCCCATTCAGCAAACTTTTACAATCTCTCTTTTTTTGATTAAACAGCCTTTGGTTCCTTTCTTGCCAAATATAATAAACTGTTGTAGCAAGTACAAATCTGTGGAGAATACTGTTGATGCTATTACCACATTTACCATTAGCAATTACTGAAACCACATTCCTTCAGTCCATATCCGAGTTCATCTTCATGATCTTATCTCTCATAGCCTTCCAAATTACCTCAGAGTATTGACATTTGAAGAATAAATGTTCATGTGAATCATTAACAGTTTCACACAAAGAACATTTAAGCCCACTTTGAGAATTCCATGCCATAACTCTATCTTGTGTATTTAATCTGCCATGTAAGGATAACCATAGAATGAATGTATGCCTAGGATTACATTGAGGAAACCAGACAACATCTTTCCAATTAACTTCATTACTTTCTTCTTTAAACAGCTCCCAAACACTTCTTATAGAGAATTTTTCTTCCTTATCATTCCTCCCCATCCATACAATTCTATCATCTATCTCCTCAGTAAATATAGGTACATTTATATTTCTTAACTGCTCAAATTGTTGCATCCATTCACTAGGCCATATCCAATTCCCATTGACAACACACTCAGCCACACTCAATCTTTCTGGAAATTTAGCTTCATATCTCTTTTTAAAACTGATAAACTCACTTAATGGGCCACAATCAATCCATTTATCATGCCATACATTTGTACTTCTACCATTCCCCATATTATGCCAAACATTCCTTCTGATTTTGTTTCTAAGACTCAGGATAGCTTTCCAAGTACCACTATCTGAATCCTCTGCATCAACCTCCCATATGCTCTTATTTTTAAGTTTTACCAGGTTTACCCATTTCACCCACAAGCTTTCTTTTTGACTTATTATATTCCATAGGTGTTTGCATAACAGTGCTTCATTCCAAGGACCAAGTTTCTTTATCCCCAAACCCCCTTGATTCTTTGGGGTACAAATAACCTTCCAAGCTACTTTTGCAGCTCCTTTCTTCAATGTACCTTGACTCCATAGAAACCCTTTTAACACCTTTTCAATCTCTTTCACAGTTGTTTTAGGAATCAGAAATATAGAAGCCTAATAAATGTGAATTGATGTAAGTACTGCAGCAATAAGTTGTAGTCTACCTGCATAAGATAGAAATTTATTTTTCCAGTCATTCACCTTACTTTTTACCCTCTCCACCAGTTGACTGCATTCAGATACCCCAATATTCTTTGTTATCAGAGGCACACCCAAATATTTCATTGGTAATTTCCCAACAGCAAAAGGCATAACTTCCAAGATCTTTTGCTTCTCAATTTCAGAAACACTACCAAAGAAAATTGTACTTTTGTTCATGTTTGGGACAAGACCAGATATAGCACTAAACTCCATAAGCCCATCTTTAAGTACTTCTACAGACTTGTAATCTCCATTACATATCATTAGTAAATCATCTGCAAAACATAATTGTGTAATTTTCAATTCCTTACAACCCCAGTGGTACTTAAATTGTTGATTTCTATTCACTCTTCTTTGTACAATCAAGGTAAGCATCTCCATTACCAGTGTAAAAAGGTAAGGAGACATAGGATCTCCTTGCCTTAAGCCCCTTCCACTTTTAAAAAAAAACCATGTCTCTCACCATTAATACAAATTGTAAAAGCTGCTCCAGTAACACATGACATTATCCAACCAATCATCTTCTCATGAAATCCAAATTGAACTAGAATCTGTTTTAGAAATCCCCAATTCACAGTATCATAGGCTTTTGCAATATCAATTTTCAGAGCACATCTTTTTGGACCATTCTTCCTGTTATATCCCTTAAGTAATTCCTGAGTAATGAGGAGATTATCTTGGATTAATCTACCAGGAACAAAAGCACTTTGATTCACATTTACCAGCTTATCCAACACCCTCTTAATTCTATTTGTGATTATCTTACTGATGCATTTATATAAGATATTGCAGCAAGCAATAGGTCTGTAATCAGTTACTTTATTAGCATTTTGAATCTTTGGAATCAGAGTTACTTTATTAGCATTTACTTCACCTAGCAATTTGTTTGATCTAAAGAACTCTTTAACCGCTTCACAGACCTCATCTCCAATAATCCCCCAACTTTTCTTGAAGAAAACAGCAGTGTAACCATCTGGACCCGGAGCTTTCCCATCTTCAATCCTAATGATAGCTTCCTTAACTTCCTCACTTGTAACATTTCTAATCATGAATTCTGACTCCATATGATCTAATTTGTTCACAAACAGATCATCAGCATTACTTATTAGTTCAATATCTGCATTATTCCCCAAAAAATTCCCAAAATGCTTAACAAACTCTTCAGCAACTTTGTCTCCTTCAACCCAATTCCCATTGCCATTAATAATTCCTCTGATTTTGTTTGCATTCTTCCTACTTTTAATCACATTATGAAAAAACTTGGTATTTTTATCTCCGTCACTGATCCATTGAATATTTGCCTTCTGAGCTAACAATTTTTCCTCATCATTTACAGCTTCATTGTATTCATGAAAAATCTTAGACATTTTCTCCTTTATCTCTTTATTATTAGGATTTGCATCAACTTCAATTTGAGCAATCTTCACATCTTCTTGCAGCTTTTTCACATTTTCAAACATGTTTCCCTTCTTCCAAGCAATTTTGTTCAAATGTTTCTTTAATTTCTTCAACTTCTTAACTAACTGGAACATTTTATAACCTTCTATATTGCAATTCCATTCTTTCTCCACAACCTCCAAAAACTCTTTTTTATCAGCAATAAAATTGGAAAATCTAAAAGACCTTTGTAATTTCTTGAGAGTATTGGGGATGCTCAACACTGCAGGGCTATGGTCAGAAGTAAGGAATGGATGGAATTTCACACTTGCATCTCCATAGTGACCAAAAAACTCCATGTTTGCCATTACTCTGTCCAACTTCTTCATAATGCTGGTTTCAGGTTTTGATGGAGATTTAATCCAAGTGTAGAAAAGACCTGTTCTATTAATATCCTCCACTTCTAGCTCATTAACACAGTCCAATAAATCATGCATATCACCCGTAACTCTAGATCCTCCAGCAGAATGTTCCTCTACTTTTAAAGTACCATTAAAATCTCCTAGAATAATCCAAGGATTCCCAGAAGTTATCCTATTATGAACCCTTAGATCATTCCAAAGATTCCTTCTCTCAACCCCTGAATTATCAGCATATACAAAACTACCAAAAATTTTCTTCTTAGACTGAGGAATCTCAATATTTACCAACATAACTTGTCTAGTCATATGTGTCACCATAAGATCAACCTGACTACTATCCCACCCAATTAAAATTCTACAACCTGTTATACTTAATGAACTATTTGACACCCATTCCCAACCTCCAAAAGCAACATTAGCTACCTTACTTAAGGCAGCAGGCTTTATGTGAGTCTCAACTATACCACAGACCTTAATATTATCTTCTCTAATGAAATTTAATACATTTTTTTGTTTTTTCAATTTATTCATACTTCGTATATTCCACACTGCTATTTTGAGATCTATCATTAAAACCAATTAACTCCAACTACTACTAATTTAGAATAGTAATATCCTTACCCGGAACTTCTTCTGCACATAGTTCTTTTGCAATGTTAGAAGTCCCTTCTACCACATCCTCTATGTTACTTTCCACCTCTTCCTCTTTTGCCCTATCAATCTCCCATTGACGCTTAAAGTATTCTGACTTATCTTCAGTCCATCCTTTAAGCTCTAATGGAGTTTGTGGAAAACTAGAAGGGGGTTGAATAGTTTACCTCTTTTTAAAATCCTTTTTTAACATAAAAATCCTTTAATAACTTTATGTTTGCTCAACAATATAAACACACCATTATATGTTTGTTTCTTTCAAAAGCTTTTAGTGTAAGTATCAATTCTAATTATACTTGTTTCTTACTTTGAAAAGCTTTACTTGTGATGATCCTAACTTTGCTTATTTAGTTCTTTGAAAAGCTTTTACACTTGTTTGAAAACTTAAAGATAACTTTAATTGTTTTACTTCTTTGAAAAGCTATATATGTAGTTAACGATTCTAACTAAACAATAACATGCAATAAGTAAAGATAAAGAAAGAAACGATCAAACCACAACACGATTGTTTATCGTGGTTCGGCTACAAGGACTCTTTTTCCTTGCCCTACATTCACGCCCCGAGTTTCCAACTCGAGAGTTATAAACACTAATCAACAAGCTCCTTTCACCGGCGGAGAAAACCTTACACGTTGCTTATACTTTTACCGACACAAAGCTAGATGTCGAGTTCTTTTATAAGGGTACAACCACTCCCACTCGTCGCTTACACTTTTACCGACACAAAGCTAGATGTCGAGTTCTTTACCAAGGGTACAACCACTCCCGTTAGTTCTTTTACTAGGGTACAACAACTCCCAACATACTACGTATTTTGAGGCATAAAATACTAACCAACAACTTCTACATACATGACACAAATGAAGTATAAACTACCAAAGCTTATACTTGACCAAGCTACCAAGACTTGCAACTTTAGAGTTGAAGCTTGCAACTTCTTGAATGATCTTGTGGAATTCCTTGCTACATAAGAGAATCACACAAGTCAAGGGTTACTGAGTTAGTTTTGAGAATATGTGAAAATATGTCCTAAAGAGTTACACAAAACAAACAAATGGTTTGGTATTTATAGCAAACCAAACTGCAAGCTTGGCGGATCAGGCGGAACCCTCAGATGGGTTCCGCCCGTGTACCCCCAGGGTACCGCCGGGTCTGCAGTAGGTTTTTGCAATAACTTTCCAACCCAAACAATGTCTTGTCTCATAACTTCTAGCAACCAAACAATGTCACATCACTTAAAGTAAGTCAAACATGATACTTGCAAGCAACATGAAAGCAAGTCAAACACATAACTTGCCATAAATACATAATGACAAAACTTGCCATAAATGTGATGTGACTATTTCTAATTTAAGAAATAAAACAAATGTTTAGTTTAAAAGGAAATGTAAACATTAGTTAAACAAGACTTAAACACTCAAAGTGATAATTTACTTTTAGCTAAAGTTCATACTTTGTTATTAACAAAACTTAGCAAAGATCGTAAAATATAAATAACGTTTTTAGGCGATATTTGTATTAACAATCTCCCCCTTTTTGTTGATGACAAAACATAAACTTTATTTAAAAGTAAGTCATAAGATTTAGTGTTAAGTCTTATAAAGTTAGTAATGAAACTTGTTTTTGCAAAGAGTTAGCTACGCGGAAGTTTAAAATAATAGAGCAAGTTTCATATAAATTCTCCCCCTTTTTGTCGAAACAAAAAGAAGAGTAGCGAAGCGGAATTATAGGCATGCTCCCCCTTGGTTGATACTCCCCCTAAATGGAGTGCCAAGAGAGGAGACATGGATTTTGAACCTACAAAAGAAAAGTTAGTTTCCGCACAAGATAAGTCATGAAAGCATTTCATGTTTAAAAACACAACTAAGAGTTGTGAAGCGGAATAAAGCAAGACTCATGCTCCCCCTTGAATGTTACTCCCCTAAATGGAGTTTTCAAGGAAGGAAAACATGAATAATGAACCTACAAAAAGAGAGGTTAGCACAAGATTTATGTATGGTACCATATCAAGGTATAGTTCACTCATTATACCTAAATGGTCAACAAACCCTTCAAACCTTGTTGTAGAATTAATTTCATTTAACTTGTAAAATTTTGGCTCTTAGAGAGTCAAAGACACAAAATTAAGATGAAAACATCCTACAAAAAAAAAACTAAAAAAATAAACTAAGAACATAAAATGCTACAAGGAAATCATCATTTTCCTTAATGAGAAACATTATCCAAAAACAAGGATTGGGTTGTTTAGGGATGAAAATGTGGATTGAGGGTTGTAGCGGGTTTTATTTGGAGATGTGAGGAGGTGACTTGGTTTTGCTTTGTTGGTTAAAATGGGGACTTTTTCCAAAAGAAACGGTTTTGTTTCATTTTGGAGACTCTAAGGTTGTGGTGGATGAGACAAGGATTGTAGATGATCCAAAATGTGGTTTAGAATAAACCTCATTTCTTCGGTTAACTCGCGAAGTTCCGTTCGACATCTTTCACTAATGCGAGCGGTTCTTTCGCAATGTCCGCAATCATGGCGGGGAAAGTTTGATGGAAGAGAGGTTTGATTTGTTGGTGGTGGATGGGTTGAACTTGAAGGAGCAAAGGTGGATGGTTGAGAAGTGTTTTTGCTTCCTTCACTTGTTGAGTGTAATGCCGTATTGAATTCCATAACATGATTGATTTGAGAATCAACCATTCATTTGAAGGCATTGAGGTGGCTTAAATGAGTGTTGATTTCCTCATTTGTGTTTGGAGGTTCTTGTGGTGATGGTTGTTGTTGTTGTTGTTGTGGTTGAACTAGGTGACGGAAACTTGGTTCTCCGTAAGGATCACCATGAAGGTTTTTGTAAATAGGATGAAACACAAATGAATGTGAGTGGGTATGACCTTGGTCATTTGGAAAAATAGTTGGTCTAGCATAACGGTAAGCCAACCGTTCTACCGTAGATGGGTAACAAGGTTCATCATTGAGTTGCTCATTATGTTGTTGTTGTGTTTCCATTTGAGCAATGGTGTCAAAAAGTGAGAAGGATGGTGGACTTGATGATAAATCATCAAAAGTTTCCAAATTGGGTGTTGGTGATGTTGGTGGTGTATGGAAAAGTTCCATTGGTGTAAGTGTTGGTGATTGAGGTGAAGAAGTTTTTGATTTAAAAGCTTGTTGGGAAGGTGAGGTTGACACACTCAAAAGTTTAGTTGGTGATGAATTAGAGGCTAGGTTTGAGTTCCAAAGTGGTGGAGAAGGTGGTGGAGTGGCAAGATTGAGCAAATCTTGAATGGTGATCACATTGGTATTACAAGGTGTTGAGGGTGTAGTTGAGGTAGTAAGGTTAAGAAAATCTTGGATAGGTGAAGAGATGTTTAGTGAGGCATCACTTGATGATGATGAGCTTGACTTGGTGGTTTTGTTGAAGCAACAAGTTTTCACACTAATCCTAGTGGTTTTAGCACATGATTTTGATGACTCGGATGAGGTGTTGGATTTGGTCATTTCAAAGGCTTTGGTTTTGGTGTTTGAGAGAAGAAGAGTTGATGGTGTGATTTGAATTGTTTCAAACCTTTCACATTTATAGGATGAGAAAAAGTGTTGAAATAAGTGTTTGGATTTGATGTTTTACTATTCAAAGATTGAAGTTTCACATGATTTTCATGACCATGTCACATCATGTAATGTCAATCCAATGAAATAGGATGGAGTGGAAGACCAAACTAAGCACTCAATGCTTTATGATCATGGAAGTGGTTTGGTTGAAAATGTATCAAAGGTTTGAAGGATCCTTTAAAAGGGTTCCTTTGGTTGGTTATGTTTTGAATTTGAATTTTGGCGGGAAGTGTCTTCCTAATTGTTTTAGTGAGTGAGGTTTGTTCCAATATGGTTGTTGGTGTTAATGAAAGATGTTTCTCACTTGGGATAATGATTTAACACTTTACAAGTTATGATCTTAAGAAAAATGTTCACAAATTTTCTGCAGGTACTGGCGGCACCCTGAGACTACACAGGCGGAACCCAGTTTTGGGATCCGCCAGGTCCGTTGGGCCATTTCTGGAATTCCCAGAAATTGTACTGGCGGAACCCAAATTTGGGATCCGCCGGATCCGCCAGGCCTGCAAAACTTCACAGTCCGCGTTTTTGACCCGCGAAACGATTTTCAAAATTTTCGAAAACTCTTGGAAATGAAAATTTACTATATGGCAGATTAGGAAATGCAAAAATTTGGCATATAGACATTCATCTCTTAGGACTTTGACCGGGGGCTAACGATTTTACTTAACTTAGTGAATTTTACCATAAGCATGAAATTGACACATACCACCAATATTGTCATTAATCATAAAAGAGCATACAAAACATAATCCATCAAACGTAATAAGACATGAATATGAGAAGTAATACAAATCACATAATTCACATAGTTTTAATACAAAGACGCTTCTAAAGCACACATAAGACAAACGCTCCTTAATCTTCTCACAACCGGTCAATCTTCTTTTTGAGCTTGTTTAGGTACCTTCCAAAACACTTGAACATTCCTTTGGTTTGCTTGAATTCTTCGGAAGCATTGTCAATGATGGGGAGAGCTTGAAGATATTCTAAAGGAGGTAACTTAGAGTTTGGTAGTTTATCATCGTCGCTCATGCCGGATGATAATGAAGATGGAGTAGGTGATCGAGTACGTTTGCCCTTATTTTTGAAAACTCGTTTATCACCTAGAGGAACGAAGATGTGAGGGACAAGAGAATAGTCAAAATGCATTCCTTTGTCATTAGGAGGAATGGGTGAAATTGCTCTAAATAGCCGAGTAAGAAGCATTCCATATGGAAGGGCGGTTTTTCCAACTAAAGGTATGTCGGCCATTCGTCGAGCTAGGTAGTAGGCTAAGTTGAATGGTTGACCAATGGAAATGCTATAAAGCATGTAGCAAAGGCATGTGTTAACATGATCCCTATTTCCTATGGTACTTATGACATTGGCTCTAAGAATTTCTTCCCACTTCTTAAATTGTGGTTTAAGCTCATTGGTCTCCATACCAAATGGGTCCTTATCCACAATATTCCCCGAACGATTTTTCCTAGTGGTAGAGGCTCTAACAAAAAGATGTTCCTTAATTGTTTCCTTACTAACAAGAGGATTGTTGTATGGATGAAAACGCTCAATTGAGTCTAGGCTTGAAATAGGCCACTTATCCGTGTAAAGACAAGTACCTTCATTAGGAACTCCAAGGATGATAGCTAAGTCTTTTAGGTCTATGAAATTTGGTATTTGATTTGTTTTGAAAGTTAATGATATCTTACCCGACTCATCGGTGAAGAGTTCTACGGTTGCATAGAATTCTAGTACGAACCTAGGGCAAATTAGCTCATTAATATCAAGAAGATAATCAAAGTTGATTGCGGCAAAGTTTTGGCGAATAGATGTTCCTTCTAGAAAGGATGGATCAATTGTTCTACCTTCGTGAACATAGCGTTTTTCTAGTGCCTTAAAGGTTTCCACTTGAATGTTGTTAAGACCTTTAGTCCTATGGTGTTTGGGTAAGTACTTAAGGGTTTCCACGTGATCGGATTGATTAGCGTTAGGCATGTTGATTCCTAGAAAACACAAGAATTATATGTTAATGACTTTTTAATCAATGTACATGTTCTAATGTGTTCCTTTATGCAAACAATGAGGAGACTTGGTTATATTGACTCATTTTGATGCCCAAATTGTTTTGTTTGAGAAGTAATGTTATGAAAACAAAAGATAACCAAAAACTCTCCTAATTGAATATATCTTCGATTGAATGTACCCGAAAATACATATTGGTTATGTATTCCCTTTAGCATTCAAGAGATAATATGCAAGTGATGTTTCAATGATGTTTTTCATTTGTTTTAACAATGTGGTGATGAATTGTGTTGCAATTAGAAAAATAATGCTCTTGGTGTGTTTGGTAAATTAAGGTAACAATGAAAAGATACATTTCTTAACTTAATGGAATACATAATTGACTAGCCACCAAGTTTTTCATGAATCATGAAGTTTTTATGCAAAATCCCTAGGATGATTGTAAGCAAAAATGTTATGATTAAATTAAAAATGTAGTTGTGATTGGAATACTTACAAAGTTAGTTGGATTGGAAGAGATTGGATTAGAAGCCCTAAAATTCGTATGGTTATGTGTTTTTGAGAGGGTAATGATAGTTTGAAGGTGAATGACTAAATGAGGAGGGTGTTTGGTTTTGAAATTTAGAGTAAAAACAATCTGTGGAATCGGCGGACCAGGCGGAACCAAAAAATGGGTTCCGCCCGTATGGTCTGAGGGTGCCGTGGGTGTCTGCAGGAAAAATCAAAAAGGGATTGTCTTGATTTTTGTGGTTTTATCCTAATGTTCAAACCTAAGATTTTAAGTCTTATTGTGTATAACTAAGCCTAGGAATGATGAATGTTTCACATTCAAGGGGTTTAGTGAAAACGTTGATGGATTGATTAACGTAGAAAAACTTTCTTAGTTAAGATGTTCCTCAATGAACAATTTTAACAAGACGATGATGATGGATCACAATATGTCTGTAAAGACTGTGATGATTTAAATAGTTGCTGAAGTCGATGCATCCTTTGTTGACGAGATAACATTGTTGATGAAGAAATTCCTTTGTTGATAAGAATTAACTTGTTCAAGCGGAGCTTGTTGATGTGCTTCTTCATTAAATTCTCAAATGAGATCCTTCAGCGTTTTGGAGAATCATTGGGTAAGTAAGTATTAAAAGTGCAAGTACCACTTGTGCTTTTCTTATCAACTTATTACCGATGCAATTCTATTTTGACATACACTATGGTTTCTAATCCCATTCTTTTGGGACACCATAATCCTAGTGGTGTAGTACTTCTAAATGAATCCAAGCAAGCTCTTTCGAAAGAGTTGTTTAAGGATCTTCTCTAAAACCGAGCACATAGACAAGCACTAAACATAATGTTGGGTTACATTTGTTGTAAGAACAAGTATACTTCCAAACATATCTCTATGTTTAGCTCTACCTACGGATTTACTAATCTCATTCTTGATAAGTCATAAAGGACTTAATCATTGTGAACAAGTGAATAACTAGGAATGTTTTTGAGTGATTATCCCTTACTTTTGGAGCTTGCTTAGGTAAATAAATAGTCTTTCAAAGATTAACATTCTTTTCTATTTTGAAAGTCTATTTTGTTTTAGTAATTGCTTTACACTAATGTTCAAAAACACTTTTTATTAATTTGTTTCAATTACTATTATGACCCATGTTTCAGGTTTTTATGACCTTGTTGATATTGCTTGACTCAATGTTTTATACAAGACGAAAGGATGTTGTTTTTCAATTTTTAATAGTCCATCTTCTTTGTTATTGATCTTGACATACTTGTCTTATCAATGTTGGGCTTTCGACTAAGTCATCATCTACCAAAGATGAGAACTTAGAAGGAGGTGGTCTTTCATTGAATTTTAAACTCAATGATTCCTCGACTCTTTGGGTTTATTTTCTTAAGACCTCATAAGTGTAAATGTCTAAGATATGCAACATCATAAGACTATGGGTCGAATTTGATGTTCACATCCTAGAAGTTTAATAAATCATTTTCTCCCAATCATTCAAATAAAATTCAACTGATTTATTTTACTTTGTGTGTCTTTCGTGAAGCTTTTAGCAAAAGAATGATTGGACTTAGGATGCTATTGAAAATTTAGGGTATAATACCAAAAGACTTTTGTACTACAAGTGTTTGTGAAATGTTTTGGTTTTGCTAGATTTGCAAGCATCACAAAAGTGTTGGTTGTCTTATCACTTAAGAAGTTCTTAGTTCACTCACTTGTAGATAAGAATTAAGTGAGACTTACTCAAGAGTTACTCGTGTATTTTCCCGAAAGATTAAATGAGGCAAGACACCTTATATCTCCTACTAGAAGTAGTATCAAACTACTTTACCTATGAAGGATCTAATCCTTATTGTTACTCACACAATCATAGACACCTTATAGTAAAGACTACTACTAATACTTATGACAAATCATACTGTTAATCAACAAGAAACATTTAAAAGGTAAGTTGAAGAGATGTGTACCTTTTAAGCTCCATAGATTAGCCATCAAGAAGAAAAACATAAAGCAAATAATCTTGATACGTAGAGAGGCTAAACACAACTTCTTATAAATCCAAGAAAGTTAGAAAGACACATAAAAGTATTGACCATGATATTTTTATCCCTTTATCATGTGTTCCTATTAGAGCTGGAGTAATTTCTACAATACACTTTTAGGATTCACAAACACAACATGTTTTGTTTTACTTGTTGATGATTTATTAGAGTTAAATCCTAATCCGGTTCTATCTCTAAATGACCTTTGATTCTTCAAACAACTTTCAAGAGTTTTTGAACTTTCTTCAAATTTAGGAAGCATTTTTCCTTTTTCATTTTGTTTTAGAATTTCATGTTTGTACTCTAGACATACTTTACATTCTAAATCAATTTCAACATGACACTCAAGTCTAGACATCTTATCTTCTAACATGATTTCATTTTCAAAAGTGTTTACACAAGATCTTGAAGTTTCATTGTTAAAGATAGTTTTTAGGTCCATGTTGCATGAAAGTTTAGACTCATTTTCTATTTTAGAAAACTCTAGGATAAATGTGTCAAAGCAAAAATGTTTGGTTTCAAAATGTACCTTGCTTGGTGATTTGGCTAAGAGAGAATCACAAACCGGATAGTTGGCAACATCTTCATCCGTGTTAGTCCATGAATCACAAGCAAGTCCACCAAAGAGCTCGACATGAGAAGTCATCTTCACTTACACCTTCATTTAAAACATTTAAACTAGTAGTACATGTATTAATCTCAACTAAATGTTTATCAATTAATTTTTCTAAGACCTCTAACTTAAATGTGAGATCAAATTGATCATCTTGGTTTTCAAATTTACTTTTTCATTTAAGCATGCTTTCTTTTTCAAATAGTGGTGGGTTTTGAATAGGTTGCCCTTCTTTGAGATTTTCAAAATCCATGGATCGATCCAAGTTTTAAAATACAGTTTATTTTAAGGAACTTGGGTAACGTAGCTCTTGATGCCAATTGTGGAAAACTAGAAGGGGGGTTGAATAGTTTACCTCTTTTTAAAATCCTTTTTTAACATAAAAATCCTTTAATAACTTTATGTTTGCTCAACAATATAAACACACCATTATATGTTTGTTTCTTTCAAAAGCTTTTAGTGTAAGTATCAATTCTAATTATACTTGTTTCTTACTTTGAAAAGCTTTACTTGTGATGATCCTAACTTTGCTTATTTAGTTCTTTTACACTTGTTTGAAAACTTAAAGATAACTTTAATTGTTTTACTTCTTTGAAAAGCTATATATGTAGTTAACGATTCTAACTAAACAATAACATGCAATAAGTAAAGATAAAGAAAGAAACGATCAAACCACAACACGATTGTTTATCGTGGTTCGGCTACAAGGACTCTTTTTCCTTGCCCTACATCCACGCCCCGAGTTTCCAACTCGAGAGTTATAAACACTAATCAACAAGCTCCTTTCACCGGCGGAGAAAACCTTACACGTCGCTTATACTTTTACCGACACAAAGCTAGATGTCGAGTTCTTTTACAAGGGTACAACCACTCCCACTCGTCGCTTACACTTTTACCGACACAAAGCTAGATGTCGAGTTCTTTACCAAGGGTACAACCACTCCCGTTAGTTCTTTTACTAGGGTACAACAACTCCCAACATACTACGTATTTTGAGGCATAAAATACTAACCAACAACTTCTACATACATGACACAAATGAAGTATAAACTACCAAAGCTTATACTTGACCAAGCTACCAAGACTTGCAACTTTAGAGTTGAAGCTTGCAACTTCTTGAATGATCTTGTGGAATTCCTTGCTACATAAGAGAATCACACAAGTCAAGGGTTACTGAGTTAGTTTTGAGAATATGTGAAAATATGTCCTAAAGAGTTACACAAAACAAACAAATGGTTTGGTATTTATAGCAAACCAAACTGCAAGCTTGGCGGATCAGGCGGAACCCTAAAGAGTTACACAAAACAAACAAATGGTTTGGTATTTATAGCAAACCGGGTCTGCAGTAGGTTTTTGCAATAACTTCCCAACCCAAACAATGTCTTGTCTCATAACTTCTAGCAACCAAACAATGTCACATCACTTAAAGTAAGTCAAACATGATACTTGCAAGCAACATGAAAGCAAGTCAAACACATAACTTGCCATAAATACATAATGACAAAACTTGCCATAAATGTGATGTGACTATTTCTAATTTAAGAAATAAAACCAATGTTTAGTTTAAAAGGAAATGTAAACATTAGTTAAACAAGACTTAAACACTCAAAGTGATAATTTACTTTTAGCTAAAGTTCATACTTTATTATTAACAAAACTTAGCAAAGATCGTAAAATATAAATAACGTTTTTAGGCGATATTTGTATTAACAGAGTTGGTTGCAATTTTTTATTTAAGAACTCATCCACAATCATTCTCCCATTCAATTGTTGTACTTCACTAAAATCCTCTGCTAGCTTATTCAGAATATCATACTTATTAGCTATGTGCACATCATTCCCTTTCCCCTGTCTTTGCTCCTCTCTCTTATTTCCTTCATATCCTTTTTTCACAAAATTCCCATTCTGCACTTCTTTACTCTTCCATACTCCTTCCTTTTTTCCCCTTTCATTAGTAGTATTAGCAGTACCCTTATTTTTTACTTCCTGATACTGATATCTACTCTTATTCCTCCCATTCACTATATTTTGTTCATTTTTCCTTTTTTCCATCTCATCTCTTCTCTTCCTCTCCTCTGTTATTTCCTCCTCAGTTTTAGTTCTTTTACTACATTCTTTCATACCATGACCAAATACTGAGCAATGTGAGCATATATCAGGTTTCCAAGTATATTCAACTGTAACATGTTTAGATCCCTTTTTCACATTATTCTTATCTCTGTATTGTATTTCAATCTTATCCTTAAAACCCTTTGATACATCAAATTCCACCAAAACTCTAGCATACTCTATATTCCCTTCACCAAACTGGCACCTCTTAGCAGTCATATTGTCCATAATCATTGGCTTCCCCAAACTACTAGCTAAAGCACTTATACCCTCCTTACTTCAAGCTTCCAACGGTACATTTGTTAAACTAACCCACAAAGGTACTTTTGTCTGTTCTACCATTTCCATTCCCTCAGTTGGATCCCACTTCCTTATAACCAGAGGTTTACCATTAACAAGCCAAGGACCAAGCTCAAGAACTTTCTTCATCCCTTCTTCATGTCTAAACTTAAAAATACACATTCCTTCAGCAGCCACATCAATATCATCAATCCCCCATTTATTCCACATTCTCCTTATGTTGTACCTCAATTCATGCACATTCATCCTATACCCAACAAAATGACCACAAACTGTCAATTTCCATTGAGCACTTCCTTTATTAACCAACTCTTCATCAAAAATCACTACATCACTACCCTCATCACTGATTTCAGTAGGCACAAAACACAGTTTATTATCAACATTTTTGATATCCTTTTTCACCATTCTAGCATAAGTATATCCAGCTTCCTTCCTATTGCTACCCTTTACCTCACTATTATCCACAGTCTCCTGATTATTATTACTAACATTTACACTCTCTACATCCCCCGTATTTACAATCGCATTCCCCTCATTAACTTTCTCCATATATTCCACATTCTCTGTATTAACATTCTTACTCACCTCAGAACCCTTCTCATTAGTCTCCACACAACCTGCAATATCATTATTCACACTTTCATTATTCCCAGCATCTTCCACTATGCTAACATTCACATTTTCCTTACTACTTCCATTCTGAACCGCAACCTCTTTATTCCCTTTTCCCCCACTTATTTCTCCTGTACAAGCCTTAATTTCATTATCCTCATTACTAATATCCAAAACCTCCTTCCCTGTATTCACAGAACTAATAACATGACCATTAAACCTCACCGGACGTCTAATTTGTCTCTTAGATGATCGTTTATTATTTGCCATATGAAATATAGAAGCACACGGTGAAAACTCAAAACTATGGTTTCGACATCAAAATAAACCTACTAATCAAATTTTTTATGTTTTCTGATTAAATCGAACAAAATTACCCAATCTTTGAAAAAAAAATTAAAACCCTCAAAATTGGGGGATTTCTAAAAACCTAACGAAAATCTAATCAACGCTATTCATTACAATCGCAATGAAAAACTGAATCTGAAGATGATTTCAGATTTGAAATTCGTTAAGAATTGAATAAGAAATGAAGGTTTTAGTTGGTTTTTAATGGAAGAGAAAAAAGCGGGGAAAAAATTTGTTAGGGATGTTGGGAGTGTGGCTGATATTAAAGTTAGTTGAAAATATGTAAAGTTTGTTGATTTGATTACAAAATAGTATTCTATTATGTAGGCATATATATCATAACTCTTTAAAGTTATATCTCTACTATTTATAATGTATATGCATGCATTACTTAAAATTAAAATACTTAAAATTTGAGTAATTTGATTGCTTATAATACCTTTTAAACTTAAATGCTTAAATGACAAGTAATGTTAGTGAACTATTATACCCTTAGCTAAAAACGATAATATCATCTACAACTAAATTAATATTTTAAACGTTTTTTTCCTCAATGTAAACAATTTTATAAATTACAAAAGATTTACATGACTATAAAAAGATCCACAGACATGCCTTGTGAACTTCTATAGCCTCAAACAATCGAATAAAAACAAGCTATACTAAACTCATAGCATTCTATCTCTAAACCATACTATGATTTAAGATCATTTGAGGACCAAACTTTTTTACATACCAAGGGACTAATCTCTACCATCCATCTTTATTTGATCTAATGAATGGGATTAATCCTAACAATTTAAAAGACTTACTTTCATTTTTTTTTCAAATATTAATATCTCTCAAACTGTTAATCGTTAAGCGAAAAAAATATACCGTTACGACGAGCATTTAATTATCTTTCTATAGATAGGCACTTTGATATATTTTCGACAAAATTTTTTTTTCGTTTTTTTCACGTTTTTTTGTCGTGGCCGATAAAATCACATCCGATATTACATATCACATGTGATATTACACTAATATCACATGTGATTTTTTTCGGCCACCAAAAAAAACGTGAAATAAACGATTTTTTTTTGTCGGAAGTATATCAAAGTGTCCGTCTATTAGAAATATAATTAAATGCTCGTCGCGATAGTGTAATTATTTTCGCTTAACGATTAACGGTTTAAGAGATATTTAAATTATAAAAAATTGGTGAAATATTAAAATGTTTTTAATCTCAACCACTAATTTCTCTTTAGATGGATGGTGGGGATGAGTCCCTTTGTATGTAAGAAAAGTTTGGTATGTAAAATAACTCTCCTCCCATATTATCTATATTCAGTCCCTTTTAACTACCATACTATGCACACACTTTTTTGAAAACAATAGACTATTTTTCAACTTTTCTTACTGCATTATTATCCTTCACCTTCAAGCTCATCAATCTTAACTTCAATACTTCTGTGATTACATTGATAAGATCAGCTGCATCTCTCTTTATATTGCCAAACAATCTAGCATTTCTCTCTTGCTAGATGTAATAGACAGCAGCACTGCACACCAATTTTCTGATTATACTTCTGTTTGCAGGCAATTTTGAAAAAACTAAGATAATTCTTCTCCAATCATTTGGGCACTTCATATTAATAAGATTCTGCATTGCCTCCCACACTAACTTAGCATACTGACATTTGAAGAAGAGATGCTCATGAGAATCAGGACAGAGTTTACACAGAGCACAATTTATTACTTTTAATCCTTAAACTTTTATCATTTTTTGTTTCTAACCTATGAACTTTTTTCTCGCAATAACTACAAATTGAACGCGTAAGTTTTGCATCAAGGGTCAAACCATAATAATGATTTCGAAAGTATAATTATTTGCCATACATTGTTGCTTTTCGCAGGTACTTATTTGTCTAGTATAACTTAAAGACCAAATTGTAATTTCATATGTGTTGTAAATCGACCACGATGGTTGCATGATTGAACCCGCTAAGATTACTGCTCCAAGAAATATATGTTATTATACAAATTATCTACGGCCCCCCTTAATACAAATTTCTGGCTTCGCCCCTACCTGTTAGATCAGGAACTTCTTCACTTACTATGTATCTCAGGAGGCGTGTTTGTTTAAGCTCACTTTTTGACTCAGGTTTATAAGCTCATTTTTTTATTGTTTAATTTTAAATTATTAGCTTATTTTTCATACTTAAGTAATACTTCATAAGTCAAAAGATAAGCCAATAAAGAAACTTATGAAATATAAGTTGAGTTGTATAAGCTCATAGGACCAATGATACCCCTAAGCAAGTGTAGTTTTGTTATTATCAACTCATGTACTCCTTCCGTCCCAAATTATAAGTCCACTTTTATATTTCACAAAATTTAAAAAAAATTGGTCCCTTACAATATTAACCAATAAAAATTCATTCACACCCGCTTATAATCATTTTGATTGGTTTGAAATTAAAAGTGGACATTAATTATAGGACAACCAAAAATAACAAAGTGGACTTATATTTTGGGACGGAGAGAGTATTACTTTCGTTAAAAGTCAAGTACAACCATTTCATCGACAAATACCAAAATTCATGAACTTAATGATGATATATAATCATCTTCTTACAAAATCATGATACTAATTAAGACAACCTAAATACCACAAATAAAAAACATGTCTTATTCAAACACATACATAGTTACATACACACAAACCAACTGTGTACATGTTTTTTCACTTTCTCTCACTTCATTACACATACACATAAGTATATAACTGTATACATATAATTGTATGCAACTGTATCTATAAAACATTAAACCAACAACATAAGTTTATACTTTAGACACATATAAAGAGTGATATAAGGTAGAAAAAACAAACCCATAAACCACAAAGAACAAGAAGTTTTCTTTGTAACAAAAATGGGAAGAGGTCGAGTTGAGCTAAAGCGAATCGAAAACAAGATTAACCGACAAGTTACTTTCGCCAAAAGAAGAAACGGGTTGTTGAAAAAAGCTTACGAGCTTTCGGTTCTTTGTGATGCTGAAGTTGCTTTGATCATCTTTTCGAATCGCGGGAAATTGTATGAGTTTTGTAGTAGCTCAAGGTATACTATATTATTTTTCTGACGTTTTGGCTGACTAATTCACGAGATCTGTTAATGTTTTTTTTTATATGAGAAAAGGTGTCTTTTTACATATTTTTTTATATAAAATTGAATTTGCTGTTTTGGTGAATGTCTTGGCGTATATGGAACTTTGTGCTTATTTTGTTTCCTAGATCTGCAAGTAGAAAGTTAAAAGAATGAAATTTAATTTGCTATATATGAATATTGTTATTGTTTTTTGTATTGTGTTTGATTAGATACTAGTTTGGTATAAAGGGTTTTTGATTTGAGTAAAATTTATCTCTTCTTTTGTGAATGAATTTTTTTATAAAAGCTTTTTAGGTTTAGGTTTTTGGTTTGTGTTTTCATTTCTTGGAAAGAATATTTTCTCTCTCATAAAAAAAACATTATTTTGGTTCTTTAATTTTCATGAGTTTTTTTAAATGGAGATACTAGAGCTTGGAGCTCATTTCCGGTGGCGGTGTAGTTCTCTTGAGCATCTGTTAACGTCTTTGATCCGTTGAGCTTCGGTAGCTTGTGTGCTCATGAAGAATGAAGAGATTCATTTCTTTTGAAATGTTTCAAATCTAGGGTTTGCTTCCTTGCTTGAATTTCAGGCTTTCAGCTGATCTGTTCTTTTTTATTTTTTTAATTCAGTTCAATGTGAATTCTAAGATCATCTACATGTTTTCGAAGATTTCGTTTCTTTTTTCTTTTTCGTTTTGTCAATTTTCTCTTGAAAAGTGATAATTAAACCTCATATTTTGTTATAATTGGTTGACCAAATTCGGCGATTGCTCATGTGTTGGTGGTTATATCTTTAGTTTTTCAGAAAATTTGCCCGATCTGGTGTCAATTGTGTTAACCAAAGTGTTTTTGGTCTTTAAAGTCGAATCTAGTCGATTTGTGGTCACTGCTTGCTCAATTTTGGTCTTTTATTATGGTCAAAAAGCGATTAATCAATTAGGAAACACTGAGTAATAACTAGATTTTAGTTAGTATTTGAATCGATAGATAAGTTTTTGTTTATCCTATTTGAGGCAGAACATGCTTGCTGTGAAATGATCGAGCATCGAATCTAGGAGATTTAGGTAAAATTACTTGTTAAATTATCCGTGTCCGTATTATTTTTGGGAAGTCTATTACCAAACACCTTAATTAGGTTGACAACAAGATTAGCCCTAGAATCATTTATGGTGTTAGTTAATTCTTGTTTTATTATCCTTTGTGGGATTGCATGTCTCAACACAACTTTTGTATATACTAAAAGCATAATGTTCCTAAATGCTTTTGCCCTGGGCATATAAACATGTAGCGCCATATAAGTTCTTTAATTTTGGTACACAACTTCACATAAATGCTGTAGTAGTCGGTCTAGTTGGCGCTGCAATCCATTAATTACACGGTTTCTGAATGAGTGCAGCTTCTTATCTTTGTGCCATTCTTGCTGCTTGCTGGTCGCAAAGTACTGCAACAACTCAGCCGTTTCAAGAAATAACTTGGGAGATATTTGAGATTGCTTAATTATATTGTTTAAGTACTAATCTACTTAATTGTTAAGCAAATACCAAGTTTTGAATGTTTGTGTAAAACGACTTACCTGCATATTTAAAGTAAAAAAGCACTTACAAATAAGCAAGCAGTTTAAATAAGCAATCATAAACACCCTCTTAGTGATAGGAAGCAGTTTATTGTAGCTTATTAGCATGTTTTGTTGTAACTAAAATTATAAGTTCTTGATTATAACAATTGTTCATTTATTTTGTATGAACATATTTTTCTAGCAGCATGCTAAAGACACTCGAGAGGTATCAAAAATGCAACTATGGAGCACCTGAGACAAATGCGTCCGCAAGAGAAGCGTTGGTGAGCATTCTTTCTAGCTTCTGGATAGTCCTTTAATTTGTATATATTTCTTCATTGTTCAAACAACAAATTTGACAACATATATCATAATTGCTTTTTGGGGGATACAGTATAAATTGATTCCAGACACCTTACTATATAGCCTTTAGATAAATCGATGGTTTTTAGTTTTTATCCAACAGATTAATGCATGACTTTAGTATTGATGCTTGACTTGTTTTTTTAATTCTACTTTTTTATATTTTACAAGGGATTCTGTCAAAATGGAATTTTATTTTTATTCTTATTTTGTTGATTGTTTTCGACATATATGAATGACAAATATACCCGCACGTTGAGTGGGAAATGTAAAAAGACTACCAAGATGCTAGAAGGAACAAGGAATAACACCGCAAATTAACATAACCAACGCTACTAACTAGTATCTCTAAGATTAATTAAGCTACATTAGTAGATGATATATTACGACATCTATAGTATGTTCCTGTGTTCTAAGAGTTTTGTTTTAGTAGTTGATGTATTTGTTTCTTTGGTGTGTTTCTTATCTGGCTTGTGTTAGTATTTTCATTTTTTCGGGAATGTATGATTTTCTACTCTCTAGTTTTTCACTACGTAGTTGCTTTGCTAACTATTTCTTAGAGCTTCAAAATAATATCTATTGTATCATCCATTAAAGTTTTATAACATTCAAGTAGCAAGTGAGCACATAGTTAGAGTTTCATAGAGTTAATGATAACAAAGACAAAAGTTGACACTTACCAAGGACCTTATGATAGATTTACTGGTCATATAGAGATATCTCTATAATCCCTTGAACAATTTGGGACACAAGAAAGATTTTTAATTCCTTGGTCTTTACACTGTTCTAATAGAATACTTCTTTGATATTTTGGTTAAAATGGTGTTCCACTTTAATGAGTGTTTGGCATGCTTTTTTCATCAAGATTCAGATTTATTTACTACTATACATGTAAATGTTGTTACTATAACATTTCAAGATTTTTTCTTAGTTGGACAAATGTTCTGTCATCAGCTAGCCTCTATTGGATCCTCTATAGTCTATAGCAAGCAAAGAGGATTCGATAAGGCATGGATGGAGCCACAAAGTTATACTAAACCTACACTATAATTGCATTAGTTTCATATTATAAGTTTGAATAATGGGTCATTAAAGTGATTCAGTGAGGCAATTTAATATAATGAGATAATCACCGATTTTTATTACTGTATATAAGCCTGCTATAGTAGGGGGAGTTGTGGCTGTGTCTGTTGGACATGAATTAATCAAGAATCGTAAATCTCGAAAGTAGAAGGACCATATATGTATTATAGATAGTTAATAACTGTATTTCTGTAATGTAGATAGGAATGTAACGTTTAGAAGATATCTCTTAGGAAGAGTCACATCGGTTCATTCATACCGATTGATCTCCTATATATACTCATGTATTGTAAACGTTTTAGAAGTGTGGAATATATAAGTATTGTGTGTTTATATCAAACGTATTCCCACCCTCTCTCTGTTAAACGAGTCACTGCATCATCACAGATGTGCATACTCAGATTACTTTTATCCATATCATTGTTCATCCAAAGTAGCATGATTCGCATATCAAGAAAACTCAATATGGTATCAGAGACCATGGTTCAAAGATCCTGGAAGAAGAAAAAACTAAGAAACCTGTGGAAGAATGTTTTGCGAGATCAATAAGAAGCAGTCAAGAAAGATATCGCCTATGAAGAACAAGGAAAACCCAGAAAAACATTGCATGAATTGGCAGAAGCGCAAGTAGAAAGAAGAACAAAGAGAAGGAAGTATTTGCAGATGGCAAGAAGAAGGCATGGTGAAAATATACTATGAGGAAGCACTAAGAACAAAGCAAGAAAAGGCAGAAAGTGGCAAAGATGGCAAAGATGTTGCAGATACCTTACCACAGCCTGAGGCAGAAAGTGATGAAGATGGCAAAGATGTTGCAGATACCTTATCACAGCCCAATGCAGAAGATATGGAAGAAGACATAGTCGAATCACCAAATGAAAAAGTAGAATTGGAATGGAAGAAGTTAAGGAACAACGAACTGAATATGGGACAAGACAAAGGCGATCAAATACAGAAAAATAAAAGAAGAAGCAAGGCTGCAATTGGGATGAACAAAAAAGGAACAGAGTGAAGATCATGAAGAAGATTATGATGTCTTGATTAGGGGAGTGATGTTGGACATGAATTAATCAAGAATCATAAATCTCGAAAGTAGAAGGACCATATATGTATTATAGATAGTTAATAACTGTATTTCTGTAATGTAGATAGGAATGTAACGTTTAGAAGATATCTCTTAGGAAGAGTCACATCGGTTCATTCATACCGATTGATCTCCTATATATACTCATGTATTGTAAACGTTTTAGAAGTGTGGAATATATAAGTATTGTGTGTTTATATCAAACGTATTCCCACCCTCTCTCTGTTAAACGAGTCACTGCATCATCACAGATGTGCATACTCAGATTACTTTTATCCATATCATTGTTCATCCAAAGTAGCATGATTCGCATATCAAGAAAACTCAATAGTGTCGTCCCTACTTCAATTTAAGGTGACTTCTAAGTTGTCATTTTACAATTGTTCTAGCCACAATCTATGTCCCATGAAATCTTTTCATGGTATATGTGTTTGTATACCCGGCACAAGTTGCATGTTTCTCATGGTATATGTAGTTTTCTTAATGCATGTTTCTTGGGGCATTGTAATCACTAACACTAAAAAGGTATAAGGTTGGAACATGCATGGAGTGTAAACTAGCCATCTATATGTTTAACATTTTACATAGATAAGATTTAGTATCTGATTTCTATAAAGACTCAATAAACCAAAAACAAGGTTGGAATTTTGCCTAAGTATATGTTCTCATTAACTTTTCCATTTGATCAACTTAAGAACTACTAATTAGTTACCCTTATCAAGTATGTGGTCATTATGTTCATCTGTTGTATATCTTTCGGTGCATGCATTCAAAGTGGCTACATGGAGTTTTTATTCAGTCGACGTAGATACAAGGCTGAAGGGCATGTGATATACTTTTTACATGATCCCGAGTTTCACTACAACCTTCATAGCATCTGGTATTTTAACAAACTATTAATCTGCATTATCTGTATTAGGACTTTTAAACCACGAGATTTACGCACAAAGCACCCTGGCTTAGCTACTAGCCTTTGTTTATCAACCATTTATCAGTGGGGCCAGAGCGAAGTTGAACCTTTTTTCTCTAGAATTTTAGTATATTTTAATATATCTACTTAATTTGTTTTTGTCTAATGTCGTCTATATTTTCTACTTCACTGTGAAGTTTAAGTCCTTAATCTGTTTATAGGTATCAATATAACTTGGTTACCTGTGGTTGTAGGAGTTAAGTAGTCAGCAGGAGTACTTGAAACTTAAAGCACGTTATGAAGCGCTACAACGGTCCCAGAGGTATGCTAGAAAACAGAAAAAGTCTTCTTATGTTGATATCTTTTTGGTGTTTTTAATCTTTTTGATATTAGGAATCTTTTGGGCGAGGATCTTGGCCCATTGAACTGCAAAGAGCTTGAGTCACTTGAAAGGCAACTCGATACATCTCTAAAGCAGATCAGATCAGCCCGGGTATCTTAAAATTTTGCAATATGATCCAGAACTATTCATGTTTGACATAATTTAGAAATTAAAATAATATGAATCTCGAAATAGTGTACAATGATATCTTCTTGATGCCAATGTTTTATGCATTCTCAGACTCAGTTCATGCTGGATACGCTCACAGATCTTCAAAAAAAGGTACGATAACATTATCGATTTTCAAACAGAATAAAATCCAATTTTTGTCTTGTTTTTTTCCCTCTTTATACTGCTTGTATTCTTCAATAAAATTTGTTTTGCAGGAGCATGCATTAAATGATGCTAATAGGACCTTGAAGCAAAGGGTATGTATTGTGTATACACTTGCTAGTTACTGTATTAATTGTTTGGATCGATTGGCATTAAATCATTTAATGGTTCTTGTGGTTGATTGGCAGTTGATGGAAGGACATCAAGTAACTTCACTCCATTGGAATCCACATGTCCAACAAGAAATGGGATACGACCAGCAACATGAACCTCAGCATCAAACGGGCGAAGCCTTCTTTCATCCACTAGATTGTGGACCCACTTTACAAATGGGGTAAGTCCTCCCTTATATCTAGTTGATCTCAATTTACTTGAGGTTGCAATTTGGAAACATTTACTTGCACTTAAAAGGTCAAATGGGTCAAACATGTTGAAAATCCCAATTTCTTACGCTTAAAAGCTTAAAATTGTTATTATGATGATATGATTCTTTACAATTGTTTTAACAGACTACATAAGTATTACTCGTATTTTTTTATGTTTGGGTTGAAAAAAGTTTTTGGGTCAACCCAACCTGTTTTGACCCGTAAAAATGATGCCAGAGTACTCCAGGTACTGATATTTTAGTCAACAACTGCATTAAAATTAAGAAAAAGATAATCGATTTATGAGTTTTATTTTGATTTTCGTTATGAGCATGTAAAAAGTATGCAAATAAACATTGGTTTGCAAAAATAAATGGTTTTGAAAATATCCATTTTTACGCGCATACATACACCAATATGATGTTGTGAATTCTTTCAAAAATGATTCTAGGTATCCATCGGATTCATTAACGGCAGAAGCAGCCGCATCAGTAGCAGGGCCAAGTTCCAGTAATTATATGCCAGGATGGTATCAGTGATTACAAAAGTAACCCATAATAATAGTTAAATACTAGTAGTTATTTGTGAGCGTGAAGATCTTGTTATTACTCATAAACAACCAATGTGTGTGATCTTTTTTGCAACTCATTTGAACATATATAAGTTATCTATCAAAATATAAATATATGCATGCACAAACGCACATACATAACATGCATACAAACACATTTATTCGGCTATTTATCCACATTTGCTTCTGTACTACTTTATGGCTTCTTGATTAAAAACTGAAGACAAAAAGTTCATGTCATGTTACTAGAAGTTATAAATCACATTATTTCACTTGTGTTACACATTTGTTTCAGAAATCATTCAACAATGTATTGAACAAATACAACGACGTATATTAATTCTGTCAAAAATGACATTCTTTTAACGTAACAACTATGGTAGCATTCTATTTTTTTTTCTTCAAAGCAAAAGGAAGTACACAATACATTAGAAATCCAACACACTGTTTAAGAAATTCGAGAAAATCAAATGAAATGTTGCTCTTTTGTAGTCTTAAGTTAGCTAACGTAGAGATGGATCTTAACGGCAAACAAGAAGAGGCAAATGAAGCCGAAAAATAGCAATGTGTGCATCAAAACAGCTGCTCCACTGGTTTGAAAACTACCAAACTCAACACAACGCCTACGACCCGGAAGCTCAAACAGTAACCCTGGCGTGAAGAGTACAAATAGCACTACCGACACGAAAACAGGTCCCCAATCCAACATCTTGGCTATTGTGCTTTTGAAATATGACAGTATATTGTTTTAATGTGTGTTGTCGAGTGGTTTTAGGGTGATATATATATAGTAGAAGAAAAGAGGCGTAGACTTTGGTAAGAAGCAAAGGGGCTCATGGGGGTGTGTGGGAGGGAGCCTAGTGAACCAAGTTACTTGGGATTCACTGCCAAAGTTTATGCATGTGATAAGTTCTTGTCTTCACAAATAGGTTGTCACTATTTTATACATAGAAAGTGTAGTATTCATATAATATAATATTCCTGCACCAAAAAAAATATAATATAATATCTAGATTAGCGAGAAATACAAAATAAATGTGTTTAAGTTCGAAAGTTATAAAGCTAAAATGATGCATATTAAGTTTGAAGAAAAAACATTTAGCGGTAGATTCATCGGCTTTGAACTAAGTCCGGTTAAGAAAATGATTGAGATCACTAATAAACATGTCTAATAATATTGTTGAAGATTCAGAGGACGAGACAAATAATAAATTCAACAAACGAAGAAAAAGATTATTAAAAATTATCAACCAAATACAAAACTAAATTTAAAAGTATCAAGTACAAAATTCTAATTCAAAAGGTAGCCGATTCTAATTCTAAAGTACAAACAATTTTAAAGCTCCCGATCCATGTTTATAAACTAAACTAACCGTCATAGGATAGTTTGCTAATTCTCTAAAAAAAAATGTTAATTCTAAATAAACTTGTAGGACAAGTCACACAAATTATCAAATTTGCTAAACAACCTTTAGAGTTTAAGTCACTATTCTAACGATCTCCACCATGACTTCAACTCTCATAACACCTTCTCAAAACTTAAAACTAAACGGATCTTCCGTCTTCGATTTCCAAACGCTAGAGATACTAGCATAAATCAAAACAAACGCCAATAATTTCAAAACGAACAATCAAACGTTAACCGACAAATTCAAAACAGTCAACCAAACTAACAAGTTGGCTCAAGCGATCTTCGACAAAGACAATCAAATTTAGGCAACCAACTTCAAAAGCCCGACAAACAAAGATCTAAATTTCCAAACTAACAAATTACAAACGATCGATTAAAATCCCAACGACTACAATTATAACCAAGTCTTCAAACACCAAATCGATCTTCAAATTTTAAATATCAAATTCAAATTCTAATGACCCACTTATTTAATACTAGTAAGTATTACGGTCCAACTTCAAACTTATTATCCAAGTATCAACAAATTCAAGTTAATAAATAACTAGATGAACCATAGTTGTTAAGATCCCTATATTGATCATAGGATCTTACGATTTTACGATACTACAAAGCAAAAACGATTTCAATCCTACGTAGGAACAAGATAGGATCTTAATAGGATCCCGATCTTGACAATAGGATCTTAAGATCTCAGTCGATCTGATCTTACTTTTCTCGAACCAGAAGCTAAAAAACTATAAATTTATGTATTAAGTTTTATAGAATATGAAAAACAAGAGACTAATTGTATTTAACACTTCATAATCATTTTCATAATTTTGTAGATTTGCATAAGTTTACAACGCCTATTAAGAAAATGACGTTATAGTAGGATCTTAGGATCATGATCTGATTTTACGATCACGATATTGCAAAGACAAAAACGATCTTAGGTAAGATCCCGTTCTTAAAAACCTTGAGATGAACAGGTCTCAATAATTCAAACACCCCAAATATAATATGAATAATAATTTTAATTACCCATTTATTAAAATAAGGAAATATCAAAAAAAAAAAAAAAAAAAAAAAAAAAAAAACCTTAACACCAACTCTTCAAACAAACACGGCTACTCAAAAAACCCAAACGAGTCGATCAACAAAATCTATTCCAAAATCTTGAGATCACCCCAAAACTAACCAAATTGATGTCAACAAAAGTCCTACTCCATGGAAAAAATAAATCCAAATCAACAAAGCCTCACTAAACTAGAAACAAATATTATTATTATTATCAAACAAATTCCAAAAGCCCAAATATAATGGCAAGTCCAATACCAAAAAGCAATCCACCAGATGATTAATTCAAAAGATCGAACCAATAAACAACCGTACTTTTCATATTCCAAAGCCAAAACAAACCTTCACACAACAATTACAAGCTAACATATGGAATCTGTTTTTTTCTTCCTCTTAATGGCTAAACGAACATGCCTCTTGATACCGCTTGTTAGTAATTTGAGGACAAAACAAGTAACAAATTCAACAAACGAAGCCAAAGCTTTATTCAAAATTATCAAACTAAATTTAAAAGTACCAAGCACAAAATCTAATTCAAAAGGTACTCAATTCTAATTCTAAATCTAATTCTAAAGTACAAACAATTTTAAAGCTATCAATCCCTATTTATAGACACCGTTATATGACAGTTTGCTAATTCTAAACAAACTTACGCACAAGTTATATAAATTATCAAATTTACCAAACAACTCTTAGAGTTGTCTAACAAATATAACTATACAGCCAAAAAAAATCAAAAATTGTTATAAAGTGGCTAAGGTCACACACTGATGCAGGCATGGTGTGGAGCCGTGGAGGTAAGATGATTATTAAGATTGTCAAATTTAAACAATGTGTATCTTTGCTAATCAAAATTACATGGTATAGGAATCTTAAACAATTGGACTAATATAGAGCCGTGGAGGCAAGATGATTATTAAGATTGTCAAATTTAAACAATGTGTATCTTTGCTAATCAAAATTACATGGTATAGGAATCTTAAACAATTGGATTAATATAGGGAAAAGAAGTTAAATTACATAATAATTATCCAAAGGGGATAAGGATCCTCTCATATTCAAAAGAACATGAGAGGTAATGTTATGTTTGAATTGATTGTACATTGTCATTAATACATAACATTTATTTTATTTTAAATTAAAAGTACAATCAATTCAAATACAACATTACCTCATGTTTATTTAAACATGAGAGGATCATTATCCATCAAAATATATTATTTAAAGTGCATTGTACGGTGCAAGTAAATGAACCACATGCCATTGGTGTGTTTGGATACTAGTGACTCACTAACAGCACGTTATATTTTGCACCGTCCCTTGTGTGTCATTCGTCCCAAGTCATTGCAATAACTAGTGCTATTTATTATTATTATTATTATTATTATTATTATTATTATTATTATTATTATTATTATGTGGTGTTTTGTGAGACCTGCATGCACCAATAGCAGTTATTGGTTTTATTGCTAGGAGAGTGTTTTAGTTATTGATGTGTTATCGGGTAGATGTTGAGGTGCCGTTGAGGTGACACAGTAGTAAGTGTTATTGGATGCTTGCTACACGTAGCACTCTTAGAGTGTGTTTGTTACATGGGTTTCGGAGCAGGTAATAGATTAATAGACAAGGGTCGTTGTTGTTGTTGTTTGGTGCTTGCATATGAAAGTCAAATCAATGAATCCTTTTTAAATTCCAAATCCCATCTACCATGGTAGGGGTGAATGAAATTTTGCCGGATAATGCTTTTCAACATGTTGTTTCCACATTTTCTTTCTTAATCCTTCTTTTCTCTTACTTTTTTATTACTCCGTATAATTTAAACAATAAATTTCAATAATAAATAATAAAACATTGGATAATAATAAATTTTCTCTCTTCATCTTTTCATTCATAACTATACATATTCCAAATGCCATTTACTAATCAAATGGGCCCTTAGACTAGTGGTAATAAGCATTACATCCATGCATGCTTTGCTTCTGTGACAACTCCAAAACACATGCAACACTATTAGACACACCCATGAAGAACGTGTGCAACATGCAGTAAGGGAGAAGTCGATCGTTCATACGACCGAGGTGTGGAAGTGTGTTTTTGTGGTTATGTGTGTGATTTTGGTTTTTATGGGCAACATTTTTGTTCACGTGAGGTATGTTTTGGTGATGATGTTGATTGTCTTATTATGCTAAATTGGTGGTGATGATGTTGATTGTCTTATTACGCTAAATTGGTGGTGATGTTGGTTGAGAGAGAGTGACATGACGCTGAGATAGTGGTGATGAAATTTGTTGTGGTGACTCCTTATTACCACTAGCCTTAGGATATTAGTTAGTGGGTGCTTGGATCTTACATAATTATATGGTTGAAGCTTATGTTATCTTAATCATGTGGATGAAATGCATTATATGAAGCCACCCTTGTGCCATTTGGTGTGGCATGGAAAATCGGCCTTAACGGAGTGTTTGTGGTACCTTAGGATCTTATGTTGTCGATGGACAAGAATGATATCAAGATTATATTAAAACTTTGTTCTCAAGTATCACTTAATGAAGAAAATGAAATAAAATGAAAAAAAACATAAAAAGTTATGTTCTCTTTATTTAAAGAAGAAAAGAAAAATAAATGAACTAAAAAAGAAGAGATTTAGTTGATTTTGAAGTAAAATATTTTCACCCAAAATTATACTAAAAATACTTACCTTACATTTTTGTACTTTTCCTTACTAAAAAACTTAAAGAACTTAGCATAAGAAACCTCACTTTTGTGCCATTTGATCGACAAGACTTTATGTCTTCTCTAACGTTGCGCTCTTCATATTTTTTGGTGATTGATTCGCACACCATTTTTTTTATAAGCACACCATTTTATACAATATTATAATACACATAGAGCACACAGTACAATACTGTACTTCATAGAGTGTGGTGCAAGAATAAAAAAAATTTGTGTGCGAATCACCTTCCTATTCTTTTGGAAAGAAAAAGAATGGATGAAAAAAAATGGAAAGAAAGGAGTAGGAAGGGAAAGCAAAACTAGGTTTTTGTTATGTTTTATAGTTAAAAGAAAACTGAGCCAAAGTGAAAGAAAATTGTGTTTGAGTTGAAAAAAATAAAATAAAGGGAGAGTGTTACTTCTACGATTATGTCTTTATGTTTAAAAGATACAACTAAATAAATGACGCCAACATTGTAAATATAAATAAAGTGATTCTTGTTTTCTTTTATCACCACATTTTTGTTTTCTTCATGAGTTATTTCAATAAAATGAGAACTATGAGAAAAATCATAACCTTATATTTCAGATAAATTTACAAAAGTGTATATTTCAGATGTATTTACAAATATAGATACATCTTCTTAAAAAAAAAAAAAAAAAAAAAAAAAAAAAAAAAAAAACTTATTTGAAATGTATGACTAAAAATCTTTTTTATTTTTTTTCTTTTTTTTTATTTATACCGGATCTCTTACCTTACTCTCATCCCTCTCACTTACTTTCTTACAAAACTCTTGAAAACACACGTAACTTTTACTTTTTTTTTTTTTTTTTTTTTTTTTTTTTTTTTGTATTTTTAACTTGAGAACATAGTTTATAATAATTTTATTTTTTTTACCTAATTTATGTGCCATTAATTTATTAATTTGAAAACATTAATTTATTTGGCTACAACCAACATAATTATATAATGATGTCAAGCGAGTTTTAGGCATAAAATTAAACTACTCGTATCTTTCTACCTCCTAATCATTCACTTTTGAGTTAACTACATAAATGATCCATGTGGTTTGTCGGATATTACTGATTTGGTCAATAAACTTTTTTTTTGCGGATATCGTCCCTGTGGTTTTGACCCATTACGGATTTGGTCCCTTGACCACCTTTTCTGTTACTTTGACCGTTAAGTTGAAATTTAAAAGGCTAAAATGACATAAATACCCTTTACTAGTATGGTCCCTGTGGTTAATGAATATAGTCCGTAAGTTTTTTTTTTTATTCTTTTTAACTATTAATATTAGTAATATTTTTTAATTAAAAAAAATTCAAAAATATTCATACGTTTCTATTCTTTTTATACGTTTTCGTCCATTTACATACGTTTTCATCCGTTTTTCTTACGTGTTCATACTTTTTTGTCCGTTTTTATACGTTTTCGCCTGTTTTATACGTTTTCAACCGTTTTTATAAGTTCTTGTCTATTTTTATTACGTTTTCATACGTTTTTATCCATTTTTATCCGTTTTTATACGCTTTCGTCCGTTCTTATACATTTTTCTTACGTTTTCATATGTTTTCATCTATTTTTATACATTTTGTTACGTTTTCATTCATTTTTATATGTTTTTATCCATTTTTCTAATGCTTTATATGTTTTCATTCGTTTTCATATGAAAACCGTATAAAACCGGAACAATTAAAAAAAAATCTTTGTCAGAATTTTTTTAAAACTTTTTTGACACGTTTTTTTGAACTTTTATGAAAACTTTTTTTTTTTTTTTTTTTTTTTTTGACAAAAAAAGTTTTGGAAATGTCAATTTGCTTAAACAAAATATATATATTTGACATATGTTGTTGTTGTTTATTTATTTATTATTTTTTGACAAAAAAAGTTTTGACATTTATATAAAAATTTTTGAAAATTTTTAAATATTTTTCGCAGAATAAAAAAAATTCCGTCAAAATATTTTATAATTTTTATTTATTTATTTTTAATCTTGTAAACAAATCTGTCAAGAAATTTAACAAAAATCTAGTAAAAACCTTTTTTGTCAAAAAAAATTTATAAAAAAAAAAAAAAAAAAAAAAAAAAAAAAAAAAAAAAAACTCTGCCAAAAAGTATTCAAAAAATTAAAAAAATCTACCAATAAAGTTTTAAAAAACTTCTTTCAAAAATTCTTAAAATAAAATTGAGATAATAAAATTTGAAAAACCCGTAACGGAAAAGGTGGTCAAGGGACCAAACCCGTAACGGGTCAAAACCACAGGGACAATATCTGCAAAAATAAAGTTTAAGGACCAAATCCGTAATACCCGACAAACCACAGGGACCATTTATGTAGTTAACTCTTCACTTTTTAATTCTATCCGAATGCATATAAAAAGATCCATCAGCATCTTCATCAAATACCCCACGTCCCCAATTCATCCAATATATATCCACAAACAAAGATAGATACGTCGGCAAAATTACATATGTTAATCGACGTCAGACTTTTGAACTAAGTTAACCATAATACGACAAAAACATATGGGACATTTTTTAATAATTTGGCTCCTTGGAATCTTTTATTTTGAGGTGGAGACCAACTATTCCATCACTCAATTTGTTTTTTAATACACCTATTGCGCACGTTTTTGTATCTTATATTAAAACCAATCTCGAAGTTAGACAAGAAGTAGTGGACGCTATACAAATCACCATAGCAGTCTTCGTAACGTGAAACCCGCCTAAATAGGTGCAGTAGTGATACCAAACCAAAAACATAAAAATATTCATTTTATACAAATATATTTATAAATTCAAAAAAAATAAAATAAAATAAAAAAATTATGTCTGCACCACCAAACCAATGCACAAAACTGATGTCACTCAGTCAAGAAAGATGGTAATGGATATACACGTGGTGGTGGTCACCAAAGATAGTATACATCACCCACCATTACATCTAGCCTTATGTCAAATTTACAGTAATTATCATTTTGAGTTATTTCAATTGCATAAAACATTATTTACGTGCTTATGTTCATTATAAAGTATAATTCCAAAGACTTTTAACTTGACATGTCTACTTCGTAAATGTTTGGTTTATTATAGCTTGATTAATATCTTGGCCGTGAATAAGCTCTCATTGTTTTTTGTTTTTGTTTTTGTTTTTGTAAAGTGTTTGTGTATATACCCGGACGGACCTATACGGTCCAGACAGACTTTACCGTAAAGGATTTATATCCGGACGGCCTACCCTAGCGTCATCAACAACCCTGATTCCATGGACACGTGTCTCCTATGACTGACACTACATATAGGGGTGCCCCACTGCGCCACTCCCTATATGTCAGGAACAGTTACCTACTAGGACTACGCACAGTGCTGTACAGTAGAAAGGTACAGGTCTAAGGTAGTACAATACTTCTCATTTACTCTTATATTTATCAGCATTTACTGCATACTCACACACATACCTTTATCAATACCTTGTACTTACTCTCACGCCTGAGCTTGGTCCTGGGACAACACCCCGGGGCGAGGCTAACGCGTTTCCTTTGTATATTCCTAGGTCCGAAGAACTCGCAGGATTCTCGGCTAGGAGACAACGGCAAATTACTCAAACAAATTGGCGCCATCCGTGGGACCCGGGTTCAATCTACCAGGGTTACAGAATGTCAGGTCCACCCCCAGAAACTTCCGGAGGAAACGAAGATACCCCCTCGAGGATGAGGGAACAGATTGAGGGACACTTGTCCGCCCTCAAGGCTTAAGTGGAAGAACATAAAGAGAAAGTTCAACCCATTCGCCTGAATTTCACTGAGGATAGGCATGAGGACGACGTAAGGAACGAAAGGACAACGGAAGGAATCGTGACGGGAGCGAAGGTCTCGGACGAAGATTTGGGAAAACCTTTCAAGGAAATATCCAACTCGCCCCTGTCACGTAGACTCCTCGAATTCTCAGCCCCGGAGCATAAGATGCCAACCCATATTAAGCTCTATGACGGTTCATCGGATTCGGAGGATCATCTCACAAGATTTTCCGAAGCTGCGATGCAAGGATGTTGGCCCATGCTGGTGTGGTGTCGCATGTTCCAACAGACGTTAGATGGAAGTGCCCGAGGTTGGTATGACAAGCTTCCCTCCGGTAGTATCGACGAATGGGCGGACCTTCATCACCAATTTGCAACCCGTTTCGCCCTTCGCAAGAAATGTTTCAAAGACCTCACAAAAATAACCAAGATTGTCAGGAATGCGAACGAATCTCTGCCTGAATTTAAGGAAAGGTGGACCACGGAAACAGGTTTCATCCAAGGTGTGCCGGAAATAATGCGGATATCTTCTTTCATGGATGCGTGCAAGACCCCAGAGTTGGCTAAACGTTTCGCTGACAGGGTACCTAAGACAGTTGAAGAAATGATGAGCCGGGTGGATGATTTTGTCAGATCGGAAAAGGCTTCCGCCAGTACCGAGTTACCCCGGGGAGAAATATTAGAGTCCTCAAGAAGACCTCCCATCGGCAATTTTCGACGAGAGGAAAGGCAGTTTCGAGGGTCATACGGGGGAGATAGAAGGCATCACGAAGGAAGAACAAATTCCTCCGGGCGCGATTGGTATGCCCCTTATAAACCTAGGGAACGACCCCCATTGCTCCCTCCTAGAAACGATCATCCCGTACGCCAAAACAACTACCCTCCCAAACTTACACTGAACTCTCTCACCAAGCTGCCCCGGGAAATCTTAGCAACCGAACGCCAGCTGCAACTTCCACCTCCTAGACTTCTCGGCTATCCGCCCAGAAGGGAAGATCAAGATAAATATTGTGACTATCACATGGGCAATGGTCACCACACTAATGATTGTCACCAGCTACGGAAACAACTAGAAACGGCCCTGGAATCAGGGAAGCTCAATCATCTTGTCAAGGATGTTAGCCACAAAGGTGGTAGGCGAAGGGATGAGGAACCGCCGAAAGGCAGAGTTATTAACATGGTTCGCACATGTCCAGATGATAAGAAAATGGAGAACATGGAGCAGTTGGAAGATTGGATGAATGTGCCCATAACATTCCCACCCATATCAGCGGATGATGTGTCGGAAGAACCTATCATCATAGAGGCAGCAATAGAAGGATACCTTGTTCGAAGAGTCTTTGTAGACGAAGGGGCATCAGTAGAAATTATGTTCAAGCATTGCTTCAACCAATTGCACTCCTCAATCAATTCAAGGTTAAGGCCCACCCGCACGGATCTTTTGGGATTCGCCGGTAGCGTGACTAAACCGCTGGGAAAATTAGAGCTGGATGTAGAATTTGGAAAGGGGAGGTTGTCTATAAGGGCGACCATGAAGTTCACCGTCATTCGTGCCCCTTCACCTTACAACGTGATCCTCGGTCGGAGTGGTTTGAAAGCACTCAGAGCAATCCCTTCAACCATTCATTCAATGTTGAAGTTCCCCACGCCAGGAGGAATAGCCACACTGGCCACCCGATTTTCCGCCGTGCTAGAATGCCGAAGGATAGAAGAAAGTCAGACTGAAAGTAAAGAGGAAGATGTGGCCGAAGGGCATGAACCACGAACCGAAGAAGCGGAAGAAATAATGATCAACCCGGCTTACCCGGACCAGCCCGTTACGATTGGAGGTGGCCTGACGAGAGGAGGTAGGGCCCAGCTAAAGGCGTTGTTGTAAAAAACCTAGACGTATTCGCATGGGAACCGAATGACATGACAGGGGTGCCTAGACGGATAATAGAACACCGTTTGAATATCAACGCCTCGGTAGAGCCAGTATGTCAGAAACGTAGGATATTTGCACCGGATAGAAGCCAAGCTGTGCTGAAGGAGGTCGAAGAGTGGACTAGGGCCGGAATTATTAGGCCGGTGAGATACCCGACATGGATATCCAACCCAGTGTTAGTAAAAAAGAGTGACGGCAGCTGGAGAATGTGCGTCGACTTCAAAAACGTCAACTTGGCGTGCCCGAAAGACTACTACCCTCTTCTGGACATAGATTGAAAGATAGAGTCCGTCATAGGGTACAAATACAAATGTTTCCTGGACGCATATAAAGGCTACCACCAAGTACAAATGGCCAAAGAAGACGAGGAGAAGACGGCCTTTTACACGGATCAAGGAATTTACTGCTATACCAAGATGCCTTTCGGTCTTAAAAACGCCGGTGCCACGTACCAGAGATTGGTAGACGCAGCATTCCAAACGTAGATGGGAAGAAATTTGGAAGCCTATGTTGATGACATGGTCATTAAGAGCAAAGAAGAAAGGACGATGATAGCGGACATCGTTGAAACGTTCGACAATTTAAGAAGGATCAACATGAAGCTCAATCCACGGAAATGTTCGTTCGGAATGGAGGAAGGGAAATTCCTGGGGTATTTAGTTACTTCCGAAGGGATTCGAGCCATCCCAAAGAAGGCGAAGGCAATACTAGATATGAAATCGCCCCGGACACTAAAAGAAATGCAAAGTCTCAGTGGTAAGTTAACGGCGCTGAATCGATTCCTTTCCAGATCGGCCGAACGGTCATTACCCTTCTTCGAGACCCTGAAAAACATTACCAAGGAGAATAAGGATGAATATAGATGGACGGAGGCAGCAGAAGAGGCCTTCCAAAAGATGAAAAAACTCATTGAAGATCTTCCGTCTTTGACCACGCGCGGCCGCAAAAGAAACCTTGTATGTATATATCGCCACAGCTGACGAAGCTGTTAGCACCGTCCTAGTGATGGAAAGAAAGGGAAAGCAAATTCCAGTTCATTACGTTAGTAGAACCCTGAACGAGGCAGAGAGGAATTATGCCCCTCTGGAAAAATTGGTTCTATCTTTGTTACACACATCAAGGAGGTTGCGCAGATACTTCGAAGCCCACCCTATTAAAGTCATCACTGATCAACCAATTAAACAAATCCTTGGCAAGGCACAGGCGTCCGGAAAGCTCGCCAAATATTTCGTAGAATTGGGTGCATACAACATAGATTACATCCCCCGGAGTTCAATCAAAGGGCAGGTTCTTGCCGATTTCTTGTCTGAAGCACCCATCGGAAATAGCTCTCCTTCCTATTTCCAGCAACCGGCAAAGAGGCCAAGCAAAGACGAAACCGAACGATGGACATTGTTCACGGACGGCGCTATTGACCGGCTTAAGGATAGCGACGGACATGGGCGTACAGAACATAAGAGTATACGTTGATTCGAAGTTAGTGGCCAATCAAA
Source organism: Artemisia argyi (assembly GCA_030686995.1). Classification (NCBI taxonomy): domain Eukaryota; kingdom Viridiplantae; phylum Streptophyta; class Magnoliopsida; order Asterales; family Asteraceae; genus Artemisia; species Artemisia argyi. The sequence continues at coordinate 75,568,768 of CM060699.1, forward strand.
TAAATGGTGACTATGTGGCCGTCAATGCCAACATGGTCAAGTACTTAGCCAAGACGAAAGAACTGACGACGGGTTTCGACAGATTCTCCATAAGTAATATCCCCCGAGCAAGAAATTAGAAAGCTGATGTATTAAGTAAGTTGGCAACCGTTGCATTTGACCACCTCACCAAGGAGGTTTTAGTCGAAGTATTGACGGAGAGATCCATTGAGAAAAGAGAGATAAATGCAGTGGTAGAAGAAGAAAGAGATAACTGGATGACACCCATCATCAAGTGTCTAAACGAAGGAATCTGGTCGGAAGACAAGAATGAAGCACGTGCCCTGAGAATGAAAATAAACCAATATGTGATGGAAGAGGGAGTTCTATTCAAAAAATCTTATTTGGTGCCCATGTTAAGGTGTGTGGGACCTTTATAGGTCAACTACGTGATCAGGGAAATACACATGGGAGCGTGCGGAATGCATTCTGAACCCCGAATGGTCGTTGCGAAAGCCATGAGGCAAGGATACTACTGGCCAACTATGCACCGGGACGCCCGGGACGAAATTCGAAAGTGTGATTCCTGCCAAATTCACTCCAGAGTTCCCAGGCTCCCAAAGACACTGATGACATCCATAATGGTACCTTGGCCTTTTTACCAATGGGGAATGGACATTCTAGGTCCCTTACCTCAGTCGGCGGGGAGGGCAAAGTATGTTTTAGTGGCTATAGACTATTTCACCAAATGGATCAAAGCCAAGCCGCTAGTCCGTATAACGGGGAAAGAATAAAAAATTCGTGTGGGAAAACATAGTATGTAGATTTGGCCTCCCCCGGATAATAGTCACTGATAATGGAACACAGTTCATCAATGACCCGTTCAAAAGGTGGTGCGAACAACTGCACATACAGCAGATTAACACGGCGGTGGCTCATGTGCAGGCAAATGGTTTAGTGGAAGCCGCCAACAAAAGTCTAATGAATGGCATCAAAACCAGGCAGGGCAGAGAAAAAGCCGGATGGGTGGACGAACTACCCAACATTTTATGGGCTCACCGGACAACCCTAAAGATGAGTAACGGAGAGACACCATTCAGCCTTACGTATGGTAGTGAGGCAGTCATACCGGCAGAGATATGGATGCCCACTCATCGGACGATGATGATAAGAGAAGGGATGAATGACGAAGAGATTCGTTTAAATTTAGACCTGCTACAGGAAAGGAGAGAAGAGGCAGCGATCCGAGAAGCCAAATACAAAACGAAAATAGAGAAATATTACAATCGACGGGTTCGGCCGGAAACCTTCCGTCCCGGAGAATTTGTGTACCACAAAAATGAGGCCAGCCGTGTAGAGGATCAGGGTAAACTGGGCCCGAAGTGGGAAGGTCCGTATCGCGTAACAGAAGCGTACTAGAATGGATTCTATAAGTTATATACGATGGATGACCAAGAGGTCCCCCGGAAGTGGCATGCCGTCAACCTCCGGAAGTGTTATTTATAGCTTGTATTCTGTTTAGAGTTCTGAATGTAAGACCCACAATCAAACCATGTTACTAATGAAGTTATTAAGAACCCCACCCATACGGAGGGGGGGGGTAATTTTCCGCTATAATTGATTGACGCAGGAAATCCTATACAATTCGAGCGGAGATTAGCTACCTCCGCACGACTAACGTTACATTATCACATTATAGACCTAACGGCGCAAAGACGCCTAGGGGTTACATTACCGAACCTAACGACACGAAGACGCCTAGGGGTTCCATTATTAACCTAACGGCGCAAAGACGCTTAGGGGTTACATTATTGACCTAACGGCGCAAAGACGCCTAGGGGTCACATTATCGAACCTAACGGCGCGAAGACGCCTAGGGGTTCCATTATTAAGCTAACGGCGCAAAGACGCCTAGGGGTTACATTATTGACCTAACGGCGCAAAGACGCCTAGGGGTTCCATTATTGACCTAACGACGCAAAGAAGCCTAGGGGTCACATTATCGAACCTAACAGCGCGAAGACGCCTAGGGGTTCCATTATTAACCTAACGGTGCGAAGACACCTAGGGGTTACATTATTAACCTAACGACGCAAAGACGCCTAGGGGTTATCTTTTTGACCTAACGGCGCGAAGACGCCTAGGGGTCCCATTATTAACCTAACGGCGCAAAGACGCCTAGGGGTTACCTTATTGACCTAACGGCGCGAAGACGCCTGGGGGTCACACTATTAAACCTAACGGCGCGAAGACGCACAGGGGTTGTATAATTGGAACTAACGGCGCGAAGACACCCAAAGGTAACATCATTAAGCCTTCGGCGCAAAGGCGCCTAGTGTTCGGTATAAAAATAAAAGGAGAAATGAAAATGAAACAATCACAATGTATCCAAAAGGAGGGACCATCACGAAGCAATCATAATATGTCCAGAAGGAGGGACCATCGAAATGTACAAAATACAGACAAATTGTTCAAATATTACAAACCATCAGTAAACAAGTAAAAATAACTAAGAGGCCTGATGCTCCTGCTCTTGCTCTTGCTCTTGACCGGTCATCCCAGAGCTTCCAACACCGGGGGTAACTCCCTCCCCAGCCGGGAAAATGTTCATGATATCAGCCAGCGAAAGACGGTAAGAAGCAACAATCTTCTCGACAAAGGGAAATTGCCAGAGAAACATGGCATCATAAGCGGAGCGAAAGTTGAGGGCTGCCGGCATATCAAAGCCGGAGGCAGAGTTTGGTCTTTCGGCCAACTTTTATCCCTTCCAACCAACCAGCATCTATGGCCGCATTAAAGACCCCGCCCCATGCCATCTGATATTCATCACTCTCGTGAAGTCTTTTCATAACCGCGGGGATAAGCTGCCGGACATAGTTGAACCTCAAAATCTCCGCCTGACTGGACTCAACGGTCCTTTTTTCAACGCTCTTTGCCAGTTCGGCGACTTTTGCCTCCGACGCTTCCAGGGCAGTGCTCTTCCCCGCCAAGGCTTCTTCCAGAGCTTTGATTCTCCCAGCCTGCTCTCCGTTTTTTGCCACCAAAGCATCCCTCTCCAGCTCAACGGCTGACAGCTGGTTGGACAACCCTTCCTCTTGGACGGAACAACTTTGATGTTGCTGTTGAAGCTCTTGGTTGGATTTTGTCAAAGCCTCAACTGATCAGAGCTGCTCTGCAAGCCCGGACTCAAGCTCCCTTAGCCGACCAGCCGAACTACCACACCCTTCGTGAGTTTGATACAGCTGAGCATAGTGATAACTCAGATTCTCAAAATGTTGAAGTACATCTGCTTGAGCTAGGGAACCACGCGCCAACTCAAACCATGCACGCTGGGTAGCCTGGTAATCCGTCAGGCTTGATTGTTCCGCTAGCACAGAAGGGGGGCGAGATGCACCATAAGATCCCTGCATACCTCAGCATCATTTAAGCTGGCCCCAACAGTCAGCTTCCATCCAGGAATGTAAGGTTCAGAAGAATCACCCCGCTCTAAAAAGAAGAAAGTAGAAGACGGATCGCTTTAGTAAAAAAAAAAAAAAAAAAAAAAAAAAAAAAAAAAAAAAAGGAAAATATATACATATTATACTATGGAAACCTCACCTCCGGACCCCCTACGGGTAAATGCTTGGCAGGTAGAACCGGCGGAGGTGGACCCATGGAGGCCTACAGACAAACAAAAGCAAAATATGACAGTCCCTGAAGGCTAATAACGAAAAATGTATATAATGTCAATAGAAGTACCTCCATGTGCAAGATCTGCGACGTTGGGACGGTCCAAACCTTCATTCAGCTCAGTCGCGAACGCATCGAGGCTAAGGCCATCTCCTTCAGGACCTCCACCCACATTCTCAGAAACAACATTTTCTTCTGGACCTATCCCTCCGGCATTCCCGACGTCCTCTTCAACAGGAACCTCTGTATGTCCAGCATCCTCAACATTGTCAGCATTTTCAAGATGATCAGCATCCTCCACATTCTCAGTATTCCCATCATCATCAACATTCTCAGAGTCGGGATGGCTAATATTTATGGGAGAGGGGGAATGGGTGTGGTCATCATCAGAAGAGCCGTCATCTTCCGATACCACGATGCTAGAAGCAGAACCCCTTTTATGTGGCCGGTGAGAAGGTTCGACAGCCGGACGTTTCTTTTTCATGGTCTGGGGCTGGGTAGTTTGTCGTTTCCTCTCCTTTGCAGCCCGGGAATCTATCACTCTCTGATCGGGCTTCTTAACGGCCCTTTGAAGCCCCGTCTTATTGGGAATTGGTTCTTTGGGACCCAGAGGCTGTCACAACTCGTAATTTCATGTCCTTTTTCATATGTCGAAATTTCATTTTTTATTTCGGGAAGTTACTATTCATTTTTACTATTCATTTTCACTATTCATCTCCAAAATTTTTATTTCATATTTGCGAAAGTTAAACTATTTCAACGGTAATCCGAGAGTTTGGCACTCGTCGGATCATTTCTGCAAAAATCACGAAGCCGTGTCCGAGATTTACATTCAGGTTTAAACGTCCTTCCGGCACCCCGATATGTCCATAAAACAATATAAACAACAAAAATATGACTTTCTTTCATTTTACGACAATTCTAAAAGTTTTGGAATTTTACGTTTTCCAGTTCAGCGTTTTACGCGAATTACGCGTTTTTAGACCCGCGTTTCCAGTTTTAACAGCATTTAAGCAACCCGATGGAACTTACTATTCATTTTATATTTTATTATGGAGTATTTTGACAAGTTTAGTCATTCCTTCAAGTTTCGTATTTTTACGATACCCGGATTTACGTTTCGCGATTTAAAACTTTACGGTTAGCGATTAACGGAACCAAAACCGACTCCGTGAACCAGATAACACCAAGCTTATCACATACTCATTCACTTTTACACATGTGCAGCCCCCCCTCAAAATATCTAGTCAACTTGACCAAGTATTTACTAAAATGCCATTGATTTAGATTTTTTTATACATAAACACCTTTTTACACATATATACTTAGATCAAAAATCAAAAACTCATTTTTCTTCACCTCTTTCTCTAAACCCACGTCCAAATCCCAAAATCCATGATCAAGTGAAGATTTTTGAAAGTTTAAAGCTACAAACTTGTTCCTTTTATCATTCTAATCAAGGGTTTTGCAATACAAACTCAAGAATCATAAGGTTTTGGTTCATCTAATCACCACATATTTCAAAGTGAGTTATCAAATTTATTTTCATGATTTCATCTAATTAATACTTGTATCTTATGGTTTTCATGCTTAATTTCATGTACAAGCTAGCTATACCACATTATTTTTGTTAACTTTTTGAACATACAAACCCTAGATTTTGATTTAGGTACTCCCTTGTTAAATCAACTTGTTTAGTGATCATTAGGAACCCATGGCACCCTAAGAAGGTGTATGGTAGGATTAGTATAGCTTTGTGGTGTTTGCAAGAGATTTGGTGATGTTAGAAACTAGTTTTGAACCTTGGAAATGGATTTGTAACAAGTATATAAACCTACTGTCCCATTTTTGTAAATCCTGGAAAATCAGTAAACATAAAGTAAACTTTGGCAAAATTTTTAGAAAATACTTTCAAAAACGAATCCGTAGGCGAAAGAACGGATTAAAACGAGTTTATAACGAAGGAGATATGAATTTTTCAATATTAACGACGAAAACTATTTTCCGGAAAAATACATGCTGTTGGACGTTTTTCAACGGGCAAAAAGAGACTTTAGACGTAACCCGGAGGAGCCAAGCTTTCCAAAATATATTACTACATGCTAAGACATAACCGTGGACATAAAGAACAAGTAAAATGGACTTATAACGACAAAGATATTCACGTTTCAATATCGGCAAAAATCCTCTATAATTGGCAGCTTTTAGAAATAACAATAACACTACGTACTAAATTATAGATTTTCTAGAAATATTAACCAAGTACCCAATTTCATAACTAATGAAGTATTAGTTATTACAAGTATATTTTCATCACTACAAGGCTTTATTTCAAGGATTTCAACCCGAGGATTTCAACACTAACATGGAAACATACGATATATATAAGTATATATATTGCAAATAGCTTTATTTTTCTAATAGCAATATTTTTCTCAAGTATGGAATATATTTTCATATGACTATAACTAGTATTTTCAAGTTACGAGTGGTATAGGTAACATGTGCATGGACATTCATAACATCATTTCATGATCTAAAGTAGATCGTTCATCATTCATATTAGGTTGCGGCTAGTGTGCGCGCCTTGTTTTTCAGCTCATTACATGTTCATTGTTGTTCATTTCACTTCATCACAGTAACATCAGCTTCAGGTGAGTCATAGCCCCTACTCTTTTAATTGTTTTATCAACTCTTTGGGGGAGAATACATGCTCGTTTTACTTAAACGCATTACTCGCTTTACTTGGTTGATTACCTGCATTTTATTGGTATGGTTGATTACCTGCATTTCATTGGTATGTTTGATTACCTGCATTTCATGGGATTGTCATCATTGTTTATATAACCTCATTGTGAAAATTGTTTACATAGCGGTTTTGCTACACTTATCTTTGAATTGAGATTCAAGCATTATTTTGTTCACACAAACCAAAACACATTTGGCAGTGGGTTGTAAACACACAGGTTACAAGTCTCTTATGGCGGGACTTGGAACTGAGTGGGTTTACGATGCCTTTGCTGGGATACCTTCATACATATGCATTACATTCTTTTTCACAAGACTCTATGAACTCACCAACCTCGTGTTGACACTTTAGCATGTATTTTCAGGTATTAAGCAATGGCACGCTACAGGAGGTTTTGGCAGGGCATGGCATGGTCATAGAAGACTCTGATTTTTCATTTGGGGACCGTTCTAAATTATTTTAAGGGCCTACTTCCGCACTACTTTTAACAATGTAAATACAATATTTTTGACTTAACTATTTTATTCTAAATGATTGAAGTGAAAACCATTTTTGAACTTGTGTTGTAATACCAATTGAGTTACACCCCAGCTACATGTATGCTTCCGCTGGACCCGATTTTGGGGGTGTGACAGAGGCTCCGTCACATGCATCTCAATATCACCCCCTTCGGCTAACGCCGGTCCCTTACCAACACGAGAAACCGAAGTGTTTGGGAACCTAAGAAAGCGAGACATCGGCACAACTGCACAAGAAGAGAAGAAAACAACGTAAGTGCGTCATATAACATAAGGACGGAAATAAAAACACATACAATACGGACAGTAGATGAACAACAAGAGAGTTACCATTCCCCTCCCCATCCTTAAAAACCGGTCTGTGATCAGGGTACTTCCAAATCTTGGTAAACTGGCCTCGAAGAGTAGCGCCGGATGAATCGCCTGAATGTCGACAACGGCGGCTGTCAGGGCCTCCACATGTTACGGCTGATAACCACCGAACGGTGGCAGCTCGGAAACGCTGGAGTCCGGATGCCTCCAGGGCATGGATTGTGGAACCGCTCGACGGTCAATAAGAAAAAACCTGTCTTTCCAATGTTTCATACTTGAGCACGTCTCGTTAAAAATCCTGGCCTGACTGTTCTTGCCGGTACGACGGGCAAATGAGAACCAGTGCCCTTGTTTTTGTAGCATATAGAAAAGGTGAAACAGAGTCAAGTACGGAGCAAATTTAAACTCCTACAATACACCTCGAACAAAATAACCTTTGACAAACCGATTGGAACAAGCTGAGACAGATGCACTCGGAAATGGTTAAGAACTTGAAGAAGAAACGTTGAAAACGGAACCCTGATTCCTGAAAACTCTAGATACGCCTCGTAAATACCAATGGCATTCCTCGGTAACCGATCCATGGTCATGCCGGGCGGCGGCAAACGGGGATGTAACTCCGCTGGAATCCCATAAATCCGAGCGGCTACTCTTACATCTCGCTCCGACATGACGGACTAATATATACGCATGTCAAACTTGGGTATAATATCCGCCGCACCGGACGCCGACGCGACATTCTCTTGTGAACCGGAAGCCATAAATAGTATGCGAAGGGGAAGGCAACTCTCTAACAAAGAGGAAAGAAGGAAAAAGATGGAGGAACGCACCTAATGTGAAGACGAAGAAACCAATCGCTGATGTGGGAAGAAAAGTGAAAAAAGTAAAAACTGAAAAGTGAAAAAAAACAAACATTATATAGGGGGATATGTGGAACAGTAAAACGTCTCTTCATGTCAGATCTACCCGTGGGCACATCAGGGCCATCCACGCGCGTACCTTTGTACACGTGGCCGCATCTCATGCTTCTCGGTAAAAACGCGCTTCACCCCAGGTAATGGGCTTGGGCCCATGAATTCACCGTGGCCCAACGATGACGCAATCTAGCCCTAGCAAATAATGATAATAAAATGATGCAAACAAAAACGAAAGCAAGAACGAAGAGTACTTGGTTTTCCGGAAGGACAAAATATCATGTCACAACTTCTCAAAGCTGTAACACGATATTGGGGGGGGGGGGACATGTTTGTGTATATACCCGGACGGACCTATACGATCCGGACAGACTTTACCAGAAGGATTAATATCCGGACGGCCTACCCTAGCGTCGTCAACAACCCTGATTCCATGGACACGTGTCTCCTATGACTAACACTACATATAGGGGTGCCCCACTGCGCCACTCCCTATATGTCAGGAACAGTTACCTACTAGCACTACGCACAGTGCCGTACAGTAGAAAGGTACAGGTGTAAGGTAGTATAAATACTTCTCATTTACTCTTATATTTATCAGCATTTACTGCATACTCACACACATACCTTTATCAATACCTTGTACTTACTCTCACGCCTGAGCTTGGTCCTGGGACAACACCCCGGGGCGAGGCTAACGCGTTTCCTTTGTATATTCCTAGGTCCGAAGAACTCGCAGGATTCTCGGCTAGGAGACAACGGCAAATTACTCAAACATAAAGCTCTTGTAAGAAAGAAAAATTAGAATACGACATTTGGAGAATCAAACCATGGCCACCAACTTGACTTGAGAAAAAGTACTAGACAAGGAAAATATAAACTTTGGTTGGTGCAGACTCAAAACTTGATTTGGAATACATCAAGGCCACCAAGCGTTAATAAAATAGTTATTATTCAAACAATAAATATTTTGTTTCTCTTTTATAATATTTTGAGTAAATGTCATAAATCGTCCATGTGGTTTACCGGGTTTAACGAAAAACATCCTTATACTTTTTTTTTTCAAATCATCTCCCTGTGGTTTTGACCCGTAACGGGTTTAGTCCCTTAACACTGACTCCGTTAGTTTGACTATTAAGCTCATTATTAAAGTCCATCAATAAACACTTAATAGCGGCTTAGTCATAATCTCAGGCCACCCTTGGACTGACGCAACTCATGAGGCTACGCCGAATGTGTACTACTATTTAACATTGGACAGTATGGACGCATGGCAAGCACTCTCTTGTACGAGCCAAAGAGGGAAGGCCACCTGCCATCCTTGCTTGCTCCTTAGATGATTAACACATGGCTCCTTCATAGTGTTGATCATACCTCAAGTGTTTATCTCTAAGCCCCACTTGTCTCTTTATAAATAGAAGGTCTCACACACAATTTAATAAGTTTCATACACTTGGACAAATATTGTCTCACACGCAGTCTACACATGGTCTTTGTTTAAGTGTTATATCAATTCATCGGGTCCTTATTTGATAGTTTAGAAACAAAACAAAGTCAATCAACCGGCTAAAATAAAAACCCTCGAAACAAAATAGAGGTAAAAAACACAAAGGCATACAAGATCAAGGCAGGGAGGGCCCATGTAAACAACTAGTCCTAGCAGCCCTCCTTAACGACCTCTAAGCATCTGTACAGCCGATATGTAAAGGCCAATCATCATCGTTCACACATTCTTAAAGAACATCACCTAGGACCAACAAGCAAACTGGTACTGGATGTACAGTGAAACATTTAAGTTTCACTTCAAGGTGACCAAGTTCACCTTGAGCATACGGTGTAACATTTAAGTTTCTCATCAAGATGACTAAATTCATCTTGATAGTGCTTAAGAAAAATGGTAGAAAGTCAGATGCAAGACCCCCCCCCCCCCCCATCATCTTCAATTCTAACATCCACCTGAAAGATTCCACCAGGGTCAACATGAAACCAAGGAATAACAACGTTAGACAATAATGGAAGAGGCGTTAACATCTCCACATCTAACCTCCACAAATGGGTAAATGATTCGAGAAAACAATAATGTTTTCACCATCACCACGACTAATACTTATACTTCAAATTACACCCAAAACAAACCGAAGAAACGTTTCTTCTTGTATAAAGAATGACAACTAGCCTTTGCAAAACTCAAGAAAAGCATACGAAAAAAGTAAGAGGAAACGAAATTTATTCGCTTCAAGTTGTCACATCACAACCTTTCTATCCTTATTTATAAGCAAAGAAAATGACTCACCGAATTACACTTGGCAAAAGCCCATTGGGTCAAAACACATTTAATGGGGCGTGTGAAGCTCACCTTGCAAAGATGCGAGTACAACTGACGGTCAACATACACGTCATGTACAGTTGAAGGGACGAGTCAAACACACCGCTTGATAAATGTCAGGATGACGCCGCCTGCAGTCGAAAAGACAACAACGAAACATCAAATCCCAGAGATAGCGAATCATTCCAAAAAGGGATTTTCCTATACTTCCCACGCAAACATTACATACCCATCTTTCCCAACGCAACTTAAAACCCTGATCGAGGTAAAATAGCATGCACCCAATCATCATTAAAATAACAAGATGTGACATAAGCCTGGGAACATTGAACCTGAGAAGGAACCTGGTAGCGCATCATGAACTGCAGGACTGGGTTAAATAGTCAAGCATCATATAACTCGTGCATGATATAATACTAGACTGGGGGATTTGATAGCGTATCAGTATCAGTGGCCCAGACCCACTAAATATATGCACGAATCAAGCCCATTACCAAGGCCATAAAAAAACACTTTATAGGGCCTAACTATAATCCTAAGCCACCCTTGGCCTGACGGAACTCATCAGGCTACGCTAAACACTAGTACTATTGCTCTCCAACTGTCACTAACGGTTAAAATGTACCATCTGACACTAGACAGTGGGGATGTACGACAAGCACTTTCATGTACGAGCCAAGAAAGGTGTCACACCCCCAAAATACCTGAATGGCAGCGGAATGGAATACCTGAGGGTGACTGTCATAGCACCATAGTTACACTTATATTGAACGACCTAAAGTGTCGTTTAGAAAATACAGCGTTTGATCATTAAAACATTCAGAGTTTACAAGCTTAGGTCCCAAAAGAGTTTGCCCAAAATAGTTAAAATAAGTTCAACAAGATCAAACGTTTCATAAGTGCAGAAAATATGGTGAGACGCGTCGACTCCGCGACTCCATGAAGGTCCAAATGTATGCAACATGAGCTACCTTAATAACCTGAGAAATACATTGCGAAAAACGGTCAACACGAATGTTGGTGAATAATCATAGGTTTATAAGTAAATCGTAAGTACATAAGCCACAAGTAATAAGTAAACCGACAAGAATGTCAAAAAGCTACATTGTCTCTTAAGCTCATGACCCCGAAGCTAGACTTAGTAATGCCCCACCAGAGTGTTTACCAGACACTCAATTCGTTAAGACATGAAATGCATTCGTCCCGTTGGAGCAACCCAACGCGAATGGAGGCGTCACCCTCGATAGATCTATCCACTCACTCCCGCTTAGTACTAGAAATTAACGGTCCATGATAATAAAGGGGACTTGTCAAGACGTGGTAATAAGGCAACTTAAGCAATGTATGGAATTTGTAATACATGGGCATGTACAAAAATAATTGTGCAATGTATTCTCCCCCGTGGGATTTAAAATCAAATAAGTAATTAAAACGGGGCTATGAGAACTCACCTGGAGTGATAGTACAAAGATGGTACAACGATGGTAAAGTAATCGGGACAATGAGGCGCGAGTACTAGCCGCAACCTAAATGAATAATCGTGATCTAACTTAGATCAAGCCGTAATGAAATGAATGCACATGCACATGATACTCATACCACTCGTAATTTGGAAATACTAGTTATCGTCATGGTAAAATAGTTTCCATACTTAGGAAAAATAGGTCTATTTAGAGAAGTATATAACTTGTCATATTAACTCGTACGAAAATGTTAGCGTTATAATCCTCGTATCGGAAACCTTAAAATAACGTCGTTAAGTCGTATAAATATACTCTTGGGTCGTACGTATTCATTTGTTAAGATTATAGTCATTAGTAACGTTTCTAGAAAATATACCATTTAGTACGTACGTTATTATTTTTATTTGTGACTATATATATATATATATATATATATATATATATATATATATATATATATATATATATATATATATATATATATATATAGTTTAACGATGTTAAAATGGGTATAACTCGGTCGTTTTAAGCTCGTTTTCCTTGTTCTTTATATCCACGGATTCATTTTTGTATATACTAGTATATTTTTGATAACTCGGCTCCTATAGGTTACGTTTAATGCCTCTATTTACCCGTCGAAATCTGCCAAACAGCAAGCAGTTTTTACAAAAATAGTTTTCGTCGTTATATTTGCAAAAATCATATCTCCTTCGTTATAAGCTCGTTTTAATCCGTTCTTTCGCCTAAAGTTTCGTTTTTAAAAGTATTTTCTAAATCTTTGGTCAAAAATTAGCCATCAACCACTGATTTTCCCACGAAATCAAAATAGGGACAGTAGGTATTTCAAATGTTTCAAAAATCGTTTCTAGGGTTCTAATCTAGTTCCATCTTCATCCAAACCACTTTCAATCACCACAAAACTAGTCTAATCCTACCATACACCTTCTTAGGGTGTCATGGGTCCTTAAACATCATCAATCCACTAGGTCTAACAAGGGTCTAAACAAAATCACTTTCTAGGGCTTAAAAGTTAAATATATACAAAATGGAGTGGTATAAATCATTATATGCATGAGTTCTTGTAAGAAAAGTATATAACCATAGTAATAACTTGTAAAAATTATAAAATGAGTTTGTTAACTTACTTGAAGGTTTAGGGAGTTTGGATGATGAAAACCTACTAATCCTTGAGTTTCTATTTCAAAACTCCAACAAGGATGGCTAAGTGAACAAGTTTACACCTAGATCTTGGAAAATTTGTGTTCTTGCTTCTTGGATCACCTAGGTCGATTTACACCATAGAGAAAATGAGAGAAAAACTTTCCTTGAACTTTGAAAATATTATGAGAAATGAAAGTGAAATGGGTTTATATTTTGGTTTAGACAAAAGTTAGGTGTATAATTAATGTGTGTTGGTGAGTCTTGTCTAGAAAGTCTTGGAGGGGGGGGCGGTTATGAAAGGAGGGAAAGGGGGGTTTGTGTTGGGTAATTATTTAGGGAGTTAGTGGTAAGATTGTGTAGTATTTGGTTAGTTTTAGGTGTAATCGGGTACCGGGTTTGCTAGAAATAAATTTTATTAAAGTTATTCGGGACATAATAAAGTCGTAAAAGTTGTAAAAATATGTCGGGTACAAGTACGGAGAGTTCGGGTGATTATTGTTTAATTTTGGTGAAAACCGTCGTTATTAAGTTAAACGTACGATACGTAATAAATAAATTTCCAAAATACCGGGTAACTTAATATTATAATTTTTATATTATAAAAATGAGTATAAAAATATATTGGGATAATAGTCGGGAGTGTCGGACGTGTTATTCTCGTTTATAGTTCGCGTATTAGTGTTTATTTAAAATAAACATACGTAATTCGTTAATTATATTAAAAATATAATTTGAATACCCTACGAGTGGAATAGTATGCAAGTGCCCTAATGATGATATGCAGACTACTTCTAGTCTGTATGAGATGTCCCAAATGATAATGCATGGATTCGCTCCTGAACCAATACGGTTACGCGAATTTTGAATACCCGTAAACTAGGTTTACGATAACATGAGTAATGCACGTGAATAGTGGTTTTCTCTCGGAAATGAATAGTGTCAAGTGAATAGTAAAATTTCTGAACGCTTCTCAGAATATCAAATTGACATCGAAAACGATGAATAGTGATCGATGAATAGTAAATGATGAATAGTAACTTGTGAATAGTAAATTGTCGAGGTTTAGAAAAATGACCGGAAATTACGAGTTGTGACAGTCTTCCCTTCTAACAGGAACTTCGTCCCGAAGTTCAGTTTTGGTTGGTCTCTGAAGTATATTTGGTAAAAAGACGTGGATACTTGAGTTGCATTCGGTCCTCTCGTTCCCAAGTAAATTCGGGTCCTTTTCAAGAATTCCAGCGAACTTTCACGATAGGAATTTGACTTTGCTTCAACCGTTCGACCTCATGGTCCATGCTTTCTACTGGTTCTCTTACCCAGTTTACGTTTGTCTCAAGGTTGGATTCCCTTCCAAATGGGATTATGATTGACTATTCTGAAAGTCATTTCCTGGAATTTGCATAGGAGAAACATAGTTGTGTAATCCGGCTGTTCCTTAACAAGGCTCAAGTCTGACGGCCACTAGGCCTACTCTGTCTGAACTATTAAGTGGTCCAGTGTATATCGGTTTTAACTTTCCAAATCTCTCCGAATAATATCATGCCTTTCCTAGGCAGAACTTTCAACGTAATCTGGCTACCAACTTGAGGTTTTAATGGTTTACAACTTATAGAATTTGTAATTGATCCTTGACTTGTAGGAAATTTCTGGTTATTTCATGAATGCCTATTGGAATAGTGAGTTCGGCTTTTTCCGAGTTTGGTTCGTCAATAGATGATCAGTGCTTTTTCAGTTTTATAATGTAATATGGGTAATACATGTTGCTGAACTCTGTCAGAACTCAAATCTTAAATGTCAGCTGGTCGATTCTAACATGAATCTGAGATGGTCCAATATACTTAAAGGTTCAATCTCTCGTGTTACCAAAATCGTATCATGCCTCTCTAAGGCAAAGCTTTCAACTTAGTTCGTTCTTTCCCGTGAATCTGGTTAGTTTGCTGTTCAAGGATACCCAATCCGTATGATGTGCGTCATGTACCAACCTAACCTCTATCAGTTTCTCGTTTCTTGTAACGGGTTCTTGACTTGTGAAATTTCCTTTGTTGTTCCATAGTTTAGTTCTAGACCAGTGAATTTAACTTTCCGATTTCGGTCTGTAAATGGGTAATTGGTACTTCGACCATAAAGTGCCTCAAATGGTGTAGTCTCTACGCTCGTGCGATAACTATGGTTGTAAAAGAATCCGATTTATGGTAAATGATTAGTCCAACCATTTCTAGAGTCAATCACTCATACTCTGTGTATAACTTTCCTATGTTTGAATCGTTCTCTCGTTATGACCATCGATCTGAGGATGATAGGCGGTGTTTACATCTTAATGAGGTTCCGAAGGAAATCTTAGAATGATTGTTAGAAATCTGAGGTGATTCGATCACCTTTATCAGGAACAATTGAAATAGGTACAATAAATCTTGTGACTAATTCCACAACGTTACGTCTTTCGAACACGGCGTTATACGAAGAAGATAGAATATGGGTAACAATGTTTGATTCTTTGTGTTTTGGTCTAATGGATTGCTAAGACATGTGTCATTCTTTGCCTACTGTGCTTGGTCTCCATTACTGACGTTTGTAATCGTTCTATGGTGTTCCTCCTAATTTCCTTCATCACATATTCAAATATTTCTTATTGTCAAGTCACAAAGCCCTAAATGCATAAGCGACGTAGCATGGTGATTGGTTCTCAAAATTTATCTCGCGATTTTTGAGTTTTTGGTCGAAATCTTTTTTTCTGAATAAACGAATTTAGAAAATGGAGCAAATGGTTTACTAAATAATATCTTTCTTGATGATTCAAAATTCAATAGTTAGGAAATGTGACGCGGTTTTCAAATAGGTTGTGAATAGGACTGTTTACCAAAGTTTGATGTTTATATATTTCCCATTGTACAATGGTTTAGCTAAATATTGGTTAAAAGGGTCGTATTTGTTCAAAATAGGCAATTCAAAAATTATTTTCTATGAGATATGTGATTTGGATAAACACAAATTTTAAATCGACTTTACTTAAAGTGAAAATACTATCAAGGATAAAATAGTAGGATAGGCAATGTTCGCATAATGCATAGATGTCTAACGTTCGGTTTCTGATATTGGACGGTACCTATTGGTGGTTATCTGGCAAAACTACAAGCCTAGGTATTCAACCAACTTAAGTCTTGAGATGGTTTATCGTTGAAATTGCCATCATGATGGCAATATGAGGGTTTCAATTGATACTATGTCGATGAATTTCCGTATTGTCTTCACATGTAGCTGGGGAGATATTCTTGAGTCTGATGTCTCTCTCGATGTATAGGTGAGGTTATCTAGAATTTCCTGAGAACTTAATGCTTTAGGGGAATCTATATCGATATCCATAATTCGAATCAATCATTCTTGTCGTAAACTCACTGCAGGGAAGTTTGCGTATGGATGAGACCATGTTAACTCAAAACACTTTACAGTATCGGTTAGGAGGCTTGGTTTATTCCCATGGTGTTGCTTAGCGTACCCTCACAATGTGTTTGATCCTGTAGATCAATCTAACTAGTACCTTTGAATAATAAATTGGACAACTAGGTCAGAGATGGTGGGTCGGATGGTCCAGTAGCATTTTAGAATTGTTGTTGAGTCATAAATTGTCTTGGTGTATACTTCTAGTCTAGGTTAGTAGTTTCGTAACCCTTTTATTGTTTTTCTTGTATCACGGAATCCTCCTAGTACTTAATATGGGAAGTCTCTCCTAAAGAAGTCAATGGAAAGTCCAACTTAATGGCTAAGTAGGGGACAGGTCGGGTAAGTATCCAGGGAGAATTTGTCAGAAAGAACCATTTATAAAAGAGTTTATTTGTTTAAAACGCTTTTGGATGAAGATTGTTATTAACAATACTTTATAAAGTAACTATTCCCTTCATGGCATAATCCTTCCTGAAGTATACATAGGTGATCAGGCTATGTATAGTTGAGGACTAATGATGCGATGCTTGATTTAGTCAAAATAATATTATTTTCCTCAAAAGCTTTAGATGGTGTTCAACGCGTTGTTATTAAAAATGGTATACTAATTATTTCCTTCCAAAGTAATATAAAAATTGTTTCGCGTAATAATAGTAAATATTTGGCATCGTATTGGATAATCAGTTTATAGTACGGTAACAAAACGACTTATTTTAGAAATTCGGTAAAAACAATTTCCCCATAAGGTAGTAAAATAGTTTGAAATAAAACTCGTTGAATGGTTTGTTGGATACATGGGTAAATACTATGGATTGGTAATAATCTACTAATCCGTCAATTACGAAATCGGTCAAATCCTTAATAAGACAATGGTATAATGTTGCTAAATGATTGAAAATTGCGCCATTGCAATAGAAAATGGAATAAACAAAGGCTACGGTTATCACAGAGGTAACAAAAGATAGTCATTACATTAGATAGGAAAGTGCTTAATATAACTAGGTTACATCAACGTACTTATGGAAAGTACCAAAAGAAAGTACAACCCTAGAGGGCTCGAACTATGGTTTTAAAACATGAACTGCCTCCTCCAGTTCCGGTCTCTCAACACCGGGCATTCACTCTTGGAGTGTCCCACAACTCCACATTCAAAACATGTTATTGATGGTTTCTGATTATCACCCTCAGTTGGAAACCTGCAGTCCCTGGTTTTGTGGTTAACCTTCTTACAGTTGCCACATGGTTCCGGGCAACGTCCTAGGTTATGATGATGTTGGCACTCTTCACACTTAGGTAAAATACCAAGGTAATCATTCTTTTCCTTTAGACCTGTAGCATTAGGTTTAGCAACTCTTTGTCTCTTGGGTGGTACTCGTGTGGCATTCTCACCTCGGTTGTTGTTCCACTTCCTTTTATTGTCACTTTTTCTTCCTAAGATCTTGGGGTGAGCTATGCGTTCCTTTGCTTCGATCGCCATCCTGATTGCTTTAGGCATGGTATCGGGTTCCAATGAGTTGACCAACATACGAATTTCAGGAGAAAGTCCTCCGATGTACCTTTCAAGTTTCTTGCTTTCTGGTTCATCCATTGCAGAGCCTAGTCGAGCGAAATCATAGAAAGAAGCAGTATACTTAACAACATCATCTCCTACCATGGTAAGGTTTAGTGTTTCCTGTTCAATTGCTTGTAATTCGCTTTTCACACAGAACTTCAAACTCATCATCCTTTTTAGTTTCTCCCAAGAGTGTGAGTAAGCAGCATCAACTCCTACTACCTGGACATACTTAGTCCACCATTTCTGGGCATGCTTCTGAAAAGTGCAAGTGGCGAACTTAACTTTGTCTTCCTTACGGCAGTCACCACTTTGAAAGATTGTTTCTAATTCTTCGAACCATTTGAGAAATTCTTTTGTGTCTATATTTCCGCTAAAGGAGGAGGGATTACAACCCATAAATTCCACGTGAGTAAGTTTCTTGGTGAGGGCGGTAGTTACGTTCCTGGCAATGAATTGTCCAACAGCGGCTTGCGTCATGCTTGGAGTGGTTTGCTTAATTCTATTTCCATCAAATCATAAGAGTCCATGAGAATCTATTGGTAATAAGGATCATCCTATTCATAACACATGAATATAATACATGAAGGTTTCGGTCTATATGGACCAATATCATAGATAGCACAACCATTCCCCTATAGTAGAGTCAATACTTGGTGATTCCATTTGTACAAAAATCAAAATACTACAAGTTTCTTTGAACTATGCCACACCTCTCGTGGCTAGGATAATAGTAAAAGCTAGTAAAGATATAAGTCTAGTCTAAAGACTTCCTGTAATCCTTCTAGGTGAAATCAGGTTTATGGCATCATAAGGTCGAGATAGTCCTGAAGTGGTGTCTGTAGTTGTGCATCGATCAAGTTCTAGATAGCGTAGGTTCTAAACCATTCTTGAGGAACCTGCGGATGTTCCTGTTGAGTCCGTAATCTTGGTATTATCCACAAAGTGTTATCTAATTCGTGGCAAGTGGAAATGGAAAAGGAAACTGACAATGGTGGTATTCTAAAGGATGAGAATAACATTGATGATGATGAAATTCCAGTGATGAGTTAGAAGATAATGGTGATAATAGTGAAGGGAATACTACCCTCTTTCGCGCTATCTCGCGACATCTAAGAGGTAAAGCTGAAGTACGCACTATGGGACGACCAATAGTGTAATAAGTAACCAACGGTGGTGGTAGTACCTAAGTAGTAAGCGTCCTACTAGTGAAGGAAAGAAAACATGCTATCTCCTTTGTAATAAACATCCTAATAAGTCCATTAAAATTAAGTCTGAATACTCTACCAAACGGCATTCTATGTATAGGCTGAATGAGAACCTTGCTCTTATGACAATTCAATAGTGCTAATGGTGGTGTAAGTACAGCTGGTGGTATAATGATAGTGGAAGATGACAAGGCATCTTCAATGTCGGAATCCGACGAAAGGATAACAGCGTGGGTATCTAAAGACATGTCACTTGTGAACCCGGTCAATATAATCATATATATATATGAGTATGGGTATGAATAACTCGTACAGTGTGCGCGTAAAGCAACATATATAGTGAATATGCACCTATGATGAAATGATGAGATGCTATGATGATGTGGTTATAGTCTAGGGTCCAAGATACATCCTAGTTCGCTATAACCTTAGCTCTGATGCCAATCTGTCACACCCCCAAAATACCTGAATGGCAGCGGAATGGAATACCTGAGGGTGACTGTCATAGCACCATAGTTACAGTTATATTGAACGACTTAAAGTGTCGTTTAGAAAATACAGCGTTTGATCATTAAAACATTCAGAGTTTACAAGCTTAGGTCCCAAAAGAGTTTGCCCAAAATAGTTAAAATAAGTTCAACAAGATCAAACGTTTCATAAGTGCAGAAAATATGGTGAGACGCGTCGACTCCGCGACTCCATGAAGGTCCAAATGTATGCAACATGAGCTACCTTAATAACCTGAGAAATACATTGCGAAAAACGGTCAACACGAATGTTGGTGAATAATCATAGGTTTATAAGTAAATCGTAAGTACATAAGCCACAAGTAATAAGTAAACCGACAAGAATGTCAAAAAGCTACATTGTCTCTTAAGCTCATGACCCCGAAGCTAGACTTAGTAATGCCCCACCAGAGTGTTTACCAGACACTCAATTCGTTAAGACATGAAATGCATTCGTCCCGTTGGAGCAACCCAACGCGAATGGAGGCGTCACCCTCGATAGATCTATCCACTCACTCCCGCTTAGTACTAGAAATTAACGGTCCATGATAATAAAGGGGACTTGTCAAGACGTGGTAATAAGGCAACTTAAGCAATGTATGGAATTTGTAATACATGGGCATGTACAAAAATAATTGTGCAATGTATTCTCCCCCGTGGGATTTAAAATCAAATAAGTAATTAAAACGGGGCTATGAGAACTCACCTGGAGTGATAGTACAAAGATGGTACAACGATGGTAAAGTAATCGGGACAATGAGGCGCGAGTACTAGCCGCAACCTAAATGAATAATCGTGATCTAACTTAGATCAAGCCGTAATGAAATGAATGCACATGCACATGATACTCATACCACTCGTAATTTGGAAATACTAGTTATCGTCATGGTAAAATAGTTTCCATACTTAGGAAAAATAGGTCTATTTAGAGAAGTATATAACTTGTCATATTAACTCGTACGAAAATGTTAGCGTTATAATCCTCGTATCGGAAACCTTAAAATAACGTCGTTAAGTCGTATAAATATACTCTTGGGTCGTACGTATTCATTTGTTAAGATTATAGTCATTAGTAACGTTTCTAGAAAATATACCATTTAGTACGTACGTTATTATTTTTATTTGTGACTATATATATATATATATATATATATATATATATATATATATATATATATATATATATATATATATATATATATATATATATATAGTTTAACGATGTTAAAATGGGTATAACTCGGTCGTTTTAAGCTCGTTTTCCTTGTTCTTTATATCCACGGATTCGTTTTTGTATATACTAGTATATTTTTGATAACTCGGCTCCTCTAGGTTACGTTTAATGCCTCTATTTACCCGTCGAAATCTGCCAAACAGCAAGCAGTTTTTACAAAAATAGTTTTCGTCGTTATATTTGCAAAAATCATATCTCCTTCGTTATAAGCTCGTTTTAATCCGTTCTTTCGCCTAAAGTTTCGTTTTTAAAAGTATTTTCTAAATCTTTGGTAAAAAATTAGCCATCAACCACTGATTTTCCCACGAAATCAAAATAGGGACAGTAGGTATTTCAAATGTTTCAAAAATCGTTTCTAGGGTTCTAATCTAGTTCCATCTTCATCCAAACCACTTTCAATCACCACAAAACTAGTCTAATCCTACCATACACCTTCTTAGGGTGTCATGGGTCCTTAAACATCATCAATCCACTAGGTCTAACAAGGGTCTAAACAAAATCACTTTCTAGGGCTTAAAAGTTAAATATATACAAAATGGAGTGGTATAAATCATTATATGCATGAGTTCTTGTAAGAAAAGTATATAACCATAGTAATAACTTGTAAAAATTATAAAAATGAGTTTGTTAACTTACTTGAAGGTTTAGGGAGTTTGGATGATGAAAACCTACTAATCCTTGAGTTTCTATTTCAAAACTCCAACAAGGATGGCTAAGTGAACAAGTTTACACCTAGATCTTGGAAAATTTGTTGTTCTTGCTTCTTGGATCACCTAGGTCGATTTACACCATAGAGAAAATGAGAGAAAAACTTTCCTTGAACTTTGAAAATATTATGAGAAATGAAAGTGAAATGGGTTTATATTTTGGTTTAGACAAAAGTTAGGTGTATAATTAATGTGTGTTGGTGAGTCTTGTCTAGAAAGTCTTGGAGGGGGGGCGGTTATGAAAGGAGGGAAAGGGGGGTTTGTGTTGGGTAATTATTTAGGGAGTTAGTGGTAAGATTGTGTAGTATTTGGTTAGTTTTAGGTGTAATCGGGTACCGGGTTTGCTAGAAATAAATTTTATTAAAGTTATTCGGGACATAATAAAGTCGTAAAAGTTGTAAAAATATGTCGGGTACAAGTACGGAGAGTTCGGGTGATTATTGTTTAATTTTGGTGAAAACCGTCGTTATTAAGTTAAACGTACGATACGTAATAAATAAATTTCCAAAATACCGGGTAACTTAATATTATAATTTTTATATTATAAAAATGAGTATAAAAATATATTGGGATAATAGTCGGGAGTGTCGGACGTGTTATTCTCGTTTATAGTTCGCGTATTAGTGTTTATTTAAAATAAACATACGTAATTCGTTAATTATATTAAAAATATAATTTGAATACCCTACGAGTGGAATAGTATGCAAGTGCCCTAATGATGATATGCAGACTACTTCTAGTCTGTATGAGATGTCCCAAATGATAATGCATGGATTCGCTCCTGAACCAATACGGTTACGCGAATTTTGAATACCCGTAAACTAGGTTTACGATAACATGAGTAATGCACGTGAATAGTGGTTTTCTCTCGGAAATGAATAGTGTCAAGTGAATAGTAAAATTTCTGAACGCTTCTCAGAATATCAAATTGACCTCGAAAACGATGAATAGTAATCGATGAATAGTAACTTGTGAATAGTAAATTGTCGAGGTTTAGAAAAATGACCGGAAATTACGAGTTGTGACAAAAGGAAGGCCACATGTCCTCATTGTGTGCTCCTCAGATGATCAACACATGGCTCCTTCATTGCCTATTATAAATAAAGGGTCTCATACACAACTTTATAAATTTCACACACTTGGACAAATATTGCCTCACACGCAGTCTACACATGGTATTTGTTTAAGTGTTACATGAGCTTCTTGATCTCAATTAATTCATCGGGTCCTTACCATTTAATATGAGAAACCAACTAATAAAACCATCCCAACCCATTCTTAATTAGAAAATGAGCAACTTGGACCATTATCAAAGTGGTAATGATTGCTTATATTTAAATCTAACTAGATAATAAATACTTTAGAGATGGTTAAGAAAGAGTTTAAATATAGTTGCGGGGCGTACATGTAAGATACGAGACTGGTCACTATAGTGTGTGGTCTATCACCACTACCTTCACTATACACACGCCTTCCTCACCGAATCCATCTCTAACCGTGTGTAAGAGCATAATATTGCAACCATTCGGTGGTGCAGACCATCGAACAATTATTATTATTATTATTATTATTATTATTATTATTATTATTATTATTGAGAGATATAGTGAGGTATGCTTGTATAAAGTGTGATATTTTTATACATGTTTCGCTAATGACAACCCTAAGGACTATGGTTAAGAAGTGAATTTGTATTACAATTCAATTATTAACTAGAGCTTTTAAATCTGTTATTAAAAAAACTCTTTTTATACTTTTGATTTAGCGATGATCATAACACATTTTTAATACAATAATAAACTTGATATTATGTTGAATGACGATGTGACGCTTAAATTAGACAAGGTTGTCTCATGGATTTCGGTGGCCTAATGCCAACACCACAAAGAGTTTCTTAAACACACATACAAAATACACATGTATCACTAGTGCGTGAACTAATTAAACTCAAGTCTCATATTGTGTATATACATATAATAAAGTGCATGAAATTTTGCACTCATTTAAAGCGGCCTGAAATTAGAGGCGGCTGTCATTCGAGTTTAATGAAAAGAAGAAGGAGTCGGTAAAGTTTTATAGTCAACTAAGAAAACTAAAAAAGTAGTAGTAAAGAAAAGCGAGAGATGAAATGATTGAATTTTAAAAGACCAGTGGCAGTTTGATAAATAAACGAAAAAGAAAGAAAAGATATTTTTTAGTAACAGTCACATTGTTCTAAACACCTTCACCGGAGTTTCCCTCCACCTTCCATTCCATCACAAACAACAACACCTACTCTCTACTCAGATCTATTTCTGCTTATGTACCAGTTTATTACACCTACCACCAGCTAAATGATGACGTCAGGTATAAAAATTACTTTCGATTTTTGTTAATTAATTCTCTAAGTTGTTGAATGCTGCTTCTTGTAGTTATTTGTTGCAAATTTAAACTGCTTTATGTTCTTTTTGTTCATTGATTTAGATATAAGCCCACAAGTCAACGATAAACAGTCTCAAAATAAGTGATCGTTGACTTGTGGGCTTATATAAGTTTATTATGATACGATAAACTTATATAAGCCCCATAAGTGTCAAAATAAGCCGGAAAATTATAAGCCAAAATCAAATAAGCTTAAACAAACACCCCCTATGTTTAGCGTTTCTATTTTAACGAGTTTAATAAAAAAATCTAACCAAACAAGCTTTATATATTAAACAAACCAAACAGTGGCGAAGTTAGAAAATTTTCAGTGGGGGTCGGGATCTAAATTTTTTTTCCTAACGCTATTTTTTAGGTAATACCGAAATTTTGGGGGGTCGAAACCGAATATACCGAAATTTTTCTACACGAAAACTACATACCCCCTACATCGCAAAAAAAATTTCGGGGGGTCGGCCCCCCCCCCCCCCCCCCCCCCCCCCCCCCACATAGCTGCGCCACTGAAACCAAACTTAGACCGAATTTGTTAAAAAGCTTTATATATATTATTAGGATGTCACCTGATTGTTACTCAAACTGTCTCGTAAGTAGAAGAACAAGCAGTTGCATCACTTCCATATATATATATTTTAACTTGTTTCCTGGAATATTTGAATGACTGATCTACAACTCGGGGACCTCTTACTTAACTATTAGGTCAGTCACTCCAAGGTAGTTAAAGGTGAGAGCCACCTCAAAAACCGAGCGCTTCAGTGAACTTTTTACCCTTTGTGCATATGATAGTGTCTAATATGAAAACAATGATTAAACAAAAACGTAAGTATCTTAATATCTTTATTTTTAATAAAAAAGACCAAAAAAGACAAGTTTATTCAAATACTTAGGCTGTGTTTGGCAAGGGCTTATAAGAGGCTTATAGGGGCGTGGGCTTTTAAAATAAGTCGGCTAATAAAATAAGTCTCGTTTGTCATGGGGCTTATGGAAGGACTTATAAATTATGGGGCTAAAAACTTTAGCCCGGGGCTTTTGAAGAATAAATTACTTATTTACCCACAAAAATATATAACATATACAAAAACTCATTTAATTATGTCCTTTTTAGTAATTTTGCAATAATAATCCCCAGCTCCCTATTTGCCAAACAAGTTTATAAAAATACAAATTTTAATTTCGGCTTATAATATAAGCCCCAGCCCCAGCCAGCCCATTTCGCCAAACATACCCTTAAAGCCTAAAGTCTGCTATTTTTTATTTGAAATAATCGTCCAAGTTTCATTTCGTAAAAACTGGCAGTTATACAAAAAAGCGAGCGCTTCTCGGTCGCTTAACAACGCTTTATCTTACTCTAGTAAAACGCCTCGCTTCTTTGGAATCAATGCGCTTTAGAGCAAAACGCCTCGCTTCTTCGCTTAAGCGCTCGCTTTTGACTACACTGGGTCACTCACGCAAAATTTTTAGATAACACAGTCCCAATTCCTTCTAAGTATAAGGTATTCATAATCTTGTATCCGAGAATCCTAACAAGTGACATATCTTTTAGGGCCACGAATAAAAACCAAGGAACTTTTATAACAGGTTTAAATCCCTGATTGAGTGTTGGCAATAGGTCTCTTTGTAAACTTAAGACTGCCCTACTACAGATACATAATAAACATTTACTTTTTCGTACCGACGCTGGTTAATGATATTAGTGCCAATCAGTATTTTATTTGGATCTATGAGACCGCAATCCTGACTGTGAGGTTCTGTGTCTTGATTCAGGGTATAACATAATGGACCTTGTTCGAGAAGCACATGTCCGGTGGTTAAAGCCGGGGGAGGTGCTCTTCATACTGCAGAATTACGAGGAAAGCCAGCTTACCCATGAGCCTCCTCAAAAGCCTCCCAGTAATGCTCTTAATTTTTTACCTTGGTGTTCATTTTTGTTTGTTAAATAGTAGTACTTAAATTGTCTCTCTTACAGTCATTGCTGATTATGTGTAATCTTGTTGATTGAATGCTTTTATAGGTGGCTCGTTGTTTCTGTTTAACAAACGGGTCCTTCGTTTTTTCCGTAAAGATGGTCATAATTGGAGGAGAAAAAAGGACGGGAGAACTGTTGGGGAAGCACATGAACGTCTAAAGGTTTTTCGTTTTCCTTATTGATGCGTGATATTAATTCTTCCACCTAGGATTCAAATGTGGATTTCGTTGATGTTAGGATTGTCTCCATGTATCAATGTAATTATGCAAATAATCTTAAACTATGCTGAAGTAGTCTTGCCAAAAGATTTAAAAGTTGTCGTGATGCATTCAGGACATTGTACACCAGTCAATATATAAAGTTTGACTTTTTTAGACCTACATAGTAGGTGTTCTAGTTCAGTATCAGACATTTATGCTCAAGGGTTCTTTCTTTGAGCAAAAGTTTTTACACCTCTACTGGTTTTCTAAAAACAAAATAGGCAACAAGTCAAGTTTTGAGGTGCACAATGTTTTGCACATAAATAAAATACTGTCCTGTTCATATATTTTTTATACATGGTTGTTTATTGATGCAATGCTACATGTGTGTAAACCATGTGAGAGTTGACCAAAACATAATGACCTGCTAACCACTCAGGGGTGGGCTATTGGCAAAAGGGCTTGTGACTATCACACTAAAAGTAAAATGTGTGAGGTCTCAAGTTCAATTCCTGCTAGGTGCAAACTACCCTGAAGTGGCCACGCGAACCTCCTGAAAAGGGAGGGCTTTACCTGGTTTGAGTCTCTGTGGCGGTGGGTTCAAACCCCGTGGATTAGTTGGCCTAATGGTCGGAAACCATGGTTACCCAAAAAAAAAGAAAAAGAAAAAAGAAACATAATGACTTATGACCTGCCATGTTGTAACTTTGACTCTGTTTCCTCTGTGTGAGTGTAGTTATAGTTTTCTCCCATTCTGATTCATTTATGTTATTTAACCATGTTACTGTCATTTCATATAGGTTGGAAATGTAGAAGCTCTAAATTGTTATTATGCACATGGTGAGATAAACCAGAACTTCCAGAGGCGTAGTTACTGGATGTTGGAACCGTGAGTATCTTCTATCTCTTTGCAGCTTTTGTTATCTCCTATGGACACTTACTTTTGCCTTATTCTACTGCTGGCAGCTTAGTTGTATAAATAAATTGGTATTGAATTGAAATTGATAATATATACAGCAATTTAAATTTTAATTAATGTTTGTGCAGATAGACTTACATTTCTTGATCTTGTTGTAACAGGGGAATGGATCATATTGTACTTGTTCATTACAGAGATATAAACATGGTGAGTCTTGTGATTTTATAGAACAAGCATAAGCTCTCACGAACAACATGCATATATTCTATTATCGACTTGAGTTATGAAATTATGCATGCACATCCATATCTTCTGTAGCTTGAGTTATAATGTAAAGTGCAAACTGTTGTTTACACACACTTATATATTTATAAATAGATATTATATATGCATATGCACATGTAGATATAACCGTAATGTGATTGAAATTTGCAGAGTGGGCGTAGTCCTGGATCCATTTCATCGTTATCTACAGGATCGTCTACTCTTATTCAGGGTTCAAGCTCCTACGCTTCTCAATTTACCCAATCTGCTGCTGCTTTTAGCCAATATCGTGAACCTTATGATAACACCTCTAGCCCCAGTTCTATAGAAGTTAGTTCGGATGTAATCACCAGGTCGAATGGAGCAAGTCCCTTGAGTCTAACAGAAGGAGCTGAGGGAAGTGGCGGTTCACCTAATTTTGAAGTTGATCAGGCGTTGCGAAGGATAGAGGAGCAGTTGAGTTTGGGTGAGGAAAACTTGAAAGATATCAGTGGTTTCTATAATGTGAACGAATTTGCAAATGAATTAGGGTATTCAGTTAACGAGCATAATTATGGTGGATCTCAAGCTATACAAGATGGTTCAAACAGTTTTGTATCTGAACAATATCCAGGTAAATTTCCTTTACTATATATATTGCATATCATGTGAAAACGGTTTTGGGTTGAACGGTAATATTTATAAGGGTTGGGTTGGGCTGACCTACAAATACCTTTTTGGAAAAATCTATGTATTAATATTGATATAAATAGTATTACTACCGTCATAATGTAAATCTTGGATAAAACGTTATAGGAGGGTGTATGCATTAAAAATAGAGTTTAGGCAGCTTTCAGTCTGTCCCATTCCTCTTCTAAGTAAAAAGAAGATATTAGACCTGTTTGAGATTAAACACAGCGCAGATCGACCTATTCATAAGTAAATGGGTAAAAAATAACACAGCTGTATCATAGATTCTTCTTCGTCACAGCATCTAAATGTATCATGTGATTTTATTTTGGTAAATCTCAAGGCTAATTGTGTGCAAGGTCATGAACTCATTTACAGTGGTTTAAGACATCTTTCCATTTGATAACCCTTTTGTAACACCACATTTTTCACCATGTATGTTTCAAGCTTTAATAGCTCTTTCGCTACCTCTTTCCGTTTATCTATGTATCCTCGTCATCTGCATTATTTGTCAAATATGATTGATTTAGATAAAGTTGAACACAAGCTAAATGGGGAAAGAATGTGTAGGTGGGTATGTGAGACCACAACAGTACCAACAACAATCGGAGGGTGAATTTCCTATTACAACTCAACAAGATTTAATTTGGAATGATGTGCTAAAAGATAATGGGAACGCGGTAGGTGATGTTCCACAAAAGAATTATGCGTACCCTTCAGGCCGAAATGTAAGCTTACGTTGATCATCTTCTTTGAGATGCATATAACATTTTTCCTTAGATCCTTATAGTTACATCACTTTTTACAACTTATTTGTCAACTTAACTATAATCATACAAACAGGGAGTTCCTTTACCTCAACCAAGAAGAGATCCCGTGGAACAACAACAGAAGTATAATTCTGGATATGTTGATGCAAATAATGACTGTAAGTCTAGTATTTTGCCCAGGTTATTGATTTCAATGTTCTAAATAATATCATGAGAGGCTTAATTTGGGCTTCCTTATGTCAAATGGGTCAAATAACCATTTTAGCTAAAGTTGATGGGTCAAACGAGTTGAAGGCCGTCCAAAGTCTATTTTTAATGCACATAACCTTGTAAATCATTTTATTCAAAGCTTAAGATTATTATGTATATGATATTGGTTTTGTATAGTTAATGCATACAGATTCTTTGTGAGTTACTTAAAAAATTACAAAAAAGTGTTCACGGGTCAGCCCGGTCCTGTTCGTTTTGAACCCATTAGACCTGCCCATCTTGCCACCTTTAATCACAAACATGGAGCTTTGTAACCTGTGATAACTCAGTTCTATCTCCAGCATCTGTATTGCTGCCTCATGAACTTGAAGATTTCGGATTTCCTGCATATACCCCTGCAAGAAATTTGTCTGAAAGTTACCCAGACTTTTACTCAAGTTTGTTTGACCAAGGACAGAGTGGAACGCCTCTCGAATCAGATTCAAGTTTAACCATAGCACAAGAGCAGAAATTTACTATTCGTGAGATATCCCCTGACTGGGGATATTCTTCTGAGACAACAAAGGTATATTTATATAAGATTTTTTCCTGAGTTACCTGTGATTGCTCCTTTATGATTGATGCAAATATTTAGTTTTGCTAACTTTCAGCTCATTTAAAACGAATTTATCCCGTTTAATAATCTAGTAAATTAAAACATGATTAAGGAGGCTGAAAATTTGTGAATCAATAATTTTTACTAGTAAAGCAAAAATGAAATTTATCTTTTTTTTATTATTTTTGTTTTTTGTCAGATTTCTTTTTAATATTGCTGTCAACTCCAATCGTTAATTTTGTATAATAAATTAACATTTTGATATGTTAATTTTATATGACTCAACTATGTTTATTTTATGTTACATGCGTATTCATATGATAATCTGTAAAGGAAATGAAATAGGATAAAAATTGAAAAAGAGAGGCAAATAGGATACACCGTTACAGTCTTCTTCCAAGAAAATATTTGAAAGGCAGACAATAGATATTGTATAAAAAACAGATCACGTTTTTAGGATGAAGTATATGGGTAAAGGTTTGGGACGGACAAAACGGGTCCTCTGTAGGCTTTAAAAAGTAAACATGTTGCTTAGAGGATTCTTCTTATATATCTGCAAATTTCTTAATGCAGGTACTCATTATCGGGACTTTTACACATAATCAATCCAAACGAGAATGGTACTGTATGTTTGGCGACACCGAAGTTCCCGTCGAAATTATTCAAGACGGTGTCCTCTGTTGTTACACTCCTCCTTCCTTACCGGGAAAAGTCACTCTTTGTATAACCTCTGGCAACCGAGAATCTTGTAGCGAAATCAGAGAATTCGAATACCGTGACAAACCAACCACTTATATTCACCCACCAGACAAAAAATCCAGAACTTCTGAAGAACTGTTATTACTCGTCAGATTTGTCCAAATGCTATTACTAGATCAGGTGAAACAAAAAGAAGGAAAAACCAGTATTGACCTTTTGACAGGTTCAATGGCTAGTGAAGACTCATGGGCTCAAATCATTGAGGCTTTGTTAGATGGAAGTTTAGGATCATCTAACACGACAGATTGGCTACTTGAAGAACTTTTAAAAGACAAGTTACAAGGATGGCTTTCTTTTAGATTGCAGGATAATAGTGATGCTCCAGCCTTATCCAAAAGAGAACAAGGGATAATACATATGGTTTCGGGATTGGGCTTTGGATGGGCCTTGACCCCGATTCTAAAATCTGGAGTCGGTGTAAACTTCCGTGACATTAACGGCTGGACCGCCCTTCATTGGGCTGCTCGATTTGGAAGGTAATACTAATCTTCTATGATGATTAGTAGATAACAGGCAGAATAGCAGAGGTGCCGATTTCGACCCATATACTTGTATATGGGTCGATTTGGGTTATATATCATATCCAATGGGTGAAACTGGTAAAACTTAAAATTTTAGCTTAAAAGAAAAAATCGTCTCCCAAGGTGTCTTTATATGCTTCAACCTCTGATGTCTTCAATTCTTCATTCGAAAAATGAATTCTGGCGAATTTATGTAGATTATGTAATTACATTTTACACGCAAGTTGCTAACTATATAATTAAACTTAAGATTTGATGTTTTTCCTCTTATAACAATATACGGGAAAGACGGTTTTTTAGCAAAATTTGAATTCTTCTGTCTTAATGTTTTTATTTTTTGCTCCAAAAAAAGGGAAAAGATGGTGGCTGAACTCCTAGCTGCTGGTGCATCTGCTGGAGCAGTTACTGATCCTAGTCATCTAGACCCAACTGGTAAAACACCAGCTTCTATAGCAGCCACATGTGGACACAAAGGGCTTGCAGGTTATCTCTCAGAAGTATCGTTAACCAGCCATCCATCTCTCCAACTACACCAAACTGAAATGGCTAGAAATTCTGCCGATATCGAAGCAGAAAGAGCAGCCGTAGATAGTATCTCAAAGCTAAATCTTGTTTCAAAGGAAGATCTTTCTCTAAAGGACACTTTAGCTGCTGTTAGAAATGCTACTCAAGCTGCTGCACGTATACAATCTGCTTTCAGGGCACATTCTTTCAGAAGAAGGCAACAAAAGGAAACTGATGAATATGGTAGTGGTGATGAGTATGGTATACTTCCAAGTGATATTGAAGGACTTTCGGCTGTATCCAAGTTGGCTTTCAGACATGGAAATGATCATAATGCTGCTTTGTCTATCCAGAAAAAGTATCGAGGTTGGAAGGGACGTAAGGACTTCCTTGCACTTCGCCAAAAAGTAGTGAAAATTCAGGTGTTTTTTTCTCACTTTTCTCTCCCATCATTTATATTTGCATATGGTATCTAGCAACTATTTGTTTATTCTATATGTAGCAATTTCGACCCTTTTACTTATTTCATTATTTGCAATAGAGGGTATGTTTTTTTTATTTTTTATTTTATATCTCTAATAGAGTAATGGGTCAAACGGATAAAAGGTTTCACTTGAATAGAAATAGGTCCAACAGGTTGAAATTCACCCGAAGTGTATGAAACCTCTGAAATTATTTATTCGCAAACTTAGATTATGGTTGATGTAATGTAAATTACAGTAATCATTTTTGGCCCTCTAGCTTTTGGTAAAACATTTTAGAATTCTGGAGAAAAAGGCGTTTTGGCCAACCCAACCAAAAACTACTCATTTCGACCCATTACCACATTTTGCCACCTCTCTTTTTTTTTTTTTTTTTTTTTTTTTTATTATTATTATTATTATTATTATTATTATTATTATTATTATTATTGTTATTGTTATTGTTATTGTTATTGTTATTGTTAATAATCATCCGATTTAGACACTTCAGTTTTATTATGTCACAAATTAAGTGTTAGTTTATACTTGGATGTTTGTAACCGTTACCATTCAATGCTGGATCCGCACAAGTGTAGACTGGTTTGTAAATCAAATTAGTCTCCATATCCAGTTCTACATACTTGGTGGAAATCCTGTTGGAAATCATCTACTTCTTACTGTTTTTCTGTGTTTGGCAGGCTCATGTAAGAGGTCATCAGGTAAGGAAAAACTATAAGGAATTCTGTTGGGCAGTTGGTATAGTCGAGAAAGTTGTGCTGAGGTGGCGTAGGAAGGGAGCAGGGCTGCGGGGTTTCAAGCAAGAATTCCCAGCCCTTGATGAAAGTGAAGATGAGGATATTGTTAAGGTTTTCCGGAAGGAGTTTGTGGATGTTTCTATTGATGAAGCTGTTACGAGGGTGCTTTCTATGGTGGGTTCCCAACAGGCACGTGAGCAATACGCCCGCATGCTTCAAAAATACCGGCAAGCCAAGGTGATATTTTACAGTCCTATATTACCAATCAGTGTGTGACCCGATTTGACATATGAATCGAAATCTTCTCTATGGATGTGTCTAGATTTGCTAAAAATTTTATCATGTAAAGCATTTTGTAGTTTATCTGTGTTCTTTGCAATCTGATGACGTTTGTTGACAAATGCAGGCTGAACGTGAAGGTCTGGAGAGCGAAACAGCCTCAACTTCACAAGGTGATGTAATGAATACGGAAGACGATAACTTAAACCAGTTCGTGTAGAAATCATTGTTAATTGTCCTAACATGTTCTAGTCATCAAGGGTTCCTTTTTTATTGTATTTGTATATATACACACATGGTATTTAGTATGATTTGGTATCAAGTATTATTTTGTATAACTGTAAGTAGCATAAATGGTTTTTCTCTAAGCTCCCTGAATCGTTATAATGTGTTTTGACCTGGCCAAAACAATTTTAATCCCTTTAAATCTTAATTATATTGCATTCGGTGTTGATTACTGAAAACAATCGACTACAGGCATGGTTTTGTTGGATAGAACTTGTGATAACAAAACCACAAAAAATAGAACAGCTGTGAAGACCAACAACTTCAAGTTAGAAATTGAAGTCACGGCCGAAACAATTGCTAGCCAATTGTAGACATGGACGTAATAGCTAGAAGACGCCAAATATCTGTGCAGTCGCTCTACCTAGGACGCAAAGTTGCAAATAGATCCAAGAAAACCAAGCTTTATTGAGAACTTTCTGAGCAAAGATATCATAGGCACTTCAGAAAATGCAGATTATTGACATACAAACCTCCCAACAGAGTTTGGCCCGGTAATGGCTACGTTTGGTCCGGTCATCAGCTCATAATTTCTTTCTAAAAACTGGTTCTCGCTTGCTTCTCAGTCCACCCGATGTTTAGTCTTAAAAAAAATCCGTCAATCCATCAGCGCCACTCTTATCAAAACTCGAAATGACAACTTGCTCTCCTTTTTAACTATTCCAAATTAACTGTGACATTATATTTATTTTGCTCACTGTGCGCAACTGGGATGATTATACGAGAACCAGACTGGTTAAATCTGGATCGGTTTTTTATTCACTTTGAATAGATTTCAGCCTCGGTCCATTTTAAGTTTAGCATTACTCACCACCACTATCCGGATAAATAATCACATCTATGTTCATTTATTTCTATAGAAGTAAAACAACTGTATTTACATGGCTCAACAAATTAATTTGTCAAAAGTGACCTTACATAATTCATATATTTATATATACACAAATTTACCAAGTATATCGAATAAACTTTTGGTACCTAAACAACCTTCAACCTGGAAATTATACTTTCATTCGTATATTACTACATACATGTAACCATATTTATTTAAAGTTACAACAACGATATATACCATAACACATTCTTTCGCCCACTTATGGGGATGCCATCAACTAAAACAAACTCTACGAAACAATCTGAAGGTGTTTCCTGAGATAGGAGCAACAACTGAAGAAAAGGCAGTGATCTCCTTTAAGTTGGGACCTTAAAAAGTCAACTGTTGAGCTCGTTCCATCTGATAACTTTGAAATAGGGATAAAAAAACGGAGGCAAATGAATTGGTATCTGTATCTAAACTCGCTCTACAAAATGAACATATCTTCACCAATAAATGACTTTTGTATGTACACTATATCATCACCAGAACTAGTTTCCTGAAATAGAAGTTTGTTAAGAATTAAACTCAGCATATTTAAGCTTCGATAACAAGATCTAATTTACTAGAATTTTGCCTGAGAATAACATGATATCGAAAATAACAAGAAAGATCTATACCATTAGACAGAAACTTACCCTTGAGAAGAATTTGAACCCCGTTTCCAAAGATGCCTCAAAAAACAGGCGCATGTGGTTAGTTACGTAGGGTCAGGGTTCAGCGGCCTATAAGAAAAATCGAGAAACTTCTTGATAAAGTTGATTAGCTTCAAACGGTTTAGATACATAGCCATCCATTCCAGATTTGCTACATTGTTCATGTGTAGCTTGAATAACATCGGCAGTCATGGCCAAAACTGGGACATGCCACTTTGAGATATTTGCATAGTCTTGCAACAGTTTCCCATGCTGAATATGATTATTTACGTTGTACTCGATCTCACGAATGGTTCTTGTTGCTTCGAACCTGCAAATGTTTGCTTATTTGTCAAGTACCTCAAAATACCCTTCAATAATGGAGACAAAACAAAAGAATCTTGTAACCCTGTAAACTTTCATGTGCCAAAAAAGTGAAAGCCCATGGGGTTGACTTTGAGCATGATAAGCCAAGAAATTAACCTAAAAAGTCCAAATGTATCTTCTTTTCGGAAACTTATTTTCAACGGGACTTTTGTGGCAACTATAGAACAAAATCATAAATTTCTAAAAGGGATAATGATAAAATAAATGTAACTAACTTGTCAAATTTTATGATGTATGTACCCTACTAAAATTTTGATCTTTGTGTGTATCCTACTTTTAAATTTCAGCCTTTTTGTGTATTATTTAATTTATTTTTACGATTTTACCATTCCGTTATTGATAAGGGAGGGGTAAAATTGTCGCAAATTACACACAAAGGTCGAAATTGAAAAGTAAGGTACACACAAAGGTCGAATTTTTTGTCGAGTACATACAACCATAAATTTTGACAAGTTAGTTACGCTTTTTTTTTTTATCATTATCCCTTTCTAAAGATACGACCCATTATATTGTGCTTACCCATCCATTTCCGGCATCTGAATATCCATAAAACAAGCATCAAATGAATGAGGTGGTTTCAAAAGTGAAATAGCTTTCCGTCCACTATCCGCACACACTACTTCCGCTCCGTATTTCTTTAAAGCACCCGCAGCTACTCGCAGATTCACGTTGTTATCATCAACCACTAATATTTTCCTCCCAACTAAGAGCTTGGACAAGGCTAGTTTTGGGACCTCGCCATTTCTAACAATATTTTTGTTACCACCCATTGCCCGCTCTAAACATGCTGCCATCATACTTGCCCTTAACGGCTTTGTTATGACAGGTGGTGAAGAAACCGCACCGTTCTGACGGGATCTACCAATCGAATTACTTAACAGAAACAGCTTTGGAGGAATCTTGTGATCTAAAATTTTTAACTTGTAAACAAAAGCTGCTGAAAAGCTCGGATCTTTATCCCATACATCCTCTTCAATGAAGACCACGTGGATGGTTTGGCTTCCGTTGGTCAACATAGAGAGGGTGTTGGTCAAATTAGGAAGGATCTCCACTGTCATTCCTAGCCGTTGGATGTGATATCTTGATACCTCGGCTCGTACGGGTCTCGGATCAACGATGATAGCATGCATGTTACAAAATTCTGACTTTGGCTTTGACTGAATGTTGACTTTCTGGTCTTTCGGGTTTGAACAGCCGTTGCTGAAAACAGCTGTGAATGTAAAAGTTGACCCCACTTTCGGGACACTATCGAACCCTATTTCTCCATTCATTAAGTTGGCCAAATGCTTGCTGATGCTTAAACCGATACCTGTTCCTCCGTGTATACGAGAAATGGAAGGACCCACTTGCATAAAAGGAGTAAAGATACGAGATTGTGCTTCTAGAGGGATCCCGACACCTGTATCTTCTACTGATATGATCAAAGTTGTGGAATCAGATGGGCCCACAATTTGACCCGAGGTTCTGAACTTATCCCAGCTACGGTTTCTATCAGCTACTGGTAGTCCACTTAATGTGTCTTTTGATGATGGGTCGGTCTCCACGCCTATTGACTCCATCACTTCTTCAAGAAGATGCACCGTTAAAAAGATGTGCCCTTTCTCAGTGAACTAACCATTAAAAAGAATGAGTCAACTTGGATCACTTTTGTATCTCACGGATCAAATAAAAAAGATAGTTTAGAAGGAAATAGGTCCAGGTTGAAAATGAGTAAAAAGTGTAATTCTTTTGTATTTTCTATTCCTGTTGTGACTTATTATCCAATCTATCTATTGTGCCACCTATCTATTGCAGAAAAACAAATAGAAATGTGTCTTACCTTAATAGAGTTACCCATGAGGTTTGTGATGATTTGACGGAACCTCCCTGGATCACCAATTAAGGTTTCCGGGACTTTCTCAGATATGTAAACCGCCAACTGCAATTACCAAAAATAGCAAAAAGAATGAGTTAAAATATACTCGTAATTAACTAGTACTAATATCTAAGAAATTAATGACGCAAAATGCTTACCTCAACTCCTTTTTCTTGGGACTTCCCTGAAAACAATGACAACACATCATCCAAGATAGGCCGAAGATCGAATCTAACAGAATCGAGCTCAAGCTTTCCAGATTCAATTTTAGCTTGATCAAGAACCGCATTTATTAGTGAAACAAGAGCTTTTCCACTGGCTTGAGCTGTTCCAACGTAATCTTGTTGCGTTACATCAAGAACGGTATCCATAAGCATATCCAACATCCCTAAAAAAGATTATAAAAAAAAATATTGAGTATATTACTTCAGGATTTATTTATTTCCTTAAGTAGTCGAGAAATTTCAAAACTTTGTAAGATGACTTACCAAGAACACCATTCATGGGGGTTCTGATTTCATGGGAAACGGTAGCGAGGAACTACAGATAATACAATGCAACAAAGATTTAGGATGCTTGTTAATCATAAAAAATAAAAAAATAAAGATTCAAAAATTGGCTACATGTAAATACCTGTGATTTTGCCACATCAGCAGCCTCTGCCCGTAATTTGAGCTCTTGCATCTTTTGAAAATCATCTTCAACTTTGAGTATTCTATTTACCGTTGCATGAAAGATGTGTCCAACTAACACAGTGATCACCAAAATACCAAAAGTAGTTGATATTGCCAAGATTTGCCACGGTTGTTTTTGTGTGAACCTACATGACAACAAATATGTTAATACTCCAGTAGTCCAGTCTCCACAAGTCCAAATCATTACAAAAACAAATATACATATGTGGAAACAAATAGCCCTATTAGCGCAAATGCTTATCTTGCATCACATATTTTTTTAGCATAAAAACGATAAAGATAATGTATCACTAAAGAATAAAATACATTTTTTCATGAGAAAAGGTAATCTAGGGATAATAGATATTATGAGTTACCACTAAATCTTGAAAAGTGATTCATCTTTATTGGAATGATCAAACTATCTTCAGTTGTAGACACATATACAAGTAAACAGACATAGATGCATGTAAATAGATTAATTGTGAGGTAATAATTACCTGCAACGCATCTCATGCTTTCTTGACGGATCACCAAAATTGAGAGGGCTAACATGCTCCAAACCAGTGTCCAACACATTCGTACCGTACATACTAATAGGCTTTGACATATTAGTTGTATCGAAAACGTTCACATAAATAGTTTGCTTGCTTGCAAGTTGTTGAAGTAACTTCTCCACCAACGATTCGATATCAAAGACTCCACCAAGATACCTGATTTTGACCAAAAGTCAGCTACGAAATCACATGGAAACACAAATAATGACCATCTTTGCCAAGATTTAAATAATATAAAATAAAAATTACCCGTCAGTTGCTTCAATTCTTTCCTCTGGAGTCGCATTAGAAGGTAAATCTCGCTTATAAACAGCAAAAGTCAAAATAACTCCAAGCCGGTTTGTCTTTATAAGTTCAAACGGAGCTGTGAGAACACCTTTTCCTAATTCCCTTGCACGCATCACATTTTCACGATCTTCCTGTTAGCAGATTAAGCAAAAAAGAGACTAAACATTTTATTCTTTCTTTTTATTGCTATATCTTTATCTTTTTGAAATATGAATACCTTGCCGGTCAACATATCAAGAGAGATCACATGTGCAACGGTATCTTGTGCAAAGATAACAGGGGCATATTCTTGTTGAATTGGCGAAGGTTCCAATTCATCAGGGTTATACTCATCTTTATCTACTGGGGTCATCTTCTTTATGGTCCATCCTTGTTGTTTCTCAAATTGTTCTCTTTCTGAATGAAGTACCCTTACTGCATACGCCACCCCACTTGTTAGTGGCCTCTCAAAAGCAGTTCTTTCCGTGTACTTAGCAAACGTCTCCTGTTAATCAATTAGACAAACCACGATTAATAATTAATTTTTAATCTTTTAACCCGTGTTCAATAATTTGACTTAGAGGCTAACTGTCCAATCACAAGCCTCTAATACGACAATACTAACCAAAAGACCTCAGAAGATTCCATAAAACACTAGAAAGGTGTCTTAAGGTTGAGTAGCTGAAAAACCTCAATTCGGATTAAGGACAGGAGTAAGTACATCAAACAAGAAGTTTCCATTTTTCAAAAACATTTCGATGCTAATTCGACAAATATAAGCACGTGATATTTGATTAAGATCCTAAATTGACCAAAATTAACCAAAATGCTTCAAAAGATCCCATAAAAAACAAGTTTCTATTTTTTGCAAACATCTCCTTTTAATTAGACAAATATTACCATCTTGTGTTTGATTAAGACACTGTTTTTTTCCAATTACAAACACCAATTCAACAAATATAACCACAAAAACATCACCAGATTCATAAGACCACAAAAAGGTACAAAAGATCAACTGAAACATGCTATTAGAAGTAAGAACACATTTAAGCACTAAAAACAAAAAGTTTCCATTTTTATACAAACATTAACATCTATTATTTCATTATAAGACACAAGATAGAACAATTACATACCTAATTCAACAATATCAGGAAAAAGTGTTAAAACAGATTGACTAACTCAAAAATCTTAATTAAAGTTCTAACACATATGATCACTACAAACAAAATTTTTTAAATCTTTATAGAAAAACAAAGCACCTAATCAGAGATTAAGACTAAAAATTATCCATTTACATCCCCTAATTCAACAAAATTAACCCAAAAAAGTGTTACAAGATTGAACAACTCAAAAATCCCACATCAAATCAAGAACACAATTAATCACTACAAGCAAAAAGTTCCAATTTTTATACAAAAAAAACTCAAAAAGATGTCAGAAGGTTGAACAACTAATAAACCCGATATCAAATTAATCACAAAATCAATCAAAAATCACATAAAGTTACAATCTTCATACTGAAAAACCTCAAAAATCCCCAAAAAAACAACAAAAAATGTGTAACAAGATTGAGCAACTCAAACAGCCCAAATAAAAAATCACATAAAGTATCAAATTTTACACTAAAAACACTTAAACTACCTGATCAATAGCAGAAGGATTCTTCCCATGATGAAAAGTTGAGATCAAAATAGACATAGCTTGCACATGGTTCAAACTAACATTAAACTGATCTTGCAACATTCTAGCTCTTTCATCACACATATTTGCTAATGTTTCTTGTCTCTTCTCCAAAGCTTGAGATCTTAAATACCAAAAGAACCATAGAGCTAAAATAATCCCAAATGCAAACCATAAGATCAAAAGCTTCCTCCACCATGTCTTCCTAATCTTTATTGATGAATAATAATGATGAAATATCTTTGTACTATTCCATGTAAAGAACTCAACAAATTTCATCCAGCTTTTATTACTGCTAGACTTCATTTGTGTATCATTATTAAAAATGAAATAATTCATTGAGATCAATGATAGAAATGAGTAACATAGCATCAATACAAGGTGCCCCACTTTTAACCCAAATCCAATCAAATGGATATAACTCATAAAACTTCTTTTTCTTTAGTACCTAAATAGTGCTAATATATATACACATATAAAAAAAAGAAAAGAAAAATACCCTTTTTTTAAATCTATATAAACTATCTAATCAAGGATCAAGATTTCATATTTTTCAATACTTGAACCTTAAATCTTGAAGCTTTTTGCTAAGAAAAAAACACACACACAAACACACACAGTAAGTGTGTGAGAATCTTGTCAAACTAAATACTATATACCCAAATGAGAGAATCAATTATTAACAAAAAAGAAAAAAAGATTCTTTAAAGTGTAGGAAATAAATAAATAGAAATCACCCAGATGAGAAAATAAGTGTTACTACTATTATGAAATAAAACTTAGGATAAGAAATAGTAGTAATATGAAGTGTTTGACTTACAAACATAAAAGAAGTTGAGTTTAAGTGTTTAAATGAATGAATGGTGATGATAAGAGAGAGAACATGTAAAAGATGAGAACTTGAGAAGAATAATGGTTGTAAAAATGTCATCTACTTAGAGCATGAGCAATGGCATCAAGTCATAAAGACTTGATGCATTTAATGCTTTCTTTCACAATTAATGCATACCTCATTTATTGTTAATAGCTTTGTGTTTTTTTTGTCAAAGACTTGGTGTTTTAAAAGTCTTTATTCAAAAAGTTATTGTCAAGTCTTTATTCCAATGCTTCAAATGGCTCAAATAGCTTTTTTAAATAGTAAAAAGTCTTTTAAAAACCTCTCCCATTGTAGATGCTCTTAGCACACCTCGTTATCTCTTTCTATACTACTCCTTCCGTTTCATTTTATAAGTCCATTTTGTCAATTTGAGTCGTCCCAAATTATATGTCCACTTTTAATTTCAACCAATGAAAATGCTTGTAAGTGGGTAATAATGAATTTTTATTGGTTAGTATTGTAAGGGCTCCACTTTTCTTAAAATTTGTGAAATATGAAAGTGGACTTATAATTTAGAACGAAGGGAGTATAAAAACAATTTTTTTATGTTCCTATTTTGTGATTATTATATTGTTTAATTGAAAAACATATTTTTATGATGCTGATGAAATTTAAAATAATGTTGTTAAACTTTTTTTACTTTAAACAAAAGAGGAGAGTTATTATACATAGTAAATTTTTATAAGTAGATTCATCCATATTATTCATTTAAAAAGAAATCAATAGTTGACATTAAAAGCATTTTAATATTTCACTAATTTTTTATAATTTAAATGTCTCTTAAACAGTTAATCGTTAACCAAAAATAATTACACCATCGCGACAAGCATTTAATTACCTTTCTATAGACGGGCACTTTAATATACTTTCGACAAAAAAAAAATTTCATTTTTTTCATGTTTTTTTTCGTGGCCGAAAAAATCACATGTAATATATATCACA
Organism: Artemisia argyi; assembly: GCA_030686995.1. NCBI lineage: Eukaryota > Viridiplantae > Streptophyta > Magnoliopsida > Asterales > Asteraceae > Artemisia > Artemisia argyi. The sequence goes on from CM060699.1 coordinate 75,610,830, forward strand.
TGTAATATGTAATATCACATAATATTAGTTTAATATCACATGTGATATATCATATGTAATCTCACATGTGATATTTATTAGTGTAATATCACATGTGATTTTTTCGGCCACGAAAAAAACATGAAAAAAACATGAAAAAAACAAAGAAAAAAAATTGTCGAAAATATATCAAAGTGCCTATCTATAAAAAGATATTTAAATACTTGTCGTAACGGTATATTTTTTTCGCTTAACGATTAACGGTTTGAAAGATATTAATATTTAAAAAAAAATAAAAATAAAAGTGGGTTTTTTAAATTGTTGTGATTAATCACATCCATTATATCAAATAAAGATAAATGGTTGAGATTAGTCCGTAAAAAAAAGTTTGGTAAATCTAAACAAAATGTGATAGATTTTAGGGTAAACTGCAAAAAATGTCCTTAAACTTTCGCGATTTTGTGAAAAGTGTCCTCATACAAGATTTTTAGCAAAAATTGTCCTTGAGCAGGTTTCCTTAAGCAAATAGTGTCCTTGAGAATGAAGTTTGTTTGCAAAAACGGTTTTTTGGCCTAACGAGCGTTAGGGAGCCCGTTAGTCAGTCCTCATGTGCGTTGCACGTGAGGGTATGTTCGTCTTTTCACATTTCCCGCCTTCCAATACACCTGACGACCCATTAATGCTCTTTCAACTTGTGTTGAGGGACATTTTTTGCAACAAACGTTTATACTTTTCATTCTTATACAACACGAGTGAGCTTTAAGTGTTACACATCCTTGATTGTACACTTACTGCTCATCATCTTCTTCACATTTTGCACCCAAAATTCATGTTCAACAGAAAAAATGGTTATTTGCGCTTGCGGTCTTCAATGTGTGGTTAGAACTTCGTGGACGAATACGAATCCTGGGAGGCGGTTCTACTCGTGCCCCACATATGTAAGTTTGACTGCTGATCAAACAATAATTATGTTACATTTTGCAAGTAGCCTATGTTTTCTTGTTTATAATTACATTTCTTTCATTTTACAGAACTCTAGCTATCCGTTCATCGGATAGGTGGACCCTCCTATGTGCGACCGCTCTCTCGACATCATCCCTGGTTTACTTAGGACCAGGGATGCTTTGGAAGATGCTCTGGCTTTAGAGCAGGAGAGGGCCGACTAGGAGGAGCACCGGGCAAATGAGGAGGAGACCCGGGCAAACCAGGCGGTGCTGCGGGCAAAAATGGAGGAGGAGCGGGCTAAGAAGCTGAGGAAATACCTTATCATTAGTTGGGTTTTGTTCGCTTCTTATGTTTACTTGCAAAGTTGAGAGTTTGGTGTGGGTCAATGTGGGTTGGTTTTTGTGTTTTGTGGTAGTTAATGGTGGGTATGTTAGGTGTTTATGAACAATGTACTTTGTTGATGGTTGGTTATGCAGTTAATGTACATTATGGTATCACATCAATGGTTCAAGTATCTTCAATTATCTTATTTGATTTGTGATATTTGTTTGTTAAGTAGGATTATGATTGTTTATGATTCGTGTTGTTTGTTTGTTAAGTAGGATTATGATTTCACCAATATAACGATTGATGGAGTAGGAATGTATCTAATATGTGTTGATAATGAACCAGTGGAATGAAGTAGCAGCATTTTACTTGTTTCATTTTTATATAACACAATTTGCATAATGTTTATTCGAAATACACAAGTTTTTCCAAACATAATGTTTCTTGAATTACATCTTTCATCTTTAGAGGATTCATCCAAACACATCATCTGCTTTTGACTTCTTAGTCGCCTCCTTTTGTAACAAATGACCTGGTCTCTTAGAACTTTCCACGACCACCTCTGTTTCCATGGGCACAAATCTGGCTAATTTCTTTTTAGCTCGATTATACAACTCTTCAATCTCCCCATCATCTAAACGAGACAAATCTTTGAGTTTTCGATTGTCCATATTCTTTAGATACATACACATGTGTCTCCTTCTTTGCTTACATTCATCCCCTGTTTGGAGGCATCCTCCACCAAACTAGAATGATTAGAAGGAGATTCAACCCTAGCAGCAGAACCAATGTTATGTAACCTTTTCAACTTTTGTGGTCTTGACCTCTGTATCCCTTTAAGATATCTAACTCTCTGCTTCAACCCTTTGATTTCATCATTTTTAGAATATATAGTCTTTTTCAGATCAACAACCTCCTTTGACAATCTGGTACATGTATCCATTAATTCCTGTATAACTTTCATACTACCCGCACCTGAATCACTTTCATGGGAACTTGATCCATTAGATGTTGCCTTGGATTAGGTCTTATTGCTCTTACCACTATCCTGTTGTACATCTAAGCTAGCAGCAGTAGTGGCAGCCCTTTCCAATCTATCATCTACAGCCATACTAGCACTAGCCTGAGTGAGATTAGTCCCCTTTTGGTGTGATATTCTACGTTTATAGGTGTGTACCAACATTGATTGGAACAATGGTGTTTCTGTTCCTGAAAAGTCTTTCCCCACCCTCTTCATGTTAGCAAAAATCTTTTTAGAATGAGAGGCAACAACATAAGTTCTTTGATGATTTTTCTTTTCAGTAAATTGTGTATCCATAAGCAGTTGTGTAAACCTTGGATACATGTAAAAAAAAATTCAGAATTACCCAACTTCTTAACCATATTATCAAAAACCAATTTTGAAAACTTGAAGTTCTTGTTGGAAGCCAAGCAAATTATAGAAGAAGCCATTTTAGTCCCAAACTCATTCCATGAAGTTGTTTTAGGACTCAAACATTGTAACATAGTATGGATTAAGAATTTCCACTGTGGGGAGAAGAGTCTTTTGAAAAAATTTAAAGAGTCATTTTTCCTCTCATATCCCATCAGTTTAAGTTTTTCATAAATTTTAGAATTAAGAAGACACTCAATTCCATTAGCATCTGATAGGTTAACAACTCTCCTAACAGATGCTTCAGTAACGCGTATCTTCTGCCCATCTACAAGGGCATGAATTTGTTTTTCCCCATTAATAGTTTCGACCTTAGCAGTAGACCAAAACTGTTTCATGTGAGAAATATATATAGTTGGGTTTACTGTTAATGCATACCTTAAAGTGCTTGTATTTAAGAAATCGATGATCTGAGTAAAACCTTTTGACTCTTTAGGTTTTTGTAGGAAAGCAATCATGTTATGAGTGGGGGCAAAAGAAAGATTCGACATTCTTGTGATTGAAGTTGGGATTTTGTTAATTGATGATTAATAGTTAGATATGGTTTGATTTGAGAATGCTTTCGAGTTATGCAAACCGATTAATTGAAGTGTTGGTGGTTACAACTATAGAAACCCCAGCAGCATTAAGGTAGGGTTTGGGACGGTTTAGGGACCTTTTTTGCAACAAACTACCTAAATAATAAAAGGTTGACATTATGAGTCTTGAGAACCGTTGTTACTGCTAAATAGTTATTGTAAGCCGGTGTAACTGTAAAAAAGTTATTGTAAACCGTTGTGACACTTAAATACTTAATTCTAAACCGTTGTGACACTTAAACGTTGTAACATTTTGATTCTTGTGTCCATATAAATACAAAGGAATTACAACCAACTTCTTTCATCTTTTCATTACATATTAAATTTTCGTTTGGAACTTCAGTGGCTTCATCATCTTCAAATCCTGGTTCAAAGAAAACAAAACGTTCAAGGGATACTTCCCCTCATCCTCCAATGCCAGAAAAATATAAAATCTACGGCCTAACCCAAGAGTGTTGGGACAAATGTCATTCTGCAGGCTAATATGGTACTTAACAACGGTTGGTTGAACTTTACAACAACCGAATCCAGCGTTTGGAAGAACATAACAAAAAAGACCAAGAGATCATACTGGGCATCAGAACAAAGTTGATCTTCGGAATCAAGAAATAGAAGAAATCCGTGGAAACGTTGTTGATATTTACAAAGGCATTCAAAAGAGTTTGTATAATTTTTAATGTTTCATTGAATTTAACCTGATATAAGATGATAATAATCATTATTATGTTATTTTAATGTTTTAATCATTCAGTGTGAACCATATTGTTACCATTAATATTTCTGTATAATTGTTATTTACACTGGTGCTTGGGTATGTTAACGTACACACTTAATGCTGCTAGTATACAGTTTACGCTGCTATAACATAACATAACCAAAGTCCCTATAACATAACGTAACATAACCAAAGAAATAGCCTGCATAACCATTGGTTAACAAATTGTCTAAAGACATACGAATTGTCTGCATCAGCATTGTTTAACAAACAAAACATAAGCAATGAAATACCAATTGTCTGAAACTAAAACTCACAAACAACAATAAAAATTAAAGAAATCGTTTATATCACTCATACATAAAGCCATTCAAATTGCGGCTTGTTTGGAACCCTTTCTGCTAGTCTTTCTCCGCTGACTACCACCCTCTTGGGTTGATTGTGAATTCATTGGTTGACTTGGTCATGCATCTGTTTCAGTTGCTTGACTGTCAGCAACACCCTCAGCTCTTGCCTTTTTATTCCCTTTCCCTTTTTCATTCTTCTGTCTTGGACCTGTACATGCTCTTTTGTTGTGACCTTTTGTACCACATTCGCCACAAGTGACAGTTTTTCCTTTTTTTGAAAGCTTCCCACCCTTGATCATTTCCTTAAAGGCTTTCTCTGTCGTCTCGTCTTTGCTCTTTGTCCTCTTCTTCCTTGGTCTCCTAACTGGAACATGATAGTGTGGGGGTAATAAGATTCTAGGGATGCTGCACTTTGGCCAAAAGTGATTGTTAGCAACAGGTATAATCTTATGGTTGTATGTCTCCTTCCATGTTTTTAGCCAATATGCCTCATGTACCCAATTCTCAGGCCTACCTACCTCCCTACCATCTTGTGCCATGCTATACATTGCTGCCACAGCATGTTTGCATGGCATACCAGTTAGCTCCCATCTCCTACATGTACATGTCCTTAAACTCATATTCACCACACATTTCTCATTCCGGGTGTTCTCACACTGGTACCAGTCCGCCCCATTCCAAACAACACGATATTTAGTAGCTTGTTTCTTAATAACATCATAAATGGAAGTTGCATTTGGGGTTAAGGGACCTGTACACTTATCTATGACATTTTGCACATTCACTATCCTCTTCATCAAATACTCCCTAATGTATTCCAAACACACTATTATTGGTTTATCTCTACCATCTAGAAACTTACTGTTGAGTGACTCACAAAGGTTGTTGACCAGAATTTCACACTTAGCTCTGCCTATTTCTTAACCAATCATGAGCTTTCGAGTCATACTCTTTTAGTTGCCCCATTGCATGTTCAAACTGAGGCACAGTTGTTGTTGTAGCACACTTCCACAGAAATTCCTTGTAAAGCATTCCTTTGTAAAGCTGCTTCATGTTCTCATGGATGTGTCTAACACATAATCTGTGTTCAGCAGAAGGAAAAACCTCTTGAATAGCTTGTAGAATACCCTGTTACAAGTCACACATAGTGGGTTAAAACATTGCTTATGTCTAACCAATTATTTTGTAATTAGTGTTAATTGAATTTATCATACCTTTTGTCTGTCTGAAATGAAAGTGTAGTGGTAGTTGGGTTGTAACTCAAGGCCATCCCCTAGATTTTTTAGGAACCATAACCAAGAACTCTTGCATTCTGCCTAAACAATGACATATGCAACAGGGTAAATACCATTGTTACCATCGATACCAACAGCCCAAAATTTGCCCTGTATATGGTCCTTTTATGAAAGCACCATCCAATCTCAATATCTCTCTTTCTGTAGCTTTGTACCATTGTTTAAGTTCACCAATACAAACATAAATCCTTTTGAATACCCTTGAATTAAGAGTCAGATCTGTGTTGGTTTCAACTTGGATCTTGACTGTTGTCCCTGGGTTTTTTGCTCTAAGCTCCATAGCATAATCTCTAAGTTGGGCATACTGCTCTTTGTGATCACCTGTCATAAACTGCTCAGCAAATTGCTTTGCCCTGTAGGCTTTGTCGTATGATATGTTTATTTGAAACTTTTTTGATAATTCAAGCTGTAACAATGACACATCAACTTTACCACGATTTCTTTTAAGAATCTCAATGGCATAAGGTGACAGAAACCTAAATGTAACACCTGTAAGATCTCTTGTCTGGATACATTTATGAGTGTCTTTCAATGTTTTTACTGACCAACAATTATCCGTGGCCCACTTTGAGATGAGGAGGTCCCACGGGCAAGGGGGTTTATGATTCTTGATTAGATGTCCTCTAGGACTCACACCCTTGCATTTCAGGTCCTTTTGCTTTTGGGTTTTCTCAAATCTGCCCCGTTTCTTTGAGGTGGATGGCTTTGACCCTTCGTTGGCATATACTGGCTTGAAGGAACTTTCACCAAGCACAGTGCCGAAGCACTTAGCTTGAACCATATTATTATCACATTGTATAACCGAAATGGCTCTCCTTGCTTGCAACGCATGCATTTTAATCTCATCAGACGCTTCTTTTCTTGTAACAAACTCATCATGCACCCTAAAATAACCTTCTTTGATTTTATACTTACCCTTAGAAGCCCTTCTTATTACCTTCAAACTTCTCTTCGTAGTGCTGGACCATCTTCAACATCTGCTTTATCGGCACTTTCAAGCTCCTCCATTGGAATGGAAGGTGCCTCTTGTTCAGCAGCATCTACCGGATGAAGTTTCTCAGCAACTTCTCTCCTATTGTCTTGAATGTTTGCATCCAGTTGAAAGTTGAAACCACCCATGTCAACAGGAGTGTCAGGTGTTGGCATGTCACGGGCAGCATGTTCAAAATCACTAACATCCCCTTCTGATTGTTGTTCATCATTCTGGTCACATGCCTCTTCATCGTCAAGTTGTTCCCTTTCTACTACTTCCTCATCAACCTCTTGGACATTATTTGGATCATTCACATACCTATTATCACAATAACGGTACTCATCAAACATTAATGCAATATCTTCTGGCCTATCAACAAAGCATGATTCAGGCTTATCCAAGTCATTCTGCTGAAACAAGTCATTCTCAAAACATGTCACACCTTGTTTACCCTTTGAATACATAAAACTACCCATAGGGTCACAGTTACTCATCTCCATCAAATTTAAGTAAATGTATCCATGGGATGAGGTTTGTGTCTCATTTTCAACCGATGGACAAGCATTACAGGATGTTTGTGTTGGTGCCATTTCATCATTATGCCAATCTAACATCAACAACTTTCCTTTGCTTGTCAGATTAGGGGCACTGACCACATCATCCTGAAGAATCTCTTTTATCACTATACCCTGTGAGGCCTTACGCCAACCCGTATGCTCAAACAGTTGTTTTTCTACCAACGAAACATCCGTCTCTACAAAACATCTACCTCCTTATACCTAGGTACAAAATTTAAGAATAGCTTCCCATCCTGATCCGACATCAATGGCACTAATCCATAATCTAAATTCAGGCTAGGGACCATAAAATGGATAAACAACTTCTGATCGTTATCACCCAAACCTAGATCAACTAAGATTTTGACCAGCACACACATTGAGAAAGTGTCACAATCAATCATGTCTATATGATCAGTGTATTCTGAATTGTACACTCTTTTAGGTTCATTGGAAAACTCACCACTGTGGTGGATTTGAATACTGAAGCGCCTTGGGTACGATTTTGTGAACATAAATCAATGAAACAAATAACCAAAGATCTAAAAACTTCCACAGCATTATCATGAGTCAAGGTGATATGCCATATATACACTGCATGGTCATTCGAAAGGAATAATACACTAAAAAAATCATACCGTATAAGGTAGCCATATCCGGAATTGGAGCACTCCGAGCTTTAATTTGCCAGCCACCCATCATGGATCTACTATTAATTTGGGAGATTTTGACAATATACAATTTGAGAGCAGTTCGATGTTATAGGTTTGTGAATGTGTTTATATTAGTGAAAGAGGATAATTTTTTTTTTTGCGAAAAATGTCCCTCAAAACAAGTGTATGTGTAACTGGGGTCGTCAGGTGTATTGGAAGGCGGGAAATGTGAAAAGACGAAAATACCCTCACGTGCAACGCACATGAGGACTGACTAACGGGCTCCCTAACGCTCGTTAGGCCAAAAAAACATTTTTGCAAACAAACTGTTAATACAAATATCGCCTAAAAACGTTATTTATATTTTACGATCTTTGCTAAGTTTTGTTAATAACAAAGTATGAAGTTTAGCTATAAGTAAATCATCACTTTTAGTGTTTAAGTCTTGTTTAACTAAGGTTTGAATTTCCTTTTAAACAAAACATTGTTTTTATTTCTTAAACTAGAAAGTGTCTTGTCACATCACATTTATTTCTTAATATAGTAAGGTCACATCACATTTAGGGCAAACTTTGTCAATATACATTTATGGTAAGAAGTGTGTTTGACTTACTAAGTGTTTGCTTGCAAGTTTAGTGTTTGACTTGATATTATGAGATGTGACATTGTTTGGTTTGCAAGAGTAATGAGATGTGACCATGTTTAGTTTGGGAGATTTATTGCAAAAACCAACTGCAGCCCTGGCGGTACCCTGGGGATACACGGGCGGAACCCTCCTGAGGGGTCCGCCGTATCCGCCAGACCTGCAGAATGGTTTGCTATAAATACCAAACCATTTGTTAGTTTTGAGTCAACCCTTTAGGACATATTTTCACATACTCTCTCAACTAACTCAGTAACCTTTTGATTTGTGTGATTCTCTTATGTAGCAAGGGACTTCACAAGATCATTCAAGAAGTTACAAGCTTCAACTCTAAAGTTGCAAGTCTTGGTAGCTTGGTCATGTATAAGCTTTGGAAGTTTATACTTCATGTGTGTCATGTATATAGAAGTAAGTGGTTAGTATTTTAGGCCTCAAAATACGTAGTGTGTAGGGAGTTGTTGTACCCTTGTAAAAGAACTAACGGGAGTGGTTGTACCCTTGGTAAAGAACTCGACATCTAGCTTAGTGTCGGTAAAAGTGTAAGCGACGATGGGAGTGGGTGTACCCGTGTAAAAGAACTCGACATCTAGCTTAGTGTCGGTAAAAGTGTAAGCGACGTTGTAAAGGTTTTCTCCGCCGGTGAAAGGAGCTTGTTGATTAGTGCTTATAACTCTTGAGTTGGAAACTCGGGGCGTGGATGTAGGGCAAGGAAAAAGAGTCCTTGTAGCCGAACCACGATAAACAATCGTGTTGTGGTTTGATCGTTTCTTTCTTTATCTTTGCTTATTACATGTTGTTCTTGAGTTAGAATTGCTAGTTACATATAAAGCTTTTCAAAGAACTAAACAAGTAAAGATGTGTTTGTATCTTCAAACAAAAGTAAAGCTTTTCAAATAACTAAACAAGCAAAGTTAGGATCATCACAAGCAAAGCTTTTCAATGTATGAAACTAGTAAAGTTAGAATTGTTATTTACATAAAAAGCTTTTCAAAGAATCAAACATATAACGTTGTGTTTATATCTTTAAGCAAACGTAAAAGATATTCAAGTTAAATATGATAGTAAAAAGCGGTAAACTATTCAACCCCCCTTCTAGTTTTTCACAATTGGCATCAAGATCTACGTTACTCAAGATCTTTAAAATAGAATGTATTTTAAAACATGGATCGATCCATGGATTTTGAAAATCTCAAAGAAGGGCGACCTATCCAAAACCCACCGCTATTTGAAAAAGAAAACTTACTTGAATGGAAAAGTAATTTTGAAAACTATGTGAAATCAATTGATCAAGATCTTTGGCATATTATTTCTTTTGCTGATTTCAAACCAAAGAAAAACAAGTTTTTGAAAACCAAGATAACTATCTTAAACTTGATAAAAATACTAAAGCTAAAGCAATGATTTATAAAGCTTTAGTACCAAATATGAAAGAATGTAGTTTTGTCAAACGGCTAATGATATTTGGAAAAATATAATAAACTTTCATCAAGGAATATGTCAAGTCAAAGATGATCAATTTGATTTTACTGATACGTGGGAATCGCACCAGGCTTTACCTCTCAAGGGATCTTGAGAAGCTTACAACCCCCACCAGGCAGTGTACCTGATCGTTGTAGTATAGTTTAGTGACAAGTACCGGGGGATTGATCGTTCAGCTAGGAATAGTGTCACTAGGATTAGAAAACCTAAATACTAGTTCTAAAGATGAGGGATGATTATTTTTTGTATTTTTATATTTTTTAGAAAGCAAGTAAAAATCTCGGGTTTGAAGGATTTGGGCGGAATTAGTTGCTAGTCAACTAACCCAATACTAAAGATGCAATCAAAATAAAATACTAGAAATGAAAACAAACTAAATTAACTAAGGTTGTGAGCAATAAGTGGAGAAGTTGTGTTTACTTAGATTTCACTACTCCCTAAATATCTTTTACACGTTAATTACTTGTTATAGTTGCGTGGATGACGGATTGTATTCCTTAATACCATTCATGGGGTGGCGCACTTAATTCCCCAATCCTATGAGTGCCTACTTCACTCCTATGTCGAGCCGGCTAAGAAGCTCCTAACATGGGATCATTAGAATTTACTCATGCATTAAATACAACCAATAAAACCTAGTGCACGTCAGTTCATGTTTCCTAAGACGTTCAAGCATGTTACCATTTGGAGATCTGCCAGTTTTCTTAAGCCTAACATCGAAATCATTCATCCAATACAACCATAAACAAGTAATCAACACATAATTAACATCTAGGTTTCATTAGATCCAAGCAAACACAAGATAGATCTAGCCTAGCATGATAGAATTAAGACAAGAACAAGATATAGACAACCAACACATAGACATATTGATTGAATTAAAAGAATATTTATCTCAATTACACATGAAATGGTTCAAGGGCTGAGAACCCTTGAAAAACCTGTAAAATTCGTACTAAGTTCGGCCTTAGGGTTTCTCCAAAACTTCTCTCTTTTTTAATGAATGAAAATTAGAAAACTATATATAGGAAATTGAGGCTGACGGCGTCAAGACCAAATTGGTGACGCCGTCATCTCGCCGCCAAAAGAATTCTCGGACTGCCTTGATCTACTTTTGACGCCGTCACGTTATAACATTTTCCAGGCCGTCACGTATTTTACTCTTGACGCTTTACCTCTTGACGCCTTCAATTCTGTACTGGGTCGTCATGAAAATTACTCTTGACGCCGTCAGGATTTCCTTCTTGACACCGTCACCTACTGTTCCCAGCAAGGAAAATTAAGACTTTGGCGTTTTCTTCACTTTCATGCTCCAAAAACGTCCGAATTGCTTCCTTTTCCAGATTTCTCTCCCAAAGTACCTAAAATCACAAAAGGAACGATTTAGGGCAATATTTGATCAAATAAATTCAATTTCGGGCTTAAATGACCCCCTAAAAGTGGTTCATTTTTCGCCTCATCATATACCCTTACACTTGAGATTTGCTTGTCCTCAAACAAATGCGCTTTTATTCTAATCAAAATACAAGTTAGGGGTCATTTAACACTAATATAAAAGTAATTACAACAAATAATCGTTCCACTAAAGACCAATAGACAAGCACGGAGGTCATATACTAGCACCTCACAAATAGTGTTTAGATACTCACATCTCTCGGGTGTAATAAAGTATAAATTACAATATGGAAACGGAAAATACCTCTCACTACCTGTCATAACAACATAGATTACCATAGGCTTGGGAAAGGATCAAACCTCCACCACATGGCGTAAGCACCTAGGATAAACTATCAAAGAGGTCTTTTAAAGGGTTGTAACGTTAGGTGTAGGGATATGAAATACACGGTTTTGTTGGATAAAGAAAGTTTTACTGGTGGCGAGCTAACAATCTTGGTTAATTACATGTACAATATGGCGTTGCTAAGCCAAGACTAGACTCGACTTAAGCTAATAAATGAAAAATAACTAAAACATAAAATGAACATAAAATAAAAAGGAATGGTAGTCCGTATGTTTTTTCTCTTTTCCTTTTTTCTATTTTTTTCTTTTTATTTTTCTTGATTTTTCGATTTTTTTTTTTTTTTTTTTTTTTTTTTTTTTTTTTTTGCATACACTCTTACCCTACCATCCAAAATAATACATCATAGGGAATAAACGTTCCCCTTACACTTGAATTTTTACATACTTTACAATAAACTAATCTAACGACTCGAATTAAGATAATCAAAACACTTAGAGTACTTTTAAAATTAACGCACATATGGGGGTAATATATGATGTTCTTCCCCATTACTCCATAAAATAAGTACTTTCCCATGAGTCTCAATCGTCCCAAAACAATATGTACAAGGATATGACTCAACTTAGCAACCATGTAATCAATTAGATAGTTAACTTAGGGTTTAACAAATAACAATAATGCACTAAAAATGAGCGCATACACGGAAGGCTAAGGCAATTTGGGTGTACATTTAAGTGGGGTGTAACAAATTCTTCCTTTAAGTAAAATGCTTAAAGTTAGAAACGAAAAGATAGGCTCGGAGGGGTGTACTAGGGGTTTCGTGTACTAAAAATGAGTATAACGCTAAGGTGTGGGAAAAATTAATTGAATTAACTAGCCAAGTAATATGACTTAAATGGTCAAGTAATTATAATACGGGTTTAACACAAGGGTGATCCTTATGCCTCTTATCATGTAGTAAATCCTACTACACGAATGTAGTCTCACTAGCGGTCTCGGGATGCATCACTAACGCAAGTTTTAGAATCTAAATGCTACCGGTACACTCATAAGCACTAATAGTAAATGCTTTTCCTATCAAATCTAAAGGCGAACCTCACATATTTGGGTGGAAAATTTTTCTGAATATATGGTTTTGTGCTAGTCATACAATCTCCTATCCATGAGACGCTTGCTATGGCTAAAGTTTCACTCCTAAATGTTGTAAAAAAATTTAAATTTGGCTCTAAAATTGCACTAACAAGTATTTCTCATAGTTTTATTACACATCTACCATTAAACAAAACAAACTCAAGCGAAAGTGTACATGTAAGGTATCATCATTTTACCCTCCCCTTACACTTAAGATGAACATTGTCCCCAATGTTCAAGTAAAGAATGTAAAAGTGAAAAAGTAAAAAGAATGAAATCAAATACTCCTTTGATTCGCTCGGTATGGATAATAAGGTGGCCAGGTTAAATCTTCCTCCAAGAAAATGAACAATCAAAGCTTCCCTTCCAGAATATAAATCATCTTCTTGTCATACATAACCTGTGAATCCTGAGAAAATAGACAAGACAACCTCGCATAAAATCGGCGGCAACCTATATAAGTTACTAAATCCTAGAAAACAAAATAAGATATAATGCTTGTAGAATGAAGTTTGCAGATTTCCTGGAGATTATAAAACTTAATAATTCACAAAAACTATAAGACTCCGTTAGAAAAACAAAACCGGTAAAATTTCCAGATTTTTACACGTGACGCCGTCAAGAGTTAACTCGTGACGACGTCAGAAGTGACCTGCAGAAATTCTTATGTTAAGTTTCAAGAAAATTTCTGGAAAAACTTGGTCCTACTTCCTGGAAAATCCTGCAAAACTTCATTATGACTCGATACAAGCATTTGACACTAACAAATACGAATATACATGTTAATTTAATCTTGTGGAGAATCATGATCGGTTTTTTTTTGAAAACATATTTGGGGTTTCCCCTTACACTTATCTTTTGCAAAAATACTTTTAGGTGGAGTTAAGACTAGGCCAAAACAACAAAGTAAAGTATTTCCACTATTTAATTGAGAAACATGATCTACCAACAATAAAAATAAAGCATGCATACGGAAGCAAACAACAAACAAACAAAATAAAAATCACACAAAACATGGATTGCCTCCTAAGAAGCGCTTTTCTTTATTTACGAGTCTAGTAGCTAGACTCAAGGTCATGGGTTACTACGTGACCTCATCATTGGTTTCACTCTCTGATTGTAAATATTCTTTGCAGAAACTAATCACCTTTTTCTCAATCGCCCCCATCATCCTTTGGGCAAATTCCTTATCGACTTTATACCTTGGTCCTAGGGCCAAACAATCTTTGTAGAAAAGACTCCTCTTTTCCCATACATAATCCATGCCCTTTTTCTTATCATCTTCATTGATGTCCTCAAAAGCACCAACGTTATCCTTGTCAAATCGGGATATAAAGCGAAATTCTTTCATTCTATTAGGCATCCTATAAGTGATCCTATCGGTGTTACTTGCAAATCGGATTGTCCCTTCTATCTCATCAAATTCTAACTTAGACTCCTCAACAAATGGTTTACCAAACACGACATTTGACAATCGACAATCAATAACATTAGCAAGATCTTCCACAATCATAAAGTCGGTGATAAAAGTGAAATTCCCAACAAAGACATGTAAACTTTTAACTCTCCCGACAAAATTACAAACACCACCGAGGTATTTGGGATCTTTTCTAGGTTCAAGTCTTGTTTTCACTATATCATTATAAACATTTGAGGACATAATGTTGTTTGGGGATTTAAAGTCAATGTAAGCATTCTCAACGTGTCTGTACCAAATCATACATGGTATTTTAGCATTCTTAGGATCGCCTCTCTTTATCTTAGGTTCAATTATAGTAAAAGGAGATCGCGGGTTATCAATAAGATTATTATAATATGCAATCTCCTCCTTAGTGGGGTATAGATTAAAGTAATCATTAAGCTTCGGATCTATTTCCCCCTCTTCTAGTTCCTCAACAACATTCACAAAATCATTAGGCCCTAGGTCCTCATTTGAATACAAGGCGGTCGCTAGGTCACTAAATGCATGCTCGAGCTCAACCTTAATCAACCTATTAAGCTCCCTAAGTTCCCTAATCTCACTCTCAATTTGTTCACGTAACACAGCCACTTCTCTAGGGGAAAGGGGTGGATTCGCGTTTTCCATAACGGTCAACGGAATAGTCAATGAATTTAATTTACTAACAAAAGACACAAAGAAAAAGATAGACTAAAGAAAATCTAAAAATAAAAATAAAATCTTACTAGAAAGGAATCTAGCAAGTAGACCTAATAAAAAAAGATTCTAACCTAGACAATAACTATTCTGTAACAATTCGCAATTTCAGGTTAATTACCATTCCCGGAAAATTTCACTATTCACTTTTACTATTCATTTTTCCCGAAACTTTCCCGAAAGTTGATTTTTATTTGATATTCTCAAGTGATAAATCATTTCCATGGCAAATTAAATGTTTGACATTCGTCAGATCATTTTCGTGAAAGTTATTAAGGAATTACACGTTTTAGGGTAAAACGTCAATCAGAAATTCTACGCACAACGAAATTCAACCCCGTCAGGTGACCCCACATCAGTAAAATATTTTACACACTCATGATTTATTTGAGAATTAATCGTGACTGAGAAAAATATGACCAAAAACTTCCCAACAGGTCACCCAAGCCTGTACTACTCTCGCATGAGCACGCTTAATCGTTTGGGCGATTAACCGTTAGACCACAAAACGCGTTTCTAAGACTATTTGAGTTTTCAACTACTTAGAAAAAGTCAACATATTCTTTCCCTCCTCCATTGACCAAAAATCATCCCTTGATGTTATAAGTCATTTCGTGATTTTTAGGCTTACGGTTTGATGTCTAAAAGACATTTAATACCAACCGACACTAGACTGAGCCCAGTCTAGACATTATAAGTTATTTTAAATCATTTTTATAACATTAGAAAAGTAACATTTTACTTTTCTCAATTTTACGCAATATTCAGCGTTTTACGCGAATTACGCGTTTTAGACCCGTGTTTCCAGTTTTTAGCAGGGTTTTAGCACCCGATAGATCCTACCACTCATTTTATATTTTATTATGGACTATATGGACATATTTAACAATACTTTCAAGTTCCATAATTTTACGACACCCGGTTTTACGTTTTGAGGCTTAATCATTTACGATTGGCATTTCCCGGAGTCAAAACTAACCAAGTATCTTGGATAATACCAAGAAAAGTCCACACCCTTGCTCTCCAAGCTTACAAACCGACCTAGGAGGGGGGGAGTCATCCCATGTGGCTTCATCTCATGAATCTACCCCTAAATCATCATTTTATTACAACTTGGTCACCAAGTTTTAGTAATTTCCTAGCACTTTCCTAACCTCCTCATTTTGGACTATAAATAGCCCCTCTCCCCCCTTGTTATGCCGTGCACCTCCACCACCATAACCATCCATCCTTAGCTTTATTTCCTTCTAATTTCTAGCAAGGTTCAAGTGATTCTTCAAGGTAGAAACCCTAGTTAGAATATCATTCACCAAAACTCTTCCAATCCCTAATATACTTGGTGATTTCTCTTGAGTTTAAATCCACTCAAGTCACCTAAACCTTCATCATCCATCTTTCAAGAATACCAAGGGTAGAAAGATTGCATGAAGAGAAGTGGGTTGAAGCAAGTCTATCAATGTCCTATCCTTACATGTTAACTTCCTTTCATCTTTGAAAGCCAAAAGTTGTGAGCCAAACCCTAACTTGATTCTTGTTAAATAATCATGTTCATGTTATTTACATATTATTTGTGCTATATTATGTCTTGTAGTTATGTCCATGATGTATAAAAGTGAGCAAAACAAGTTATTGTTATTGATTGTTACAACAAGTTACTAAAACAAGTAAACTAGTGACTTTCTTGGAAAACCACGACCAAAATGGTAAAAATATGATATTGGATCATTACATATTACAGTAGAGGACCTAACAAGGAAACCATAGCAATTTGAACCACCCAAAACGAGTATACGAGTCAAAAGTTATGGCGATTTGAAATTACCAAAGATTTCCGGCAAAACTGCCAAATAGCTTCCTGATCAAATTTGGGTTTTGAAAGTCACACTTCTGGTCCGATTCATCAAAAAGTTAAAACACGAAAGTTGTCCGGAACGACGTTTTCATTCAGGAACAAAGAAGCTCGAGACCTAAAAATGCTTTCCGAGTGATAAAATTCTTCAAATTCTAAACAGCCCATTTTTAGGCGAAAGTCACTAGATTATGGTTATACTTTGAAAGGAACAAGAGGTCTTATGACCTATAATCAAGACCACAACCATGGCTAGAGCCAAGGTTGTGTCTCATGACCTTGGAACAAGGACCAAAGGTCATGGCTAGGCCATGACGAAATGACCATAACAACTTACATAGGCGTAAACATGAAACAATGAATTAGGCGATAACATGAACAAGCAATTTGGATCTACTTCACCTAAAAGAAATCATGAGATATTACCAAGAGAAAATGGTCATTCAAGACTTATGAAACTACCCCTAATAACAATCTTCATGTACTAATAAACTTTCCTAAGTTTATTCAAATATCGGACATGTAACTTTTCGAATCAAAACTTATATCTATATATGTTATCAACTACTACAATAGTAGGGAGCCTCATGTGAGGAGTTCATTATGTAAGCCGTCGAGTTGAGTTGTGGATTTACGAGTTAAAGTGTCCTGGCTCCTCGAACGCTTACTAACATGACTTCTGAAATATGTCAGCCCGAACGGTAGTAAACGATATACAAAACATACATGTTCATGAATCTTTTCTTTCAAGGACATACAATATACATCATACCACATCATGGACTAAATGCAAGATATATATATAGGCACTCCGTTATATTCTCTACACAAATCCTAAGTCGCAACATTCTATTATAGGTTGCTCGTATAAACCTACACGATCCAACCATCACCTTCATTACTTGCTATTCTACTTAAGGTGAGTTCGTAGCCCCACTTTCTATTGTTTAACTATTTTACAAACCCATGGGGGGAATACATGCTATTATTTTTCTACTCGAACACGATGCTTTCTAATGTATGCTACCCGACGATGTTTTATTGTCACTAAGTAACGATTGCCATGTTCGAAGTCCCTATATCATAAACCATTAGTCACTACCTATAGTGAGCGCGAATATTGTGAATAGATCTATTGGGATTGACGAATCCCATTTGTGTTGAACAACGATGAGTTCACACAAATGCACTATATTTGAGATTTAGCGGTATAACGGCAAAAGTACCTTGATAGGGCTTCTATAATGCCAATTTTGTTGGTTCGATGTTAACGCTTTGGTTGTATGAGCTTAGTGAAATAAATAACGATTTTGTTTTCTAACTATGAATGTGTGATTAATTACCTCACATTACGATTATTGTGTTCAAACGATTTAACTAAACTCTACGAATTCCACTCAACCTTTGTGTTGACCTCTCAAGCATGTATTTCAGGTTCATGACGATCAAGGATGGAACGGAAGGGCACGGATACTCAAGAGGGCTATAAATTTTATTATCATTCAAAAACTCATTTAATGTAATTTGTAAACATGGAACCATCTGGGACCTCATTTTGTAAACTCTGATATTTATACAATTTGAATGATAAATCTTTTAATACGACTCGGTTAGAGATCGTTTTCTATTATTGTGACTATTGTGCCGTCAAGTAACACCCAGTTCGAATTCCGCTGCATCCATGAATTGGGGGTGTTACAGATTGGTACCAGAGCCATGGTTATAGAGAAACGGGTCTAATTGAGACCTAAACTATAACCACACTACAAGCAAAACCATTTTTATAGCCTTCCGCTCTCCGTGTCTTCCATCCTCCAGACGATTATGGACTTATTAAGCATTTTATGCTACATGAACATATAAGTATATTTATATATACATTCGAGTTATTTTCAATCATTTTATCTAAACATATCTACACATGCCTATTCTAGGGCATTTCGACAGAACTACATTCTCCCAATCATGTTCCTACTCCAACATTTTATGTCCAAGATATTGTAACGAATTACAATGGTCTTTCCTATTTCCCAGATATTGTATGATACAATGGTCTTAATCATTTCTCAAATGTTTTGAGTCACACAATGGTCTAATATATTTCCGAGACATTGTGATTTGCGCAATGGTCTCTGGAATTATTCCACCACCTCATCAATATCATTTCATATGATATCATAAACCCATCACAATCTATCGATTTCCAAATAAGAAATATGAGATTTCAAAAGGATAAACTAATCCATCACCTACAAAAGCTGAAGTTCAGCTCTACATTTATCAAAGTTTTCTTATGAAACCTTCATTATTAAAAGTTCGTGATCCTGGCCAAGTATGTTCTATTTTAGAACTACTTAAAACTTCCTTTCCATACGTACCTACCCTTACTATCTTCTATGCAATGGAATATGAAAACATACGTTACAAGTCTTGTATGGCCGGGACTTGCAATTGAAGGGTTTGACATTGCCTTTGTTTAGTGGACAGTTTCCCGAAAGCAACGGACATATCACAAGTATACCTAATTTAGGTATTTGAAAATTTTATCGAACCTTGGCTAAATATAGACTAGTCACCTATATTTAACCTAGGGACAGTGGAATATAGTCTGACTAACTATATTCGACTTAAAATTTTCAAATACTGAGAATAGTTGTGCTAGGGTTATGTTCAGATTGATTTCCTACATGAACTCGATAAACCACAAGAATACATTAAAACAATCTAGAGACACGATAATGTCTTAGCACTCAGCGAAATCTTAACACCTTATCTGTATTATCTAATTTCATTCTTGAAAGTTTTCATTTATGAGATAATCCGAACTACTATCTTGGGATAGTTATCAATTATTCTCTTCATCCCATAGAAGTACTATCCTGTTTAGGTTCTAAGGATACCATTCCATCATAAACTTTTAAAATCTCTTAAGATTTTTAAAGCAAACTCAACATCTATACCTAAGAGTATTAATGTTAAGCCTACACTACACACTTTTGTTCGTCAACATATCACATCATTATCTTTACAATCGTTGGAACCACAAGCTCATTAACAGATGTTGATGCACTTTTAAAGCTCAAATCATCCTTAGCTACACCACAAGCACCCTTACCAGCTTTACAAGATTGAATATTCATCTTGGAACACCAGTATCATCTCGTAATACACTACCTTGTAACTCACCGACTAAGTACGAATGTTGTGAAGGATGATTTGTAATTATTTGAATGGATTGGGATGCCTTTTCATTTAAATAAAGACATTGTAAATCACTAAACCATAAGTTTATATTTCCTTATCTACATTGTTTGGGATGCCTCTCTATGTAAATAAAGAATTATAAACAAGTGGGCTTATTTGTATCCGAAATAACATAAGTATGAAGTCAATAAACACTAGGTACAACAACCGATTACCTACTAGGCTATAATTGCAACTACTATATCAATTCCTATTAATATTCGACTGCTATATCAATTTCCTTTGATATTCGACTATTACCATACCTTTCCTACATAAAAGTAAACCTCGTCCTACACCATCCACTGAAACGACAAATCAAACTACACCACTGGTAGTCCCAGACTATAGTCCTCATAAGTAACCACACATCTTTATCGACACCACTCCAACATATGACACACAAAGAACTTCGGGACGAAGTTCCCCGTAAGGGGTAGAGACTGTAACAATTCGCAATTTCAGGTTAATTACCATTCCCGGAAAATTTCACTATTCACTTTTACTATTCATTTTTCCCGAAACTTTCCCGAAAGTTGATTTTTATTTGATATTCTCAAGTGATAAATCATTTCCATGGCAAATTAAATGTTTGACATTCGTCAGATCATTTTCGTGAAAGTTATTAAGGAATTACACGTTTTAGGGTAAAACGTCAATCAGAAATTCTACGCACAACGAAATTCAACCCCGTCAGGTGACCCCACATCAGTAAAATATTTTACACACTCATGATTTATTTGAGAATTAATCGTGACTGAGAAAAATATGACCAAAAACTTCCCAACAGGTCACCCAAGCCTGTACTACTCTCGCATGAGCACGCTTAATCGTTTGGGCGATTAACCGTTAGACCACAAAACGCGTTTCTAAGACTATTTGAGTTTTCAACTACTTAGAAAAAGTCAACATATTCTTTCCCTCCTCCATTGACCAAAAATCATCCCTTGATGTTATAAGTCATTTCGTGATTTTTAGGCTTACGGTTTGATGTCTAAAAGACATTTAATACCAACCGACACTAGACTGAGCCCGGTCTAGACATTATAAGTTATTTTAAATCATTTTTATAACATTAGAAAAGTAACATTTTACTTTTCTCAATTTTACGCAATATTCAGCGTTTTACGCGAATTACGCGTTTTAGACCCGTGTTTCCAGTTTTTAGCAGGGTTTTAGCACCCGATAGATCCTACCACTCATTTTATATTTTATTATGGACTATATGGACATATTTAACAATACTTTCAAGTTCCATAATTTTACGACACCCGGTTTTACGTTTTGAGGCTTAATCATTTACGATTGGCATTTCCCGGAGTCAAAACTAACCAAGTATCTTGGATAATACCAAGAAAAGTCCACACCCTTGCTCTCCAAGCTTACAAACCGACCTAGGAGGGGGGGAGTCATCCCATGTGGCTTCATCTCATGAATCTACCCCTAAATCATCATTTTATTACAACTTGGTCACCAAGTTTTAGTAATTTCCTAGCACTTTCCTAACCTCCTCATTTTGGACTATAAATAGCCCCTCTCCCCCCCTTTTTATGCCGTGCACCTCCACCACCATAACCATCCATCCTTAGCTTTATTTCCTTCTAATTTCTAGCAAGGTTCAAGTGATTCTTCAAGGTAGAAACCCTAGTTAGAATATCATTCACCAAAACTCTTCCAATCCCTAATATACTTGGTGATTTCTCTTGAGTTTAAATCCACTCAAGTCACCTAAACCTTCATCATCCATCTTTCAAGAATACCAAGGGTAGAAAGATTGCATGAAGAGAAGTGGGTTGAAGCAAGTCTATCAATGTCCTATCCTTACATGTTAACTTCCTTTCATCTTTGAAAGCCAAAAGTTGTGAGCCAAACCCTAACTTGATTCTTGTTAAATAATCATGTTCATGTTATTTACATATTATTTGTGCTATATTATGTCTTGTAGTTATGTCCATGATGTATAAAAGTGAGCAAAACAAGTTATTGTTATTGATTGTTACAACAAGTTACTAAAACAAGTAAACTAGTGACTTTCTTGGAAAACCACGACCAAAATGGTAAAAATATGATATTGGATCATTACATATTACAGTAGAGGACCTAACAAGGAAACCATAGCAATTTGAACCACCCAAAACGAGTATACGAGTCAAAAGTTATGGCGATTTGAAATTACCAAAGATTTCCGGCAAAACTGCCAAATAGCTTCCTGATCAAATTTGGGTTTTGAAAGTCACACTTCTGGTCCGATTCATCAAAAAGTTAAAACACGAAAGTTGTCCGGAACGACGTTTTCATTCAGGAACAAAGAAGCTCGAGACCTAAAAATGCTTTCCGAGTGATAAAATTCTTCAAATTCTAAACAGCCCATTTTTAGGCGAAAGTCACTAGATTATGGTTATACTTTGAAAGGAACAAGAGGTCTTATGACCTATAATCAAGACCACAACCATGGCTAGAGCCAAGGTTGTGTCTCATGACCTTGGAACAAGGACCAAAGGTCATGGCTAGGCCATGACGAAATGACCATAACAACTTACATAGGCGTAAACATGAAACAATGAATTAGGCGATAACATGAACAAGCAATTTGGATCTACTTCACCTAAAAGAAATCATGAGATATTACCAAGAGAAAATGGTCATTCAAGACTTATGAAACTACCCCTAATAACAATCTTCATGTACTAATAAACTTTCCTAAGTTTATTCAAATATCGGACATGTAACTTTTCGAATCAAAACTTATATCTATATATGTTATCAACTACTACAATAGTAGGGAGCCTCATGTGAGGAGTTCATTATGTAAGCCGTCGAGTTGAGTTGTGGATTTACGAGTTAAAGTGTCCTGGCTCCTCGAACGCTTACTAACATGACTTCTGAAATATGTCAGCCCGAACGGTAGTAAACGATATACAAAACATACATGTTCATGAATCTTTTCTTTCAAGGACATACAATATACATCATACCACATCATGGACTAAATGCAAGATATATATATAGGCACTCCGTTATATTCTCTACACAAATCCTAAGTCGCAACATTCTATTATAGGTTGCTCGTATAAACCTACACGATCCAACCATCACCTTCATTACTTGCTATTCTACTTAAGGTGAGTTCGTAGCCCCACTTTCTATTGTTTAACTATTTTACAAACCCATGGGGGGAATACATGCTATTATTTTTCTACTCGAACACGATGCTTTCTAATGTATGCTACCCGACGATGTTTTATTGTCACTAAGTAACGATTGCCATGTTCGAAGTCCCTATATCATAAACCATTAGTCACTACCTATAGTGAGCGCGAATATTGTGAATAGATCTATTGGGATTGACGAATCCCATTTGTGTTGAACAACGATGAGTTCACACAAATGCACTATATTTGAGATTTAGCGGTATAACGGCAAAAGTACCTTGATAGGGCTTCTATAATGCCAATTTTGTTGGTTCGATGTTAACGCTTTGGTTGTATGAGCTTAGTGAAATAAATAACGATTTTGTTTTCTAACTATGAATGTGTGATTAATTACCTCGCATTACGATTATTGTGTTCAAATGATTTAACTAAACTCTACGAATTCCACTCAAACTTTGTGTTGACCTCTCAAGCATGTATTTCAGGTTCATGACGATCAAGGATGGAACGGAAGGGCACGGATACTCAAGAGGGCTATAAATTTTATTATCATTCAAAAACTCATTTAATGTAATTTGTAAACATGGAACCATCTGGGACCTCATTTTGTAAACTCTGATATTTATACAATTTGAATGATAAATCTTTTAATACGACTCGGTTAGAGATCGTTTTCTATTATTGTGACTATTGTGCCGTCAAGTAACACCCAGTTCGAATTCCGCTGCATCCATGAATTGGGGGTGTTACATATTCCCCGGGCTGCGGCGCCAAAAACTTGATACGTGGGAATCGCACCAGGCTTTACCTCTCAAGGGATCTTGAGAAGCTTACAACCCCCACCAGGCAGTGTACCTGATCGTTGTAGTATAGTATAGTGACAAGTACCGGGGGATTGATCGTTCAGCTAGGAATAGTGTCGCTAGGATTAGAAAACCTAAATACTAGTTCTAAAGATGAGGGATGATTATTTTTTGTATTTTTATATTTTTTAGAAAGCAAGTAAAAATCTCGGGTTTGAAGGATTTGGGCGGAATTAGTTGCTAGTCAACTAACCCAATACTAAAGATGCAATCAAAATAAAATACTAGAAATGAAAACAAGCTAAATTAACTAAGGTTGTGAGCAATAAGTGGAGAAGTTGTGTTTACTTAGATTTCACTACTCCCTAGATATCTTTTACACGTTAATTACTTGTTATAGTTGCGTGGATGACGGATTGTATTCCTTAATACCATTCATGGGGTGGCGCACTTAATTCCCCAATCCTATGAGTGCCTACTTCACTCCTATGTCGAGCCGGCTAAGAAGCTCCTAACATGGGATCATTAGAATTTACTCATGCATTAAATACAACCAATAAAACCTAGTGCACGTCAGTTCATGTTTCCTAAGACGTTCAAGCATGTTACCATTTGGAGATCTGCCAGTTTTCTTAAGCCTAACATCGAAATCATTCATCCAATACAACCATAAACAAGTAATCAACACATAATTAACATCTAGGTTTCATTAGATCCAAGCAAACACAAGATAGATCTAGCCTAGCATGATAGAATTAAGACAAGAACAAGATATAGACAACCAACACATAGACATATTGATTGAATTAAAAGAATATTTATCTCAATTACACATGAAAGGGTTCAAGGGCTGAGAACCCTTGAAAAACCTGTAAAATTCGTACTAAGTTCGGCCTTAGGGTTTCTCCAAAACTTCTCTCTTTTTTTATGAATGAAAATTAGAAAACTATATATAGGAAATTGAGGCTGACGGCGTCAAGACCAAATTGGTGACGCCGTCATCTCGCCGCCAAAAGAATTCTCGGACTGCCTTGATCTACTTTTGACTCCGTCACGTTATAACATTTTCCAGGCCGTCACGTATTTTACTCTTGACGCTCTACCTCGTGACGCCTTCAATTCTGTACTGGGTCGTCATGAAAATTACTCTTGACGCCGTCAGGATTTCCTTCTTGACACCGTCACCTACTGTTCCCAGCAAGGAAAATTAAGACTTTGGCGTTTTCTTCACTTTTATGCTCCAAAAACGTCCGAATTGCTTCCTTTTCCAGATTTCTCTCCCAAAGTACCTAAAATCACAAAAGGAACGATTTAGGGCAATATTTGATCAAATAAATTCAATTCCGGGCTTAAATGACCCCTTAAAAGTGGTTCATTTTTCGCCTCATCACTTACCTATGAATTAGAAGTTTTAGAAAAACTAATTGATAGACACTTAGTAGAATTTAATACGTGTGCTACTAGTTTAAATGTTTTAAATGAAGGTACAAGTGAAGATGAGTACGTGTGTTTTGATGAACCTGCTTGCGTATCTTGGAATGAAATGGATATTGACGAAGACAATGATCCGATAGTCAATTGTCAATTTTTTGATACAACGAGCAAGGTGTAAGTAAAGGTGATTACTCGTGTCAAGCTCGTAGTAGTCTTGCTTGCGATTCATGGAATTACACGGATGAAGATGAAGTCAATCATCCGGTTTGTGATTCTTAACTTGATAAAACATCAAGCAAGGTACACTTTGTAACCAAACACTTTTGCTTTGATTAATTTATCATAGAGTATTCTAAACTAGAAAATGAGTCTAAACGTTTATGCAACATGGACCTAAAAACTATCTTCAAGAATGAGTCTTCAAAATCTTTTAAGAATATCTTTGAAAAGGAAATCTTATTAGAAAATTAAATGTCTAGAATTGAGAGTAATGTTGAAATTGATCTAGAATGTAAATTATGTCTATATTACAAACATGAGATTAAAATGCAAAATGAGAAAGGAAAAATTATTAGTTAAATTTGATGAAAGCTCAAAATCTCTTGAAAGATTGTTGAGGAGTCAAAGGTTATTTAAAGATAAAACCGGATTAGGACTTAACTCAAAAGCACCATCAACTAATAAAACAAAGCAAGTAAAATTTGTCAAACCTAGAAGAGAGATTTTGAAATAATTCAATATCTAATAGAAACTCATGATAAAAGGGTTAGGATTATTATTCTCTATGCTTTTATATGAGTATCTAACCTTCTCGGATACATGAGCTATTGAGTTTCAAAGCGTGTCGTCAAACCAAGATTTTACGCGTAATGCTTATCCGCTTGATAGCATCTCTATGCAATTTAAAAGGTACGCATTACTTCAACTTGACTTTGATTGTCTCTTGTTTCTAGCATTTTGTGTTCGAATATGTGTTATTTGTAATACTCTAGAGTGTCTTCCTGCTATTTGTAAATAACTAAGATTAGATTCTATGCAACAAGGAATTTAGTCTTTAGTACTAGTAGGATATATAAGGTGTTTTGGTTCTTTAACCATCAAGAGATAAACACGAAAAACTCTTGTGTAAGTCTCACTCAACTCTTGCTTACAAGTGAGCTAACTAAGAATTTCCTAAGTGTTAAAATGTCTAACACTTTTGTGATGCTTGCAAAACAAACCTTTGTTAAACAATTTTCTCAAACACCATACTTTGAGTCTTTAATTGTGTTTTTCTTCAATCACTCCTTTATGATAATCTCACATAAAACATACAAGGTGAAATAAATCACATTAGCATATATTAGGATGTGTGAATGAAAATGAGTTTTCAACTTCTAGGATTTACACATTAAACGTGACACATAGTCTCATGATGTTGTACCTCTTGGACTTTTTCTAAACAAATAGAGTTCATAGTGTCTTAAGTAAGAAAACCCAAAGAGTCGAGGAGTCATTGAATATAACATTTAACGAGTGATCTCCTCCTTCTAAGATATTATCTTTGGTAGATGATAACTTAGTCGAAAGTCCAATGATGGCAAGACAAGTATAAGGATAAAGGTACAAAATAACATCTTCTCACCTTGAGTCAAACATTAAATCAAGTAAAATTGACATATGTTATAAAACTTGATTTATAGATCATAGTCGTGTCTAAACAAATTCAACAAAAACAGTTTTTGGAATTTAGAGTAAAACAACTAGTGAAACAAAATAGATTTTTCAAAAGTAATCAAGTGATTATAGTGTCAATATTTGAAAGATTTTTTGATATATATAAGCAAGCCCCAAAAGCAATGGATTTTAATTTAAAGACATTCCTAGTTACTCTCTCGTTTTCAATAGTTAAGTTATTGATGACTTGCCAAGAATGAGATTAGCAAATCCGTAGGTAAAACTAAACGTAGAGAAATGTTCGGAAGACTACTTGTTATCATAACAATTAGATCCAACATTATGTTTAGCCTTTGTCTATGTGCTCGTATTAAAGAAGATCCTCGAACAACTCTTTAGTTGAGCCTTGTTTGGATACATCATAAGGTACTACACAACTAGGATGATGGTATCCCAAAAGAACGGGAATAGAAACCATAGTACATGCAATATGGAATTATGACGGTAATAAGTTGATAAGAAAAGCACAAGTGGTACTTGCACTTTTATACTTACTTACCCAATGAGTCTCCAAAACACATAAGGTTCTCAAATTAGTTTTGGATGGAGAAGCACATCAACAAGCTCCAATTGAGTAAGCTAACTCATATCGACAACGAAATTCATCTCATAAACATTGTTATCTCTTCAACAAAGGAAGCATCGACTTAGGCAACAATTCACTCCATTATGTTCTTAATAGACACATTGTGATCTCTCATCATCGCCTTGATAAGATTGTTCATTGAGGAACATCTTAACTAAGAAAGTGTTCCACGTTAAATATTCCATCAACGCGTTCACAAAATCTCTTAAATGAGAAGCATTCATAATTCCTAGGCTTAGTCAAAGACTCATAAGACTTAAAACCTTAGTTTTAAACATTAGGATAAAACCACAAAAATCAAGACAATTCCTTTTGAGTTTTTCCCTGCAGATCCCACGGCACCCTCAGACCATACGGGCGGAACCCATTTTTTGGTTCCGCCTGGTCCGCCAAAATCTCAGATTGTTTTATTTTTAATTTCAAAGCCAAACATCCTCTTAACTTAATCATCCACTTTCAAACAGCCATCACCCTCTCAAAAACACATATCCTCACGAATTTTAGGGCTTGTTATCCAATCTCTTCAAATCCAACTAACTTTGTAAGTATTCTAATCACAATTGCATTTTTGATTCAATTATAACATTCTTGCGTACAATCATTAATTAGAATCTTAGGGTTTTTGCATAAAACTTCTTGATTCATGAAAAACTTGGTGGCTAGTCAATTATTTATTTCATTAGTTAACAATTGTATCTTTTTGATTTGCCAAACACACCAAGTGCATTGTCTTTCAAAAATCACATCCAAGACTAGTACATGATTCATCACCACATTGTTAAAATAAATGAAAAATATCATTTAAACATCACTTGCATACTATCTGCTGAATGCTAAAGGGGATACATAACTAATATGTATTTTCGGGTACATTCAATCGAAGACACATTCAATTAGGAGAGTGTTGGTTATCTTTTGTTTTTAAGACAAACTTTGCTTAACAAAACAATTTGGGAATCAAAATGAGTCAAGATAATCAAGTCTTCACATTGTTTTGCATATAGGAACACATTAGAACATCCACATTGTTAAAAGTCATTAACATATAACTTTATGTTTTCCAGGAATCAACATGCCTCCCGCAAACAAATCTGATCACAAGGAAACCCTTAAGTACATGCCCAAACACCATATGACCAAAGGTCTCAACCCGGTTCAAGTAGAAACCTTTAAGGCATTAGAAAAACGCTATGTTCACGAAGGTAGAACCATTGATCCATCCTTTCTAGAAGGAACATCTATTTGCCAAAACTTTGCCGCAATTGACTTTGATTGTCTCCTTGATATAGATGAGCCAATTTTTCCTAGGTTCATCTTGGAATTTTATGCAACCGTAAACCTTTCCACAAGTGTTGGTGGTATGATATCATTAAACTTCACAACCAATCAAATACCACTTGACATAGATTTAAAAGACTTAGCTATCATTCTTGGTGTACCAAATGAGGGAACTTGCCTCTACACGGATAAGTGGCCCATTTCAAGTCTTGATTCTATTGATCGTTTTCATCCATACGATACACCTCTTGCTAGTAAGGAAACTATTAAGGAACACCTCTTTGTTAGAACCTCTACCACTAGGGTGAATCGTTCGGGGAATATTGTAGATAAGGATCCTTTTGGTATGGAGCTCAATGAGCTTAAACCTCAACACAATCCCCAACACATTGTAATACCAATGTAATTACCTTTCAAGAATTGCTTAATCTTGATACTCCAACACCCTCTCCAACACATTGCTACACAAACATGGCCACCATTCCTCCAACAACTAGACCTTCAAGTGATTCATCATCACCTTCTCAACAAGCTCAACCATCAAAAACTCCATCACCTCAATCACCAACACCTACACCAATGGAACTTTTCCATACACCTCCAACATCACCACTACCCTATTTGGAAACATTAGAAGACCTATCACCCAAATCATCAAGTCAACCATCCTTGTCACTCTTTGACACCATTGCTCAAATGGAAACCCAACAACAACCTAGTGAGCAACTAGATGATGAACCCCATCAACCATCATTAGTAGAACGGTTGGCTTACCGTTATGCTAGACCATCAATTTTTCTAAATGATCAAGGTCATACCCACTCACAATCATTTATGTTTCACCCAATTTACAAAGACCTTCATGGCAATTCTTCCGGCGAACCAAGCTTCCGCCATTTTGTTCAAAACCAACAACTACCACCACAACAACAACCATCACCAAAAGAACCTTCCCAACATTTTGAATCTCTACTTTCTTCTTATAAGAAAATAGAAGCATCCATATGGGAAAAACCTCCAAACCTTCATAATGAGATTGACACTCATTTAAACCACCTTCATGCCTTCAAACGTATGGTTGACTCTCAAATCAACCATATCATGGTTTTACAAACAACACTTCAATCAACAAATGAAGGAAGCAAAAACACTACTCAACCTTCCACCTTTTCTCCTTCAAGTTCAAACCATCCACCACCAACATATCAAACCACCCTTCCACCAAACTTTCCCCGCCATGATTGCAATCATTGCGAAAGAACCAGTCACATTAGTGAAGGGTGCCGAAGGGAAATTCGTGAGCTATCCGAAGAAATGAGGTTTATACTAAACCACATTTTGGATCTTCTACAATCCTCGTCTCACACACCTCAACCTTAGAGTCTCCAAAATGAAACAAAACCGTTTCTTTTGGAAAATGTCTCCCATTTAAACCAACAAACCAAAACCGTGTCAACCTTTTAACCTTCAAAATAAAGCCCGCTACAACCACAACCCACATTTTCATCCTCAAACAACCTTAGCCTTGTTTTTGGAAAATGTTTTCTCACTAAGGAAAATGATGATTTCCTTGTAGCTTTTTATGGTCTTAGTTTATTTGTAGTTTTTCTTTATTTTTAGAAGAAGGATGGTGTAATCCAAATCTCTTGTCTTTGACTTTTCAAGAGTCAAAATTTTACATAAAATGAATTTCATTACACTACAAGGTTTTCATTGTTTGTTGACCATTTAGGTATAATTAGTGAAATATACATTGCTATGGTACCATACATATATCTTGTGTTGTTGAAACTAACCTTTCTTTTTGTAGGATCATTTTCCATGTTTTCCTTCCTTGATACTCAATTTAGGGGAGTAATATTCAAGGGGGAGCATGTGTGTTGTACTATTTCACTTCACAACACTTAGTTGTGGTTTAAACATGAAATGCTTTCATGATTTGTCTTGTGCGACAACTAACCTTTTTTCTAGTAGGTTCAAAATCCATGTCTCTTCTCTTGGCACTCCATTTAGGGGGAATATCGTCCAAGGGGGAGCAAGTGCTTACTTCCGCTTCACTACTCTTCTTTTTGTTTCGACAAAAAGGGGGAGAATTTTAGATATAAACTTGTTTCAATTTTTTTTTTTTTTTGTATATCACATCATCTTAGCAAAAACAAGTTTTTATAGCTAACTTTATAAGACTTAACACTAAAACTAGTGACTTACTTATAAATAAAGTTTATGTTTTGTCATCAACAAAAAGGGGGAGATTGTTAATACAAATATCGCCTAAAAACGTTATTTATATTTTACGATCTTTGCTAAGTTTTGTTAATAACAAAGTATGAAGTTTAGCTATAAGTAAATCATCACTTTAAGTGTTTAAGTCTTGTTTAACTAAGGTTTGAATTTCCTTTTAAACAAAACATTGTTTTTATTTCTTAAACTAGAAAGTGTCTTGTCACATCACATTTATTTCTTAATATAGTAAGGTCACATCACATTTAAGGCAAGCTTTGTCAATATACATTTATGGTAAGAAGTGTGTTTGAATTACTAAGTGGTTGCTTGCAAGTTTAGTGTTTGACTTGATATTATGAGATGTGACATTGTTTGGTTTGCAAGAGTAATGAGATGTGACCTTGTTTGGTTTGGGAGATTTATTGCAAAAACCAACTGCAGCCCTGGCGGTACCCTGGGGATACACGGGCGGAACCCTCTTGAGGGGTCCGCCGTATCCGCCAGACCTGCAGAATGGTTTGCTATAAATACCAAACCATTTGTTAGTTTTGAGTCAACCCTTTAGGACATATTTTCACATACTCTCTCAACTAACTCAGTAACCTTTTGATTTGTGTGATTCTCTTATGTAGCAAGGGACTTCACAAGATCATTCAAGAAGTTACAAGCTTCAACTCTAAAGTTGCAAGTCTTGGTAGCTTGGTCATGTATAAGCTTTGGAAGTTTATACTTCATGTGTGTCATGTATATAGAAGTAAGTGGTTAGTATTTTAGGCCTCAAAATACGTAGTGTGTAGGGAGTTGTTGTACCCTTGTAAAAGAACTAACGGGAGTGGTTGTACCCTTGGTAAAGAACTCGACATCTAGCTTAGTGTCGGTAAAAGTGTAAGCGACGATGGGAGTGGTTGTACCCGTGTAAAAGAACTCGACATCTAGCTTAGTGTCGGTAAAAGTGTAAGCGGCGTTGTAAAGGTTTTCTCCGCCGGTGAAAGGAGCTTGTTGATTAGTGATTAAAACTCTCGAGTTGGAAACTAGGGGCGTGGATGTAGGGCAAGGAAAAAGAGTCCTTGTAGCCGAACCACGATAAACAATCGTGTTGTGGTTTGATCGTTTCTTTCTTTATCTTTGCTTATTACATGTTGTTCTTGAGTTAGAATTACTAGTTACATATAAAGCTTTTCAAAGAACTAAACAAGTAAAGATGTGTTTGTATCTTCAAACAAAAGTAAAACTTTTCAAATAACTAAACAAGCAAAGTTAGGATCATCACAAGCAAAGCTTTTCAATGTATGAAACTAGTAAAGTTAGAATTGTTATTTACATAAAAAGCTTTTCAAAGAATCAAACATATAACGTTGTGTTTATATCTTTAAGCAAACGTAAAAGATATTCAAGTTAAATATGATAGTAAAAAGCGGTAAACTATTCAACCCCCCTTCTAGTTTTCCACACAAACTTCATCCTCAAGGACACTATTTGCTTAAGGAAACCTGCTCAAGGACATTTTTGCTAAAAATCTTGTATGAGGACACTTTTCGCAAAATCGCGAAAGTTTAGGGACATTTTTTGCAGTTTACCCTAGATTTTATGTTAAGTTTGCCTTTTAATTGTAATCTAGCTTTAATATGATTTTTAATTTTATTAAAAAAAAAAAAGACTTCAATATAACAATTTTTATATGAGATTAACCCTTGAATAGATTGTGAATTCAAATATCATGAAGTGAGAAACAAGTTTGAGAAAAAGTGTGTTGCATGAGAATGTACTCTTCAATTGCTTCTTGATAAAAATCTGCATATTTGTTTTAAAATTATAAATTATTATATTTAACTTTAGTTCAAATCTATATTATTGCTTTTCGTATATTTTTTAATTTAGTTTAAATATTTATTGTTAATATTGTATATTTTTGTATTATGTTTGTTTGAAAATTTTGTTTATATTTCGACGGTTGTTTTATTTATTTCTAATTATACTTATACTTAGTGGTTTTATACGGAGGAATATCATATATATCTCCCAAACAAATGACTCTATAAATAATGTTTTTAATGCATCCTTTGAGTAAATGTGAATTCCTAATTTTTGAGAGAGTATATATGAAATTGCCTTTGTTTTATTTAATCTTAATACTATCAAAAATCTCATTATAAATTTTGATCATAAGCACATCTATAATTTAATTAT
Organism: Artemisia argyi; assembly: GCA_030686995.1. Lineage (NCBI taxonomy): Eukaryota > Viridiplantae > Streptophyta > Magnoliopsida > Asterales > Asteraceae > Artemisia > Artemisia argyi. The sequence continues at coordinate 75,644,251 of CM060699.1, forward strand.
ACAGTAAAATCTTTATAAATTAATGATGTTGTGACCGGAATATTTTATTAATTTAGCCGTATATTATTATATCGGTAAATTAATAATTTATTAACTTAAAGAAGTTATACGTATGACCTTTAAATTTTCAAGTCCGTTATACTAGTTATAATGTATACTAGTTAGAGATGAAAAATAAATTAGAAAAACAAGTTTCAATTAAAATTCTATGAATTCACATTCACAAACTAATTGAATTTGTTAAGTTCTTTATTTTCGAATAAGTAAAAAGTTAGTTTTATTGGGACAAATTCTAATTACGTATGTCTTAATTGGATAATTAAATTTGTATAAGTTTCAATTATGTATGACCTATATATATACATGAAATTTTATATTAATTATTAATTTATGGTTTTGTTGAAACTAATATATATACATTGAGGTTTTAAAAAAATTATTATCTTATTATTTTATTGATTATGATTTAAATTTGTGTTAGTTTTAAACTAGAAATAAATAAATTATTAATTTTATTAATATTATTAATTTATAGAGTTTTTAATGTAATATACATTTTGATTTGACTCTATTTTCTACAATTTTTTAGCTTGAAAAATCATTGCCACTACTAGTTTCATATGTATGTTTGGCGACACGTAGCAGTAGCTGTAGCTGTAACTGTAATTATAAAGTATTAAACAAGTAAATGTTTACCGCTTGTCGCTTGCTGCTTCTCCAGGAAGCATTTAAGATTGGAGCGGTTAATCATGTTTCAGACGCTTGTTGAGGTGTTGCCAAACAAACAAGATAATACTTACCGCTTGTCGCTTATCGCTTATCGCTCTTAAACGCTTTTGTTGCCAAACATAACTTGTTTGTTTGGTTAGTTCCGTGGACCGAGATGTTTAAGACCACGTGTCGTATTTTAAAGGGCAAAAGTGAGATTTGATTATATATAATAAATCGAAACTAAATTATAACGAGCTTGTGCCATATTATTTATTAGCGTGAATTTGATGATTTATTAGTGTTATTTATACTGTAAGATTATAGGTGGTCCAAATCGTACTTTGTAGTCTTTTTCCAACTGAAACTCATCTCTAATTTAGATAAGACTAATAGAATTAGGTAAAAACATTATGTTCATTTATTACATGAACATACAAATGATACTCCGTAGTAAATTTGAGATTCACTTATATGCGATTTGTTTTTTAATACGGAGTATTTTATTAAATTTTGTGTGGTATAAATTTTAAGAAAACGATATCAATATTTATTGACTTTTTTCTATTTTTTAACAGCTAATATGGTCTAAAAGAAAAGAACTCAACGTATGTTGACAAGGTCAAATTTCAAATTCGATAAGTTGCATACTCTGTAGTCTGTACATGTAATTGGTAGAAAATAAGAGCTGGTAGGAGATATTACATTATTAACACGATATTTATAATGCAATTACATCTAAAAACTTTAGTGGATCAAAACCCATAATCAGACTCTGGCATATTTATCGTCTAATACTTTAATATCCCAGCAATCCGAGCTGCGAAATCGTCAAAACTCGGATTAGATTAGAAAACTAAATAAACATTCACAAAGCTAAACTAAGAATAAGAAAAACATTATGGCAATGAAAAGCAATGATTTGTTGATGAAGAAATCCGACAGTAAGCGAAAACATTTGTTCAAGCAGCAACAAAAGCAAATAAAAGCATTAGCAAAGGCAAATAACAAATTTGTTGATCAATACATTCGAAAACAAGCACAGATTAATCAGCATTATGCGTCAACAACAAGAGTAAAAGCAAATAAACAAAAGCAAAAGGTAATTATTATATTTTTTTGTGCATAACTGAAAACGAAGAGAATGGCGCTAACCGCGTCGGTTAACTCTAAAGAGTTTGAAAGTTAGAGCCAAAACAATACACAACTATTGTTTTGGTTGAAAATTTGAGTTAACCGACGCGGTAAGGTTTGACAGGATGGCCTAACCGCGGTAAGGTTTGACAGGATGGCCTAGATGAAGCGGCTCATCATAGTCATTTAGGTCTGAGGATAAGACCCGTTTCAATATCATGTTAAACAATAAAACTCCGTTAGAGATATTGGATTACTGATACGATATTTATAATGTAATTAAATATAGAAATCTTAATGGACCCAATCTCACAAGCTTAGGCTATTTTTATAGTCAATAATAACTACGAAAAATATATAAATAAAAGGGTATCACGTCAAAAAATGATCAAGTTATTGTAGTTTAAAACAACTAACAAAACATATTTTAACATATGATAATTCTAAGAATTTGATGAACTAGTAATTGGTACTTCAAATCTACTGATCGTCTTGATTGACAACCTAACATTTGTTGTTGGATATTTTACAATGACGATTCCACCCTTAGTAAATTACAAAAATAACCCTAAAAGACAGAATAAGAAAACACCCATGAGGAGATGATGAGTGTAAATGAATGAGTAGTTGAAGATGAGGCCCCATGATGATTGTTACATCTCAAACCAAAAAAAAAAAAGTTGTATTCATTTGCCCTCTGTAACACAACAACAAAAAGTTATGACTTACATGGTAACTGGCTCACACTTTCTTTCTCATCACTCCACACGCACAACTACATTAACTCTACTGATGGAGTCTAAACTGATAAAATGTTAAAAGTCTTTTCAGTTTCAGACTCGATGGCAAATGAAACGGGTAGTCAAGTCTGAACGGAAACAATACTCAATCTTAACATCTTATCATAGCAAGACATGAGGAGTTAGGATGTGGACAAGTCACCTTCGCCTATGAGTAAATAAGTTTACACAACGTTTTATAAATTGAAATGAGATCCACATTTAGAAACATAAATTCGTTTAAAAAAAAAAATCCCTGAAGATTAACACATATAAAAATGTTGTAGGCATGTGTATCACACTGTTGCAAAAAGCAATCAACATGAAAAACGATTTTTTTCTTTTAGCTAAAAGAACTTCACATATGAAATGAAGCGTTTTGCAAATGCAAGCATGATAGATATCTACCATTATTGATTTGATGAAAGTATATTCGTTTTACAAAATTCCAAATTTTATTATCTAAATTATTGATTTGATGAAAGTCCTGTGTGTCAAGAGATTAGGGAACAACAATGTTTAAAGTCCAAACAAAATTACTTGTGTCTCTTTTTCAAATCAGCAGTTGAACTTAAAATTGTTTAAAATTGAAACATTTTTTATTAAATAATTTTACAATTGAAATAATTTTATTAACTATTCTACCATGAACTGCATAATTTTAAATGGAAGAAAATTGCTACTAGTACTCAAAAAATTCGAGAAACTGACAAACCGAGCCGACCCGCATGATCTAAAACCGATAAAAATTAATAACCAAAGAAAGTGAAACTGAAAAACTCGAAACCGGAAAAAAGTGTTTATCACGGATCATTTTCGGTTTTTAATTATAAGTAACCGTGTTTCCCCGAATCGAACTATGTAGAATATGAATGTGTATTTTTAAATATATTAATTTAATTGTAATAACGGTTCTTCTATTATTGCATACTTTCAAAGTATACATGTTTTTTATTTTTACTGAATAAATGTAGACATTTACGTGTCACATATTATTAGTGTGATTATAAAGTATGTACGTCGAATGTATACGTAGAGTTCAATTGTAATAAACTAATAATAGATACTAGTAGGGTACTCGCGCGTTGCAGCGGCGGATACTCTAAAATAAATGTTAACGATATCAAAAGGAAAAAGTAATAACCAAGAGTTGTAAACCATTAAGGCTCGAGCCCATTGACCCGTGCTCGTTCGGGATCAAGCCCGTTTGGCCTGTGCCCATTCAGGCTTGAGCCCATTTGGCCCGTTGCCCGTTCAGGCTTGAATATTTGTATAATGTGCTTTATTATTTATATTAGTGACATTTAATGTAGGAATTGTGTTTAAATTGGTTGTACAATATGTTTGATAATTTGTATTTCTTATATAAGGGGTGTTTAATAACTGCATTAATTATATTTATTGACCAGTTTATTAATATTAGTAAATGTGTTTTAATCAGTTGTACTTTTAGCTTAAAAACTTGTAATGCCGAATTTTAAGTATTTCTATTTAAAGATTGTATTTAATGTTAGAAAATGTGTTTTAATTAGTTGTATTTTTAGCTTAATAACTTGTAATTGTATTTAATGTTAGAAAATGTGTTTTAATTAGTTGTACTTTTAGCTTAAGAACTTGCAATACTTAATTTTAAGTATTTCTTTTTTTAAAGGGCATAAATGTTTTATAAGATAGTATGATAATAGCATATAAGGAAACAGTTACATATATCACAATTTTAATATCAGTTTTTTTTTTTTTTTTTTTTTTTTTTTTTTTTTTTTTTTTTGAACAGCGGCAATTTAGTAAAACAACTAGCAAGACGCTAGAAAATTACAAGGGATATTGTAACCAATCATTCCAACTACTATAAAGTTTAGACAAAAATACACCGTTGGTCCCTAAACTTTTCACAAAACATCGTCATGGCCCTTAACTTTTTAAAATCGTCGCCAGGCATCCAAAACTATGGATTTTGAGGCTGAATGCGTCACTTGACCAGAAATGGGGAGGTCAACACTCAGTTTGGTTATTTTTCCAAGGACAATATAGTCCAACCACATTTACAACTAGTGTATGGTTTATGTTTAACCCGACATTGTATTAAATTCTATAAAATCCTCAATTATCAACAACGCAACACACATAGATTCATCAAAATAACTAAGAATGACACAAAACAAGGGGAAGGGTTTGTACACTGGGTTGAGGAAAGAGGATTGCTCCAAGGAACATTGTTTGGGTGCTAAGAAGGAGAAGAAAGAGGATGCCGACAATGTGTTACCAAAGTTTGATGATTTGGAAACAAGGATGACAAAACTTGAAGCTCTGTATAAATATCTAAAGGAAAGGAAGGAAATGAAGGAAAATGGTGATAGGGAAAGTTGTGGGTCTAGTTAAGTGTATGTTTAGATGGTAGTGAAGTTTGTAATGGTTGTCAACATGAGATCAATCAATAAAAATCTGGGTTTTGAATAAATTATATTGTTTGGCAATCAATATTTTTCATGTTGTTGTCAATTCTTTAGTTTGACTGTTACAAGTCAATTTGGCAGTTTGATTATTAGATGTTTAAGTAATTAAACGATTTGCCTTTTTAACTATAGTGGCTGTTTGGATTAGCAATTGCATATTAGAGTTACATAATAAAATATGTAATGCATTTGCATTTTTAACACATGTAACCTTGTACAATTACAAGGTAAGGTTTGAACATAGGTTCATCAAATGTTAAGTGACCACTTTGTTTGGTTTTGCTGATACAAAGGTGTGATCGTTTGTGGTGCGTATACCATCACATTTAGTATTTGGTTAGTTTGACTTTTTAAAAGTCAACGAATATCTAATACGTACAGCCATAAAATATAATGTATTAGAAAACGTGAGAATGACTTAACACATTGACTATTAAGCATTTAGCATTTGGATAGTTTGACTTATAGTAGTCAACTGGTCAAATAATGTCTGATACAACATGAAAATGACTTAAAACATTGTCTGATACAAGGTTCTACTGCTAATTAACACAAAATTGGAGAAGACAATGCGACCTTCACTGCACAACCTTCACCTGATGAACCTTCTAACGATGTACATACTGGAACTGGATTATCAACATACAAAAACATTCATCCTGTCACTGATCATGAAACTGCAAATGTGATTCAAGTTATATAAGATATAATTGGTGTAACATAATATAAAACACAAGCCATGCAATTCAAAATTGAAAACTTACTTAGGATAGCTTGTTGGCACAAAGGACCAGTACGCAATTGGTAATCTTTTCACTGCTTTTAAAACGTTTATTAGCACCACTAGGCACAACATCACAATCACCAATACCATCAGCAATGTTTTCACCATCAAAACCAGGAATTTCAACCATTATAGCCTTCCCGTTCTCATCAAAACCTCGCTTATAAGTTTTTACAACTTCCTCGCCCTTTTCCTCTTGCAAAACGTCCTCTTCCAGAATCAGCTTACCCTTTCCCTTATTTTTGATGCTTTTGTCATGGATAACATCTTTTTCCTGTTTGATGCTTTTGTCATGGATAACATCTTTTCCCTCTTTGATAAGAACACCAACCTGCAATTTGTTCTTATCTATACCTTTCCATTTACGATGAGTCATAAAAGGTCTCCCACTTGACATTCTGAAATTAGCATCTTCCTCTAACTAACCCACAACCTCAAAACCAGTGTTTTCTAAGTAAAATACTGCTAACATCTGGGGCCTATGTATAACAAAGATATCAACTGACTCATGTGTTTCCGCAAAATCATATAGCTTAAGGACATCCTGGTTCCTATAAATCAAGTGCAACCAATTTTCGAGCGATTTATTTGGATGACAGAAAAACACCGCCCATTTTGGTTCTTTAATCTCTGATAATAGATTATCTAGGGTTGAACTAAAGATACCCCTATCATACCTAAAAGCATTAACATTAATAATGGATCCGCCTTCATAACTGAGTGGGGTATATTCAAATCTCTCATTTGTGTGAATCCGGAACAATACTTCTCCTTCATCTTCTGGTTCTGAACATTTAAATGTTGTCACAAATATGTTCTTTTCCATTAACTTGCATCAACGGTGTTTCTCACAATGTGGAATGACTGGTTTTTCTATGTATTGGGTTATTATGAAACTTATTAGGGTTATGTTGGTCGGGTCATTGGGTCGGGTTTATTGAGGCGTTACCCAAACGAAAAACTTAAGCATGTTGGACAATTTTTGTCTAATTTCGCCCTTGGTCCCCAACCTTGCCAACGTTGACGTTCGTATACTTAAATGTCCCGCCATTTAATAACTTTACTCTTTACGATATACTAATATCAAATTTGGTCCATGAATTTGTAACGTCATCAGTTCAGTTAGTATTTAAGGGCCCATACCCCAAAGGTTTTGCATACCAAACACATAATTAAATTACTTCCCAAACCTAAAACACCAAAAAAAATGTCAGAATTCCCACGCCTATAGGAACTTGCAACCGCCACCGGTTCCCACGAACTTTTTGCTAGCATTGCTCTGTACTATCAACGCGAGAATGACAAGGATATATACAGCTTGCAAAAGGACTCCTAAAGTGTTATCTGGATTTGGTTCATGTAACCCTCGAAACCCAAGAGTTTATGGCTAAAGTAGAAGGATGTCGTACTTCCCTTGTGTCATGGAGGCTTCTACAAGATCTTAAAAAGATTCAAAAGAAAAATGTCATCAAGGCTATGGAGATTAACAAGATGATTACTGAAACCCATGCTCAGATGTGGGGCAGGAACAATTTCACTGATTTTCTTAGGAAAACTTGATTTTGTTGTTAATCACTAATGGTGAAACATTTAGTGTGTAATGTTTGTTGTCTTTTGGGCCTTATGAATCATGTATTTTGCTTGATCATCTAGTATCACACTATCATGTACTTTTGATCTATGTTATCAAATGAAATGAAGATCTGTTTAGCTTAATCCGCTTTTGTTTTTTGTTTTTGTTTGTTGCTTCTATAGCTTAATCACTTATTCACATTGGTGTTATATGTTTGGTCCTTCGTGAAACAGTGTAAACATACAAATTTCATATGTTTTGTCCCTTACCACGTCTTATAGTTACCATAAAGCTTTATGGATGCTTTTATAAGTACGGTTGTATTTTGACCATTAGTATCCCCAAATTCAAATTCAAAATAGGTCTAGTATTTCCCCCCTGAAATTGCTTAACAATGGGTAGATCTAGATCTCGTAAACAGATGAAATGCTCTAATTGTCAGACCGTTGGACATAATAAAAGAAGGTGTCACAAGGAACGATCTCCACAACCCCAAAAGGAAAGTAACATACGAGGAAAAAATAAGGCATGTTGATGGGAGAAGGTAGCAGGTATGCAAACATTCATCGTATGATTGACTGATGATCTATTGTGTTTAAATAGGATATGATGTATGCATATATTAAGGTTTTTTTTTTTTTTTTTTTTTTTTTTTTTTTTTTTTTTTTTTTTTTTTTTCAGTGGATGGATGGAGAGGAGATAAGGCAGGCTATGGAACAAGAGATTCTTGAATCTCTTTTTTTTTACAAGAAGAAGAATATAAAAGTTTGGATAAAGATGAGGAGCAGTTAAGCCTAGTAGAAGAAGCATTCCACCAGTTTTTGGAAGAAGAGAAAATGTACAAACAACTTGAACAACAACAGGAACCTCATCTGGATAACTTTCTACTAAGCTTTGAGGAAAATGTGACAGCTTATGAAGATAGCTGGAACTCTGACAAGGAGCGGGAGCTGAGCAGATTGGAAGCTCAGTTAGATGCAGAGAGGTTTGCGAGCTTTGATCCTTACGAAGACGGTTACGACTCAAACAACTCTCAGACTTGGGATCACCCGGAATACAATTGAAGTTTAAGTTTGTGATGTTGGTACTTTGCTATAGTCAACAATTTGAAAAACTTGTAGTCTTTTGGCTGTATTGTATGCATTTACTCGTCTCTTTACTACTACCTAATTGTTCAACGACCTCATTGAACCTTTATCCTTTTTCGGTTTTTCCATCTATTATATAATACCTTATCATCAACTCTTTATGTATTCTATTGTTTTTCACAATAGATCCATAAAATGGTTGCCAATTGGTCTGCAGTGACTGTTGGATTGAAAAGGAAAACAGGTCTGGATTGATGTTCTTTGCAAGACGTCCCCCTTACAAAGATTTCATGTGGTATACTTGTCCATCGTGCCTTGTAAAAATGGGAACCCCATCTTACACCACAAGAGCTGATGTTACAGGGGAAAAGACAACTACAACCGATCGTGGTGGGTATGTGATTGGCTTAGGTGTTAACTATTCTAGTAGAGGTTGTGCTAACGTGGGCAGTAGTGATGAACAAAGTGAAGCAACTGCAACGACAACTACAACTAAAACAACAAGTGGAGTATGCCCAAGTGAATCAGCTAGTGAAGAATCTGCAAGTGAAACACCTACTGAAGGACCTACAACTCATAAACCAACTGATGAAACTGCTAGTCATTTACCCAAGTGAATGAGGAGCAAGAAATTATATGTTGTCTTTCAGTTTAATAAATGCAATTGAATTGATATGTTGTAATTCATATGTTATAACAATACAGTTTTGTTACTATTTTGTTTTTTGGGTATATGTTGATTTTAATATTCAAATTAAGTTATTCCAAACACTACAATATACTACATATGCGATTGCAAACTAAAAACCGTAAACAAGTAAAGCAAAAATGTAAAATCCAACTATTTCATTAGCCATCATCATCCCAAAAATTTTACGTCTTCATTACATAAACCACTAAAAATAACAAGTGAACTTTTTGATGGGGGACTTGATATTCATAGTGGGACAGTTGAGGTCTTTAGGGGGAGGCACATACCAATGTTTCCTCTTATTGTTGTTGCTTACCTTTGCCGCAACAAGACCTAGTACAACATTTGTAACCATTTTACTTGGTTTTGGACTTTTATGAACAATGAAGCTAACAGTTTGTGCATTTGATGCATCAACCTCTTTTCCTTTAGAATTGGTATCTGGAAATATAACAAAAATACAAGGACATCAGATTTTAACCATTACTACTATCCTACTTTTCAATCACTATGTCAATGACACAAATAGAGTAAACTAAACTAACCTTTGATCACTTCGGCTTCTTTGGAAAATTTGCATAAATCTTCATACATCTCATCAGACATTTCATCACTTTCTAACCAACTATCACCATATTTTGCCTTCACATACTCTACCATCTTATCCGTCACTTGTGGCTTACTAAGCTCCATGTCTGCCATTCGTTGGATTTTTTTTCCTTTTGTTTATGGAATAACTATGGGTATGGTTGTTGAAGGTTGTTTTCAGTATATGTTGTAAGTTACAATGTGTATGATACATCATCGGGACTTACTAAAAAATCAACGGTTAGTTATGGGTTTATTGGTTCCCGCAAAATAATTAATAAGCGTATCCGAGAAGTTGTGGTCAAGTTGCATAGATAAAAACTATATAAGAACACAGTTGGTCCCTTAAATTGAATGTCGGGTTTGACATAAACCATACGTTAGTTGTAAATGTGGTTGGACTATATTGCCCTTGAAAAAATAACCAAAACTGAGCGTTGACCTCCCCATTTCTGGTCAAGGGACGCATTTGGCCTCAAAATCCATAGTTTTGGACGCCTGGCAACGATTTTGAAAAGTTAAGGGCCATGGCGATGTTTCGTGGAAAGTTTAGGGACCAACGGTATATTTTTGTCTAAAGTTTATCTCTAGATTTTAACCAAGAAAAAAAAAGACGAATATTATCGAATATGTCACAATTTTAATATTAGTATGTAATGTTGGAGAAAAGTTCAATCCGTTAATCGTTACGCAAAACGAATCATACCATCGCGATGAGAATTAAATCATCTTTTTTATAAACGGACGTTTTGATATACTTTCGACGAACTTTTTTTCAGTTACGTTTGAAAAAATCACATGCGATTTATGAAATCACACATGTGATTTATGAAATCACATGTGATTTTTTCAGACATAACTGAAAAAAGATCGATAAAAAAATTACTCGAAAGTATATCAAAGTGCTCGTCTGCTGAACGATAAAAAAAATACTTATCGCGATGGTGTATTTTTTGTTTTTTTTTTTCACTTGACAATTTACCATTTGCAAGGTATTTTATTTATACTACTTATAATAGAGATTAAACCTTCTATCCTATCAAATATTTAGATTTTAAGTAATTACAAATAAAAGAGCATTACTTACAACTATTCAAAATATAAATACAATCATTTAAATCACATACAATTAATAACTAATTAAATCACCCTTCACTAAAATATACAATCATTTTATCATATGGTACAATGCAATTAAGCTACTAAGCCAAACATATGAATTTGTAGTCTCATCAATGAATATATTTTATTCACTTGTTACACTTTATAAAATATCGTTAACCACTTTATATATTGATTAGTTGTCCGTGATGGACATGCAGAGACAATACTAAATATTTAGTGCCGTTAACATTTATTTTATAATATCCGCCGTCGCAACACGCGGGGTACCCTACTAGTTTTTAAAAAGTGGGTCATTTCATAACTTAAAGATGATAATGCTATATTTACCCAAAAATCTGCATTGTACATCATGCATTTAGAACTTGTATTTTGGGTATATGTGACATTTTCATGTTTAGATCGGGTAAATATGAATTTATTCCTTTAAAAAAGAGGTGGAAAGTGATTATTTATTTATTTAAGTGAAAAAAAAAAGTTGCTAAGATTGATTCATTGAATCTTTATATAATTTTGATTATACATTGATCTCAACTCTCTAATGTTGAGGGATTCTGTTTATCATGCTTTAATCTTTACCCTTGTGTCGTGTGACATTTCATATTTCTCCTTGGTGTTTAGCATTATAGCTCATGGATCGTGATTATTTACTATACTTTTTTGCTTTTGTGTCAACAAATTGGCGATAGTTATAAAAAATATGTTATCACAATCTTGTCTAATAGCATTATCATTGGCGGATCTAAGATCAAGAGTTATCAGGTTTATTTTATAAAAAATATCAAAAATCATAACCCAAAAATTAAGAACCGGGTTCATTTTAAAAATCCATGGTCTTTTCGTGCACCCCGGAAACCCCCTCGTTCCGCCCCTAAGCTGCGATTATATTAATTTTCATTCAATTCAACTTGATTAAATGTTTTTGACGGTCAACCATGACCCGAACTGCGTGTAATAGCTTATTTAGGGTACTTGCATGCACGGGTAACCACCTAGAGTGGTTCGGTTTTGAATGGTGAAATGAGCTACCTGCCATGTGAAGACCAGTTATTATTTTTCGACCAACCGAACTGAACATCCCGTTAACACCTCTAAAAGATTGCAATATTTGGACTTTAACGCGTGTAATACCGCAATTTAAAAGTTAGTAATGAGAATATTATATAAATTAACTTGTCAACCCCCTTTGTCCCAAATTTATGATAGTACATGTTTTTTTCCGGGATATCTCAATCGATTGTCCATTCCTAAAAATAAATAAGAAAGTTTGATCAAATATACAATATTACCTTTGCTTTGAATTATTATTAAACTTTAAAGAGACTTTATCTATTTTGTTTTGTGACTTTTGTAAAATGTGTGCTTTTTTTTGTCATATGACAATTATTTTATGATCCGGAGGAGTATCATTTTCGGTGATATTCATATGTTATCAATTGTAGTAAACAATTTTCGATATTGACATTCCTATCTTTTGAGAATGTATTTGGCCCTATTCTACCATATTTTTGTTCTACGTTTTATAATTGGATGGTTGTGCGTTACGTGCACAACTTGTTTTGTAGGAAGTGAGGCCATCTTCGTCAAGTGGTATGGTCGCTGGTCCATGATGGTTGTGAAAGTCAAATCCGAAAGCATATAATGTACTTTGATTGTGATTCCTAGGCGTATACATCACCTCCCGTGTCTTTAGCGTTCCCTCAATCGTAGTCTATGTGTTTTATTAAAGACCTTATGTTTCGATCGTGTTACACTTTAGTATAACAAACATTTAAACTCTATCTTACTATGCACAATTGATCTATCAGCACAACTGTTTTCGGACACTTTGCCAGCCTAATCTCATTATTTATTGGTAATTTTTGGATCACCAGAAAATAGTGTAGAAAAGCTCAATTTATATTAGCCAAAGAATTTTTAGCATGTTTTAAAAACAATCCAACGATTGTTAAATTAAGTCGATCATATATCATTTTATTGTCATGTCTATTGCAAAAGCCAAATATTTTTAGAAAGGAAGCACTTAAATGATTTTTGTCATTTCTATATGAGTCAGATTTGGTTTTTATGCATTGCCCGAATGGAATTAATATTTTGTGAAAACTAGAAGAATGGAATGAATAATTTTGCTCTTTAAAATTCAGTTTTGTTTGAAATTTAGTATAAACAAAGAATAACAATATGTATGAATAAATACAACACACTAAGTAAAGGAGAGATCAAACCAAACACGAGGAACATAGTGGTTCGGTCACGAAATTTCTGTTCGCCCTACTCCACTCCCCGGGTTTCTTACTCGAGAGTAACTTCACTAATTCAACAAGCTCCATTCTTGATGGGGAAAACCGTACAACATAGCTTACAATTTTACCGATACTAAGCTAAACATAGAGTCCTAACTAGGTAGAACCAACCTTTCTATTGAGATGTTTTGAGGCTGTTGATGCAAATAATGACTAAAAACGTTATTCTCATCTTTCGATATCTCTACATTTTGATGATAACAAAATGTGAAAACATTTTACATCAAAATTAACGTAAACAAGTTTTTAATCGAAATATCCGATTTCTACGCGAATCACTCTAGGCATGAACAAGCAAAGTGATTACTTTACATGTGTTCTAAGAAGTGAATTTGTGTTTTAAACTCTACATTTGTGAGGTGACAAAACATTTTTTTCAAAAATACATTTTACAAATTATTTTTGAATTATTAAAAAATATTTTATTTGGGAAAATATTTTTAAATAAGCTCCTAACTTCCCCCCAAATAAGCTCCTAGCTTCCCCAAATAAGCCTTCAGTACTAAAAACAAAAATGGGAGCGTTTTTGTCTGGTACGGTACCATTAAATTTAGTGGTACCGTGTAATATTTAGTGGTGTCGTCCCTCTATAACGGCCAGATTTTCATTTCCTATAAATACCACCTCACTTCTCAGATTTTGGCCATCCTTTTTCACACATAACTTTCTGGTTTCCATCCTTCTTTTCTCTCTACACTTCTTAGATCATTAGTTAGTTTTCTTTTATTTATAGAGTGATTCTTTCATCTAACCAAAGATCACCTACATTACTCTACTAGTCAAGAGAAGAACACAAGGTGTCAAGAAGATACAAAGTGTTAGAGTCTTTGAGTAGTGCACTTGCATTACCAACTGTTAGCTTGATTGTATCTTGATATACATCAAGTATTTGTAATCTTGTAGTTACTATCTTGTATGGATCATTGTGATTGTGTTGAGATCTTGGGGATCTCTTGTAGCTAGTGTGTTTGTGTGTTGATCAAGTGGATCAAGGTAGATTGAAGAGTGTGTAGATTGTGTGAGGATCGTGTTGATCGTGTGAAAGGTTAGGATCGTTTTGATCGTGTGAAAGGTTAGGATCGTGTAGATCGTGTGATTAGTTTGGATCGTGTGGATCGTGGTAGATTGGTACTAGCTAAGATTAGTACTCGACATCTAGCTTAGTGTCGGAAAATAACGTAAGCGACGTTGTACAATTTTCTCCGCCTGAAGGGAGGTTGTTGACATAGTGCTTATAACTTTCGAGTTGGGTACTCGGAGAGTGGAGTAGGGCGAAGAAGAGCTTCATGACCGAACCACTATAAATCTCTTATCTCGGTTTGATCTTTTCATCTCTATCTCTTTACATATTTCTATTACTTGTTAGTAGTATCTTAAGGTTGTGCTCATATTGGTGTTGGTTGATTTCATCTACATACGAATCAAATTTTTACACAAAGTAAACTTTTATTATTAAACCAAAATTCGGTAAACTATTGAATCCTCCCTTTTTAATTTCCCACAATTGGCATCAGAGCCACATCTGGCAAGCTTTTAAAGTAAACTGTATTTTAAAACTTGAATCGATCAATGAATTTCGACAAATATCAAAAAGGGAAATCTATGCAAAGACCACCACTTTTTGAAACCGATTGTTTTATATATCGGAAAACAAGATTCGAAACGTATGTGAAATCAAAGGACATTGATCTTTGGCATGTTATTACCGATGGTGACTTTCAACCTATTGAAAAGGATCCTATCACTAAAAAGGATAAAATTATTCCTTATGATCAACAAAGCGATGATCTTAAAAGAAAACTAGCCAAAAATGATGAGGCTAAAATGGTAATTTATAATGCTTTGACGAAAAAGGAATTTGAAATAATTTTTATGTGTAATACGGCGAAAGATATTTGGAAAACTTTGTTGGTCACACATCAAGGTAATAATCAAGTCAAAGAGAACAAGATTGATCTTCTTGTTCAACAATATGAACAATTTTCCATTCCGGAAGATGAAACCATAGATAGTGCATTTTCTAGATTTAATACTATTATCACTTATCTTAAAGCTCTTGATGAAGGTTATTCTAGCAAGAACTACGTTAGGAAGTTTCTCAGGGATTTACATCCCAAATGAAGAGCAAACGTCACCGCCATTGAAGAATCAAAGAACTTGGCAACGTTATCACTTGATGAACTAATAAGTAACTTGAAAGTTCATGAAATGATAATCAAAAAGGACTCGAACATAGTCAAGGGTGTAAGTGAGAAAGTTAGGTCTCTAGCATTGAAAGCCAAGAAAGAGTCTAGTGATGATGAAAATTCGGATTCCAATAGTGAAGACGAAGAGTATGCTTTAGCGGTTAGAAGCTTTAAGAAGTTCTTTAGAAGAAGAGGTAGATTCGTAAGACAACCTCGTGATGATGAGAACTCTTTCTCAAAGAACTGAGAAGACAAGAGTGGAAAGAGTGATAGGAAGTGTTTTAGATGTGGAGACCCAAATCATTTTATTAGTGAATGTCCTAAACCACCAAGAACCAACAATCAAAGAGCCTTTGTAGGAGGTGCTTGGAGTGATAGTGGTGAAGAAGAAAAGGAAGAAAAGCCAAATGACGAAACATGTCTTATGGTTCAAGCTTCAAATGAGGTATATTCCGACTCTTTATGTGAGGTAAGTACTAAAATTATAACTAGAAACAAAACATTAAAAGTAACCTTGCATGAACTTGAAGTACAAGTCTTAGAGTTAATAGACCAACTAAAAAGACTTGAGAAAAACAAGCAAATAGATGTTGGTTGTAAGTCATGTATAAATCCTCAAGTAGAAAATGAAGAACTCAATGAAAAGTTGTTAAAGTCATTAAGTTTGAAAAAGGAACACAGGCACTTAATGACATGCTTGAAAACATTAGGTATAGTGAACATGCTGGAGCGGGTCTTGGATTTGACCCAAATAAGGAATCTACTAGTGAAACTAAACAAGTAAAATTTGTAAAATCTAAGGAAACTAGTTTAGGAAATGACCGCACCACTAAATTTAGTGGTATCGTGGATCCGTCATTTGTTAAAGTCAAAACAAGGTCAATCTTAAAAAATAGTCTAAGTCCTAAACCAAGTCACATAGCAGTTAATAATGATGAAATACATGTGGCAAATATAAAGGAAGTAAAAAGGTTCTACAAACCTGTGTCGTCTCCTAAACATGGTCTTAGTAAAATTGATCGTAGATCAAGCACCCCTCCTCCTCCTAAAAGAACTAATACTCCCAAACCTCGGGATAGAACTCCTCTACCGAGAGGTAACTTTAGAAGACAAAGTGATTGACGCTAAACCACCAACTTATATTGACCAAAGAATGGTCAACAAGGTCAAACAGCCTAGAGTCAATGCTCCGGGTAATATAGTGTTTCCCCGGGTCGTTATGTCCCGACGAGGTGTGAATTGTAATCAAACGGTTCTGTGATCGGGTGAATTTGGACAGGAAAATGGTTAAAAGGTTTTGATTACACTAAGGATATAAAAAGAATAGCTCAAATGAGCTATGAAAACTAGCACGAGAAAGGAAAACGACTAGAAACGATTAAAACTCTAAAACGCGTACGTTTAAATAACTTTTACGTAAACGTACGAAATAAAACGCGAGTTTTAAGAAATAAAATGGCTACGAATATGAAAATTATATTTTTACAAAGCTAATGACTTAAGAAAATTATTGGAAAAAGAAAAATATTTTTTTAGACTTTTATATTATTTATTATTAATTAAAAACTATTTAAACTAATTAAAATTAAAATAAATAGTAAATGAAAAGTAAAAATTACAAAACTTTTATAATAAATACTAAGTAGTATAAATAACCTAGGAAAAATATAAAAGTGGGAAAATGCTTATTATTAAGCAGAAAAATAAGCAGTTTAGCTTAAATAAGCAAAACTGACTAACACTACTATAAAAATAAATAAAGAAAACAAAGACACTAAGTATACTAAAGGGCAGATGGTGCACGCCCTTGTTGTGGTTTTGACCTGATTGACAAAGAGGTCACAGGTTCGAATCCCACAAGTGACAGATTTGACAAACTATTTTATTTTTTTGATTTTCTTTTACAAACACACTACAACACTAAAAACAACAAACTTTTATAAAGACAATATTTTTAGAACATGAAAATAAGCTGAACACAAGCTTAAAAACCCAACAGTTAGGCTAATAAGCTTAAATGGACTTATGAAACTGAAAAAACTATAGAAAAGCTGCAAACTGAAAACAAGAGACAAAATAAGATGGAAACAAGTGAATGAAACTAGGAATAAGCAAAAACAACAAGCCAAGCTCACTGAATAAGCCAATAAGCTTGAATAAGCAAGTCCAACCACTGAATGACCAAACAGATGGAAGGACCAACTTGTAGGCCACTTATAGCTTATACAATAAGCTTTAAAATGAAAATGGAGCTAGGATCTAACAAGCTTGGCCACTGAGCTTCCTAAAAAGCTCAGATGCACAAGGTGGGTCCCACTAATAAGTGCATGAGGGACCATGAAAGGTGAGGCGTTGGGCTGATTTCTGTGTAGCAGGGCATACCCTTGCCCTGCACCTTATTTTGGACAGCTTCAATAAGCTCAGAAAAAATGATAAAAATCAAACAAGCATGGGTTCTCAAAGACAAGCTGGTACACAACAAATGTAAACAAGTTCCAACCCTTAAAAGCAATCACATAATTCAAATAAAATCCTAGAACTTTTGTGAAAATCTGAAATGGTGCAATTTTGACTTTTTGCAAAAACTTAAAACCTTGACTTATTTGAACTTTGGTTGATCATTAATAACTGTAAACGTGTTTATGAGTTACAAAATGATGAAAATGAGTTACCTAGACTACTTATGAACTATTGTGCAAGCCTTTGGGATTCAAAACTCTAGGCAGTTAACTGTTATGTGATGAAAGGTGAGATTTTGACTTTTGCTTATTAAGGGACTGAATTAGAAGCTTAAACAATCTATCCTAACATGATGCAACATATCCAAGTAGTTACTATCAACAAAAACAAGCTCATCAGTGGTGTTAACCACTGATCCAAACAACCCCTTAAGTAACTGAAAATGGTTTTGATTCAGCAGTAAGATGATTCAGACCATGAAATCCACCATTTGACTCCAACAAACATGGAACAAACTTAATTGAGCATAAATCAACAAGAAGGAACTATCATAACTAACAATAACAAAATATAAGAAATTTGAAAACTATAACTAAGTGAAAAACTTACACTGCAATCATGATTAGTACATGGAACCAAGGATTCAAATGTAACCTAACACCTCCCACTGAGGTCCTAAACCATGAAAATCCAAAATCTTCCTTGTCCACTACTTCAATCCTTCTTATGCACTATTTTTTTAATTTTCTAGCTATTTTTTTATGAATTATTAGTATTTTAAGTAGACTAAACAAGAGCACTAAAAATGGAACTTGTGCTTCAAAAAGATTACAATGGTACTGATTTGAGTTGAATGGAATAAGAAACAACAAATATTCACAAGGTTAAGCAAAATTATCAATTTCACTTAAAGTTGCCACAAACTGAATTTATACTTGAGAATTGAAACTGAGAAAACTACTGAAATCTTTTCATTAACTTAAAAAGCTTGATACAACTTGAACTTAAAACTGAATTTTAAAAGTTTACAATGGAAATTTAAAGTTTACACTACGAAATGGTCTAAAAACATTGACAACTGTAATCTTCACTTTTTCTACATCTTTATAGGTCCTGGAGCTTGTCTCTTTCTTTCCCACTTGTTCTCAGCCCTTAGATGGCTCTCTTTTGATCTGAGCCGTTTAAAAATCTTTTGGCGGGAAATGGGGAAAAGGCAGTTGTGAGTGTTTCTGGTGGGAATTTAATGAGGAGGGGGAAAAGGTTAGTTGGGTTGGTGTGGGAATTAATTGAAGGTGGCTTGGTTTGGTGAAAAGAGAGGAGGGGGAAGGGACAGGCTGAGGAAAACCAGGGAAGTGTGGGGATGATGAACAGTGGGTTGACTGGGGTCAACGAGGGGGGAATTATTAAAATGGGAAAGTGGGCTTTGGTGGCGGGCTTTGGTAAATGTGGTGGACTGGTTTGGTTTATTGGATTTGTTTTGTGGGCTATAATAACACAAGGGATCCGTTTGGTTACATAACAAAACACCACAAGGACCATTATTGTAATTTAGCAAACCGTAGGGACTGAAAATGTTATTTTCACAAAGTAATACCAAGGACCAAAATGCCAATCACCAATATTTCAAAGAACATTTTTATGCCTTTTTCATTTTTCAAAATTTCCCGGGGACTAAAAATGACATTTTTCAAAGTTTAGGGGTTAAACTTGCCATTTTGTAAAATCTTTTATCCAAGGACCAAATTTGAACATTTTTGAATTTCCAAGGACTAAAAATGATTTTTCATCCAAAAATATCCCACCAGGGACCAAATCTGCCAAAGTTTGAAACTCCAGGGACCAAAAGTGTAAATTTCCAAAACTTTCCAATTTTTCACCAAAGGACAAAATATGACAACTTATGATTGTAAAAGGACCTTTGGTGATAATTTTTCATATTTTGAATATCCAGGGACTAGTTTCATAATTTTATAAAAGTTGGGGGACTGAAACTGCCAATTTTGCAAACTTTGTGCGTTTTTCATTTGTTTTTGCTCATTTTGCATCTAAAACATATAAAACACAATTTTGAAATATTTTCAGTATTTTGATGCATTTCTGAGTGTTTTTGTATGTTTTGCAGTTCAGATTAGACCAAAAATGATGAGTGTTTGAGCACTCATCAATCTCCCACACTAAACTATTGCTAGTCCCTAGCAATACTGTTTTGAAAACTTGATGGATTTTAAACTCTTTACCAAAAGCCATCACTTCTAGAGTAGCCAGGTGTAAGAACTGTGGCACACCTGATAACCGTGTGATTTTGAGCAAACCACCAGCTGTCAACGGATTTGAGTAGTCTTTACCAAAAGCCGTTTGCTTCTGGACTAGCCAGCTCTTGATGGAATAGTCAACATCTTGGTGAGCTGATTACCAATTATGGATTTTCCACGGCCTTTACCACAAGCCATAATCTTGCGGGCTAGCCAACTCATTAGCTTTTGAGGATGATGGGGAGTTGAGGAACCATACAATTTTGGGCAAATTGCAAGCCGTAAACGGATTTGAGTTGTCTTTACCAAGAGCCGTTTGCTCCTGGACTAGCCAATCCCTTTTGTCGGTTAGACAAGGCGGACTGATTACCACAAAAAAAGCACCAGTGAAAAATTTTTAAAATTTTTGAAATTTTGGCAAAAATGGGGGTATTATATAATAAAATGTGATAAAATTCGCTAGAATAGCGAAATACCCCCCACACTTAGCATGAATATTGTCCTCAATATTCAAAGTCCCGGATATTAGGCCGACATTTTGAACGTAAAAGGGCAACATTACAAGCTAAGCGTGAAAAACACCATTTTGTATTTTCACTTCTGTAATCATAGTATGGGGGACTCCCCCACACTTAGGGTGAAAACCCTATAAGCATGCTCTGTTTTTGTTTACCGAGTCGCTAGCTTGACTCGACCCCGAATTCATTTGTCCTTGGGGAAGCATGATGTGGAAGAAGCAATCTCAATCGGACTTTCATTCAAGATGTTTGGATAAACATTTGAAGCACGTGAAAGTTCCACATCGATGAGATAAGTATCCGGCTCAAGATAATGATACATGAAAATGCCGGGATCAAAGATAGTGTCTTCATTCCCGAAGGAGTGAAGAAGAGAAGAAGTCACCCTGTAGGTGAAGAAAAGGAAGAAAATCATGATAAAAAGCATGATTTGATCTTCTTCCTCGAGAGCAGGCTCCATAGCCTGAGTTTGGATTTCAAAGGGTAAGCTCGTAAACAACCCGGGAGGGTGGGTGGGATTTTGCAAATTCTCATGATTGAGAGCATCTCCCCCCAGGCAATCAAACTCTGGAGGAGTCATGACATGATGAGTGAGTTCACCAGAGAACTCCTCATGAAGAGAATTATTCACAAGATGTGAATTTGTGAACTCATGTTCCATTGTGGACTCATCACAATCCTCGTCAAAGATTGGATTGTTAGAAATCATAGTGAATTCAGATTCGAATTCAAATAGAGGATTGGTGAGAGTCGTATTGAATGTTTCGGGAACAAAGAGATTAACATTCTCTATTGGACTGCTGGGATCAGAAGTGAGTGACGGATCATGAGATAGGAGACTTTCAATTTCTCCCAGATCGGCTTGGAAATCGAGGAGACCATCATCACTTTCCAATGAAAGTGGATTGATGTGAGTAAGTTCATCAGCGAACTCCTCAAGAAGATGATCAGCATCAGTTTGTGGGACTGATGCCTCAACATGCTCGATGTCTCCATAAGATATACAATCATCGCTAAAATCTGAGAAAGTCTCAAATTGATCTTTAGGACACTCAATAGGGGAAGGAATATCACACATATCATCCAAAGTTCCCTGTGACTCTCTCGGGATTGGGATAAGGATCTCAACACTAAACTTTATTAATTCGTCCGATTCCTTATCAGGAACAGTGCTAAGATGCTCATCCCCCATAATCAGAGAGTGAGTGTGAACTTCGGGTGTGATAACAACAGACTGAGGGAGTGGAGAGGAGCTAGCATTCATGGATTGTACGAGTTCCATTTGATCTTTTGCTAGTGATTTCTCCGTCTCATCATTTCCTCCCTGATTTTTAATGGAAGGAATTGCTATAGATGAACTTGATGAACCCTTACAGAATTGAGAAAAATCAAGGGTGACTTCATCATCACTATCATCGTCGTAAAGAGCAGCATTACGAAATATGGCACGTGTTTTAGCTGCTTGTTCTAATACTAGCAATTCTTCCTTGCTCAAATCGTTTCTCGCTGCTCGTTCTTCCGCAAGTAATTCTGCCATAGATTTCTCACGAGAGCTTTGAAACGATGAAGTAGCCAACTCCTCCTTAAGATCTTTCAATATCTTAAGAGCCTCTATTAAAATGTCTTGCCCGGTAACAAGAGGAGTTGTTTGGGACATCTGGTATTGTGGAGGTGGGTCTGAAAACGAATAGTCGTAATTGTTACAAGGAAACGGATTCCCTGTTTGACAATCAGAGCTAGTGTGTGGACCTCCACAATACTCACAACAGTAAAACTGATGTGGCTGTGAGTCGTATGTGCTTGAGTTATAATTGTTATCAGGAAACTGCTCATAGACAAGCGTGTCGCCTGATTGACAATCAGAACTGTAGTGTGGACCACCACAGTACTCACAACAGTAAAACTGTTGAGTCTGGCTTGGTGTATCTTGATACAAAGCATCATTGAAGTTTGGATAATATGATTCTTGCTCGTATGAATGTGTTGGGTAATTGGAAAATTTTAAAGAGTCGTTGAATGAGTTTTGATTAGGATCATAAGCAAATGAATTACTCGACCCACAAAACAAACAACTCCCGTTTTGGATATCATTACCACATTGTACACATGTACACCAACGAAATGGCAAACCAAAAAGTGGCTCACCACAACCAACACAAGGAATAAAAGCCGGAGGTGGGACAAGTGGTGTGCTCTTAGAGCTAGCAATTTCCACCACTTCCGTTATGGTCTCGGGTTTTGGTTCTTGATAATCGTGAAGATTGGGCAAGTCGTTCTTTTCAGTCACTGCCCTAAGCTCTGTACGTTTGCTAGATGACCTTATAACCTTATATCGTGAAAGATCAGGATTGATTCTTGAAGGTTTGTCATTAATAGCACGTATCTCGGGCCTGGAAGAATTTGGTGAATCATTGAGAGAATTTGGACTTATGAACAGATTACACAAAACACAAAATCTGTTACTACAATTATTGCCACATTTCTCACAAATACACCGGAGACAACGAAAGCCGTTCTCAATCGGGCTTTTACAGTGAAAACACGTGTAGCCGAGAGACGCCATAAGAATTATACATGAGATGGGTATAAGAAGGTAGAATCAAACGGATAGAGGGTAAGGAAAAATATTTTTGGGTTTTTATGAAAAGATATGAACAAGGGATGGATAAATGTACAATGGAACGAATTCCAAAGTCACTAATCAGAAAAACCGTTTAGAAAACGCACACAACCTCCCCGGCAGCGGCGCCAAAAATTGATTGACGCTAAACCACCAACTTATATTGACCAAAGAATGGTCAACAAGGTCAAACAGCCTAGAGTCAATGCTCCGGGTAATATAGTGTTTCCCCGGGTCGTTATGTCCCGACGAGCTGTGAATTGTAATCAAACGGTTTTGTGATCGGGTGAATTTGGACAGGAAAATGGTTAAAAGGTTTTGATTACACTAAGGATATAAAAAGAATAGCTCAAATGAGCTATGAAAACTAGCACGAGAAAGGAAAACGACTAGAAACAATTAAAACTCTAAAACGCGTACGTTTAAATAACTTTTACGTAAACGTACGAAATAAAACGCGAGTTTTAAGAAATAAAATGGCTACGAATATGAAAATTATATTTTTACAAAGCTAATGACTTAAGAAAATTATTGGAAAAAGAAAAATATTTTTTTAGACTTTTATATTATTTATTATTAATTAAAAACTATTTAAACTAATTAAAATTAAAATAAATAGTAAATGAAAAGTAAAAATTACAAAACTTTTATAATAAATACTAAGTAGTATAAATAACCTAGGAAAAATATAAAAGTGGGAAAATGCTTATTATTAAGCAGAAAAATAAGCAGTTTAGCTTAAATAAGCAAAACTGACTAACACTACTATAAAAATAAATAAAGAAAACAAAGACACTAAGTATACTAAAGGGCAGATGGTGCACGCCCTTGTTGTGGTTTTGACCTGATTGACCAAGAGGTCACAGGTTCGAATCCCACAAGTGACAGATTTGACAAACTATTTTATTTTTTTGATTTTCTTTTACAAACACACTACAACACTAAAAACAACAAACTTTTATAAAGACAATATTTTTAGAACATGAAAATAAGCTGAACACAAGCTTAAAAACCCAACAGTTAGGCTAATAAGCTTAAATGGACTTATGAAACTGAAAAAACTATAGAAAACCTGCAAACTGAAAACAAGAGACAAAATAAGATGGAAACAAGTGAATGAAACTAGGAATAAGCAAAAACAACAAGCCAAGCTCACTGAATAAGCCAATAAGCTTGAATAAGCAAGTCCAACCACTGAATAACCAAACAGATGGAAGGACCAACTTGTAGGCCACTTATAGCTTATACAATAAGCTTCAAAATGAAAATGGAGCTAGGATCTAACAAGCTTGGCCACTGAGCTTCCTAAAAAGCTCAGATGCACAAGGTGGGTCCCACTAATAAGTGCATGAGGGACCATGAAAGGTGAGGTGTTGGGCTGATTTCTGTGTAGCATGGCATACCCTTGCCCTGCACCTTATTTTGGACAGCTTCAATAAGCTCAGAAAAAATGATAAAAATCAAACAAGCATGGGTTCTCAAAGACAAGCTGGTACACAACAAATGTAAACAAGTTCCAACCCTTAAAAGCAATCACATAATTCAAATAAAATCCTAGAACTTTTGTGAAAATCTGAAATGGTGCAATTTTGACTTTTTGCAAAAACTTAAAACCTTGACTTATTTGAACTTTGGTTGATCATTAATAACTGTAAACGTGTTTATGAGTTACAAAATGATGAAAATGAGCTACCTAGACTACTTATGAACTATTGTGCAAGCCTTTGGGATTCAAAACTCTAGGCAGTTAACTGTTATGTGATGAAAGGTGAGATTTTGACTTTTGCTTATTAAGGGACTGAATTAGAAGCTTAAACAATCTATCCTAACATGATGCAACATATCCAAGTAGTTACTATCAACAAAAACAAGCTCATCAGTGGTGTTAACCACTGATCCAAACAACCCCTTAAGTAACTGAAAATGGTTTTGATTCAGCAGTAAGATGATTCAGACCATGAAATCCACCATTTGACTCCAACAAACATGGAACAAACTTAATTGAGCATAAATCAACAAGAAGGAACTATCATAACTAACAATAACAAAATATAAGAAATTTGAAAACTAGAACTAAGTGAAAAACTTAAACTGCAATCATGATTAGTACATGGAACCAAGGATTCAAATGTAACCTAACACCTCCCACTGAGGTCCTAAACCATGAAAATCCAAAATCTTCCTTGTCCACTGCTTCAATCCTTCTTATGCACTATTTTTTTAATTTTCTAGCTATTTTTTTTATGAATTATTAGTATTTTAAGTAGACTAAACAAGAGCACTAAAAATGGAACTTGTGCTTCAAAAAGATTACAATGGTACTGATTTGAGTTGAATGGAACAAGAAACAACAAACATTCACAAGGTTAAGCAAAATTATCAATTTCACTTAAAGTTGCCACAAACTGAATTTATACTTGAGAATTGAAACTGAGAAAACTACTGAAATCTTTTCATTAACTTAAAAAGCTTGATACAACTTGAACTTAAAACTGAATTTTAAAAGTTTACAATGGAAATTTAAAGTTTACACTACGAAATGGTCTAAAAACATTGACAACTGTAATCTTCATTTTTTCTTCATCTTTATAGGTCCTGGAGCTTGTCTCTTTCTTTCCTACTTGTTCTCAGCCCTTAGATGGCTCTCTTTTGATCTGAGCCGTTTAAAAATCTTTTAGCGAGAAATGGGGAAAAGGCAGTTGTGAGTGTTTTTGGTGGGAATTTAATGAGGAGGGGGAAAAGGTTAGTTGGGTTGGTGTGGGAATTAATTGAAGGTGGCTTGGTTTGGTGAATAGAGAGGAGGGGGAAGGGACAGGCTGAGGAAAACCAGGGAAGTGTGGGGATGATGAACAGTGGATCGGTGTTGTGGGGGTTGACTGGGGTCAACGAGGGGGGAATTATTAAAATGGGAGAGTGGGCTTTGATGGTGGGCTTTGGGTAAATGTGGTGGACTGGTTTGGTTTATTGGATTTGTTTTGTGGGCTATAATAACACAAGGGATCCGTTTGGTTACATAACAAAACACCACAAGGACCATTATTGTAATTTAGCAAACCGTAGGGACTGAATATGTTATTTTCACAAAGTAATACCAAGGACCAAAATGCCAATCACCAATATTTCAAAGAACATTTTTATGCCTTTTTCATTTTTCAAAATTTCCCGGGGACTAAAAATGACATTTTTCAAAGTTTAGGGGTTAAACTTGCCATTTTGTAAAATCTTTTATCCAAGGACCAAATTTGAACATTTTTGAACTTCCAAGGACTAAAAATGATTTTTCATCCAAAAATATCCCACCAGGGACCAAATCTGCCAAAGTTTGAAACTCCAGGGACCAAAAGTGTAAATTTCCAAAACTTTCCAATTTTTCACCAAAGGACAAAATATGACAACTTATGATTGTAAAAGGACCTTTGGTGATAATTTTTCATATTTTGAATATCCAGGGACTAGTTTCGTAATTTTATAAAAGTTGGGGGACTGAAACTGCCAATTTTGCAAACTTTGTGCGTTTTTCATTTGTTTTTGCTCATTTTGCATCTAAAACATATAAAACACAATTTTGAAATATTTTCAGTATTTTGATGCATTTCTGAGTGTTTTTGTATGTTTTGCAGTTCAGATTAGACCAAAAATGATGAGTGTTTGAGCACTCATCACAAAGTTATCCAAGTAACTACCCCGTCACTTGGAACAACTCTCGACAACAAAGTTATCTACCATGGGGAATTTTTACTTCATCTGAACATCCAAACCAAATGCATCAAATGCATGAGATGTTTGGCACTAACCACTTTAGACCCATGAAATACTGGGGACCATTTGTTTGAGATTTTTCTCGTTTTTAGAATAAGATATGCTTGAAAACCTACTTGAAGTCTTATTTATGAGCGATGGTACTGGATGCTATTATCCTGTGGCTACTACTCAAGATTCCACTCTGGCTTACCAAGCGTATAAGGTCAATAACTTCATTATTTTATTACATTGGCAGTACATCATAGGCCAAGGTACGCTCTCTCAAAACATCCTCATTATGTGGTAGATTAAGTTGGTAATCGTAGAATATAGATTAGTTTGCTCTAACAAATTAATATGAAAAGTGCTTCCCCAAATGGTCTTATCAACAAGGAGGAATATGTAGTACAACCTCTAGGATTTGTTGATTTCTAAAAACCATATCATGTATATCAACCTAAGAAAGCCCTCTTGATCTTAATCAAGTTTTCTACTTGGTATGACAAATCAAAAAGGTGTTCCACGTAAACATGATTATATCATGTGGGCGGTTGATAACACACTTTTCATAAAATACCTATATTCGCAATTTATCATTCATGACAATGATAACTATTTCAAACTCAACTTGTCTTGAAATGTACAATGATCACACAAAGATCATGCGTGACAAGTTTGAGATGAGATTGAGAGGCGAATTAAAATACATACATACTTATTAGTCATAACATGTCTAATATAAATTAATGAAAATATTTAATTGTGCAACAATGAAACTCACATGAGAATATGAAGGTGAGTGTGCAAGTCACACTAGGTATTGAAGCACGATAGACTGTTTGTTCTACCTAATAGCAAGTAGGCTCGATGTGAGCATGTGTTTAAAAAGATACCAAAATCTCTTACACTAAAGCGGTTAAGTGTGTCATCTGATACACTAAAAGGCATT
Source organism: Artemisia argyi (assembly GCA_030686995.1). Classification (NCBI taxonomy): domain Eukaryota; kingdom Viridiplantae; phylum Streptophyta; class Magnoliopsida; order Asterales; family Asteraceae; genus Artemisia; species Artemisia argyi. Next base: position 75,672,200 of record CM060699.1, read on the forward strand.
GTACATTTGGAATTGCATTTTCAAAGGGAATTGATATAGAATTAACTATCTATTTCAACCCTGACAATGCGGGAGAGAAAGTGGGTTGAAAAGGCATGAGTAGCGTTTGTGCCATCACAGGCTGTTATTAAAAACTTCTTGGGTCACCTTGAAACAAACAACTCATGATTCCTCCACGACCAAAGCCGAATGTGTAAGCGTTGGAAAGGCATGACAATGAGCACTATGGATGAGACAAGCTCTAATCGACTATGGTATTTATCTCAGCGACATCCTAATGATACGCTACAACCACGATGCGATTGACTTGATCAAGAACCCAGTTTGACGCTCAAGCACGACACTTGTTGAAACTCATCCTCCTAATTCCCTCATATGACTATTTATTTCACTGGAAATATTTAAGTCATTTCATGCGTCTCTTTTAATAACTCCCATAATATTTCTCTGAAAATATTTCATCATCCGTCTTATTCATCAAATGACTGTCTACGTATTTCACTGGAAATACAAAAGTCATTGACTCATGTCCACACTCATATCACATCTATTCCTTAAAAGATCTCATGACTCTTTGAATATTTCACTGGAAATATTAAAGTCACTTCTCTTGTCTCATCCCACTCAATGACTTTCGATGTGTTGAACTGGAAATACAAAAATCATTAACTTTCGTCTTGAATCGTCTTGACTTTTCAAATATCTCATCAAAGAGATCAAAGTCGTTTCTCGTACCCACTCTATGACTATTTTTGAGTCATCACTTCTTCGTCTAGTTTAGGTTCTCTTTTCACAAGAATTTATTAGGTGTAAATTCGTTCCTCACGTCAAAAAGTCTTGCTAAATAAGTAAGATACATTCGTCAAAAATCAAAATGAGACGATAAACTGTCTCAGCAGTGCACGACACCACTAAATTTAGTGGTATCATGTATATGAGACAACCCGTTTTCTTCTCTCCTTCCCTTTATCTACTCATTCAAAACACAAACCAAAAACTCCTCTTGCTGCCATATCCAAAAACCAACCCAAAAACTCAATTACACCATTATTAATCAAGATTGAGGCATTGCAATTAAAGATTTTCAACCACTACATCTTTCTTAACATCATTTGTAAGTCAATTTGCTTTAATTTCTTTCTATTTAAACCCAGGGTTTGTTCATGAACATCAAAATTGAATTGGGTCTTTTGAATTTCAATTGATTTTTCATACAATTAGGACTAGGAATAGAGAATGTATAACTAACATGATTCCCTAAACATAGGATTTATGCATAATCGAGTCATACAATACTTTAGGTCCGAATTTTACAACTTTGATTAGGATTGAATTAGTTATCTTTAGTGGAATCATGTCTAGAATACTTGAAAATGAAGTATGAATGATCATAACACATGATCTTAAACTTTGAAAATTTATGGCGCCAAATTGACGCATTTGCCAAACACCCCCAATTCCAATATCTTTCGTAAAGTTTCACCAAACTAGGATCATGAAATGTTTTTCGTGCATTGTTGATACAAACTAAAAACGTTTTCGCATGCATACATGATCTCACAAATGATAATCAAGTTACATAACTAATATGTAAACATTTGCTTAAGCAAAAGTAAAGATAGGAGCGTTTGGGTAATCTCATTATCACCTTAAGAGTCGAGATTACCGCACCTCCACATTGCATGCATATAGGCATACATTAGAAAAATGATCATCAATCAATAAAGTAAAAAATAAATAAAATTATATACTTATATATCGTTATTTTCTTTTATAGGTGACAATGCCTCGAAATGATTACCAAGATACCAAACACTACATTCCTCCACTTTTTGATGACCCAAACATTTCCGATGAGCAAAAAGCTCATCTCCAAAAAGTCCAACATCGATCAATACATGAAGGACGTGTAGTCGATGCCTACTTTGTCTCGTTGGACAACATTCAAGTGTGTTTTCCAACAATCGAGTTCGATTGTTTATATAAGATAAACGATCAAGTTTGTCCTCGTTTTGTTCTCGAATTCTATAGTCGTGTCCGTACCTTCAGTGACACTGAGGGGAACGTCTTTCTTGATTTTTGGATTCAAAACCAAAACATCACTTTGTCCATCACCGAATTTGGTGAAATTCTTGGTATTCCCTCGTATGGTCAATGTGCTTACACTAAAGACCATTCCTTGGACTCTCTCTTCTACCATCTATAGAAAGAGGGTCCCTATCTCACTGAACTCCCCGAACCCGAAACCATCAAACAACATGTCTCTCTTGGTCGAGTCGTGTACACGCAACAAAAGCGTGATGGCACAATTGTCCACCTTGATCCCCACCATATCTATCTCAAAGAAATCCTTCCCAATCTCAAAAATTGGGAACTTCTTCTTCGGGAAAATGTCCTTTCTCTTGGGGGTAACCGGGATAATGTTCCGGTGAGTCTTGCTCATATGCTCTATTGTCTTAGTGACGAGAAGCCTTACAATCTCGCTTACTATATGGCAAAGAGAATGGGCAACATTCGTAGTCGCTCCGATAAGCTCATGCCATATGGTATGTTGCTTACTCGTCTCTTCCGTTGGGTCATGAAAAACTTTACACATCTTCAAAATTTCGAATACCCTCTTGTCAATCCTGTCATGATACCTCTAGGAGGTCATCAACGTCGCACTAAGCAACATAGTGACAAAGGGGCAAAACGTGCTCGTCAGTCCACCTCCGATGCTACCTTCTCCTCGTCCTCTCTTCATTATGGATCATCATCACAACCTTTCGATGAGGATGATGATGAAGCAAATGAAGAAGGGACTTCTCGTGCTCAAACTCCTTCACCTGACACTTATATTCGGGAGCTTAACACAAAAGATTTCACTCCTACAGACGACCTTCGATTTGGTATGACCAATCTTAGTTCCGTCATGAAAAGGCAAATGGTGATGATGAATCGACAAGTGAAGATGCATGAGCAAACCATTAGGGGTTTCAAGTCAATCGGGAAGGCAATCAAGGGTATTGGCAATAAGTTGAAGAAATTGGGAAAGTCAAGAGATTGAGACAATATTTAAGTATTAATATATATTAGTATTATTAAACTAACTAATATTTAGTGTAACACTAACTTTGGATGATCTTTGGCATTGACAAATTTTTGGGTGTGTCTTTCAATTTTACCACCCAAATGTATTTTATCAAGTCTCCTTCTTGGTTAACTTTATCATATGATCATTATTTGTTCACATCATGCTTCTAGATTATTATGATATTTGCTTAGATTAGTTTATGTGCAAGTATCTAGATGATAATTTGCGTGCTTACTAGTAGCCTATTTAGTAGATTAATCACATGATCATATTAGTTGCTAGTTGTGACTTAGATCATGAAATCTATGTTTTGTTCTTTAGTGAATGGAGCTAACATGATTTGCTGCAAATAGTGCACCTAGGATTACCCCATTTGGGCAGCCTAAACCTGCAAAACTGAGAAAAACATCTCTAGCAGGCCATGACACCACTAAATAGGGCACGACACCACTAAAGTTAGTGGTACCGTGGGTGATTTAGTGGTACAATCCCCTTGGTAGACGTTTTTCACTATTTGCTTTCACTTTTTGACTTTCTTTCCCCTAGAATCTGGAAACACAAGCTAATTCCAATGATCACAACTCTCTAAACTCATCATCCTACACCATGCATGCTTGAAAGATAGCTATTTAAGTACTTCTCATGCACACACATTTTTCACAACCATTCTGATGTGCGGGATTGCGCCCTCACAAAAGGTTTTACCTCTCAAGGGATCTTGAGAAGCTTGCAATCCCCGCCAGGCAGTGTACCTGATCGTTGTAGTATAGTATATTGACAAGTACTGGGGGATTGATCGTTCAACTCAGGAATAGTGTTCGCTAGGATTAAAAAGTCTACTAAACTAGGTCTAAAGGTGAGGGATGATTCTTTTTGTATTTTTATATTTTTTTAGAAAGCAAGTAAAAATTTCAGTTTTGAAGGAGTAAGCAGAATTAGTTGCTTGTCAACTAACCCAATTAACTAAAAATGCAATCAAAATAAAATAAAATAAAACTTAAACTAATTTGTGGTGGAAACAATAATAAAAGAAAATGTGTTTACTTAGATTTCATTACTCCCTAGATATCTTTTACCGGTTGATTAGCTTGTTACAATTGCATAGATGACGGGTTATATTCCTTAATATCAGTCGTAGGGCCGTGTACGATATTCCCTAACTCTATAGGCTTCTAATTCATTCTAGGTCGAGCCGACTACTAGCTCCTAACGTAATATCACTAGCAGTTGCCTACGCATTAAATACAACCAATAAATCGTAGTACACCTCCGATCATGTTTCTTAAGACGTTCAAGCAAGTTACCAATTGAAAATCTGCCAGTTTTCTTAAGCCTAAAATCGAATATAATCATCTACAACAATTATAAAAAAACCATCAACAAATAATCAACATCTAGGTTTCATTACATCTAAGCAAACACAAGAAAAACCTAGCCTAGCATGTTAAAAAGAAGACAAGCATAAGATAAAATCAGACAACACATAGACATATTGTATGATTACTGGAAAACTTATCTTCAATTGAACATGGATGGAACAAGGGTTGAAACCCTTGTTGTTACAGAAAATTCGTCTAGGGTTTGCACAAAGAAGTTCTCCAAAAGTTCTCCCCCTAAAGTTCCACACTAATGAATGAAAATTAGAAAATTATATATAGATTTTACACCTTGACGACGTCACGTTATAGCTTGTGACGCTGTCAACTCGCCGCCAAGATAAAATTCGTATTGCCTAGATCCACTTCTGAGGCCGTCATGTGTAATTTTACTCTGGGCCGTCACATGCATTCTGACCCTGACGGCCTTTGTGACGCCGTCAGGCCAAATTGCTTTGAAATTGTTCTGGGCCGTCATGTGTATTTTCCATATCCATCTCTTTTGCCAAACTTGACGCCGTCACTTGTATGGCCTTGACGCCGTCAGGTACTGTTCCCAGCAAGGATTTTGAGACTTTGTCGTTTGGGCAAATAATAAAAATGGGTAGTGAACTATTTTTTTTTTCATTTTGAGTGTAATTTTCTTTCAAAATCATCATCTTTAGGGTATTTTGTAAAAATTTTGGACAATTTTGCCCCTCATAGCTAATACAAATTTTTTTTCTGAAGGGCAAAATTGTCCAAATTTTTTGCAAAATACCCTAAAGATGATGAATTTGAAAGAAAATTACCCTCAAAATGAAAAAAAAAATAGTTCACTACCCATTCGATGAATTTGTGGCAAGTATATTACCTTTTAATATCATTTGCCCTTGTCGTTTTCTTCACTTAATCGCTCTAAAAACATCCAAAATGCTTTCTTTTCCAGATTTCTCCTCAAAAGTACATAAAATGACAAAAGGAACGATTTAGGGCAATAATTGATCAAATAATCGCGAATTCGGGGTTAAATGACCCCTAAAGGCGATACACTTTTCGCCTTATCAAATACCCTTACACTTGAGATTTGCTTGTCTTCAAGCAAATGCGCTTTTATTCTAATCAAAATACAAGTTAGGGGTCATTTAACACTAAGATAAAAGTAATTACAACAAATAATCGTTTCACTTAAAACCAAAAACAAGCACGGAAATTATATACTAGAACCTCACAAATAGTGTTTAGATACTCACATCTCTCGGGTGTAATAAAGTATATATCACAATAAGGAAATGGAAAACATCTCTCACTACCTGTCATAGCAAATAGATTACCATAGGCTTGGAAAAGGATCAAACCTTCACCACTTGGCGTAAGCACCTAGGATAAACTATCAAATATGTCTTTTAAAAGGTTATAACGTGAGGTGTAGGGATAGGATAAACACGGTTTTGTTGGATAAAGGCAATATTTACTGGTGGCGAGTTAATTATCTTGGTTAATTACATGTATAATATGGCGTTGCTAAGCCAAGACTCGACTCGACTTAAGCAAATCAAAACTACAAACTATGAAACAAACATGAAATGAAACGGGATGGTAGTCCGTTTTTTTTTTTTTTTTTTTTTTGGCATACACTTTTACCCTACCATCCAAAATAATACATCATAGGGAATTTGCATTCCCCTTACACTTGAACTTTTACATACTTTACAATCAACTATTCTAATGACTCGAATTAAGATAATCAAAACACTTGGAGCACTTTTTAAGATTAACGCACATATGGGGGTAATATATGATGTTCGTCCCCATCACTCCATGACACTAGTACTTTACCCAATCGTCCCAATCGTCCCAAAACAATATGTACAAGATATGAATCGACTTAGCAATCCATGTAATCAATTAGACAATTAACTAAGGGTTTAAACAAATAACAATAATGCACTAAAGATTAGTGTATACAAGGAAGGCTAAGGCGATTTGGTTGCACATTTGGGGTGGATTGTAACAAATTCTATCTTTAAGTAAGATGCTTAAAGTTAGAAACGAAAAAGATAGGCTCGGAGGGGTGTACTAGGGGTATTGTGCACTAAAAATGAGTACAACGCAAAGGTGTGGGAGAAATTAATTGACTTTGTTAGTCAAGTAATTATGAATTTATTGGTCAAGTAATTATGATACGGGTTTAAACACAAGGGTTATCCTAATGCCTCTTATTATGTAGTAAATCCTACTACACGAATGTAGTCTCACTAGCGGTCTCGGGATGCATCACTAACGCAAGTTCTAGAATCTAAATACTACCGGTACATTCATAAGCACTAATAATGAATGCTTTTCCTAACAAATCTAAAGGCGAACATCACATATTTGGGTAGAAAATTTTTCTGAGTGGTACGGTTTTTGTGCTAGTCATACAACTCCTATCTATGAGACGCTCATTATGGCTAGAGCTTCACTCCTAAATGTTGTAAAAAAAAATTTAATTTGGCGCTAAAATTACACTAACAAGTATTTTTCTCAGTTTTATTACACACCTACTATCAAACAAACAAACTCAAGTGCAATTGCATTCTCTAAGGTATCATCATTTACCTTCCCCTTACACTTAGGCTGAACATCGTCCCCAATGTTCAATAAAAATTAAAAAGATGTAAAAGTAAATAAGGTAAAAGAATGAAAACAAATACTCCCCTGATTCGTTCGGTGTGGATAGTGTGAAAAAAATGTTAGATCTTCTTCCAAGAAAATGAACTTTGAAAGCTTCCCTCCAGAAATATAAATCATCCTCTTGTCCAATGTAACCTGTTAAACCTGAGAAAACAATCAAGGCAAACCTCGCGTAAAATCGGCGGCAATCTATATATACTAAAAATCCTAGAAAGCAAATTAAGATATAATGCTTGTGGAATGAATGTTTGCTGATTTCCTAGAGTTTATAAAACTAAAGAATCAACAAAAACTTTAAGACTCCGGTATAAACAAAACTCGCAAAATTTTTAAGAATTTTTTGTACCTGACGCCGTCAGGTTATAACTCCTGATGCCGTCAGAATGTTCCTGCAAAAATCTCATGTTAAGTTTCCGGAAAATTTCTGAAAAAACTTATGCCTTACTTCCTGGAAAATCCTGCAAAACATCATTATGACTCGATACAAGCATTTGACTCAAACAATTACTAATACATATGTTCATTTAATATTGTTGTAGTTCATGCTCAATTTCGTTCTTATAAACAAATTTGGGTTTCCCCTTACACTTAGCTTTTGCAAAATACCTTTATATGTAATTAAGACGAAGTTAAAAACAAAATAAAGTATTTTCGCAATTTATTTTGAATCATGATCCACAAACAATAAAAAATAAAACACGCATACGAAAACAAATAAAATAAATAAAACTTGGGTTGCCTCCCAAGAAGCGTTTTTCTTTATTTACGAGTCTCGTAGCTAGAGTCAAGGTCACATCCTACCGTGTATCGCTTATGCTCACATACCCAAGTGTGAGCCATGTAATAGTTGCCTCATCTTTCTTATAGTCATCACTTAGCTCTAAACATCCGCGATAATACCTTTTGTTCTTTTCATGAGGATATTTAAGCCATTTCCTTTTATCATTCTCACTAAGCATATCGAGAGGTGGATACCTATTACATTTTTCAATAGAAAAGTCCTTGAACCTAGGGTGTGCACGGGGCATTTGGTAAACAAAATCTTCCTCCCCGTCCGAGAATGTAATTAACCCTTCCATAAGTTTTTCATCTAGTTTGGTTAACCTTTTGAAGGGTTTCCCAAATACAATTTGGTTTAAGTTACTATCGATAAATTCTCCTAGATTCTCCATAACCATAAACTCAACCAGATAAATGAAGCTTCCTACAAACACATGCAATGTCTTTGCCCTAGCAACAATATTATCTCCTTTGTATTCTAACTCATTTACCATAATTTTATTGTATTCACTACGCGAGATTATGTTCATTGGTAAAGACGAGTTAAGGTAGGCATCAAAGCTCCTAAATCCAATCTTACAAGGAAACTGCATATTAAATGAGCTGTCATTCTCAATCCTTGTTCTAGGGTCGACATACCTAAGAGGGTTCATCTCATCTTCCATCCTATCATCATTAATTACATCACCATCATCTAGGTCCTTATCGGAGTCCGAATAGTAAAAAGGACTAGCCCTATGGTCATTATCATGGTCGGACTCCTCCATCTCAGAATCATTGTCAAAGTGGTGGTTAGGCGAGAGGTTAGGTGGGTTCTCATTTTCCACTAAAGGGATTGGGGCGGGTAGTTAGAAAATCCTACGCCGAAAAACACGAATAACCGGAATCAAACGATCAATGTTATTGTTATCCATCGAGATAGTTTACGAACAAAGGAAACAAAGAAATAAGATAGACTAAAGAAACCTATAAAAATAAAATAAAACTCTTACTAGAAAGGAATCTAGCAAGTAGACATAATAAAAAGAAATTTTAACCTAGACAATAACTATTCCCTGGACTGCGGCGCCAAAAACTTGATGTGCAGGATTGCGCCCTCACAAAAGGTTTTACCTCTCAAGGGATCTTGAGAAGCTTGCAATCCCCGCCAGGCAGTGTACCTGATCGTTGTAGTATAGTATATTGACAAGTACCGGGGGATTGATCGTTCAACTAAGGAATAGTGTTCGCTAGGCTTAAAAAGTCTACTAAACTAGGTCTAAAGGTGAGGGATGATTCTTTTTGTATGTTTATATTTTTTAGAAAGCAAGTAAAAATCTCGGTTTTGAAGGAATGGGCGGAATTAGTTGCTAGTCAACTAACCCAATTAACTAAAGATGCAATCAAAATAAAATAAAATAAAACTTAAACTAATTTGTGGTGGAAACAATAATAAAAGAAAATGTGTTTACTTAGATTTCATTACTCCCTAGATATCTTTTACCGGTTGATTAGCTTGTTACAATCGCATGGATGACGGGTTATATTCCTTAATACCAGTCGTAGGGCCGTGTACGATATTCCCTAACTCTATAGGCTTCTATTTCATTCTAGGTCGAGCCGACTACTAGCTCCTAACGTAGTATCACTAGCCGTTGCCTACGCATTAAATACAACCAATAAATCGTAGTATACCTCCGATCATGTTTCTTAAGACGTTCAAGCAAGTTACTAATTGAAAGTCTGCCAGTTTTCTTAAGCCTAAAATCGAATATAATCATCCACAACAATTATAAAAAAAAAACCATCAACCAATAATCAATATCTAGGTTTCATTACATCTAAGCAAACACAAGAAAAACCTAGTCTAGCATGTTAAAAAGAAGACAAACATAAAATAAAATCAAACAACACATAGACATATTGTATGATTATTGGAAAACTTATCTTCAATTAAACATGGATGGAACAAGGGTTGAAACCTTTGTTGTTACAGAAAATTCGTCTAGGGTTTGCACAAAGAAGTTCTCCAAAACTTCCCCCCCTAAAGTTCCACACTAATGAATGAAAATTAAAAAATTATATCTAGATTTTACACCTTGACGACGTCACGTTATAGCTTGTGACGCCGTCAACTCGCCGCCAAGATAAAATTCGTATTGCCTAGATCCACTTCTGACGCCGTCATGTGTAATTTACTCTAGGCCGTCACATGTATTCTGACCCTGACGGCCTTGGTGACGCCGTCAGGCCAAATTGCCTTGAAATTGTTCTGGGCCGTCATGTGTATTTTTCATATCCACCTCTTTTGCCAAGCTTGACGCCGTCACTTGTATGGCCTTGACGCCGTCAGGTACTGTTCCCAGCAAGGATTTTGAGACTTTGTCGTTTTCTTCACTTAATCGCTCCAAAAACGTCTAAAATGCTTCCTTTTCCAGATTTCTCCTCAAAAGTACCTAAAATGACAAAAGGAACAATTTAGGGCAATAATTGATTAAATAATCACGAATTCGGGCTTAAATGACCCCCTAAAAGCGGTACACTTTTCGCCTTATCACATTCCTCAATCACCCCTCACTTAATTAAGTACTACCATGTCTTCCACCATTGCCACCACCTCCCACAAAACCAAGAAACCAAGGCTTAACATTAAGCCCACAAATGAAAGGATCTTCATTGATCTTACTCTTGATGACGATGAGGATATCCAAACACCACCTTCCAACAACTCAACTTCATCCATTTCTACACCATTAGCTCCATCCAAAACCAATTCCACTAGGGCAAACTCATCCTCATCAACCACAAACAATTAAGACAACATCTTCCCTACCACCTAGTCCTCTTCAACCTTTGGCACTAACATTCACAACTCCACACGAAGTAGTGTACAACACTTCATCACCATCTTCCGTTTCTCCATCACCACCATCACAACCTATCATGGGCCATCTAATTCAATACCCAATTCTATCACATACCCTTAGTTGTGCTTGTTGTCACCAAAACCACAACCTCATTGCTCACCTAAGAGATGAAATGGGTTACATATTTAACTACATTGAGCATCTATTGACACCACCTCAAGGGCCCATTATACCACCTCCTCCACCAAGCACCAACCCAAGCAACTAAACATTATATGTTAAGTAATCATGAATAAACACCTTAGGACCCTTTTATGCACCTTGAAGCAAATCTTAGGACCTCTATGTCACTAAAGAATGTTATGTGCTTCTTTATGTAGTTTTATCTTTCTTGTTAACTAGTCTAGCACTTGTAATCATACTTCAAGTATGATATTCTCATTATTAATGAAGGCACGAGCTTATCTTTTGTTTGTGGTTGGATTTTTTTGTGCTTTTGGTTGGATATTTGTCTTGAATGCTACATGTTAGATATTGTATTTGTGTCATCTAACCTTGTTTTGTAGCATCAACCATTGCTCGATTCCTTGATATGCTCCAAATGAGGGGGAGTATACATCAAGGGGGAGCCTTAGTAGTCTTTTTGCTTCGACAAAAGGGGGGAGAAGTAGGATATAAACTCATACTAAAAACTTGTTGAAATTAGTTTTTCACATAAAATGAGTTTATGTTTTGTCATCATCAAAAAGGGGGAGATTGTTGATGCAAATAATGACCAAAAACATAGTTCTCATCTTTCGATATCTCTACGTTTTGATGATAACAAAATGTGAAAACATTTTACGTCAAAATTAACGTAAACAAGTTTTTAATCGAAATATCCGATTTCTACGCGAATCACTCTAGGTATGAACAAGCAAAGTGATTACTTGACATGTGTTCTAAGAAGTGAATTTGCGTTTTAAACTCTACATTTGTGAGGTGACAACACATTTTTTTTTTCAAAAATACATTTTACAAATTATTTTTGAATTATCAAGAAATGTTTTATTTGGGAAAATCTTTTCAAAAATCCCAACAGCTACTTTTCCCCCCAAATAAGCTCCTAACTTCCCCAAATAAGCCTTCACCACTAAAAACAAAAATGGGAGCGTTTTTGTCTGGCACGGTACCACTAAATTTAGTGGTACCGTGTAATATTTAGCAGTGTTGCAAAAATCGGCCTACAAGGCCGATTAATCGGCGATTACAAGCTGAACGGCCTTGGACCTTGGAGCGAATTACAAGGTAATCGGCCGATTAATCGGCCTTGGACCTTGGAATCGGCGATTAATCGGCCAAAAATCGCTACACGGCCCTCGACCGCCTCGGGACCGATTCACGATTTTTGCAACATTGATATTTAGTGATGTCGTCCCTCCATAACGACCAGATTTTCATTTCCTATAAATGCCATCTCACTTCTCAGATTTTGGCCATCCTTTTTTACGCATAACTTTCTGGTTTCCATCCTTCTTTTCTCTCTACACTTCTTAGATCATTAGTTAGTTTTCTTTTGTTTAAAAAGTCATTCTTTCATCCAACCAAAGATCACCTATATTCCTCTACTAGTCAAGAGAAGAACACAAGGTGTCTAGAAGACACAAAGTGTTAGAGTCTTTGAGTAGTGCACTTGCATTACCAACTGTTAGCTTGATTTTATCTTGATATACATCAAGTGTTGTAATCTTGTAATTACTATCTTGTGTGGATCATTGTGATTGTGTTGAGATCTTGCGGATCTCTTATAGCTAGTGTGTTTGTGTGTTGATCAAGTGGATCAAGGTAGATTGAAGAGTGTGTAGATTGTGTGAGGATCGTGTTGATCGTGTGAAAGGTTAGGATCATGTAGATCGTGTGATTAATTTGGATCGTGGTAGATTGGTACTAGCTAAGATTAGTACTCGACATCTAGCTTAGTGTTGAAAAATAACATAAGCGACGTTGTACGGTTTTCTCCGCCTGAAGGGAGGTTGTTGACATAGTACTTATAACCATCGATTTGGGTACTCGGGGAGTGGAGTATGGCGAAGAAGAGCTTCATGACCGAACCACTATAAATATCTTGTCTCAATTTGATCTTTCCATCTCTATCTCTTTGCATATTTCTATTACTTGTTAGTAGTAGCTTAAGGTTGTGCTCATATTGGTGTTGGTTGATTTCATCTACATATGAATCAAAGTATTTCACTAAGTAAACTTTTATAATTAAACCAAAAGTCGGCAAACTATTCAACCCCCTCCCCTTCTAGTTTTCGACAGAGGCCTAAAACACTAACATAACTCACTCACGTTTGATGTATAATGATGAATACGAATTTTGAGTATAATAGTGTAATATGTTTGAAAAAAAAAAGTTTGCAAATACAAACAACAATAATACAAAAGACTTGAACTTTTTCTTGTGTTCTTTCGTTGCTAAAATTGGATTGCTTGAATGAATTAAAACAAGATAATTCTTAAAGATTAATATGAATGAAAGCTTTTAGTAATGCTTGAGATGTGTTTGAAAGGGGTGAGTTGAAAGGTAGCAAAATGGATTGTTTAAATAGGCAAAGAGGAATTTCTATTAGGCTTCCACATATAATAATTATGACTTGGGATGTTATATGATGTTAATAAGAGCATACTTATGTGATGCTATTATTTTGACAATCTTCAAACGTGATAATAATTACATCATGTAAGGTGAACTTATTTGGGGTCATAGGGTACTCGGGGAATTTCTAGAACGACATAACTAGACCAGTGTGAATGCCGACCAATAGAATGACATTATGAGTTAGGAACAGAATAGACAGTATTTAGACATTCATACAGAAATGATTATCATATATAGATAGAAATTAGTTTAGTCTTATATTCAGTATTTAAAACTTTTAGAAAATTAGAATGGCAGAACCAGAAGGAAGTACAAAAAAGCACAGAACTGTGAATTTTGAATAAGGTGGACCCAAAAACACAGAATGACAAACAACCCCAAGTCATGTGCAGACAGTTGAAACAGAACCAGATCAAAATAGTGATGAAGTTGAAGAACAGTTAAATAAGTTAGTATCCCGTTTGTTAAGACACTTATCGAGAAGATCATAGGCACTGTAAATCAAGTAATGATTAGTGGGTTTGAAAGAAGAAAATATGGCGAACAAATAGTAACCAGGGCAAAAAAATGTAACAAGGTTAATCAGGATGTGGACAACAACTTTAGATATAGATATTCGGGGGATGTAAACCTCCAGAAATTTCATGGTGAACAAAATCCGATAATCGGCTACAGATGGTTGTTTGACATAAGTAAATCCCAAGCTTTATATAAAGATCAACTAGCCTCGTGTGCCTCAACAAGCATTGGGAATATACATATGTATATATATCACATGTACACATAAGTAAAGCTCAAGTTGAGGTCAAGCTTAACTAGAGCTAAAAGTACAAAGCTCGAAACGAGCTTGACTGCGAGCTTTATAATTATAAATAAGTCGAGCTCGAGCTCTGATAGACTTAAGCTCATCTCGGCTCGTTTCTACCCTATTTACCCCATACAATGTTTTAAGATGGAGAATGACTTTTCCCAAAAGGTTTAACTCCATATAATAAATATATCATTATATATGTCCTGGCGACTTTTAGTTAGAAGTTGTGATACGTGGGAATCGCACCAGGCTTTACCTCTCAAGGGATCTTGAGAAGCTTACAACCCCCACCAGGCAGTGTACCTGATCGTTGTAGTATAGTATAGTGACAAGTACCGGGGGATTGATCGTTCAGCTAGGAATAGTGTCGCTAGGATTAGAAAACCTAAATACTAGTTCTAAAGGTGATGGAAAATTCTTTTTTGTATTTTTATATTTTTTATAAAGCAAGTAAAAATCTCGGGTTTGAAGGATTTGGGCGGAATTAGTTGCTATTCAACTAACCCAATACTATGATGCAATCAAAATAAAATACTAAAAATGAAAATAAACTAAATTATACTAAAGTTGTGAGCAGTAATTGGAGAAAATGTGTTTACTTAGATTTCACTACTCCCTAAATATCTTTTACACTTTAATTACTTGTTATAATTGCATGGATGACGGATCGTATTCCTTAATACCATTCATGGGGTGGCACACTTAACTCCCCAATTCTATGAGCTCTTATCTCCTCCTATACCATGCCCAGCAGAACTATAGGGATTGTAAACAGTGGCTCATGCATTAAATACAACCAATAAAGACCTAGTGTGCGTCGGTTCATGTTTCTTAAGACGTTCAAGCATGTTACCAATTGGAGATCTGCCAGTTTTCTTAAGCCTAACATATAAATCATTCATCCAAGACAAGAATAAACAAGTAATCAACACATAATTAACGTCTAGGTTTCATTAGATCTAAGCAAACACAAGATAGATCTAGCCTAGCATGATGGAATTAAGACAAGAACAAGATATAGACAACCAACACATAGACATATTGATTGAATTAAAAGAACACTTATCTTAATTGCACATGAAAGGTATCAAGGGGTTGGAACCCTTGAAAAACCTGTAAAAGTTACACCAAAATCGTACTTAGGGTTTCTCCCAAAACTTCTCTCTTTTAATGTGTAAAAATTAGAAAACTATATATATAGGAAAAGGGGTCTGACGGCATCAAGACCAAGCTTGTGAAGCTGTCACCTCGCCGCCAAAACTCTTCTCGGACTGCCTTGATCTACATTTGACGCCGTCAAGTATTAATCATTTCCAGGCCGTCATGACTTTTACTCTTGACGCCCTATTTCGTGACGCCTTCAAATCTGTACTGGATCGTCATGGAATTTTGCTCTTGACGCCGTCAGGGAGTTACTCTTGACGCCGTCACCTACTGTTCCCAGCATGGAAAATTAAGACTTTGGCGTTTTCTTCACTTTTATGCTCCAAAAACGTCCGAATTGCTTCCTTTTCCAGATTTCACTCCCAAAGTACCTAAAATCACAAAAGGAACGATTTAGGGCAATATTTGATCAAATAAATTTGAATTCCGGCTTAAATGACCCCCTAAAAACGGATCATTTTTCGCCTCATCATATACCCTTACACTTGAGATTTGCTTGTCCTCAAGCAAATGCACTTTTATTCTACTCAAAATACAAGCTAGGGGTCATTTAACACTAATATAAAAGTAATTACAACAAATAATCGTTCCACTAAAGACCAATAGACAAACACGGAGGTCATACACAAGCACCTCACAAATAGTGTTTAGATACTCACATCTCTCGGGTGTAATAAAGTATATATTACAATATGGAAACGGGAGATATCTCTCACTACCTGTCATAGCAAAATAGATTACCATAGGCTTGGGAAAGAATCAAACCTCCACCACATGGCGTAAGCACCTAGGATAAACTATCAAAGAGGTCTTTTAAAGGGTTGTAACGTTAGGTGTAGGGATATGAAATACACGGTTTTGTTGGATAAAGGAAGTTTTACTGGTGGCGAGTTAACAATCTTTGTTAATTACATGTACAATATGGCGTTGCTAAGCCAAGACTAGACTCGACTTAAACTACTAAATGAAAAATAACAAAAACATAAAAATGAACATAGAATGAAAACGGGATGGTAGTCCGTTTTTTTTTTTTTTTTTTTTTTTTTTTTTTTTGCATACATTCTTACCCTACCATCCAAAATAATACATCATAGGGGTTGAACATTCCCCTTACACTTGAATCTTTACATACTTTACAATAAACTAAACTAATGACTCGAATTAAGAAAATCAAAACACTTGGAGCACTTTTAAGATTAACGTACATATGGGGGTAATAAATGGTGTTCTTCCCCATCACTCCATAAATAAGTACTTACCCATGAGTCCCATGAGTCCCAAAACAATATGTACAAGGATATGACTCGACTTAGCAACCATGTAATCAATTAGATAGTTAACTTAGGGTTTAACAAATAACAATAATTCACTAAAGATGAGTGCATACACGGAAGGCTAAGGCGATTTGGTTGTACATTTAAGTGGGGTGTAACAAATTCTTCCTTTAAGTAAAATGCTTAAAGTTAGAAACGAAAAGATAGGCTCGGAGGGGTGTACTAGGGGTTTCGTGTACTAAAAATGAGTACAACGCTAAGGGTGTGGGAAAATTAGTTGACTTAACTAGCCAAGCAATATGACTTAAATGGTCAAGAAATTATGATACAGGTTTAACACAAGGGTGATCCTAATGCCTCTTCTCATGTAGTAAATCCTACTACACGAATGTAGTCTCACTAGCGGTCTCGGGATGCATCACTAACGCAAGTTCTAGAATCTAAATGCTACCGGTACACTCATAAGCCCTAATAGTAAATGCTTTTCCTATCAAATCTAAAGGCGAACCTCACATATTTAGGTGGAAAATTTTTCTGAATATACGGTTATGTGCTAGTCATACAATCTCCTATCCATGAGACGCTTGCTATGGCTAAAGTTTCACTCCTAAATGTTGTAAAAAATTTTAAATTTGGCGCTAAAATTGCACTAACAAGTGTTTCTCATAGTTTTATTACACATCTACCATTAAACAAAGCAAACTCAAGCGAAAGTGTATTTGTAAGGTATCATCATTTTACCCTCCCCTTACACTTAAGATGAACATTGTCCCCAATGTTCAAGTAAAGAATGTAAAAGTTAAATAAGTAAAACAAATGAAATCAAATACTCCCCTGATTCGCTCGGTATGGATAATAAGGTGGCCAGGTTAAATCTTCCTCCAAGAAAATGAACAATCAAAGCTTCCCTTCCAGAAAAATAAATCATCTTCTTGTCATACATAACCTGTAAATCCTGAGAAAACAAACAAGACAACCTCGCATAAAATCGGCGGCATCCTATATAAGTTACTAAATCCTAGAAAACAAAGTAAGATATAATGCTTGTGGAATGAAGTTTGCAGACTTCCTGGAGATTATAAAACTTAATAATTCACAAAAACTTTGAGACTCCGTTAGAAAAACAAAACCGGTAAAATTTCCAGATTTTTACCCGTGACGCCATCAAGAGTAAGCTCATGACGCCGTCAGGATTGACCTGCAGAAATTCTTATGTTAAGTTTCCGGAAAATTTCTGGAAAAACTTGGTCCTACTTCCTGGAAAATCCTGCAAAACTTCATCATGACTCAATACAAGCATTTGACTCTAACAAATACGAACACATGTTCATTTAATATTGTGGAGAATCATGATCGGTTTGTTTCTTAAAAACATATTTGGGGTTTCCCCTTACACTTATCTTTTGCAAAAATACCTTTAGGTGGAGTTAAGACTAGGCTAAAACAACAAAGTAAAGTATTTCCACTTTTTAATTGAGAAACATGATCTACCAACAATAAAAATAAAGCATGCATACGGAAGCAAATAACAAACAAACAAACAAAAAAAATCACACAAAGCATGGGTTGCCTCCCAAGAAGCGCTTGTTTTTATTCGAGTCACGAGCCTGACTCTACCCTTATTTAATGGAAATAGGGGACGTTTTCCCTACACTTAGGATTAAGTGCGGGTGGAAGTAGCGATACACACCCTTAGGGTGGAAATATGCCTCGTGAGGAAAGAGTCATGGATGAATTATATGCTCAAAGGGGTGTGCTCCTATCATCATAACCTTACCTAATTCAATCGGGTTAATGGGTGGATTAAGATTTTCTCTTAGAAAGGGATCATTTTCTATCAACTTCAAGAGATTACTAGTTGGGGATCCATCTTGACCTAATAAACCCGGTTTAAACCCATAATGTTTCTTGTGATCAATCATAAATGGGTTATGTAAGCATGTAAGGTCATTTTCCACTCCTATGTCAGCTTCCTCTCTACAAGGCTTAAAGTCTACTATCTTTGTCCTAAGACTACCCGGACAATATGGTTTGATGGGTGGATCGGAACCTATTTCAATTCCTAAATTTTCATCCAAGGATGGAAGATTAGGTAACGGTTTTGGTTGAGGCTCCGGTTCATCAAAACTAGGAACTTCCCTAGAACTAAGAGTAAGGTTATCATTATAAGTATTCAAACCTAAATCCTCTAGTTGTGTTTGGTCCAAGGGTTCTACCTCAATTGGGGTTCCTATAGTCTCTTCTACTTCTTCCGGGTAAGTCACGGGCGTTGTATGTGTCTCAAATGATGGTAGGACTTGTGGGGTACTTTGTGGGCTCATGTTATTTACTTCACCATTCCTTATGTTAAGATCACCTATATCCTCAACATGTGTTTTATTATAATCTAACCCTAACATTTTCCCAAGTATCTCACGTGCTTCTCTAGGCATCTCAACTTCTAAGTCCGAATCATAAGGATCATCCTCAATATTATGACTACTATATACAAATTGCCCAAAAGATTCATCATCTGTTTCTTGAGATTCATCATCATCGATCATAAAACCTAGGTCTTTTTGATCAATGTGATCATGTTCGGCTACATCCTCCATCACATCAAGGTCACCTATGTGTTCGTTTTGTACTATGGCATTACATGACAACCACTTAGGTATCTCAACACTAATATATTCATCCCCAAACAAACTTGTTTCATGATCCTGGAAATTTATATTCAATTGACTTGTACTAACGTTTGTTGGGTTGTCTACCCTATAATAATATTGGGCACAATCTTCTATGGCATCCCATGCTTCTTCAGCACTTAATTCCCTAAAGTCCCCATTGGCAAAATCCTCAATGCGCATTTGGTCATATTGGCGAACACGATAGTAAAAGGTTCGGGTTAGGGATGCTAAAGTGAAACTATGATGAGGGAATTTTCGGAGTAAATTTCTAAAACGAGTCCATGCATCATATATGGGTTCATCTCGATACTGTTTGAAATTCGATATGTCAATAGGGTAGAATGGCCTTTGTGGTTGGTGGTATGGTGGATCCGCGTACTCCATAATGGTAAACGGAACAATGGAAAATACGAACAAACACACAAAGAAAAAGATAGACTAAAGAAACCTAAAAATAAAAATAAAATCTTACTAGAAAGGAATCTAGCAAGTAGACCTAATAAAAAGAAATTCTAACCTAGACAATAACTATTCCCCGGCAGCGGCGCCAAAAACTTGATACGTGGGAATCGCACCAGGCTTTACCTCTCAAGGGATCTTGAGAAGCTTACAACCCCCACCAGGCAGTGTACCTGATCGTTGTAGTATAGTATAGTGACAAGTACCGGGGGATTGATCGTTCAGCTAGGAATAGTGTCGCTAGGATTAGAAAACCTAAATACTAGTTCTAAAGGTGAGGGAAGATTCTTTTTTGTATTTTTATATTTTTTATAAAGCAAGTAAAAATCTCGGGTTTGAAGGATTTGAGCGGAATTAGTTGCTATTCAACTAACCCAATACTATGATGCAATCAAAATAAAATACTAAAAATGAAAATAAACTAAATTATACTAAAGTTGTGAGCAGTAATTGGAGAAAATGTGTTTACTTAGATTTCACTACTCCCTAAATATCTTTTACACGTTAATTACTTGTTATAATTGCATGGATGACGGATCGTATTCCTTAATACCATTCATGGGGTGGCACACTTAACTCCCCAATTCTATGAGCTCTTATCTCCTCCTACACCATGCCCAGCACAACTATAGGGATTGTAAACAGTGGCTCATGCATTAAATACAACCAATAAAGACCTAGTGCGCGTCGGTTCATGTTTCTTAAGACGTTCAAGCATGTTACCAATTGGAGATCTGCCAGTTTTCTTAAGCCTAACATATAAATCATTCATCCAAGACAAGAATAAACAAGTAATCAACACATAATTAACGTCTAGGTTTCATTAGATCTAAGCAAACATAAGATAGATCTAGCCTAGCATGATGGAATTAAGACAAGAACAAGATATAGACAACCAACACATAGACATATTGATTGAATTAAAAGAACACTTATCTTAATTGCACATGAAAGGTATCAAGGGGTTGGAACCCTTGAAAAACCTGTAAAAGTTACACTAAAATCGTACTTAGGGTTTCTCCCAAAACTTCTCTCTTTTAATGTGTAAAAATTATAAAACTATATATAGGAAAAGGGGTCTGACGGCGTCAAGACCAAGCTTGTGACGCCGTCACCTCGCCGCCAAAACTCTTCTCGGACTGCCTTGATCTACATTTGACGCCGTCAAGTATTAATCATTTCCAGGCCGTCATGACTTTTACTCTTGACGCCCTATTTCGTGACGCCTTCAAATCTGTACTGGATCGTCATGGAATTTTGCTCTTGACGCCGTCTGGGAGTTACTCTTGACGCCGTCACTTACTGTTCCCAGCATGGAAAATTAAGACTTTGGCGTTTTCTTCACTTTTATGCTTCAAAAACGTCCGAATTGCTTCCTTTTCCAGATTTCACTCCCAAAGTACCTAAAATCACAAAAGGAACGATTTAGGGCAATATTTGATCAAATAAATTCGAATTCCGGCTTAAATGACCCCCTAAAAACGGATCATTTTTTGCCTCATCAAGTTGAAACAAAAAATAACATATTTTTGTAAAGCTTTTCACGACCCGTGAATTGTCTGTAAAATATTGTAATAAAAGTAATCACATAAAAATGTTATTCCTAGTTAATGATTTAACTACGTTTTGTTAATGACTTAATGGAAAATATAAAAGCGAATTATGTAAAAGTTTATGTAAACATATTTTAGACATAGTCATCCTTTGCCGCAAACACTTAAGGTACGAATATGAATCTCTAAAACTAGCCTAACGATCAAACATGTTTTTACCATACATAATGCATCAAAACACTTGCATCATTTTATAAACTCTTGTATAATTTAATAAACATTCATATCAAATTTATGTAACTCCATTCTAAATAAAATGTTTTATAAAATTTATTTTACAAGTACCTAAAATCTTCCATTTAGGGAAGCCATTCAAACTTCATCATTCACTGAAATAAGGATTTACCACTCTTGTGGTAATCCAAAATATTTGTCTTTGCATAAAAATATTCATTAACCATTTTTAGCCTTTGAGTGTCTAACAAATTATAAAAGCATAAAACATGCTTTGCCTCAACTCTTTCCTAAGCAATTTAGAATGTAAACAATGCAAACAAAAGTTGAAAGACATTTCAAAACAGACATTTCTTTCTTTTTGTGAACTGCAAACCCACATATCCTACAAGGATCCGTGGATACGTAGAAGCCTGTTAGAAATTCTTCTTTGTCTATTTAAACAAGTCATTTTGCTACCTTTTAACTCACCCCTTGCAAACACATCTTAAACATTATTAAAAGCTTTCATTCATATTAATCTTTGATCATTATCTTGTTTTAATTCATTCAAAGTGATCCACTTTTAGCAAGGGTATAGCATCAAAAAAAAAAGTAAAAAAATAAAATAAACAAAAAAGTCTTTAGTGTTATTGTTGTTTGTATTAGCAACCTTATTGTTTTAAAATATTTTATTATTATACTTCAAATTCATATTCATTATTATACAGCAAACTAAAGTGAGTTAGAGCATCCGCAATGCATAAACCTCTAATAGCTTTTTACTATTTTAACAAGTCATTCTAGAGAGGTTTTTACCATTGCAATAATAGCTTTTTGAAAATCTTTTAAGAAAGACTTGTTAAACTACAAGTCTTTCCTCAAAGTCTTATGCATTAGGTGTGTTATGCATTAAATGCAAAAAGTCATTAAAGACTTTTTGCATTGTGGATGCTCTTAGGTAAGTGTTTTATGACTCAAAACACCTCAAGAGAAAGGTTGGAACTACCTATTTAGGACTCAATATATAGTTTAGTATCGGTAAAATTGTAAGCGACGTTCTACGTTTTTTTCCGCCATGAAGGGAGCTTGTGAAATAACTCTCGAGTAAGAAACTCGAGGAATGGAGCAGGGGAAGAGAAGTTTCGTGACCGAACCATTATAAATCCTCGTGTTTGGTTTGATCTCTCATTTATTTATTGTGTTTATTTATTCGTACGTATGAAAAATTTTCTATTCATGAAGATGAATTTTTTTCTATCCATGAAGATGAAAGCATTGATAGTGGCTTTGCTATATTTAATGCTATTTTCTAAAAGTACTTGATAAATGTTATTCTAGCAAAAACTATGTTAGAAATTTTCTCAGGATAATCATCCAGCTATGAAGATCTTGTAAAATCAACATTTTCACTAAATCTGATCTTTACGAATAATCGCTGCTAAAATTTTGATTGCACAAATTGCGAGTAGTTTGGTTGTCTGAATGCATTTAAAGGGTCATATTGCAGATGTGATCATGGTCCAAATTCATTCATTTTGCTAGAAGTTGTTGCGTCACAAGACTTATTGATATGACATGCTTTCTTTGGTGTTTTTGGGTTGAAAAACGACATCAACGTTTTACAACAATCCCCTTTATTTAACGATCTCAAAAAAGGAAAAGCACCAGAGATTCTATTTATGGCTAACAGTGTAACTTACTCATTCGGATAGTATCTTGTTGACAAGATATATCCAGATGGCAAAACTCGTTAAGACAATTCCAAAACCATCTGACGATGACCACAAGCGAATAAGGTATAAGCAAATGCAAAAATCGGCATGGAAAGATGTGGAATGAGCGTTTGGTGTTCTAAAGAAGATGGGCTATAATAGCCAATCTCACACGAGCGATGAAAAAATAAATAATTATGAATATTATGTATACATGCATCATATTATATTATATGGTTTGAAAAGATAAAGGAAGGCGATACCTCCAAATTGGTACCCGAAGGAAGCACATCAGCCGGAAGATCTCGTACAATCCGATGAACAAGTGCGACGAGTTATGAGGCACATCAAATCGTCACAAGTGCATCAAAACTTTCGTGCCGATTTGTTCGAACACTTGTCTCATAATATTTAATTTTAGTTTTAATTGTAATATTTTTAACAGTCGAATATGTAATGTTTTTAATTTCGTAATGAATAAAAGTTGTTAATTCCGTATGTTTACATTTATAATTTTGTACGTTTACGTTTTTTGTTTATGAATAAAACTATTTAAATAAAAAAAATGAGTAAGAAGGTGAGTGGAATGAGACCATTATGGGTGAAACGTGAGAGAGAATGAAGAGAAGTGAGATGAAAAAGAAAGCTGATGTGACGCTGATTTGTAATATGATAATGTAGTGCCAAAGGTGACCACTACATTTACGTTGTATTCTCGAGATTGATTTAAAAGAGAGGAAATGATATGGAAAAAATTTAAAATTTATGTGTGTTCTCAAAAAATTTCAAAAAGATAAAAAGAACTTGAAAGAATATTTGAGGCATTTTTAATCAAAGTAAAACACAAGAAAGTAGGAAATTTAAGAGAGTAATCAAATACCATCACAACTCTTGTTTCACTTTCTTTATTCATCGCCATCTCTCATCCTCTAAATAAAATTTTAAAACAACGAATAAATAAAGTGTGAAAGTGACATGCCACGTCAGCGCACTGCAGTTATCCAATCCAATGAGAATGTAACTCTGTTTTTCATAAACAAATTTAACTTTTTAGTAACGTGTCACCCTATACATCTGGACCCTCCCTGGACCAGTGGACCTATCCATACACGTGGCGCCATGGGACACTTCCCTATCACCTTCATTTTTCTAATGTAGTCCACATATTTTACTCTTATCTCCATTTCACACTCTTCATTGTTTGCATTGTAGCTTTTTAATGGGAAGTATAAGTTTACAAAGAGGTGGTAAACTAAGTGGTAATGCATACTGAAAAATGATTGAGAACGATAAATATGTGTTTCATTTAGTGATTAAACTTGTGTGTCAATTTAGACTTAACGATTTTATATTGTTTCTTTTATAAGAGAAAAATCATTCAAATCACGTTTTAAGTTGTCACATAAAACCATGGGCAGAGATACATGGGGCACAATGGGCAGTGCCCCCTAGCGAAAAAAAATGTAATGTAAAATTTCAAAAATATTTGGCTTTTTTCGTAATTTGCCCCTCTTATGTATCATTTTATAGTGTAGTTTTTAAAATTTATCAAAGTGTGCCTCCTCAACAAAAATTTTCTGACTCCGCCCCTGCATAAAACCATAGACTTTACAAAGCAATTGTAAGGGACGTTTGATGACCTGATTGATAAATTTTAAATTTTAAAGATCACGCTAAACTACTAATTTCCCTAACCATGGATTCTTCGATCATATGCTTAGAGTGGAAATATCAAGAAGTCGCAAATTACGATATTCAAACTTCAAAGATTCTAATAAAAATTCAAAAGCCATAATTACTAAATTACCTTCCAATGTTAAGGTAATTTTATTGCAAGCTAGTCGTTATTAGATCGAGTAACTTTTTGGTTTTTGTGTTTGACATTTTGACTCGAATCACAGTACTGTAAATAAAGTGTTACCACCACACATTATGAAATTTTGTTAGCATTTTGTTTTACATTTGTGGTTAGACGTTAGTGTTATCTCCCTTCGATATGATATTAATAATTATTGGGTTTTGCTAACAACGAAGCCTTAATTAAGAATGTTTTCAAATATGAACTGACTTGATATTAATACATATCTTATTAAAACTCATTTACCTTAATTATATCATGTATTTATAGAAATTATTAATTCATATATGAAAACATTATTATTTAAGACAGGCTTAAACAACACTCATTGGATTGTTTTTAACAAAAACCCCATAATTATTTATTACAATAATTTTTTTTTGAACGGCGGGTTAGTTGTTAGTTGTTGGCTCGAGTTAGTGTCGCATCCTCGGGCAGAGATACCAACCGCGAGCCTCTTCTTAGGGGATAACCCCACTCCTATTTCTGATTCGCCTGATATCATTAGAGCTTGTGGTTCCAAGTGAGGACTTCCCGGTCGGTCATCTAAACCGGTACTACTCTCACTTGGGCTCGCTTAACTACTTAAGCCTTTACAGTAATTGTTAGTACTTTATTATAGTTATCACATAATAAGCAAGTCAAATCACTATCAAACCAGGTTCTGTTTTCAATCTCAAATTTCTTTGGTTATCCGAAAATAACATAATATTGCATGGGGTTAGTCTTTGGTGAAGGGTCAATCGACACTCATGGGTGTATAGAGTTGTGGTTTTTCTGCCAATTTAAACCTTTTAGATAATTAGTATATAATCAACAAATTTTTCGATTAGAAATATTTTTTTTCTGCTCTAAACGAAAAAATAAATATGTTCAATAAAATAAAAAGGTGCAACTTAAAGAGGGTATGATCAACCAAGCACATTTTGTTAACATTATCTTATGTTAGACATGAAAGCGAATTATAATTAGCAAACTAGATAGAAAATCATATTGTTATTAACAAGTAAATAAATTTGTTTTATTTTTAAATAATAATAATAATAATAATAATAATAATAATAAGGTGAATAAATTATATGACATGTATAGAGACATACGGGCATACTCAGCAACACATGGAAAGTGCTATGTTAACTTTAAACTTTAAGTACAATAGACAATACATTTATAACACCGAACAAGTACGTGGCTTTCGAGTTGTTGGGTGAAGTTTATTGTTTGTATCATATAATGCTGGTGTTAGTGGCAACTTATATTGTATCATTTTTTTGGCTGTCATCTCAGCTTTCTCTCTCTTCAACTCATATTCACCTCTCTCTTTACAGTGGTGACCCATATATAATTTAATTAAAACTTTAAATGAAAAGTGGTAGTTTTGTTGTTTGAAAATCGGTTGAATAAGCAACCGATATTGCAAATTCTTGGCCGGCAACCCATTTGACAAACACGCCCCACAGTGGGCTCGACCCATATGAAAGTCGGTCGACCTATTTGAATGATAGACATTTTCCGTCCCATTGCTACTAGCTTAAGACTAGTTTTTAGGGGAAATCCATCACCTCTGTCTCATTTTTCACACGCCATTCACAATAAAGCCACCCACCACCACGCGTGGAGCGTGGTGGGTTTCTGGCTGCATAATAATGGTAAACACCACCTCTTATGAACTAAAAAAAAGATAATGGTTATTTTTTTAGGGCTAAGCTCCAAATGGTCATTTTACATATAAAAAAAATACTTAAACTTTACAATTTTATTTACATATAAATACTATCATACTCTGGCATTTTTATACTCGATTTCATTTTATCTTTATATTTACTCTCATTATCATCTCTTACAAAATGTCTCAAACACTCAAAAAACTAAAACCTCAAAAAAACGTCAACAACCAAACGTCCAAACATCCAATTCAAATTTTCGTCCCGGACCTTCAACACCAGTAAACTTTCGAGCCCCATCGTTTGTTTACATAACACAATACCAAAACCCACAATTCATACCACCACAATAAAATATGTACCAACCACAAATATACCAATCGCAAATGTATCAACAACAAATGTACCTCGATCCGTCGAATGTTGTCGATTCTTCACAACAAACTATTTGTAGTTCTTCATCACCACCTCCACATATGTCTCTCATTCATCCATTTAGTGTTGATGATATTCTAATGTACGAACCTCAATTTTGACCGTGTATGCCTAACACCGTTGGTGATGACTCTCCCTTCGAAGAAATCCCACCCCAAAGAAGAAGACTTCAAAAGAGGACTTCTAAAAATAACGATGAAAGTACCCGTAACAGTTCATGGACCTCCAAAGAAGAAATTGCAATATGCAAAAGTTAGGTTCGTATATCCGAAGATAGCGTCCAAGGTAACACGAGGAAGGAAAAAGGGTTTTAGACGGAGGTTTTACATTACATTGAGCAAGCAATGAAGGTATCCGGCGTTGAACCTACTATTCGTTAAACGAGAAATGGAAGGATTTGCGTCCTAAAGTGCCTCAATTTTGTGGAGTGTACGATAATGTCATTTGAAGGGAACATAGTGGAGCCGAAGATCAGGATTACAACCAAAAGGCACTTGACGAATATCATGCTGAATATGAAGTACCTTTTACACTTCTTCATGCGTGGAGAATTTTAAAAGATTCTCCAAAATGGAAGGATGTGGAGATTCCAAAATTTGTAAAAGCAAGACAGGAAAAGTTAAAGAGATATAAGCCATTGGGGTCTAGTTCGTTCAACATAACGTAATCAGCTGAAGGTAGTTTTAATCTCAATCAAATGGCTGGAGACGAGGAGGAAGAGGAGGTGAGGGAAGTTCGACCAATAGGCAGGGATAAAGCGAAGAAGAAAGGGTCGGCATTATCCATTCCATCGGCATTATCAGCAGCTGGCAATGACGAAGTGTTGGCTTGGTTGTTGGTCACCGAATATGCAAGTCAAACCGAGTCGTTTATGTCAATGAAGAAATCAGACCACAACACCTTTTTGGAGATCAAAATGAAGCAAAAGAAGCTCAAAATAAAGTAACAAATGTTGGGTCATCAACAAAAACAACGACAAAAAGACGAAATCTTCTATATAAGAACTGATCACTTGAATGAATTCTACTTTAAAAGGATGTTGCAGATGAAGCAGCCGATTAAGGAGAAGTGAAATTTACATTATTAGTTTATGTTTTTAATTTCGTATGTTTATGTTTTTAATTATCAAGTTTTTAAATTATGAATAAACGTTTAATTTAATTTGTTAAAAAAAGAATAGGTAAAAGGTGATGAGTTAGGTGATGACCGTAAAAGGTAAAATGTGATAGGCTTGATGGTGTGCTAAATAAAGATGTGGTGCTGATGTGGAGGTGATGACGGTGACGACATAAACTAATCTAATGTTGGCAAATAGATTCAACTTTTTTTGTTATTAATGTAAAGTTTAATAGTTTATGGCTCACGTAGTTTATTGAACTCATCATCCACAAATCACAATCCACTTGCAACATCCTTTAGTAGTTTTATTGATTGGTGAGAATGTTATTGAGTTGAGTTTCAAGTCTTTACAACACGAATCCTTCCACTAGGGTCTCACTTTTTAATTACAACTTGTCTCTTCAATACCTTTACGCATGTTTTGATATATTTACTTTGCATCTAAACTAAACCATCTTTTAAACACATTCATAACACTTAAGATTTTGTTTCATGTAACGAGTAAACAAATAATGTTTTACTTATTCAGAGAAAAGAAGGAGATGAAAACTCGAAGTTTTTCCACTCGTATGTGAAAAGAAGGAATAATAAAAGTAGTCTTAGGGGTCTTATGGTTAATGGGGAGTGGTGCGAGGATCCTAAAATAATTAAGGCGGAGGTAGCTAAACATTATAAGGCTCTTTTCTCTGAAGGGGGGAATAGAAGACCGATTTTTTGTAGTGAAAAAATAGGAAAAATAGAGGTTCAGGAGGCAAATTTGCTAGAGAATGAATTCAATGAGAAGGAGGTTTGGGACGCAGTTTGTGGATGTGGTGGTGATAAAGCGCCGGGTCCCGATGGATTTAATTTTAGGTTTATCAGGAAAGTTTGGGATATTATTAAGACGGATTTAATGAAGGCGATCTTGTGGTTTTGGGATAAGATGGAGATCTCGAGGGGGTGCAATTCGTCGTTTGTCACTATCATTCCAAAGGTGTCGGATCCCATTGGGCTTGGCGATTTTCGGCCAATTAGTCTTATCGGGTGTTATTATAAGATAATTGCTAAAATGTTAGCGGAAAGGATAAAGAAGGAAGTGGGTAATGTTGTAGGAGATGTGCAAAAAGCGTTTATTAAAGGGAGGTACATTCTTGACGGGGTACTAATCGCAAACGAGACCATGGAATATTTGAAGAAAAAGAGAGAAAAAAGCCTTATTTTCAAAGTTGATTTTCAGAAGGCTTACGATAGTATTAATTGGAATTTCTTGCTAAACATAATGAGAAGGATGAGGTTTGGCGCGAAATGGTGTAGTTGGGTAGAGTCTTGTCTTAGGTCTTCATCTTTGTCCGTTCTTGTGAATGGGTCTCCTTCGGAGGAATTTGGCTTGGAAAGGGGGGTTAGGCAAGGTGACCCACTTTCTCCGTTTCTATTCATATTGGCGGCAGAGGGACTAAATGCAATTGTAAGTGAAGCGGTGGAAAAAGGTATATTTAGAGGAGTTAAAGTGGGCGAAAATAGGGTCGTGGTGTCTCACCTTCAATATGCGGATGATACTATTTTTTTTGGTGAATGGAACAAGGAGAATGCTAAATCACTTATGTGTATTCTCAAGTGTTTCGAAGAGGTATCTGGGTTACGGGTAAATTATAATAAAAGTAAGTTATATGGCATAGGAGTAGATGATGGGGAAATGGTTGATATGGCGAGATGGATAGGGTGTGGTATTGGTGAATTTCCGTTCACCTATTTGGGGTTACCAATTGGGGAGAATATGAGACGTGTTAATGCTTGGAAGATTGTGGTGGATAAGTTCAAGAATAGGTTGGCCGATTGGAAAGCTAAATCGATGTCGTTTGGAGGTCGTCTAACATTGGTTAAATCGGTTCTTGGTAGCTTGCCATTGTATTATTTTTCGATGTTCCGTGTGCCTTTGAGTGTGATAAAACAACTCGAGAGAATTAGAAAAAACTTCTTTTGGGGCGGGGCCGGGGAGGGGAAAAAAATTTCATGGGTTAAATGGGAAAACGTTATTGCTTCACTCGGGATGGGGGGTTTAAATATTGGGTCGTTGCGGGCAAAAAACTTAGCCTTACTAGGTAAATGGTGGTGGAGATTCAAAAATGAGGGAGGGGGGGATCTATGGGTAAGGGTAATTAAAAGCATTCACGGGGTTAGTGGCGGGGTAGGGGAGTATAGGTCCGATGGAGGGGGCGTATGGTGTGATATTGTAAGGATAGGGGGGGAGATTGAGGGGTTGGGGGTAGAGTTTTTCTCTTCTTGCGTGGGGGTGTTGGGGGATGGTAATGACATTAGGTTTTGGGGTGATAATTGGGTAGACAACCAAAGACTTTGTGATAGATTTTCTAGGCTTTACCATCTAGATAGAAATAAGGGAAGTTGCATAAAGGAGAAGGGGGCATGGGTTAACGGGGTATGGGTATGGGTATGGGATTGGGTTCGAGAAATTAGGGGTAGAGTGGGTAATGATTTGGATGAATTGTTAGGAGTGTTGCAAAATGTGGTTGTTTCGATTGATTGTAGGGATACTTGGAGGTGGACGATATTTGAAGACGGTATTTTCAAGGTTAAAGAGCTATCAAGATTGATTGAGGAAAAGTTTCTTCACGTGGATGGTGACGGCCAAGAAACGATATGGAACAAGTTAGTGCCTAAAAAAGTGAACATTTTCGTGTGGAGAGCTTTAAAAGGAAGACTACCGGTACGTGTGGAACTAGATAGAAGAGGCATTGACTTGGATTCGGTACTTTGTCCAAGTTGTAATAACGTGACGGAATCATGTGCTCATAGTTTGGTTACTTGTGACCTAGCTATGGGTGTGTGGGAAAAAATTTATAGTTGGTGGAAAGTGGGAGGCGTTAATGCTTTCTCGATTGGTGAATTTTTTTCATCATGTGGAAACGTTAACATTCCTATCAAGTTATCTATTGTTTGGCAAGCGGTGATTTGGACAACCGGGTATTTCATTTGGAAAGAAAGGAACGCTCGTGTGTTTGGTAAAAAAGTATCTAGCACTAATAAAATAGCGCAGGACATTCAACTAAAGAGCTATGAGTGGATTACTCGAAGATCAAACAAATATAAAGTGATAGATTGGCAACAATGGTTGAGGGATCCGATGAGCATTCGGTTACAGTAAGTTATGTCTGTTATGTGATCGTGTGCAGTCTCAAGATTGTTGTCTGCACAAATGTTTTGGTTCTGCAAATTTCATCTCGTCTGCATAGTCAGAAGCAAGCTATGTCAGTGTTATTCCTATGTGGTTTAGCTTAATTTTAAGGCCAGTGTCCTTAATTTGGTCTATGCCCCACTTGCCTAATTTGGTCTATGTCCCACTTGCCTTTTGTTTTGTCTCGTTTGGGATTGCATGTTATGTGTCAGTGTTTGGATTTAGTCATTTCTTTGCCTTGTATCATGCTTGTGTTAGTTTTGGTTAGTCACTGTGGGATATATAGTGTTAGTTTTGGTTTGTATTGTCCTCCTTTTTGGGTCCCTTCTTAATCTAATTGGCTTGATTATTTAAGAGGGATGCCGTGTTTTGTATTTGTCTTTTGTTGATTTATATATATGTTGCCTTTCTAAAAAAAAAAAAAAAAAAAAAAAAAAAAATGTTTTACTTATTCAGATTATCGTAAACATGCATGTAGTGAAGTTTAAACTTATGTTTTAACCACTTGACATTAGTTATTATTTATTTTACACGTATGTATTGTTGAATTTGTAGGTTCCTTAGTAAAAAAAGACATAAAATAAAAGTTAGTTGGTATTTTATTTTGGTGTGAATTGGACCAGCCAACAAAATGGGAATTACTTTGTAGGGCTTAATCGTAACATTTGAGGTGGAAACCAACACATCTTTCGTTCAAACACGATAGTAAGGGTCCCATGCCACGACTTGTCAATAAAGTTATTTTTCTTCACTAGCACTTTGGTTTTTTAAAATTGAATGCACACAATAGCAATTTTATCTGTCTTTTTGTAATATGCAGAATTTACTTTTACGTAAGATTATTATATTTATCACTTTATTTCAGGTGAGCTACTTTCGTCATTTTAGGTTAAACTATTACTCCATCCGTCTCAAAATTATTGTTCCTTATTAACTTTTTCGGTTTTTCTTTCTCAACTTTTTGACTATAAATATTTTTGTTTGTGTTATATATTTTTTGATAAAAATTATACCAACTGAAAATACATTTAAAACTTAATTTGTTCATATATTTTGTATCAAGTATTAAGTAATATAAATAAAAATACTTAAAGTCAAAGTTGAAAAGTAAATACCGAAAAAGTTAATAGGGGACAATAATTTTGGGACGGAGGTAGTATATTTTGTCGAGTTGTAAATGCATCATGTAAACTTATTGTCTATCTGTGTTAAAGTTTGATGATCCTACTAGCCGTAGCGACTATGTAATATTGGATGACTTGGATTGTCATCCAATTGTGTCGAGATCGAACAACTTCAAACCGTGTTTACACCGAGCGATGTTTGACTTTGTGATCTTTCACATTTTAATGATGTTAATCACAAGTCTTTTATCCAACTCGGCCACCTTGTTAGTTACTAAGGCATATAAGTCTATAAAGATTATTGTACGTACAAGAAATATTCCTTGAAAAGTCTTGATATGTGTTATTTAATTAGGAAATAAGAAGATGAAAACACTTGTCATATGTTACACCGTATGTTTATAAAAATACTAGGCATTAGTAAAGGCTAAAGATAGTGCCTATCTCGTCACTTCTATGCCATGTGATGTGCAAGAAAAAACTTCACGTGTGCCGGTATGACATTGGTCAATTTTTGTTATTAAAATAAACACACAAGAATTTCGTTAATACCCCACTATAGGCTCTCTTTTTCCAAAATGGGAATATATATATGAGTGTAACTTTTTTATTTTGTTTGCATTTTTTGGATTAATGTAAACATGAGAAAAGATTCGACTTGTGTGATGTATAATATGTTATTAAGATAAACCAAAAAAAAAAAAAAAAAAAAAAGAAAAAAAAAAAGAAAAAAAACCGTACAAAAGAGAAGTTGTGTTTTTTCGATTTTAATGTTGTTGCAAAAGAAGCTTATGTTGACTACTTTTTGCTTTATTCGTACTAAACACTCTTGGCTCTAAAGTTACATAATCTTTGTAAACTGAAATTCTAATGTTTGTACTCGATGGATGACCACTTGAAGACACTAAAGTGTGGGAGCGGTTTGGATACAAGTATATGTCGATGATTCAACATAAGGTTCTCGTTACGTAGAGAGCATGCATCTTCTTCTTCTTCACAATTTCATGTAGACATGATGATCAATTTGGTCATATTTTTCAATTACTATAGCTAGCATAAATTCGACCTATTTCTAACATAATAACCCAACGTATGCATAAAGGAGGTTGATATTACAATTGTAAGATTATCCACATACAAAGTTTGTAATATCAAATAATACAACAATTAAAGATAAATATTGTTAAAAAGAGAGGATGAAATACGAAAGACCTAGTATAACTTAACCCATAGTAAAACATATTATATATTCAATGAGTCATCCATGATCCATTTTACAAGGTAAAGAAT
The DNA here is from genome assembly GCA_030686995.1 of Artemisia argyi. Taxonomy (NCBI): domain Eukaryota; kingdom Viridiplantae; phylum Streptophyta; class Magnoliopsida; order Asterales; family Asteraceae; genus Artemisia; species Artemisia argyi. The sequence goes on from CM060699.1 coordinate 75,706,088, forward strand.
GAAACAATCACATATAAAGTATTCTAAATAATACGTAGTATATTTTTTGAAAGAACTTCTTTTAATACCCATAGTCAATCCAGATGGCACTTGTTATTACACAGAAATTGACCATTGTGTCCTATTTAAAAATAGTTGATCCGTAGAAACTAAATTTTGACATATGAGTAGTTGATATTTAAATACTTGATAGAAAACATAAGCATATTTTAAATCTCATTTTATTGGGAACACAAGCTTCCAAAGTCACAAACACCTAAAAGTATTTGTAAAATATATATGCCTAGTTGTAATTAAGTAACATGAAAACCACATTTGTCAAAAGTTAGCTCATAATCCTATAGTCCTTATTCAACAAAACACGCATTTTCTTTTATAATATACACTCGTCTTTTTCTTTTTGATTATGAGTTTTTTCTGGCTTCCGTCATAATAACAACAATAAATAATAATAATAATAATAATAATAATAATAATAATAATAATAATAATAATAATAACTAGTTTTATATAATTTTTAAAAAATAAAATTTACACACACATGTACCATATTAGTTATACCAATAAAGTTGTAGTTAAATTTTTCTTTCTTCATCTAATTAAGCGACATATGTGTCTTAGATTTTTTATCTTTATTTTTTTCAAAAATTATGTGAGTGTAACATTGCGCATAAAAAGTTACTAGTATTAAATAAACATAGTTACCTCTGACATGAATCGATTTTTAATTAATTCTATGCAGCTTTGGTAATAAAAAGTAATTAAAAAAATAATTAATATCAAACATTTTATTAATACAGATAACTGCATAAAAAAGTTATTTTTAGGTAACGATTTTCGTACGTTTTGTTAATGAGAAATATAAAAGTGTATTACTTAAAAGTTTACATAAACATGTTTAGACATAATTATCCTTTGCCGCATATGAATATGAATTTCTAAAACTATTTTAATGATTAAAGATGTTTTGATAATACATTATGCATCAAAACACTTGCATCATTTTATACACATTCATATCAATTTTATTTAACTTCATTCCAAAAAAATATATTTTATAAAATACATTTTACAACTGGTTATAATATGTTATTTTGATAAGTCAATCAAACTTCATCCTTCATTGAAAATAAGGATTTACCACTCTTGTGAAAATCTAAAACAAACGAGGAAAGCATAAAAATGCTCATTAGCCATTTTTAGCATTTAGTGTTTAACAATTTAGGAAAACATCAAACATGCTTTGCTATAACTCTTCTCTAAACAATCTAGAATGGAAACAATGCAAACAAAAGTTCAAAAAGACATTTTAAAACGAATCACTTTTGAAACCTACAAACCCACGGATCCTGCAAGGATCCATGGATCCGTGTAGGCTTGTGAAGCATTCATCTATGCCTATTTAAACAAGTTATTTTGCTACCATTTGACTCACCTCTTGCAAACATATCCCAACCATTGCTAAAAGCTTTCATTGATAATAATTTGATCATTACTTTGTTTTAATTCATTTAAAGTGATGCACTACTTTCAGAAAGGGAAGAACATACCAATAGTTTGAGTATTTTGTGTTGTTGTAATTTGTATTTGCCACCTTGTTGTTTTATTATATTCTAACGTCATATTCATCATTATACACCAAACTAGAGTGAGTTAGATTAGTGTTCTAAGCCTTAAAACAACTTAATACGAAGGTTTGTCCTACCTAGTTAAGACTCGATATCTAGCTTGATATCGGTAAACTTGTAAGCAACGTTAGACGGTTTTCTTTGCCAAGAAGGGAGCTTGTTCAATTATTGAAGCAACTCTCGAGTAGGAAACTCGGGGAGTGGAGTAGGACAAAGAGAAGTTTCGTGACCGAAACACTGTAAATCCTCGTGTTTAGTTTGACCCTTTACTTATTGTCTTGCATTTTTTTTAACATCAACATATATAAAACAAAAGCTGAAGCCAAACATTACAAAGCATCACTCCTCACTATGGAGGTAATTTCACAAGGAAAGTTATCAAGCCAAAAGAAATGTGCATCAGAAACATAAGCAACTTTTGCAACATGATAAGCCGCAAAGTTACATGCACGAGAAGTCCAACGCAATTGCAAATTCATTTGAGATTTCCAACATTGAATATTTGAAACAAAAGCCGCTAAAGCCCAGTGTGGCACATCTTCAGTAGAAGCAAACGAAATTGCCAACTGAGAATCAGATTCAATAATAGCATAATTCCATCTGTTTGTAGCAGCAAGGATGTAAGCTGATCGAATGACACACAACTCAGCAGCAAGAACTGATTCTCTACAACACTTTTCACCCAAATATTGATGCAAAGAGCCATTACAATTATGAGCAACAATCCCAATAGTGGTAGATGAGTCTTTAAAGGAAGCATCGCAATTAAGCTTCACGCGATTTTAAGTGGGGTGGTGGGGGAATCAACTTACGTGAACTTTCATGCGAGATGTCATTTGTAGTCGGCATAGTAGTGGTATCAGAAGAAAGAACTGATTGAAAAACATCATCACTGATCTGAGCTTCCAAAATAACACTAGTAGGAAATTTTTTAACTTGTTCAAATATGTAGCGATTTCTTGCTTTCCAAATAGATCATGCAAGTGTAGCAAAAGAAGACAAGAATTTTGTGGAAGCAATTTTAGATTGAAAAGGTTGTATCAAAGATATTACACGAGAAGTAATAGTATCTGACAAACTGTCTAAACGAAGTCCCATGTTCGAGCCAAACCAAACAGGTTTTGTCCATTCGCATTTGAATAACACTTGTTCTACGGTCTCAGGGGAGGAATGGCATATGAGGCACATCGGGGAGGTTGCACGGTTGCGTCGAAATAAAACTTCACGCGTAAAAAGAGCATTTGAACGCGCCTTCCATCAAAAGTTCTTAATAAGTTTCAAATAGCAAAAGTATTCAACCCTTTCTAGTTGTACACACACTCAAATTTGATAAATTTAGTTCTGTAATTGTCGTTTGCAAATAAGTAATAACAACACAATACAAGTTAAAAGAAAATATTGTAAATATCGACAATAATTTATTGACACAATATCAATTAAAATCACATTTGATATTTATAACTCCAAAGTATTTAACACACCATGCATATAATGGGAATATGGTTCTATGGTTTTATTTGGTTTTATATTTGTCATTCAGAATTTTGAGCTTCATGACTTCTCATGTCATGTCTTACATTGGTTGTTGATGTTGGGAGTTCTTTTCTAAACATTTGATATTAAATTACCAATATCATTTTGTCATGGTTTCAATTGATCCGCATGGTGTATGATAACATAATGATATGACATGTCTGCTATTCTTACAAAAAGTTTGAAATTTGGAATTATAAAACTTTGGTTATACTTACCGTCATCTAAATAAAAGCTTATGCTTGTCACTGTTAGACGAACTATTCCTTTCATGTAAGTTGCGAATATAAATTACTAAACAATTAAAGACCTTGAGTTTTAGTAATAAACTTTATTTCTAGCTTACAAAAACCATAGCACAAGGAATAATAAAATAGTTACCTTTTGCTTACGATTATTCGCTTAAAGTACATTATTCGTTTAATTTTTTGTTAAAAATCATTATTCTCTTTATATAATTCTTTCCCATAATTTATTTCACTATCATGTAGTACTCCTCATTTAATTGATTTAGAAGGCTTTAGAACGATTGTCGAATTATGTCGTCTAAATTGGCCTCTTGTGTCTTGAGCATCTGATGATTGCTACATGGAGGTATTCGGTTGGGTGTCACTTTTTTTTTTTGAACGGTGGTTGGGTGTCACTTATTTAATTCAACTTTGAGTTTACTTCTTTGTCATTAACATTTAAAACAAATACAGCAAAATATAGTAATATACTACTACACTACTTTCGTCCTGAATTGTACTTCGTATTTTTTTGGTGTTCTAACTTAGTTGTTCAATAGTACTAAATATTGATAAAGTAGTTCATCAAGTTTTTCTAACGGAGAAAGGATGATCCAACATGTATTTTGTGATGAGCAATAATAAAAATGACTGTCTAAGTAAAGTCCAATTTGGTACAAATAGTTATTGACAGTGTTATATTGGAGTCAGGCGGGGTCTCGCAGGTGCCTGGGACACCTATGTATTTTTTCGATGTAATGTTATTTAAAAAAAAACATCGATTTTTCTGAAATTCATCTTAATTGACTCCAGTCCATCGAAATGTGTTTTTAGTCTTATTTAGTTAGCATACTTACAAATAAAAAAATAAATTTTGATCACATTATATTACGGTTTAAAAAAATTTGTGCACCCAACCATATTTGTTTCTGCATCTGTCTCTAGTTATATGCAAAGTCATGTACTTATTACATACTCCGTAGTTTGAGTTTAGTTCATTTTTAAGACACATAGATTAAAGAATTAATCAACACATAACTTGGTCCCATTTTGTGCAAATGATATTTAAAAATCTGGCTAAATTCTTAGTCTGGTGACTTGTTTAAAAAGATTTTGCAAATTTTAATGGTCTCTTTGTATATTACAATATACAATATGGTTGCAACCTACAAGTCTTTTAAGATTATATTTCCTAGTACTAAAATCAAAGCTAGTTTTTGTTGGAGAACAATTTTCATGGTGGGTCTCGAACCCATTAGAAGCATATAAAATGGCAATTAATCCACGTGGGAAAATATAATGTTGTTTCAAATTTTAGTTTTGTTTCATCTTTGCATTTTGATAGTTTAACCCACAGTAATATTTTACAAACATTCCGCCTAATTCACGTGTCAAAATAGGGTAAGTAAACATCCCTATCTAATACTCGTTTTTTTAATATTGCTCAATAACGTTAAGTTTACACTACAAGTTGTAACTTCATTGAATTATCTAGGATCAAGTTCAATTTTGGGTTTGGTTAAACCAATAATGGTGTAATTTCTTCATTTAATACTGTATTGGTCATGTGAAAAATGCTTGACATACCAAGTTAATATTTTGATCAAAAGCTATGCACCTTAATACCAGCTACTACGGAGTACTTGGTATATCAGTCTATTGGAAGAAGTCTCCCTAAAGTGAATATAGACCCTAATGATTATTTATGTGGTAACAGTCTTTTTTTCCTTTGGTATACTTAAGCTAAAGGTTAAGCTAAAAGTTTAATTGTTTACATCTTACCTCTAATACACCAGTCCGCCGAGAATAAATGTTGTTGTTTATCAATATCTCACAAGCAATTAATCCAATCTGCAATATGTTGGTTTGTAAGTAACCACATAACTCTAGTGAAAAGTTCATCACCGGTTTCATTAGAGACAAAGTTTGATGTTTTAGTAGAGAATGAAGTATATTTGTATAGGATAGGTGATGTGAGAACATGGCAAGTGGTTGAAGCCAGGGAAAAGCACTTGCAGCAATTTTTGATTCCCTTAAACCCCACTTTGTAAATGATTAACAAGAATCTTTTTATTAATGTTTGATTATACCACTAATGTAGTTAACATTTAACCCCACATTTTTGCACCCTTCTATCTCATTTCAACATCAATTAGATAGATGAATAATGAAATGGGAAAATGAAATGTTATTTCTGTATACGCTACTATTTTTGTTGTAGCTTTTTGAGTTTTTAGGTGTCTAAGGTATCGTTTGTTTAAAAAAAAAAAAAAAAAAAAAAAAAAAAAAAAAAAAAAAAAACTTTTTACCTCTTTTCATTATTTTTTTTCGGGAGCGCAGAGTTTTTTATTTGTTATTTTTGCAAACAAAATAGCTTTATTTAATTTTCTCCTCTTTTAAATTTCAGACATTATCTTTCGCTTCTTATATCTTCTTTTCACATACCCTACATTTCTTTTTCAATATCCATTTTTATACGTTTTCGTACGTTTTTATCCGTTTTCGTCCGTTTTTATACGTTTTCATCCGTTTTTAAATGTTTTCATTCGTTTTTATATGTTTGCATACGCTTTTATCCGTATTCATATGTTTTTATACGTTTTCGCCTGTTTTTACATGTTCTCTTCCATTTTTATACGTTTTCTTAAATTTTTATCTGTTTGTATCCGCTTTTATCCATTTTCATCTGTTTTATACGTTTTTGTCTGTTTTTATATCTTTTCATCCGTTTTTATACATTTTCTTTCATTTTTGACCGTTTTTATATGTTTTATCCGCTTTTATTTGTTTTTGTCTGTTTTATACGTTTTTGGCCATTTTATACGTTTTCATCTGTTTTATACGCTTTCGTCCGTTTTCATAAGTTGTTATTTTTATACGTTTTCATCTATTTTTGTACGTTTCATTCGTTTTAACACGTTTTTATACGTTTTTATCTGTTTTATCTACTTTTATCCATTTTCCTGTTTTTTTATATTTTCTTGCGTTTTCATATGTTTTTTTTTATCAATTTTCGTCCGTTTGTGCCTTTATACGGTTTTGTGCATTTTGTACATTTTTTTGCATTTTGATAAGTTTTTCTTACATTTTGATACGTTTTTATCTATTATTAACTATTTTTATCTGTTTTCATACGTACAAAAATGTATAAAAACATACAGAAATGTAAGAAAACATACAAAACAGAACAAAAACGTAAGAAAACATAAAAACAAAAGTAAACATATCAAAACATGTGAAAACATATAAAAATAGACGAAAACACATAAGAATGTATGAAATTGTATGAAAATGGATGAAAACGGATAAAATGTATGAAAAACGGACGAAAACATATATAAGCCGATGAAAACGTATAAAAACAGACGAAAGCATATAAAAATGGATAAATACTTATGAAAACGTATAAAAAGGATAAAACGGGATAATAACATATGAAAACAGTATAAAATAGACGAAAACATATGAAAAATGACAAAAACAGATGAAAACGTATAAAAACAGACGAAAATATATAAAAACATATGAAAACGCATAAAAACAAATGAAAACATATTAAAATGGACGAGAACATATAAAAACAGACAAAGACATATGAAAACATAAGCAAACATTTTAAAACGTAAAACAATAGGTGAAAACGTATAAAAACGGAAGAAAATGTTTAAAAACGGATGAAAACGTATAAAAACAGACAAAAACGTAAGAAAGCAGATGAAAACGTATAAAAACGAACAAAATGTATAAAGATTGACGAAAACACATAAAAACTGGCGAAAACATATAAAAACGGACGAAAATGTATGAAACGGATATAAACATATAAAAAAGACGAAAACTTGTCTTTGAAAAAGAAAAGAAAAGAAAAGAAAAGAAGTACTTTAATAGCACACAAAACAAATGGTCTTATTTCATGCAGATGAAGACTTTAGATGTCCTCTTCTGCAGACATGATTTACAGATAAAGAAGTAAAAGCTCTGAAAAAACAAACGGTGCTTTATTTTGATTATATAAAGATTTACATTAATCTCATATTCTCAAAGGAGATATAATTCAATTGTCATTTACATTCTGGATGTGAATTGTTACATATACGGTTCGTTATCTCAAGTGAAACATTCCACTTAGGTGATTGCAAATTGAAAAGAAATTACGTATATATGATATATAATATCATAAAAAGTTTTGTACAAATAGGTGAATATGTTACACGACGTGGTATTGGCCTGTGCGTTGCGATGGGGTTTTACGTGTGAGAAATCAGGTTGGACGTTTTTAACTCTGCTCCGCTGCAAGGTGCTAGTTTTACGTGAAAAATCTATTTATTACACAAAAATTTCCTATATTTAACTCAATGATCGTTTTGAAATCACATATAAAGTGTAATACATAAAAATAGAATACATAAGCTTAAAACATAAGCTTAAAACGCATATAAAGCTTAATATATAAAGATACATGTCATTTTCAACATTATTGTCTTTTCAGAAAAACATTATTGTTTTAAAAACCAAAATTGCAGGGGTGAAACATCAATTTGGTAAACTTGAAAAACCATTAAAAAAAAGAAAAAGAAAAAAAGAAGAAGAAGAAAGAAAAGCATTTGTGCGTTTTGAACACCATACCTACACCTCATTAGCTATTTAATTAAGGATTTGTTAAAATAATTGCAAGTAACGGGAGAGATTTTTTATTTTTATTTTTATTTTTATATTTTACAATTTTTAAGGACTATTTTTGTAACACAAGTAAACTTGAAAGACATTTGTGTAATTTTATGTTACACAAAGTTACAAGACCTAACATAGGAACTGTTTCCGTGTATATGTGTGTTTACAAAGCAAATAAACCCCAAGGACCATTTTGGTGAAAAAACAAACCATAGGAGCTTTATTGCGGTTTAGAAATATCTTCAAGAACATTTTTTTTGCAGTTTTAAAAGGACTGTTTTTGCAAAGTAAATAAAATACAGGGACCATTTTTGCTCAAAATAAAACCACTATGACTATTTTTATCATTTATGAAAATATATTGGAGATGAATTATGTTTTGTCTCAAAAAGTACTAAAAAACATTTGTTTGACAAATGTTATTTTTTAAAAGAGTAAATTACATCGTTCCTCCTTATGGTTTGTGTTGGCCGCAACCTTTCGCCCCTTGCCTGAAAAAAATGTGTCATTTTTCCCTAACAGCCACACGTTATCCACCATTGGAGTGTAGTGGTGTGTGTTGTGCGAAAAACTTTATAAATAGATTTATTTGAGTGTGGTGTGTGTTGTTTGGATATTAAGGTTGTTTAGTTGGTAGTGGCTAGTCATATGGCAAAATGACTACCTTACCAGACTTAAAAGTCGTTGGAAGTAATGGTCAAACTTCTAGTCATAATAAGTAGAGTGGCTTGACTTGTCATTTTATAATCTGGTTTACTCTTTGTCTATACTTCGGTATGTTTGTTTTGGTTTTATAATTGTATGGATCATAATGCAAATATGGGCTATAAAAGCTTGAAAGGATAGTTAGGGTTTCACATGTCTCATCCGCATCCCATTTCTTTCTTTCTCACTTTTGTTATTATTTTCTCTTTGTTTTGTTAATACACTCTGATCAATCTCTTTGTTTGATCAAGTGATTTTGAGTGTACGAGTGATCTTGTAGTGAGGCTTGATAGCATCTTTATAAATGGGATTATCGTTTCTTTTATATGTTGGCAGCATCCGTTTGGGGACTATCTAATGTTAGGATTCATAATAAATAGTAAGTGGTGGTTGATTGAGTAAATCTTGATGTTCTTGTCTTTGTTTTATACCATTTTACAGAAGTACGAAAATACCCATAAATAGTGTAACTTAACAAGCGTTACTGACAGCCGTTAAAGGAAGGGACTAACGGTGGATAAAGTTTGGCAATTAGAGACAAACGGCGCAATTTTTTCAGTCAAGGGACGAAAGGTCACGGTTAACGTAAGCCACAAGAACGAACGGTGAAGCCATGGCGTATATCATTTGTCGTGTTTGAGGAAAAATGAAGCCATGGCGTATTAAAGCAAAGTAAAAAGAACGATCGAAATATTACAAGTATAACCTTAGGCGAGACTTTCGATGTTATGATTTTTACCAAATGATTAAAATAAGTTTGTGACTTTTCACACTTTCACGTTTTAGGTGTTATTTTCTTCAATCATATAAACATGATTATTGATTTATTGAGTACTTGAATAAATTAAATCTACCTAAGTCAAAACTCTCGAGCTCTTCTACCCCAAACGGCCAAACCCCCCAATAGACACTTTAATATGGTCACTGTTAGGATTGGCTACTATAAAGCCAATTGACAACAAAGGATTAATATAGCAAGTTGAACATATGTGTAGGTACATTTATTTCTTTTCTCCCTATGTGAGACCGAATTTGCACCCGATAGTTACATGCTACATGCTCTTAATCACATACATTATATCGGCATGTGTCGTATGTCACTCGGAGATATATACCTTGAGATGATCCTACTTTTCACAACGTATTATCAGTATTTAAAACAAGATACTCGTATAATACACGACAAAAACAATTACAGTAACAAAATATGAAATGACCAAAATACACATTGGAAAAAAAAAAACATGATGTCAATTCTTGTGATGGGGCAATAATGGAAATGCGTAGTAGTGATAGAGTATTTATTTTGTTAGAAATTTATATATGGGGCCAAACATGAAAGCTACTGCCCATCTTCAAGTTAAGTACATCTAGCTTTAAAGAAAGGAGAGATTACTTGTAGCATCACAATATGACAAAAACCCGAAAATTTGTCACTTTCAATTATTGATCATGGGCCACAAGACGGTGCAAAAACAATAAAACCAAAACAACGTTTACGTGTGGGATGATGTTATAACTCGTATATACTTTTTTATACTCTCCTCATGTTTTTATCGTTTAAGTTCGTAAATATTTTTTATTGAAGGTATGATTGAGTTTTGAATCTTATGAAGAAACATTGAAAACTTTTGGTTTCGTGAACTAGAGTAAAAGATCTAATGTCCTAGATTTTGGGAACCAAAACCCCGAAAATATGTTGCCTTAAAATTCGTTTATTTGATATGAAATATGTTCTTGTCATAGGCACATTAGCCGGTTTGTGTAGCTGAACGTGTTCTTGAATTTATATTATGTTTCAAGTAGGATTCCGCAAATACTTATGTACTCGATCAACATATTTGCATTTCTTTCGCTCTAATTGCACAAGTGCTTCACTTGAAGGATTTACACGTCATAAGTATTGTATATTCACATGTTCGTAACTTCATATGATTTTTCAGATACGTTTATCTTAGATGCAAAAACGCTCATTTGGTAATCTATACAAACGATTAGATGGAGGAATAAAAAAACTATTGGACTCAAGATAACAAATCTTGAGTTTATTACAGGCCCACTGGATGTATTATTTGGGCTCACAATAAGAACACCTTGGACTTTAACATTGGGCCCATTATATGTCTCAAACCTCATTTACAAACCAACCACACAAGACCACAAGTTTAAACATTTTATCAGTCATAGTGTCATACGAGCAAAAAGATTCGAATGGACGGAGGATTTAAGGGGCAGGGAGGGGTTGTGGCCCCCCCAAAAGTTTGAGTTGTAAGTAGTAGTTATATGCTATATTTGTGAAACTTGTGAAAATCTGAAATATTAATATGCTAAAATCCATGTTGGTCCTCTCAAATTTTAGAGAAGTACAATATACTTTCTTTTTGTGTTATGGATGCTTTGTACATTAGAAATTATATTTTGTGTTTGAATGATTTTGGCCTCCCGATTAATTTGTTCAAGCTCCGTCCCTGGATTCGATTGGTAGTATTAAAAAGCTTTACTTCTTTGGTTTATATTGAGTTTTAACTTTTAATGTGTAATGACCAAATTAACTTTTTTTTTTTCTTAAAATATTAAGCCATTCTCAACAATTAATCCAAACTGTAAAATAATTAAAGTTGGTAAAAGGAAAAAAATGGTACTCCTCATGTATTAGGGTAGTTACTAAAAACTCGAGATCTCTTTATGGTATGGTTAAAAATTAACAAAATACTATTTTTGTTGACAAGGTTAAAATTTAATGATCATTCAACAAAAATTTATTTTCAACTTTAAATTCCAATTCTACAAGATTTTAGTAAATCAAAGTCAAACCTTATGCAACAAAACTCAAATTCTAATTGAGATCGTTGTTACGAGGTATATTAATGGGAGAATTTCATATATAACATCATAATTTCATATTTACTAAAATAATAAATATTCAATGCATAAAGCTTTTAAATATCAGGGTTTTAAAAAATGAGTTAAGGCGTCGCTAAGGTGCGAGGTGTAACCTCCACGTTACGTAATAAATCAAGGTACCAGCCAGGGCCGTCCCGTGGATTGCGGGTGCCCTGAGCAATCACGAAAACTAAGCCCCTAAAACAAGCAAAATCTAAATATATATACCAAAAACTCATCAATACTCCAGATCTTGTTATAATTAACTAGATTACATATTTTTTTTTTTTTTTTTTTTTTTTTTTTTTTTTTTTTTTTACAAAAGATACTCCATGTATGTAAACTAAAGGAATAATAAACTATAATGTAAAAAAGCAAAACTCACACAGAGACTTTATAAAGCAATTTGCAAGGTCATGATCAAACTTTGACATAATAAATTATGATAAATACTTTTAACATCCCAACCAAAACCATATAAAACATATGTGATAAATTCAAATACATTGCTATTTCATGTAGATTGGTAACTAACAAGCAAATAAATAATTATTTAATCATAACATCAAAGGTAAACTCAGCAAAATTAATACTAAGAATCAAAAATTTGAGACATATTCCCTACCTTTAAATAGCCAACATTTAAGGGTGATGATTAATGTTGATATTAGGAGATGATATTCACTCGATGACCAGGTAAGGGGAAACAAACCATATGTATTCTGATATTACACACAAGGTGTTTTACTGGGCTCAAAAAAATATACTTATGGGTATATATATACAATGGGCTTTGAAGAAAAGTGGTTCCCCTAAAAAAAGTTGGGCCCTGTACGCTAGCCTATGTTGCACATGCCTAAAACCGGGCCTGGCGCCAGCTTTAGCCGTGGAGTGAGATGAGGCATGAAAAGACGCGATAAGGCATGAAAAAACGCCATAAGGCGCTGAATTTACTCCAATGAAAAATGATTGAAAAACATTACATGCAATAATAATTTCTTGAATTAATTCTTTATTTATAACACTTTTTATAAACTCGATATATATGAAATAAGATAATATATATATATATATATATATATATATATATATATATATATATATATATATATATATATATATATATATATATATATATATATATATATATATTTTCATAATTTGTGTCGCTTTAGCTAGCGTGAGGCTTGGCCATGCTACCACACCACGCCTCACACTTTTTATAATAGGGTTGATCACGATCTGAAAGCCGGATCGTACCTACCGAGACCGAATTGAGCCGAAAACCGATTTGGTCCAAAAGTCCGAACCGAGGACCAGACCAAAGGACGGTCCATGCCCGATTCGATCCTATCTGGTTCGTTGGTCGGTCCTGTCTAACAAAATATAATAGTCGGTTCAGCGTAAGACCAAACAGGACCGAGAACCGAAAATGAAGAAAAGCATGGACCGAAGACAAGACCGAAATAAGTTCGGTCCGGTCTGTTTGGTCTGATTCGGTTCGGTTTCTCGGTCCGATTCGGTCCGTGGTCTAAAATGCTCGGTCCTAATTTATATATCATTGGTAATTATTTTTTTGGTAAATAAGAAATAATGATATTTGTTTTTTGGATGTAAAAAATTAAAGTCAAACTTAACCAAGGTCAAACCCAAGTTAAAAGAAAAAACTAACCATGGTTAATTACTATTTAAGGTTATAAAATATAATAATAAAAACAGATAAAAAGTGGAGACATAAATTTGGGATTTTTATTAGCCAAAAAATTAGGGCTCATAAAAATAAAAAACATTTCACCATCTCAGTGCTGCTGCTGCTGCTATATCAAAATCAAAATCAAAATCAGCTTAAAGGGTTTGTTCTTCACTCAATTTCAACTGTATTTATCTAATTATCTTTAATCTAATTGCATTTAACCATAGGTTGATCGATTATATATGAGATCAACGGTTAACTTGATTTTATATAAATGTTTGTATTTATTTAGGTTGTTGATTTTGAACTTGTTTTTGTTTGGTTATTGTTGTTGCATTGTTAATTTATAATAATTTGTTCTAGATTGATTTTAATGCTAATAGATTTAGAACGGTGTTGTAAAAATTGATTACACCAGTCAAATTAATTCTTAGGTACTACACTTCAATTTATGGATTTTGGGATTGCTTATTTTTTCGGCTTCAACATAATTGCTTATTTTGTGAAAATGAAAAATTGTCAGAGACCATCTACCCGATGGTCATTGTAGTCTGCTTTCTCAAAGACCTCCGGCTATAGCTTATTGAAAAAGTTCAATCAGCTCTCTTGCCGGAGGTCTTTTTGGACAAGTCTACCATCATGTATGACGGGGTTGGGTATCGTTGTTGTTGGTGTTATGGTAAAAAGACTGATTTACATTTCATCCCAAGTAAGCAACAATCTGCTTATTTTGCCTCAAAATATGCAGATAAGCAGAAGCAATCCCAAACACCCCCTTACTTGCATTACTTGATGTAGAAGCTGAAGAATACTTTTGCTGCATTTTATTCTAGTGGCCGTTAGTTGTTACTTTTTAGCTTTCCTTATTGAATCACTAATAGATAATGAAAGACTCATTAAGGCTTTTGTGAAGTAACTTATCCTTTTTTTTTGCCCTGGTTGTCCAACTGGAAGTTACTAGTAACTTGCCAAAGTGGTTAGATCATCATACTAATGTTATTAGGTTACGTCACTCCGCAAGTAATAATGCATCCATTGTCATGCTTTTTAGATACTAATCCAGTGATTTAGGATATAAAATGTTGGCATTAATATCAATGTTTTATACCCGCTTAATTCATTCTAATTGCTACATGCTAGCACTAGATACATTCATCATTAACTGCTAGACACTGCTGCTGTTGCCTCTGGGTAGCCCAGGATAGGGCATTAGGGCTAAAGGTGTTCCTCTCAGTTGCACCTTTAAATATCAACCTGTCTGAGACTTGAGTCTGAATACAAATGGTGGGGTCTGCAAAATAGGAAAACAGAAGCCAGTTTATACCTCAGTTGCCTGTATGATAGAAACTAAACCATACTTGTGTAGGGGTGATGATATCTTAACTTACCTTTAATAAGTAAGCTGAATGTACTATAGACTGGATTAGGGTGTTAATTTAGCATAAGATTTGTGAATTGTAGATCTCCACCAGAAAGATCGTATATACCACAGTGAATGTATAAATCCCCCTCAGATTAGTATCTTAATTAGTCACAGTAGTTAATTCTATTTCCTCGCCATGTATCTGTTTTTGTGTATACTAAATGCACTACCAAAAGTATATTCTATATACACATATAGGCATACATGTAAAGATACATATATGTATGTATGTTTGTATTTTTGAATATATATGCATGTCTGTTTATGTGTACATATAAAGGAAAGTAGCTAGACGCCACGCCTGACTACCTTTGTCAACACCTTCGATTACCCTTGATCATGGCCTTTTTATGCTTTGTAAAACTTACTCAAAATCGATGTCTTTAAGATAATTACAAGTTCCTTAATAAGAATATATTTAACATAGTACTTGTTTATACATTTCATCTTTAAATCTGTAATTTGGATTTTCAAAAGCTTTAGTCTAATCTTTCTTATTGAATGATTTGGTGTCATATTTCTGAATGAGTGCAACTGCTTTTTCTTTAAAGGTTGAATGGAGATGCGCAAAAGGGATTGAATCGATAAAGGCATAATTTGTTGTTCTGAGCTGACATATTGTATCAATTCTAGGCAACAATCGTTGTGCAAAAGGATTGAATCAATTCTGAATTAGTGCAACTGAATAATAGATTAATAGACTGGTTGACTAAGAGTAAATGGAGTGCAATAGAGATGAAGCCAATAGGGCAAAAGAAATTGCCGAAAGGAAGTTTTCTGCAAAAGACATCAGAGGGGCAAAAAAATTCGCTTTGAAGGCACAAGCTTTATATCCAGAGCTCGATGGTATTTCCCAACTAGTAGCAACTTTTGATATTTACATTGCTGCAGAAAATAAAATAAACAGAGAATCAGATTTTTACGCGATTCTTGGTGTGAACCCATCAGCTGATGATGAAACCGTGAGGAAAAACTACCGAAAACTAGCTTTATCTCTTCATCCTGATAAAAACAAGTCTGTAGGGGCAGATGGGGCATTTAAATATATATCAGAAGCATGGGGTCAACTGTCTGATAAAAGTAAAAGATCAGCTTATGACGATCGGAGAAATGCTGCTCAAAACGGCGGAACACCGGGCCAAAATGGTTTCTACAATTTCACTAAAACTACAACCACTCGAAATAAAGGTACAAATACTACTCCAAAGGATAGAGGCACCACTAGCACTGCGCCTCCCACAAGCTCAAATCAGAAGACGTTTTGGACTGTATGTCATGCATGTAAAATGCAATACGAGTATCTAAGAATGTATCTACATCAAAATCTTTTGTGCCCTAATTGCCATGAACCATTTTTGGCAATGGAAACCGCAGCACCGAATACTAAAGTTTCTACCAAAGGTTTTAAAAGTCAAAAAGTCAAAAATGCATCTAAGTCAAAGGGTCAAGCGGGTGGTGATTCGTCATTTCAGTGGGGTCCGTTTTCAAATACAAATAATCAGGCATCTTCTGCTCAAGCTGCAACCATGGTACAACGGGCATATGAAAAAGTCAAAAGGGAGAGAGAAGAAGCTCAAGCAGCCATTAAACGAGAAGAAGCTTTAAGAAGAAAAAAGAAAAGATCCGGTAATCATTCTTCATCTGGTCACTTCGCGTCCGTGAAAAAGACCCCAGGTGCGAATGGTGTGGGTAATGATGACTTCTGGATAGTTGATGAAACGAAGGGTGTCTCAAGTATCGATTCCCGCACTCAACTACTTGAAAGGGCGAGAAATGAAATTAAAAAGAAATTGCATCAATGGAACTCAGGAACAGTGGTCAACTACCAGGCTAATACGAAAGAAAAAGAAAAGCTGGATGACTCTGTGAATGTTGATTTTAAAAGGAATACTATCGAGCCACTTGTGATGGATGTTCCGGACCCAGATTTTCATAATTTTGATCGGCAAAGATGTGAGACGGCTTTTAAAGAAGGCCAGATATGGGCTGCTTATGATGATGATGATGGGATGCCACGTCATTATGCCATGATCCATAAGGTGAGTTCAGTAGACCCGTTTAAGATAAAAGTATGTTGGCTTAATTCCAGAACCAATGACGAGTTAGATATATTTTCTGAGAAAGCATTTGGTGAGTTTAAAATAGGCAAACATGAGAACATAACTGTCCCTTATATTTTTTCGCACAAAGTCAATTTTACAAAATCGGAAAACGGGTGTTATGAAATTTACCCTAGAAAAGGCGAAGTTTGGGCTCTGTACAGAAACTGGTCTCCTGAATGGAATGATGAAACATCAAATGAAGTTAAACATAAGTATGAAATTGTTGAAGTTGATGAGTCTGATGAAGACACAGGTTTTACTGTGACTCCACTTGTTAAAGTTGCGGGATTCAAAACTGTGTTTCGAAGACATTTAAATCCTAAAGAAGCAAGGGTTTTTCCGGAAAGTGAAATTTGTCGGTTTTCTCATCAAATTCCTTCACATTTTTTGACCGGTCAAGGATCCTTGAATGCTATAAAGGGTTGTCTGGATCTCGATCCTGCAGCTATCCCTGATGTATTTCTTCAAGTTATAGCAGTTGTACAAGACCTAGAAAACATAGATGATGATGATGACCCGATTGTCAAGGAATCTGGTTTGACCAGTAATAATGAGCCACAAGTTTTAGCGGATGTTAATGAGCAGTTCATTTCGATTAATACGAGTCTGACGGCTACCGATAGTTGAATGTGAGAGTTGAGTGTGCATTAAGCAGCTGGACACTGTGCATAAAAGTCTGTCCATGAGCTGCTGCCCTTTTTATACAGGAAATAGTCGTTTTCGGGCACCTATCAAATGTTCTTTTTAGTTTCAGTTTGTTCTTGTTCCTGAAGAAACTGTAACATTGCTAGTTTTGATTTTGTGATTCGGGGTCAAAATATCATAGATGAATATGAATACAGTGCGAGATGGATCAAGAATTTTTTAGCATTATTATACAAGTAGGTTTTTATAATCCGATTATGATTTCAGTATAAATTGAATTATTGTTTCTTGGTTCCTATTGCTTTATTGCATTCATCTACTTGCTAGTACTTTTGATTGTTGTGTTTGGATAGTTTTTATATGCGACTAAAAGGACGAAATAATGGTTCTATTAAGAACGGGTTGGTTAGCTTCGCTAGAGGCATTTATGATATACGTGGTATAGGGTGTGAAAAAATTGTTCAAAAAAAAAAAAAAAAAAAAATTTGAAAATTTTAAATTATCTTAAAAAAATGGCAATAATGATCGAAGTTTCTGAAGGACGTGAAGCTACTACGGGAGAAAAGCAAGTAGAAGAGGGCTTGTGGTCGATTGTAGAAAGTAGAACGAGCCAGTAAAGTGAGACTTCTTGTTATCAACTGGATTCTGAATAGATTGGTCGGAAATTGGTCAGAAAAACAAATAACAGTAACTGCTGGAAGTGGTTTTAACAAATATCTGGCAAAATTATTTGCACCAATTTAACTGAAACTGAACCGGTAATCACCGATTACTATCGGTTCAGTACTTGGTAATAAACCAAGGTCGTGCAGTGTTGAAGTTCTCTTGGAGGTGCAATACTACCACCTTTTGGTTCTTTGGATACTGAATTTTGTTGTAAACGCTTATTTTTGGAGAACATCACTGATAACACACAATTAAAAGCACAAGTTTGCGCAGTTACAGAAGTAACATTACACTAACGGTACTATAATCTCTTGCAAACTGTATACGTTTTCTCTGAAGCTGCAACCATGCTTGTTCCCTCAAAAAATGGTATTTTCTTCGACACTTGTTGCTAGTGGTACAAAGTCATTAAAATTACACATTTGCGACGTTACAAAGATGATTAGAGTAACAAAACTTATTTAACATTACAAGAATGGGTCGTTTTATAGATCTTCAATGACCCAACTAAACTACACGAAAAATGAAATGCTAAGCCTTAGCAGTCAAACATGGATGAAAAGCCGTCCCACAAGCAATCCATTGTCGTTTACGACTGTGTGGTAACACACAGTTAGGAACCTTTAACCATTCCTTTCTCAAGACATCATAAGTAACCAACCGGTTCATCATTTTAGATCGAAGAGATAACATAAGCAATCCTCTGTTACCCAAACACGACATCTTAATGTGCTTTCCATAGAATTCTAAGCACCATATATTTGGCATTCTGTCAACCTCCTTCCACAAGAGAGTCATCTTCTGAAGCTCCCATACGCATACACAAGTTGCAGCGTTCTTTGTCAGCAACCCAACCAGCATTATCCTGCCGCTACACTCTGCGAGCGCGTGATCGCTCAGCTGTAGTGGGGCCGGGACTGTAAACTGCTTCCAAACTCCAGTTTCCATGTCGTATGACACGATCCCATCTGGATCGGATCTCAGGAAATACATTGACCCGTCTACAGTGACAGGTTGTGACCTGAAGTTCAACGACAGTGGAAGCTTAACACACGCTGGCATCCTTCCAGGGCATGTCCATGTGTTTTTGATCGAGTCATAAACTTCATACCCTCCATCAGAACCGACCCACATAATCTGGTAGGACCTAGATTTCTCGTTGATGGTCATCCCGACAGCCACTCTTGACCAGACTTTGACTGATCGAGCCTGTAACTCACGGAAAGATCTGGTTAACGGGTTACATACGTAGAAGCTTCTATGACCAATATCTAGAAAACAAACGAGTCCACCAGCAGAAGCTACGGGTAAGATGATCATTTTTGTGGGTACTGCAGGAACGGTGGGGTGGTGCCATTTTCTTGAAACGGGGTCATACATGGCTCCGGTGTTGACATTTTCATGGGTTCGGGTATAAAACCAAGGTTGGGTTCGTGGGACTTGATTACACTGAACAGAGAAGCTATTAGAAGTTAGTAACGAATTCCATTTCTGGCAAACTGACCGGAACCGGAAGAAGGTGGTGACAGGAAGTCGTGCGATGACTGCTTCGTACAAGTCTTCTGGGAACTCTTTCCAGATTTCTTCATCCATAGTCTCAGTTGAAGTAGATTTTTCAGCTAATTTTCCACGAGTACGGTCCTTTCGAGCTGTTTTTGAAGGTGGAGCCTTGCCCGGCTCCAAAAGTTTAAACTTTCCAGACCTCATTATGAGATTGTAGCAATCATCTTCAGAAGGGTTATCTTCAAGGTTCAGAAGACACCATCTACAATAGAAAACAAAGAGATTCAGTAACCGGGACAATATGTATTCCTATAGTTCATGTGTAAACCAGCTTTTGTGCATAAACTACAATTAATTCAGTTATTCAACTCCCAAAACTAGTAGATGACTGATTAGAGTTCCTTTAGTCCCAGAAGACTAAAGAGCCTAGGTACTAAAAAAAAAAAAAAAAAAAAAAAAATCGTTAACCAAAAAGGAGTGTTCATCAATGAAATTTCCATTAGCACTCATACCACAGTAAAAGGGAAGCACTTGCAAACACCACAATATATTGCATCAGAAAGAGATTATGAGTATCCATGGAAAATAACATAAACACACATCCTGATGACTAATGCATTGAAAGTTATTAAACATGATTCCAAACAGTAGTATAATTTTATAAATTTAACTTATATTTCTCTAACGATATGGTGTTCACGATTGCTCATCAATGGTTCTTTGTGATGTCCACATTTGTATAAACATAAATAACATGGAGTTTTAACAAGCGTGTGATGCATTATATTTTGTATAAAAGGATATTGACGATATAATGTGAAATGAGCAAAAGTGTCATCATGTAAGTTAGTTTATTTGTTATGTTTGATGTAGTTTTTACACTTAAGCTTTTGTGTGTTTACTTGATAGCGTGTATATGGTAACTTATCAAAAATTAAGTCCCTTGAGGCGTTAAGTACACTTTTATTTATTAATGTTAGCATGGAAAATTAGCAGACACGTGCACATGACCTTTCAGGTATTATAGAGGGTAAGATGTGCTAAATCTTCTTTGTTACAAATAAGCACTATTTTTGAAGTGCTCTTACAAATACGCGTGTAGGTTGATGCCTTTATCATCTCAGATACCTAAATACCTCACCTACATGAGTGATTGTAGAAACACTACAAAAGACATTGCTTCTTTGCATGCAAAAATGATTCGGAAACACCATCCCTCCCTCTAGAAAACCCAAGAATCATGTCCAAGTGCCTCAACCCAAAAACGAAAATGTACTCTACGCTAAAAAAAACACTTAAAACTTTTGTAAGTTAGCATCTGCACACTACCGAAAATGAAACCAGCCAAAAATTAAGCACAAAAAAGTATAAAACATAACAAATACAAGTTAAATGATTACACTTGCGGTTATTAAACATCGCCCAAGAGGTAAGTGAAGTCAAAATTGAGACACAGGTGTGTGATTTGCCCTAAAAAACATCATGTATCCTTCTATTATATTATGCATTACAAAGCAAGTACACCCACATATATTTGATACAAAGTATCACATACCTATTCACATAATCTCGATCAAATTGCTCCATACCAAAATAACAACCAGCGACTTTAACAAAACAATCAATTGCATCTCAAAATAAACAATTACATTTCCATTAGTGCTCTAATACCAGAGTAAAAGGTATGCACTTGCAAACGCCACAGAATTGGGTAAGCTCTAACGACAGCAATAACATTCAAAAGGATCAAAGTTTCTTGGCCTCAAACCCTGATGAAACCCCATCATATATTGAACATCAGAACCAAGCATTACTATTAAAAAGGCATTAAAACGAAAAAAGGAAAAGAGCATACAACTATACAAGCATACTAAGGAACTAAAAGTGTTCTATTACAATCAAGCATGTAGGTGAAATGCCTCCTATAATCTCGCATACCTATTGCAAAAACACTACAAATGACACTCAAAGAAGATTAGGCGAACACCATCTCTCCGAAAACCAAAAATCATGTGAAATTGTCCTTTAAATATTTTAAGCCAACTCAAAAACAAAATTATACATGATCTGGAATATCACTTAGGTTTTGTAACTTACCATACACATATAAATTCAACAAAACACATAAAATCCTAGCTCATAAACACACACCTAATTCACATAATTTGAATCAAATCGCTCTATTCTCTAATCAAAACCAACAATATTAACAAAACAATCAATTAAATCTCAAATCATACAATATGGTCAAATAGATATGGGAATATTAGTTTTTATATAGGGTAGTTTGAGCATTTTGAAAATAAAAATAGCACAATAAAGGGGGACACTCCAGAAACAAGTGGTGTTATGGAGCATAGAAATGCAAATTTCCCTAAGAAAAAGCATCATATATGTCAAGATTATTGTTATAAAACACAAATCCTGATGATTAACGTATTAAGTACGATTAAAGATGACCCCAAACAGTTTCAATGTTGATAAGTAGTTTTTCAAGTCTCTAATGTTGGCGACGAGGAATGCACTGCCTCTTTAATCCACAAATAGCTCGTCGATAGTTCTTTGTGATGTCCTTGCTTATGAAAACATACATATCTTTGACCAAACTATAGTGTGTACAATAACAACAACAATACCCAAACTATAGTGTGTAATGAATAATATATGTATAATAGGAACTGATGTGTTTAGGTGATATAGGCAAATTTTGGATCCAATAAATTACTTGTTAGTTGTTACATCATGCTTATAATTGAGCTTCAAACTTGTGTGTTTACTTTTCAATAGTGTGTACAAGGTAACTTACAAAAGTTAAGTCCTTTTAGCATCGAGTACAAATTCCTTTATTGATGTAAGCATGAAAAATTAGAAGACACATGCACATTAACTTAAAGTTTTCCACACGACACTCATTACACTATTTGTTAAATCTTATTTGTTTGCAAAGAAGCAGCGTGTATCATTACAATCACGCTTGTAGTTGACAATACAATCTCGATATAGTCAAGGTTGGGTGGGATAGAAAATTTGAAAGAAGAATAAAAACATTTTGCAAACTTATAGCTTCCGTTTCTGGTAACTAAAAGTCTCTACAACATCTAATGCATAAGTCAAAACCAAAACATTGCTCTAATTTTGATGCTCCCTATCATATAACACATTACCTACATAAATGATTGTATATACATGACAAAACTACAAAGACACTAAATTTTGTATACAAAGACCTTTCGACAAACACCATCCTTGTGGAAAAACTAAAAAACATGTTCAAGTCCCCTTCTAGTCTTTATGGTCAACTCAATACAGGAATTGTACCCAATCTAAAAAGTACTCAACTTTTTATACATTACCTTACACACACACTGGGGAGATAGAAAACATGTACACCATTCAAGCACAAAAAGAGAGACAAAACATAACAAATAAACCAAATAGCTCAATTTATACATATATTATGCATTACAATGTCAATATACACACATATATTCAACAAGATACATAAAAATCCTAGCTAACACAAGTACCAAAAAATTCCATATTCCACACAAATTAAACAGATTCATTAGTGTGTTGGGTTGTCAATAGCGCGTTGATGGTACATATGAAGGCCAAATGCTTATATGCTAAGAATACAAGTTCATTTCTTGACGTGAGCATATAAAATTAAAAGACACGTACACATGATTTTTTAGGGTTCCGAGAAGAAAAGGGACAGCTAATCTCTCTTTGTACGAAATGAATAACTGTTGTTAGAAGTAATCTATTACAATCACGCATGTAAGTTTAATGCCTTGTCACCTCACATACCTCACCTACAAGAGTGATTGCAGAAACACCACAAAAGGTCAAAAGACACCCAAAAAACAAAAAACTAGAAAAGACAGTCCTATGCATAAAAAGAAGAATACGCAAGAACCATCCGTAAGAAAAATCGAAGATCATGTGGGTTGTCGTCCTTTTAAATTTCTATGCTCCCACAAAACAGAAAAATTATATTCCGGACACAAAAACACTTGACCTTTGTAAGTTGTCATATACACAGTATCGAAAAAGAAAACACCAAAAGCTAAAAGGGAGAAAAAAAAAATAGAAAAAACATATCACATCAAGTTACATAATCACACATTCACATAAACATCCTTCCTATACATATGTTACACAGGGGTGTTTATTTAAGCTTATTTGAATTCGGCTTATTTTGAAACTCATGGGCTTATATAAGATTAAACAAACACCCCCTGTGCATTAAAAATCCTAAAAAGACCTACAAATTCAGCAGACAATAAGTGAGATAAATTGTTACATACCAATTAAATAAATTATCTACCTTTGATTAGCAGGAGGTTGTTGAACCAGAGGAAGAGAAGAAGGAGTAGCATACAAGTCGTGAAGTTGAGCGATGAGTTGTCTCAACATCTCCCTCCTTCAAACCCCAACTTCTTCTTCTTATTTACATCTTCTTCTTACTAACAACATATTTGTTTTTTATAATAATCTTAACAACAGCAACAAACTTCTTATTATTATACCCCACTTGTACCCTCTCTCTTTCTATAAAAATACAACACAGGTTGTGTGTGTTTGTTATTCTGTTGCTTTGTTTGGAGAGAGAGAGGGGAAAATGAAATTGGTTTTTTATAAATAAATAAAAGATGGAGTATCAAAGGAGAGAATTTTGGGGGTTTTAATAATTTCCACGTTGGCAGGGCCTGGTCATGAGTAGGATTGACTAGTACGCTACTTTTGTTCCCATTTTTTTTCTTTCTTCTTTTCCCAATTTGCCC
Source organism: Artemisia argyi (assembly GCA_030686995.1). NCBI lineage: Eukaryota > Viridiplantae > Streptophyta > Magnoliopsida > Asterales > Asteraceae > Artemisia > Artemisia argyi. The sequence goes on from CM060699.1 coordinate 75,730,554, forward strand.
TTTCGAATGCTAATTGCTCCAATAATCCAACTTTTTTTCTAACAAAATATAATCAGTCTCGACACAAATAATTCTCGTTACTAAAATAAAATCTACACTACACACGGACCATACTCGTATCGACACGCAACTGATATAAGTATAAAAAAAATGAAATTAAAAATTTAAAGTACGTGCATAGAGAATTACCAGGATGCACTCTATGCACAAAATTGTATAGGCGCTCCAACCCTCGTGGACTCATCTAAAATGAAGAAAAAATGTGAATTTGTGTGTGCATGGATTGTATGCACGCTCTAAAGCTCCTTAACGGGAGATTCAGCCACGTAATCAATCTCCCAAATTGTCACTCGAGATGTCAGGATTGAAGCCACGTGGCATCATCTAAGTGAGCAAGAAATACAAAAACGGACATTTGTTATTATCAAAGTTGTGCGCACAAGGTCGTATCCACACGCGTATTCTCTTTTCATCAAATCATTTTTTTAATTTTTGGTTGCTTGTTCTGTAATATACTCTCAAAGTGTTGATTTTTTTGTAACATATTTTTCAATGTATAATTACTGAAATTTTCTCAAAATAAGACTTAGTTTGTATGATTTCATACATTTTAGTTGTTTTATCTTTACTAAAACACTGAAAAACATCATTGTTTACCCGTTTAAGCTAATGATACGTGAAAAACAATGTTTAAACTATTAGAGCAGATCATTAAAAAACAATATACCCATTTTATAAAAATGACTAATTTTAGCAGTCATGAGTTCTATAACCAATTAAACTTTGCACCATAAGATTAGCCACAAAATAGTTGTCTGTAGAGTTTAAACTTAGGTCTTCATCAGATGATCTCAAACCTTCACCCTAAACTACAATTTTAAGAAATCTGATAATTTTGCATTTGTGATGTGTGTAAAACTAAGAGTTTGTTTATGTATATAGAATTTGAAGTTTTGTATATGTGACATGAACTAGTCAAAACTAAAATAATTCAAAACAATTAGAAAGTAATCGATTAAATGAGTAAGGTACTTGTAACAAGCTACTAATAACGTTTCACTATTACGTTGGTGGATTTAAAAGGTATTTGATTGACACATTGTGTTGGTTTTAAGGTCTTACACAAGCTTGCGAGACTAGGTCCTTGAAGGTGTAATAGTTGATCACGCATAATACGTATCCGTGAACTATTGATGCTATTATCATTCGAAGTGGCAAACTTATGAAATAGTCGATACATGTTTATCAAAAAGTACGTATTGATATTCTGTAGCACATTGCTTGATTTTCATGGGTGAAAAATGCTCAAATTTGAAACAAGATGACTATTAATATTAATGATTAAGGTCAATAATCCTAAGGATAAAGGCGATTCACGCAATATAACTTTAATCATGTAATAGCTTGATCCAAAATTCCTAAAAACAATGAACAAGGGAGACCCACACGGTCACACGTATGACCAAATGTCAAGTTAGAATGACCCACGATTATTGACCATATTTTGAATGATTAGGTGAAAATGTGAAACATACCAAGACCAAGTCGTAATTGGCCATTGCATATACGTTTTTACAATCATTATGTAAGTTTTTTTTGACTGATTATCAAAAAAAATTCGATGTACAATTACAATTAAAACTCACCGTAGTGTTTAGTATACATGAATCGAAGTTGTAATAGAATAAATCATTACGATGGGTTGTTTTGAGTTTTGTAATGAAATGGTTTACTCATTGATTCATTCCGTTACGTCTGTAATCACCAATTTCATTACATAGTCACCCCTTAGTTTTTATTCATTCCATTACGACATGTAATCGCATTTTGCTATATTTAATTCATTTATAACGTTCATTGCATCGTACCAAACAACATTCGTAAATACTTTATTTCATTCCAACATAGCAACTAAATAGACTAATGGAACACTAACGACTCATTCAATTACTATATTCATTCCATTACATCGTCGATTACATTCTTTTATCAATCAATCACGTTTAACCAAACAAACCCTCAGTTATACGTAGCTCCTACTTTGCGATGTCTTTGAAGCACATGCTTGTCATAACGTAGATCCTTTTTTTCTTCTAAACAATTTCAACGAAATTCCACTAGCTAACCCTCTTTGACGATTCAAGCATAACAAAAGTTTATTCTCTAAAAGGTTAGCAAAAGATATCTATCACTTTGGACCATAAGTATTTCTTTTTACGTTAGATTTTAATAAATGGTCTTTAAAGAAAGGTAAGAAATGATAAAACATGGAAATAAATAATACATGAAGTTTCTATAAATAAAATTTGATTTAAAAAGTCAATGCTTACTTCAAAGGTATTTTAGCTAGCGTTGCCACTTAAGCTAAGATTGGTTTGGTGAAGGGCAATAATATTGTGGTGCAGGTTAACGAATTTAATCGAAAATTTTATTTCATTTTCAAGTGGTATTTTAACCAACAAGTGCTGTCAGGTACCTAACATTTTCAAAAAAATTCAATGGTTTAAATCTTATTAGATGCATATTTAGAGGTGGTAAAATAAACGATCAGAAATGATCATGATAATACTTTGTTAAACCGCATAAATTAAAGTTAAAGACTCGCTCACCCATACAACTTGAATTGAAAAAACCCCATCTATTTAGATTGAGATCCTCTAAAGTTGATTTTAACATGATAGGTCATGTTGACCAATCATGAACAAATTAAATGGATAAATATTTTTCTTTTAATAAAAATTAATGGCCTACTTGTGTTTTTCTTTTTTACAATATACACAACATGACCTATCATGTTGATACCAACTTGAGAGGATCCTTATCCAATCTATTTACTCTTTTTATCTATTTTAACTGGCCGAAAACATTTTTTATTTTTTTAAAAAATTGTATATGATTATTTTTTGATCTAAAATGCATCAACTACACGTCTGTAATCTCATAAACAAGTAAACACCACATGTTGGCATTAGACTTCATTAGATGCCCTCAAAGGTCGTAGCAGATCACCCGAGATTTTACATAAATTGCTTAATGAAAACAAACGCATGCATTAAAATTTTGGTGACCATACCTAACTCAAAATAGAATACTGTAGTATCTAGTTAGGAGTTAGTTACTTGAAATGGAAAGAAGAAAATAAAACCGACCAACCCCACAATCCATCAATACCCAACCCATCATCATTCGTTGGGATGAACTAAGAAGCAAGACCCAAAATTATATACACGAAAAATCATGGAGTTTAACATCTCTACTCAAGTATGGTATGGATATATTTTTTGTGTACATGTTGATTGTGATCATGGTAGATTCAAATGATTGAGGCAACCACTTCCAAAAATATATCATGGTGGTTATACTTTATTTTACTTCATTTGTTTTATCTAATGTTATTTTTCACAATGTTCATAATTTGCAAGAATATAATTACGTCATCTAATTGTAAAGGACGCTGTTCTGTAAGGTTGTTAATCGGGTAAACCTGACCCGAATAAGGTTTATTCGGGTTGGGTTAATTGGGAATTTGAGGGGGGAAATTAACATATGCCCGACCTTAATAAGGTGCAGGTTATTCAAGTTGCGAGTTATTCGGGTACAGGTTATTGGGCTCGGACTATTGGGGTACGGGTTAACCGAATAAGCCATATTATAACATAAAAATACAAATAAATTGGTGAATTTTTATAGAAAAAAAAACTAAGGTAATATATGAAAAATTAAATCTATTATGCGAGTTGTTCAGGTTAACCAGCAAACAGAAGAAGGTAACATGAATAACCCGAATAATGAATTGCAACCCGATAACCCGACCCAAATAAGATTATTCAGGTTAGTCGGGTTCCAGTATTTTTGACAGCCATACTTTTGAATGAGTTGTTAAGCCAGTTTCAAACATTACCTTACACCTATTGTTCTTATAGCAGCGAGATACGTAAGCTTGTCACGAGACTGATTGTACGTTTTGTCATAATAAACATATTAGATAAAACCAAATATAGAAGAAATGGATTTACTACTGAGAGAATATGAGCTTTAGAAGAGAACGAGTAATTAGGCTGTTGCACGTTATTGCGGGCCAATTTAGGTTTAAGTCAGGTCCAATATACATTGCATTATGGCAAAGGCAGTTTATGATACGTTAATTTGATAGTCATAATATTTGTTCTTGAATTCTCGTATTTTGTTAGATGTTATAGTGTTAAAAAACAAATACTCACTTTACATTTAACATATTAATCTAAAACGTATAACGTCGCAACATACCTTATGTTAGTGCAAAAAGTGTGATTGGGTTAGAATTGGGCTTAGTCCGGAGCGGGCAGTCCTTGGTGGGCCGTCCGCTGTAAGGTTTATGCACTAATCCAAGTAAGAAGCGATATTCCCTGCACAAATAAAGGTAAACCGTTAGCCTTACCGTGGGGACGGACCCCACAATTAAGCTCTGACGTGAGAGTAAGTACTCATGTTGTCAGAGGAATATCTGAATTGTTATGATGAGTGAGAAAGTCATACCCCGAAAGTGTGAGGCGAGGTTTCCTTTTATAGGCAGTGGAAATATTAGGGTTTCCTAATATTTCGCATATTGTTGTAGTGGCCGAGGTGGGACCCTTGTCGGGTAAGGATCCGCAGCTTAATCGATTGTCGCAGACGTGGATGGTTTTCCGGACCGGGGGCCAATCCGCGAGCGTACTTCGGAAGTGCCACTCGTATACATCCTTTGTTTGTCCGGATCGTGCCATGCTCGTGGCATGGGCTTTAGCCATGTCTGGCTTTATTGACTTGGTGGGCAGGACCCCAGTTTGCTCGATGGGCTAGAGCCCGTTTTGCTTGTAGGGCCGGAGCCCGGTTTGTTTGTAGGGCCGGAGCCCAGTTATGCCTGTTGAGCTAGAGCCTGATCCGTGCCTGTTGGGCCGGAGCCCGATTGTATAGTATAGCCCAGTAGGCCTGCTATCCGTACTATACGTCATCAAGTCCCCCTAGTCTAGTGCGTTCATTGCTCGCGTGCTTTTGTAGCGTGCGGTGAATGTTTCTAGACTATGTTACAGATTGCTCCGCTTTGGGCGCTTGGACGCTTGGTTTCCCGTGGCTTCGTCTTATCTCGTATGAGAGGATGAAGAGGAGGGTTTATATCGGTGAGGGTGGACCCCGTATAATAAAGGCCGATGGAGGACATACTTCCAAGGCCGAGTAATGTGGATATATCATCCGGCTTACGACTGAAGGAAGACGTACTTCCGTGGCCGGGTGATGCGGATATAGCATCCGACTTAGTACCGGCTGAAGGCGTACTTCCGTGGCCGGGTAATGTGGATATAGCATCTGACTTATGGCTGATGGAAGACATACCTCTATAGCCAGGTGATGCGGATATGGCATCCATCTTAGTACCGGACTTGCAATGCCTCTTACGTACTTGGTGTGGATATGGCATCCATCTTGGTACCGGGCTTGCAATGCCTCTTACGTATCCGTCTTGGTACCAGGCTTGCAATGCCTCGTACGTACTTGGTGCGAATATGGCATCCGTCTTGGTACCGAGCTTGCAATGCCTCTTACGTACTTGGTGCGGATATGGCATCCGTCTTGGTACTGGGCTTGCAATGCCTGTTACGTACTTTCTGTATTCGGAGGTACTTACGTGACATGCACGAAGATAATTATCATGGTATCGTGATACCCATGTAGCCCCCAAGTTTAGTGATGTTATACTTTATTAGTAGTAGTAAACTTACATGCTCAAGTATCCAAAAATTATGAATAATTTTAGCACTTACTCCAACAGGCCGTGGCCCACGTAGCACGGAGCTTACTGGAAGGGTGGCTACACCATATGTGATATGATCTAACTGTAGAATTAAGAATACAAAAGGTCCGAAAACGAACCATATGTGATTGCACAGAGGAGTTGTAGCTCCGCGTCTCCATGCTTGGGTAAGCAATGGAAGTCGCTAAGACAAAAGAGCGGATATCCGATGTGCTGGTAATAGGAACATGCCGTGTGGTTAAAGGTTTCTCGGATCATGATGTTCGCCATTGTGAAATAAACTTTCCACTCTGAGGTAAAAAGACTTTTGGAAGCTTCCAAGTTCGTTGACCGGTATTTATCTCCGAAGGCCTGAGGCCGCAATGGTGATGCGGTTGGTGACCGCAGATACCAAAAAATAGAATATTTCCGGAAGCGCAGAGCGTCATGAAAGGAGGGAGCTTCTAACTTGGCTATTTTGACGGCAATATCCTCATAAGTCGGAGCTTGCGACCGAGAATACCAAATAATAAAATATGTTCGGACGCGCGGAGCATCATGAAAGGATGAAACTTCTAGCTTGGCTATTTTGACAGCCATATCCTCGTGAGCCGGAGCTTGCGACCGAGAATACCAAAAAATAAAATATGTCCGGACGTGCGGAGCGTCATGAAAGGACGAAGCTTCTATTGATGAGCTTTCTCAGCCGTGTTTGGCAACAACTGGTGATCATGCTGTAGGGGAGTTGCATCGGGTGCGAGCCCACTTTGATCCTTCAGTGTTTTACCCTTCCCCATCGTATTCCGCATGGTGGATGTGGACGTGGAAGTAGTGTTGCCGAATTGATTGCTCATGGCGAGTATTTTTGAGAACGCAGTTGTGTAATGGTCCCACAGATGGCGCCAACTTGTTAGTGCAAAAAATGTGATTGGGTTAGAATTTGGCTTAGTTTGGAGCGGGCCATCCTTGGTGGGCCATCCGCTGTAAGGTTTATGCACTAATCCAAGTAAGAAGCGATATTCTCTACAAAAATAAAGGTAAACTGTTAGCCTTACCGTGGGGACAGACCCCACGATTAAGCTCCGACGTGAGAGTACGTACTCATGTTGTTAGAGAAATATCTAAATTGTTATGATGAGTGAGAAAGTCATACCCCGAAAGTGTGAGGCGAGGTTTCCTTTTATAGGCAGTGAAAATATTAAGGTTTCCTAATATTTCGCATATTGTTGTAGTGGACGAGGTGGGACCCTTATCGGGCAAGGATCCGCAGCTTAATCGATTGTCGCGGACGTGGATGGTTTTCTGGACCGGGGGCCAATCCGCGAGCATACTTCGGAAGTGCCACTCGTATATATCCTTTGTTTGTCTGGATCGTGCCATGCTCGTGGCATGGGCTTTTAGCCATGTCTGGCTTTATTGGCTTGTTGGGTCGGAGCCTAGTTTGCTCGTTGGGCCGGAGCCCGTTTTGCTTGTAGGGCCGAAGCCCGGTTTGTTTGTAGGGCCGGAGCCCAGTTATGCCTGTTGGGACGGAGCCCGATCTGTGCCTGTTTAGCCGGAGCCCGATTGTATAGTACAGCCCAGTAGGTCTGCTATCCATACTATACTTCATCACCCTACTACATTTACCGCGTACAAATGATTATACCCTGAAATTGTTCCAAACAAATCCAAGGACCTTTAAATACAGCAACATCCATATCCAACATTTTCCAGCAATTGAATCATCATTTGAAATATAGTTTCTCACCAAACACCAAACATGTTGGTTTTATAGACATTATAATAATAGTCGTGTGTTAGGATCGAACTTGAGATCACGAGATTGCACACAATACGTATGAAGAGAAAAAGAAATAATTATTTATAAAATGTTATAAGTAATTATTAATAAACACAAAACAAGTAATAGTAATTAGTATTTAATGATAAATGACTAATGACCTATTAAACGAATATTAGGAAAGTAATACTAAGGAAAATTTGGAAACAAGGGAAGGTTCCGGAATCCCCTAGGGGACTCCACAACCGATCGGCCAAGGGAGGTATCCCACCTCCTTTGTGCCTTGAGCTCCAAATTTTGAATAGTATATAAGCAAACCCAAGATGCATGTTTTTCTTATAACTTGTACACACACATCTTGGTGTTTTATCTCCTCTTCTTTGTCCCTTGGTCGATCCATCTAAAACATCCCTAAGGGATTCGATTTTCTTGAATCAAAACAAGTTTTGTGTTTAATTACTTGCATAAACTTTTTCTTGAATTAGTACGTGTGTACAAGAACGTGAATCAAACACACTATTGTTTGATTCTTGGATTGAATTACAAAAGAGGTAAGGGGTAATTCTTGTAATCCACATAAACCCTAATTAGGGTTCTTGATTGAAGATTGCAATTTGATTCTTGTTCGGGCTAAAATCACAAAGGTATGTTTACTATTTAAATATTGATTAATTAATTACATGTTATTTGATATTGTTATAATTGCTTCCGCTATACTCACTTGATGTGTTTGGTTTATAATATATGAATGTCATGATATCATAATTCCAACAAAACACTCATCCTAGCCTGAGTCGTCATCGTCATTCTGTCCATCTTAAATTTATTGTATGCTTCCTGTAAATCGGTATCCGAAACCTCAAATTCACCAGTATCTTTTTCCTCTTAAACTAACATTCGCATGGACTTTCTCTTCTTCCTCAGTCGCTTTTTCCTACACAAGATACCTACCATTTGACTCCAGCATCTTGTTATAATGCATTTTCCAGCATCCTAATCATCCTTTACAACATAGCGATGTTTAATCCAACATGGTTTGCAAAGTCAAGAAGTTACCCTACCCAAATGCATATAATCTCACTTTCACTTAAAACCTACCCTTTCATACCAAAAAAAAAAAAAAAAAAAAAAAAAAAAAAAAAAAAAAAAAAAAAAAAAAAAAAACCTTGAGAAAACTGTTTTAATGATACTTAAAAAAAACATCACTTATGACTACGACTTATACACAATATACAACCACAACTTATAAAGTTGTAAAAAAAATGAGTCTCACATCTGTAAGAATGGCTACACGCCAATAATGCATTAATATGAATGGCCTGGCAAGATGCGCTTATTCTCAAACATTTACTGACTTCCCTTATATAATAGATAAACCTATCACGAAACACACAATATGACACACACAATTTCATAATCTCTCTCTCTCTCTCTCTCTCTCTCTCTCTCTCTCTATCTCTCTCTCTCTCTCTCTCTCACACACACACACACACACATCAATGTCTCATACATAGCCTGATTTTGATGATGATCCGATGCACACATGTTTTTGAGGACTGTATATCTAAGACACATGACTATGTATTTAAGACACGTATAAGCCAAGCTATAAAGAAAGCAGTAAACGACATCGTTTCTTATAAAAAAAATAAAAAACATGCTATTCGCCCACACAAGTGACCTGATTGTATCCTATTTTGAATGTCTCTGCTGAATATGTAGTTTCATCTGCAAGGACACTTTCACCACATAATGTATAGGAAAAGGGTAAACAAATATGCGAGGCGGCTTATGATAGGGGCACCAGGTCTTGAAATAACTACTTAGAGTATCTAGTTGCAGCTGACCTATACAATTCGATCCCCCATGAACTATACAACAAAAGTGTTACCTGGAACCTTGTTCAATTTCTATTCAGAATACGCACGACATGTAAAAGTGATATACTAAGATTACCGTGAGGATGATGGGAGAAATCAATATAAACATTTTCTAGGAAGCATGCAAAGAGAATTATTATCAAAAAGAAGCTCGGATAACGATATCCCTGTCACATAACATATCTTTGCAAGCATTATATAGGACATTTATATTGATTTATTACACTCTGAAGCATTGACGGTAGCATTAAGGTGAAACCATGAATAAGTTAACATCATACATCAGTGCAAAAGATGTGTAGAAAAATCAACTAAAAAGCACAGTAACCTTAAATTGAAAGCCAACATTAACTTTACAAAGAAATAGATAAATAATATACCTCGACAAAACCATCTAGTAAAGGACACCAACCTAGAGTTTATGATTACATATCTATAGATGTGGGTGTAAGTCTTAAGTTGCTACTACATGTCTATAGATGTGGGTGTAAGTCTTAAGTCGCTACTACATGTCAAGGCAAAATATATATTTTTTTTTGAATTCTATTAAAACATAACTTAGGTCAAAGGAATTGAGTGCAAAAGATAATAAGAAATGTACATTCGAATATTGAAACTTATTTTATACAAAGACACATTGTTTCCACAACACACATCAAATTGTAAAACAAAGAATCGGCTTCCTTTTTTAATTAATAGATCATATGAAATCAACTGTTATTACTACAACTTATACACAATGTATAAAACCAAAACTTACGACTACATATTAGACTTAAAAGGATATCAGGAAGCACTTATTTTGCAATTCCTAAAAATAGGCCAAACCTATTTTCAGCAACCTATCATCGGCGGTCTCGAATTGCATTTACTAGAGATGCAAGAATCGATTTCACGCAACCTATCACGCAATGTTACAGAATCCGATCTCACGTAGAAGGCCAAAATCGAATCACCAACTTACACCCGCATCTATAGACATGCAGTAGCAACTTAAGACTTTTAGCAAAAAAAACTTATTCTCAAACTCTGAACGATCTTATTCAAATAATATCATCATCGCCTATCCAATTAAGAGTATTTGAACCTAGAATCTCTTTGTAACTGTGACATTTAGAAGATCAATTTAGCATAAAAAAATTGTTTATCAGTATTTCGCAAAACCACAAATACCTTTTAGCTTATTCCATATCCAAAATATGGGCCACGCAAACTATGCAATAACAAACCATATCGCAAGAGTCTAACCCTAAAAAAGCTTTGAGGGTCCTAAACATAATCTTAAGCTAATACGCAAATCAAGAATCCTAACACTTTTTCTGAATCATCTGCATAATGTGTGTTTGGCCCGGAGCTTTAAGGAGCATTTAGGAATTGCGAGCGTTGAGCGTTATAATTTTTAATGCTCATTTGGCAAGCAACATGTAGCTTTATACATTTTTTCGAAATGCTCATTTTCTAACGCTCCATGAAGTAACATTTAGAAGCGTTGAGCACTTCGGAGCTGTTTTACACATTATAATTACAACTATAGCTACCTTACCAAACGTTTTTATAGAAAAATACAGCTACTGCTCACAGCTACTACTAACAGCTACGGCTTACTGCTACTGCTCACTATTACTATTATTTTTGCCAAACACACCCATAGTGATTTCTGCAGAAAAATTCGTACAACTGATATAAGTTGTGGTCATTATTGTTGATTAATTTATTTAGCGCCATTATGTATATAACACTCACAAAACAATGTAAATGTCGGAATGCAGTTCAAACCATACTATTTTTAAAAGATTAAACAAACAAAAAGTCTATATTATAGATACTACTATCATTACATCCTCTTACATTGCCGCCCTATGAACACAAAATGTACACACATCAGCGTTTAAAAAACACAAAAAGTTTAAAGAATCACAAACACACATCTAGAAATACTTTAAAGGATATCACAAAACACTTCTAAGAGCACATATTAGCGTTTAAAACACATGCCAATGCTTAAACAAACAAAAACACGTATCCATAAATCCAATAACAACATAACACATAAACTAAGCCGAAACAACATAAACTATAATATATCAAAATTTTCCAGAATCCCTATTTTTTACATAACACTACAATTTCGAAATACCTCAAATATTTTTTAACAAAAAATCATAAACTTTACTGATATAAACATTCCTCAAATAAATATATCCGAAACTAACTGACATAAACTTACAATTTATTCTAACATATATGAGTTATTAGACTTAAAGATGGACCTCCTACATGCAATTGAAGCTAAACTCTATTGATATAAACATCGCTCGCATAAATATATTCATAATTAATCGACATAAACTTAAAAATTATGAACCTCCTACATGTAATTGAATCTTCGAATGTGTAATTTTCCTCTTATTTGAATCACGAATTAGGCGACAATATCAAGAAAGCACCATGAAACACACAATCTCACACATAGTCCCACAATCACACACTCTCCCTCACTCTCACACACAATCTCATTTTGTAGGTGATGATATGCCGCACACGTGTTCTTGAAGACTATGAATCTAAGACGCGTGACCATGTATTCAAGACACATATAAGCCAGAATACAAAGGAAATTCGACGTCGTTTTTGTCCAAAGTTATACAGAAACATGAAACAGCGTCGTTCAAAGCCAAGCAAAGAGAAAAAAAATTAAAACGACATCATTTCAAAACCTTGCTAAACAGCATCGTTTTTCACGGTGAATGTATACTGAATTGATGTTTAACCTGTAGATTTTCATTTTTTATTTTTTGATAAAGTAGAATGTGGGTCTATGGTGAATTGAAGTCTTCACCCCGTGAAGTAGATGTGACTCATGTTACATTAGGTGAACATTAAAATATAGTGTAACGAATCATCAAGATCATCAAATATGTTGTGATGATGAATAGCTAAAAAAATTTTTAAATTACTTGGTTCAAAATCGAACACTTGCTAAGAAGATTGCGTGTTATAATTAAAAACGAGGGTTTAAGCCCGCGCTTCGCTGCGGGGTGATTGAAATCAACGTATTCAGTCAATGTGTTTTGTATTGGGTCGTTAGTTGGACGGCTTTTTGTGATATTTTGCAGTTGTTGTATAAGAAATTTGCAAGAATGAAGTACAAATTAGTAGGACAAAAAACTGTTGCAATTCCAATGAAGTTTTTGTAAGCTAATTGTATACTACGTAAAGAAGGAAGCAAAGAACAAATCTAACAACTCATTTTGCACAAATGTAATCTGATCTGGTAAGCATTAATCAAATGTAGCATTTATAATCTAAAAAAAAATGTAGACAGTAAAAGAGTTCTTAGTATTGGAATCAGACCTTTCATATATGTTATTCTAAGAATGCATACATATAATAAGCACAATTTTATTTAAACATATATATTAGTACAACTACTATACATCATATATGAAACCGCATTTCCTACGACTCAAAGCTATGAACACATGAATAAGTCTGCTGCAGTAGAATTATAAACCAACAGTAATGAACTCTTGTTTGGCTTTGCAGCCAGTTTCATAAGGCAACATGTTTCAACCCGTTTGACCCAGTAACCCAGTTGGCCATTGTAGCAGCAAACCAAAAAGCTATACCAAGCAGATTCCCAGTTTTATTAACGCGTCTAGTTAAATGTTGCCGCGAATATCTCAAAATACAAAAGGAAAAGGAAGAGAGTAAAAAATTAAAAATAATAGGCTAAGGGCTGCGTGCACAGATCTGGTCTAAGAAGTTGCTTGGACAGATTAAAAATACATGTGAATGTATTCGGCAGCTCCATGTTTAAAATGGGTACCACGGCCTCGAAACCATCATAACTCGCTACAACTGTTGCTGTGGTAAACCGCCTAGGCCATGCTGGTTCATTTTTGCTCTTCGGCCAACACCATCTGCATAATATTTTCAGATATATTAATAATAAAAATATGCTAAATTAAGAAACTCGTAAGAAAAGATTTCAAATAATAAGTTAAACCAAACACCCCCTTAATAATGAACATCTATCTAAATAATGCAAGCGGCTTAGATGGTGCCTAGGATTGCATATGGTAAGTGCTTATTGGCTCGTATGGTATCTAAATCCTATGTGCTACTTGCGGCAAGCAATACTATTTGGAGTTATCTTCTCAGACAATATAGGACATGAATTCCGCGTTGCCATGAATAGACTTGGCCACCCCCTTGTTAGCCGCAAACCATATGCAACCTTCCTTACACACCATGGAACATCAGCAACCTGGGCGTCAACTCCTGCAGCTATGTTGTCCTTAACAACCTGAAATTATTCATTTTTTTTTCAATCAATTATGCCGTTGGCAAAAAGTCACTGAAAAAGTGCAACCACGGAAACAAAGCAATTTCAACTTGGCACCGATTTATTCAATTAAAATTGAAACACTCTTATTTTTTGGGATTTTGCCAATCACTCATGTACCCATTTGCTTCAGTAGTGGTGCTAAAGTACAAATAGTATTAGTTTTTGCGGTTTACCTTGTGTATTCATTAGGAGCAAAAGTGGGTAGATTAATCCACGAATATCGAAAAAAAATCAACAATATAAGGAAAATCCAAACATTTTTGAGAATCTCATTGACATTGAAATATATTAACACAACTTTAATTTCTAACATATATGCAATTTGAGGTTTCTTAATTTTTTTTCTAAGCCCAAACACTCTTAAGATTATAATGACCCAATGTATTCATATAACCACTATATGCAAACACGATAAATTGACTATCTATTGATTCGAAATTGCAATGCTCGAATATCTATGCATTTTACTTCATCACACCTCAATATGATTCACATCTTCATTTTCCTTTCATAACTCAGCATACAATGCCAGTTGACACGATACTATTGGCATATTATAAGTATCAGTTATAAGTTAATGCAATATTGGAAAATATTCATTCACAAATCAAACACAAAACTGATTAGAAGTTTAAAGAATGATGCTGCTTACATCTTCGTAGTTACTTACATAATTACTCCACAAAGTGGGACAGAGAATGCTGCTCCAGCATGAGGATAAGGCGTAGGAGCATTTGCTCGAGCTAAAACTGCGGATCAACAAAACAGAAATTTATTTTGCGAAACAAAGAAGTGGCAAGTAAGAAAAATAACCTGCAAGCAACAAATACACAGCCTATTTGGAATGCAAGCAGCAAATACCATCGCCACATATGATCAAAGTAACTTCTCTCACCCTTCTCTCGGATTTGAGAGTTAACCTTAAAATTTTTGCCTTCCAAGTATTTTTGAATTTTGGCTTTCTTTGGGGCAGTCACAGCACGACACCAAACTCTAGCCATGGCTGCAACAACTATTCGGGTCATATTGTACTACCCGCCACACATACATACATACGCTCACATCCTCATGAATACATTCCTGTACCGAAAGTGGATGATCATCACGTAATGGCTCAGGCGTGTGAATATAATACCAAAGGCGAACGGCTGCCATGGCTGCAACCACCACTTGGGTAAGGCTGCCCCGCCAAGAGACCGATGCTGCCAAAGTAATCATGGTGAAATAACCCAGGGTTTCAAATATAGCAGCAAAACCGAGCACCGGCCATGGCTGCAACCACCAATCGGGTAACGTTGCCCCGCCAAGATACCGGTGTTGGTAAATCAAGGTCATAAAATTTATAAACACGATAATTATCATCATTGCCTGTATGTATGTGTTAGGCGTTAAATAGGCGAAACACCAGCAGGCCAATATCATGCTCAAATAATATCCGAAATGCATACCACAGAACATGAATATTTCCGCACCACATATCTGCAGCCAATTGAGAATGGCAAACAAAAGGTGAAACAGATATTGGTAAATCAAAGTTTACTAAAGCCTTTTAGAAACTTAAAAAATAATAGACCACTTCAATTAGCATTAAAAATCAAAGTACGAAGAATCATAACCAATTCACTTAACACTAAAAATCAGCTCTAATCAGCAAAACTAATCAGGCAAAAAGTGGCAAAAATTTTATAAAAGAAATAGGTTTGGCTTACATATAACACTCATAAGATAAGCTCATAAGCTGCCAAAAGTAAACTAATGTGAAAGCAATCAACTCCATAATCCGAAACTTAAACCACCAACTTAAAAAGAGATTAAGAAGCAAAATTTATAAAAAAACAACATAATGCAGGAAACCCCCAAAAATATGGCCAAACCCTAATCCAAAAAAATCAACTATCACACATCTCAAACATGTAATTAAACGCATAAAAAGTTAATTAAACATAAATTAAAGATTCCACACCTAGCAATAGCGATTATCTGATTGAACACACAAAAGACATAAGATCAAAACCACCTAACACGAATGAATAATCTAGAAGAGACTTTTAGGCATATAATCAATAAATGTGTGGCTATGAAAAAAGAGTACTGTCACCTAATAACATTTGGCTCAAAATCAGCCACAAATTGTGTTTCCTCTCACAAAGAAGGCCCAAACCCGGAAAAACATTGAAGCACTGTAGAAACAACTGTAGGTATACTCACATAATTTACTATAGATGGCCCGACTCCGAATTTATTTCGGGTTTTTTTCGCTCCGGTGGATCTCCAGTAAACCGGAGAACGTATGAAGCATGTGTGAGGGGATAAACACTTTTCGGGTGTTGGTATTAAAGAGTGGGTCGGGTATGGATCGGTCGGCTAAAAAGAATGAACAGTAAAGTAGCTACAGTAAAGGGACGGGTTTTAGTATATAGATATAATTATTACGTGTGTTGTAATATTTTATGACACGTCAAAATACCAATCTTGAAACCCAACATATTTCATATGTGGATTGTACAATAAACTACATTTCTTCATTTAGTAAAAAAAAAACTACATGTTTCGCATACAGTATAATGTTGTTCATTTTAGGATTAGCTCTATGTTTGTAAGCTTTAGAAATGTTACATCATTAAAATTCAATTTATCAAGCCTCACTATAAGCTACTTTCGTTTTTTCTTTTGTGATTTTCGAAACGAAATGATTCTCGTTTGGCTTCTAAGGTTATGGTTGTAGTCATTTCAATGTAGTCTTGTTAAAACAAAAGAGTCTTGATATATCATTCTACTTTTGGTGCTAGTTTGTCAGGGGTGGCAACCCATCGGCAAAATGGGTTCGGCAACACTTGCCGATCGGCAATGCCCATTGCCTTCCATTCGGCAAGCAAAATTCGGCAGCCCTTGCGGTACATTTCACCGATTCGGCACAAGCCATTTCCAAGAAGAATTTGAACGTTGCATTGATTGATCCGGACGTTGGGGATGTTTTCCAAAAAAAAAAAAAAAAAAAATCCCTTTAAAATCTCACAATTTACAATTTAAATTACACATAAAACAACTATTCAAATATATTCAAATCAATCTCTTTCAAAAAACAACTATGGATCATCAATCCAAACATGGTTCAAGCTCACACAAAGGTCGAGGGCGTGGGTCTCGATCACAACCCGGTCCATCCCAATTCACGCGTCCGCAACATCCTAATCAACCTTACTATCCCCAACCTCCAAATCGCACCCAAATTCCAACTCAACCTTACTATCCCCAACCTCCAAATCAAAACCTTTATCCTCTTCAATCTCAACCACAACCGCAATATTTTCAAAATCCTCCTCCAATGAATCCGGCCAATTATAATATTTTAATGACTAATGAATTTAATCCATTCAACGACTACCGTGATGGTCGAGCAAGACGTGAACCGAGTGTAGAACGTCAATTACCAATTTACGATAATGAAGATGACGAAATTGAATTTGTCCCCGAAACTCAATTTACGAATACAACGGGTAAGGTTTACTAATTTTTTTAGTCGTATATGTATATATATAAATTTTTATTAAATCGTATTTTTTTTTTATAAATCTTATGCATTTAATTTTTTTGATTGTAGAAATCGTATTTTTTTTTTATTAAATCGTTTTTTTTTTTATTATTAAATCGTTTTTTTTTTTTGTGATAATTAGGTGAAGGAGAAAATGATGATGAAGAAATTGTAGAAATACCAAAACCGAGTAAAGCTAGAAGCAAACCTTGGACAACGGAAGATGAGGTTGCTTTGGCAAAAGCTTGGGTGCATATCTCGACTTGTCCAAAAATCGGGAATCAACAAAAGTCGGCAAGCTTTTGGGGAAGAATCCTTGAACATTTCTCTCAAAACGTACCAAATCATGAACGAACACACCATGGCTTGAACACAAAATGGAAAAATATGAATGCCGAAATGAATATTTTTAACGGCCTCTACATCCAATCGGTATATTTTTGAATTATATTTTTTTGTATATAGTTTATATTTGATATGATTGTATCAAATTATATTTATTACTTTTATAATTGTTGAACCGTCTTCGAGATAGTGGTTGTGACGATCTTGACGTGATGAAAAATGCCATGGCCGATTTAAAAAAAAAAAACAAAAGGCAAGACTTTTGGACACATTGATGCTTGGGAAATTGTAAGACAAAATGACAAATGGTTGGAACAACCAATTGTCGGACAAACATCATCGTCTAATTTTGATAAACGGAAAAAGTCGTCTGAATCGAGCAACGACAATGTTGAGACAATTATTCCGGATTTGAATGAAGACACTACTCCTACCCGAAAAAGACGGGGCAAAAAAAAGTGTTTCTGAGTCGTCCACAAGTAATAGTGTTGCTGCGACTTTAGAAATTTATGCTTCAAAGAAATCACAACTATTAGCGGAGTCGCTAGAGAAAAAACGTGCAAAGGATGAGTTGGCCGAAAAATTGATGGCGGCACAAGTACAAGGTGCACAAGAAAAGACCTTTATCCGAGCTTTTAAGTTTTTCAACGAACCGCACAATAACATAGAAGATCCGGCAATGCGGGAAATTGCAATACAAAAAAAACGTGAATTCGCAGCAAAGTATGGATGGCCTTGCAATTTTTAGTTTTATTTATGTTTTTTTTAAGTATTATGTAATAATTATTGAATTATTATTAATAAAATAGTTGTTTTTTATTTATGTTTTTTTTAATTTAAATTTTGTTATTGATAAACATTTAATGCTTGATTAGGCAAAAACTTAGGCAAGATTGTCATTAAAAAAGAAGGTTTAGGCAAAATATGAGTTGGACAACCATGATTGGTTGTTTTCTTTAAAAGATGAGGCAAAGTGAGGCAAGGTTGTCACCCCTAATTGAGGGTGTTGTGGGGGCAAGTTATGATACTAAAGAGGAGTTGGGATTTGAGGTAATAATGATTAGGGGTGGGTAAAACTATAATCATGAGTCATTATGATCATCATTATGTTGAATGGAATTGGATGTACAATATAATCTCTCTTTTACGTGTGCATTTTAAACTCATTCCCTTTTCAGTTTCACCACCTAAAGGATAAGTATTTACCAACTAAAGTTTTAGAAATTAGGGGGTGACCACACTAATTGTCAAAACAAAAATTATTATAACTCTATAAGATAAAGAATAGACATTGAGATACATACATTGGACCATAACCAACATCACAAATTTGAAGTTGATAAAATGCTAAAAAAAAGTTTTAGTTATCTTTAAATTTACTGAACTTTTTTTCTTTTGCAAAAAGGATATTTCTATTATATAAATTCTTTTGGGGAGACATTTATTCTTTGAGAAATGCAAAAAGTGAAATTTACTTTTGAATCTTTCTCTCAACTTGACCTTTCCTCTTGGCTATGAATTATTGCTTTCCACTTGAGATTCATCATTTCTCCTTATTCTTTCGGTTTTGCATTCCTATACATTTTCACAAGACATTAATAATGGAAGTTGAATGAATGATTATAGTTACACGCATATTTTAATTTGTTGGTAAACGAAGTGATCATAATTTGATAAAATAAAACTTGATTATATTACCAATATGTTAGAATAACTAAAATCATATAGAAAAAAAAAGAAGCTAAGTTTATATTGAACTTTATCAGAAAAGTGTGTTGTAATCATTTTAAAAAAGAAATAAGGAAACTTTATTTATCTTTTAGAGCATATAGAATCATTTCTTTTGGAAATTTAAGTAAGAGTTAGGAAGACACTTTCAAGAACCTTTAGATGACTTCACTTTAATTTTGAAATACTAGGACATTTATATATTTTCTTACAAGTTGAAGATAAATGTTTTTGATACCAAATTGAGGTATTGAGGTAAAAGTAGAAATAAGTCTCGAAATTGTCTCTTTGTTTCCTTTTGAAAATAATTCAAAAAGCTTCAAGTTTTATGAGAAAGTGTCACTCAAAAATTCAAGTTTTTTTCTCCCAAAATATCATAAAAATTTGTAGAGAATGTATATATGGCTCATAAAAATCATCATATCTCGTAAAAATATGGTACTTTTAGACAATTAGACATGTGTAACAATACAACATTACGAATTAAAAATGAATAAATAAAAAACAAAACAAAACAAAACAAAAATACATTACAAGTTTACAACCTCTCATAAAAATTTTACATTCATTAATGTCATTGGGCCATCATTTGGAAATGGACCCATGAATCTTCCTTAACAAACCCATTTGGTGATTTTTCGGTAAAAGCCCAAACAAACAAATGAAATTCGAAAATCAAATGTAGATAAAACGAACCAATTCTAGTTTTAGTCAACTTTATTTTCTTTACAAACCGCAAGATAAATTATTGACATACATATACTTTTGTGCTTTTGTCCTGCAACTATAAATTATGAAAACATATGAGAATGTATTAGAAGTGTATGAAATGGAAAACATGACTCAACAATCTCGAACCTAAGAAAATAAAACATGACAATCCTACCTTAGTCCTAACATCATCCTAAAACATTATGCACACGCACTCACCATTTTAAGGATTCTCGTACCATCAAAAAAACATGCTCAAATCCTATATATGTATCCATCAAGTGTTCCATTATAGTATCTTAAACTAACAATCATGGGCAAAGCCACACAAAATGTGACTAAAGAAGATGACAATGAAATCATTTTCCGAAGTCGTTACCCAACAGTCCCCATTCCCGACCTCACCTTGCCAGAATTCGTGCTTAAGGATGCAGAATTGTATGCCGATAATGTGGCATTTGTAGATGCTGCCACAAAAAAGACGTACACTTATGGTCAAGTTGTTAGGGACGTTAGAAGGTTTTCTAAGGGCTTGAGGTCCCTTGGCCTAAGAACGGGTCATGTTGTGGTTGTCGTGCTCCCTAATGTTGTTGAGTACGCTATTGTAGCGTTGGGTATAATGTCGGCTGGTTGTGTCTTTTCGGGGTCTAACCCTTCGGGCCATTCTTCTGAAATCAAGAAGCAAGTTGAATTAGCTGAAGCCAAACTTATTGTGACCGATGCTCACACATACAATAAGGTAACCTAGAGCGAAGAAAATTCTTTTATAACTAAGAATGTAATTTAACGTAAATTGCATAACCTGTCCATGTGATCTAATGAAATAATAATAATAATAATAAGGAATTTATCTCTCGATACTATTTGAATATATAGTACGTCATCGTTTGCATCGTTTCTTTCACTGGTGATCTCTTAAGTATGTAGTTAGTTCCCGTAATCAAAAGAATTTATGCTAATAGTATTGACAACAGACGATTTTCATTTCTTCGTCAAACCACATAGATGTTTTATGTAAAATCTCTATTTATTAATTAACTTAAATGACCGTGACAGGTGAAAGAACTAGGAATGCCCATTATAGTACTTGGTGAAGAGCGAGTACAAGGGACAATTTATTGGGACGAATTGCTAGAAGCAGCTGAGAGAGCTAGTAACAACGGGATTAAAAGTGTAGTAAATCAAAATGACCTATGTGCTCTTCCCTTCTCATCTGGGACAACAGGACTTTCAAAGGGTGTAATGCTAACTCATCGAAATATTGTAGCCAACCTTTGCTCGACTCTGTTTAGTGTTGGACCCGATCTAATAGGCAAACTCACCATATTAGGACTCATTCCATACTTTCACATTTACGGGCTAACAGGAATTCTGTGTGCCACACTTAGAAATAAAGGGAAAGTCGTGGTGATGAGTAGGTATGATTTATCAACTGTTTTGAAAGCATTGATTGAGCATGAAGTCCTCTTTGCACCAATTGTACCCCCAATACTATTAGGATTAGTTAAACATCCTATCGCCGAAGATCTTGCAAAGCTTAAACTTAGATCAGTCATGACAGCCGCCGCGCCTCTTGCCCCAGAAATATACGCAGAGTTCCAAAGAAAGTTCCCAGAAGTCGAGATTCAAGAGGTAACAATAGATTTATCTTATTTTCAAATGGCATAATATGTCATTTAAGCAAGTACTTATAAACAAATGTAGAAGTTAATTTTTCACAAGGCACAATATGTCATTTAAGCAAGTACTTATAAACAAATGTAGAAGTGAATTTTTCATAAGGCACAATATGTCATGTTTCAACATTATGTAGGCTTATGGGATGACTGAACATAGTTGCATAACGTTAACCCATGGGCTTCACACGGCCAAAAAGCGATCAGTTGGCTACATACTACCAAATCTAGAAGTGAAATTTGTGGATCCTGATACGGGTCGTTCACTACCTTCAAACACTCATGGTGAAATATGTGTTAGAAGTCAATGTGTCATGAAAGGTAAGATTTAAACATACATTCTACCAAATATAATCAAGTAATTTTCTTTCTTTCTTATGTATTTATCGGCTTATTAAGGTTACTACAAGAATGAAGTCGAGACAGCTCAAACTATTGACGAACAAGGCTGGCTCCACACAGGCGACATTGGGTACATTGATGATGAAGGTGATATCTTTATCGTTGATCGTATGAAAGAGTTAATCAAGTACAAGGGGTTTCAAGTAAGATTTTATCCAAAACTATGAAACCAAGTCAATTTATTTCTTCCGAGTTATAATATTTTTGCTATGTGCTAACTGTTTATAAACAGGTTGCTCCAGCTGAATTGGAGGGGATACTTCTAGGACACCCTTCCGTGGAAGATGCAGCCGTCGTGGGGTAACGACATTTATAACTAATTCTCGACACAACATAAAACTAATTGACACATACACGACACAAAATTAAACTAACAACAACTAAAAAAAAATGAACATAGCACTAAACGGGCTCAGCTGAAGTCTAACAAATGAGCCCGTTTAGCACATATGAAATTATTCATAAAGGTTTTCACCCGAACCAAACGTGTCAACCTAAACCTGACCCGAATTGTAACGTGTTAACTATGTAGGTTGCCCGATCCCGAGGCAGGGGAGATACCAGGGGCAAATGTGGTAATGAGTAAAGACGCAAAAGAAAGTGAAGAAGATATGATGAAGTACGTAGCTAATAATGTAGCACAGTACAAGAAGGTGCGAGTGCTTCATTTTGTTGACTCAATACCGAAAACACCCTCAGGGAAGATCATGAGAAGACTCATTAAAGAGAAGATATTGGAGAATATTACCAAATCTACACATTAAACTATACATAAAGTACAACATTCACTTTTCAGAAATAATCATTTTTCACTTACGTTATAAAAAGTTACGGAGTACTAGAGAAATGCCATTTAAAGTTTTAATCTCTCGTACCAACTAGTATTATGTATTTGGCAAAAATATGTATCAGACTTCTTTATTAGCACTCTTTAATTGGTTTTGTTGTGGTTTAATATTAGCACTCTTTTATTGGTTTTGTTGTGGTTTAATATTTGACACCTCTCGGGTAAAAAGAGAGAACAATCAAAGCAGCTCATTTGGTTGCTTGCCGCGTCTTTACTTCTACTTGTGGATTTAGTTGGGATGTTTCCTTTTATTGCAAACTTACCAGGCTTTCGAGGAGTGATTTGTATGTTTCTTAAGTTTGTTTAATAAAATGTCTTTGTTCAAAAAAAATATTTATAAGTTACTCTTAGAAAAAGGGTTAATTGCAAACAAATGTTTCTTATTTAACATTTTTAATAGTTCTATGCAGCCATCTTATTTTTTTCCGTATAAAATCTTTTACTTTTGAATTCTTACAGTTTGATAGATCAGATAACCTATAAACCAACTACCGCTTATCTGACACAAGTTTTTCATAAAACTATTTTATTCAATAATAAATAAATAAATAAATAAATAACACCCCTTTAACCACAACCTTTTTACTCATTATTCAAAATACCCTTATCTTCCTAACACTTCATTTCACTTCCTCTTCAACAATCTTCAATGCCCGACAATCTTTAACAACCAGCATTAAGCAATTAGTGATAAAACACATTATTGTGGTTTGTCAATTTTCACACTAAACGTCCATGTAAAAAACTTTTGGCACTAATTATCCCTTAGTTAGTAAAAGTCAAAAGCACAATTCATCCTTACGAACTAACGATATAAATTTTTCTATGTTACCTTTGTTATTTACTAAAAATCAAACACACAACTTGAAAAAATCACTCTCAAACACCCTTTTACTCATTTCATCTTCTTCTTCTCATCACCTCCACTACCCATCATCATCTTCTTCTTCTTCTCACTACCTAAACCACTTACCATAAAATCACTTACAACTACCATAAAATACTTAAACCCACACAAAATACCTATACCTATCACCATAAAATCACTCCCAACCACCACAAAATTTATGGTGGCCGGATTTGTGACCACTATGATTCGCTACCTCCACCACCACTCATTACCTCCACCACAACCATTCTCCACCATCCGCCATCTCTATCACCTCCACTTCCACCAACTAATATGGTGGCTGTATTGGGTAGCGGTGGTAGCGAATGGTGGTGGTCACAGAGCCGACCACCACATATCTAAAGGATGGTGTTAGTAGATGTGGCAGAGGGTGATGGTAGAGGTGGTGAAAAGAAGATGGTGATGGGTTTTGTATTTTGTGGTGTTTGTGAGTGATTTTAAAGTGATAAGTATAAATATTTTACAGATTTAGGTATCTTTTGGAAGTTAAAAGTGATTTAATGGTCAATGGTTTATGTATTTTATGGTGGTGGAAGTAGTGTGAAAACGATGATGATGGTGAGAAAAGGAAGATGAAATGAATAAAAGGTGTTTGGGAGTGATTTTATCAAGAAGTGAGTTTGACTATTAGTAGATAATGGAGAAAAATTACATTGTTAGTTCCTAGGGATGTATTGTGTCTAAATTATTGCTAAAAGTTTCGAACATGAATGTTTAGTGTGAAAACTGACAAATCACAGAGATGTATTTTTGCAGTTTACTCTTAATAAAAATCATCAGCAAATCCTTTTTTTTTTTTTTTTTTTTTTTTTTTTTTAATATCAACAAATCTTAATCTAACTAAACAAATCAATTCCATAAAAAGCCCTTTTGCGTTTCGTGATCAAATGACAAAATCATTTAGGTTTCAAGAAATCACCTAAGCTCCATACGGGTTTCACAAAATCATTTAGGTTTTATGAACTTTTGTCTTGTTGGTTTGGGTAATTGGGTTTCAAGAAATGATCGGGTTTATTAAGTTGTTTTAATAAATAACAGAGGGTGTCACTTTTGGAGAGGTATCAATTTAATTGGGTACCCATCGCTTATATGTCAAAAGTTATACTTTAGATTTGGTTATAGTGAAATTCATGGTGTTTGAGCATAAATTTAGTTACCTCTCGCATTAAAAGATAATTCCACACCAAATCTTGGTGTTCTTTAATTTGTATGTCTAGTGTTTGTGGTTAGTTGTTTTAAAGTGACGGGTTTTGTAGTGGCTGCATGGTGGTTGGTAGCGGCGGCTGAAATTGTAGTGGTGGTGGTAGAGACGGAATGGTAGCAGTGATGGTAAAAGTAAACAAGAAATGGGTGGTTTGAGAATGAGTTTTATAAGTGTGAGGTGGATTTATATATCGGCTAATGTACTTAAAATGTATCTTACTTGTCACAAATTTCAGATATTTGTATCAAAAAAAAATTTTTGGACCATTTTATCCCTCCTTGATAAAAGGATTCTTAATAAATTGAAAGGTAAAATGGTCCAAAAATATACCAAAGTGACGGAATAAAAAAAAGTTTGATACACATATCTGGAATTTGTGACAAGTAAGATACATTTTAAAGGAAGTTAATGCTACTCTGATCACATTGGTGCCCAAGATTACTACTCCTATGAAAGTTTTTGAGTATAGACCTATAGCCTACTGCAATGTTATCAACAAAATCATTAGCAAAATTATCAAAAACAGGATCAAGAATTCTCAGTGTAAAATTATTAGCCCAAGCCAAAGTGCCTTTGTCCCAAACAGGAAAATTACAAATAATATACTCCTCACCCAAGAACTTTTAAGAGGGTATAACTGGAAAAATGATACTAAAAGAGTGGCAATGAAGATAGACATCCAAAAGGCATATGATACTGTAAACTGGGATTTTCTTGAAACTATGTTGACTATGTTTGAATTTCCTCCTCAAATGATCAAGTGGATAATGGTGTGTGTGAGATCTTCTACTTTCACCATCTGCATTAATGGGGAGAGACATGGATACTTTAAGGGTGGAAAAGGTCTGAGACAAGGTGACCCAATGTCACCTTATATCTTCACTCTAGTGATGGAATTGTTCACATAGCTTTTGCAAAAACACATTGACAGCACAAAAGGTTTCAAATATCACTGGGGATGCAAACAGCTTAAAATCTCCCATCTTTGCTTTGCAGATGATCTTTTAGTTCTATGCCATGGCGATTTAAACTCTGCAAGTTTGATAAAAGATGTGTTGGAAGATTTTAGTGATATATTAGGTTTAAAACCAAATCTTAGCAAAAGTACCGTGTTCTTTGGGAATGTGGATGAGCAAGCTAAAAACGATACCCTGTCCATTCTTTTTTTCAAAGTAGGCAAGCCTCCAGTTTCTTACCTGGGTGTCCCCTTAATAACAAAGCAAATTGGTTGTAATGATTGCAAAAACTTAATTGACAAAGTTAGATCAAAAGTCAATAATTGGAAGAACAAATGTTGTCATATGCAAGAAGGCTGCAATTAGTGGCTTTTGTTCTCGCATCAATGCAAGTCTATTGGGCTTCTGTCTTTTTACTCCCAAAGGTTGTTGTGAAGGAGATAGATAGGCTGCTTAAAGATTTCTTATGGTGTCAGGGTAGTCTATCAAAAGGGAAAGCAAAAGTAGCATGGAAACAGATTTGCAGGCCTAAAAAAGAAGGAGGTTTAGGGGTTAAAGACTTGGGTGAATGGAATGAGGTCCTTTTGGTAAAACTCCTATGGAATCTAGCTAGTAACAAAGATTCTCTTTGGGTCAAATGGATCAATGTTATAAGGTTGAAAGGAAATACTGTTTGGGACGCACAATATGACAGAAATGCTAGTTGTGGGTGGAAAAATCTTCTATCTTTAAGAGATAAAGCAAAAAATCACATGATTCAGTACATTGATAACAGAACTGTGTGGATCAACAACAATGGAGATAAAAGTCATTTTTCTATCAACAAAGCTTAGAAGGATTAGAGGGTTAGCAATGCAATTGTGTCATGGTGTGATGTGGTATGGTTTTCACATTGTACACCCAAACACTCCTTTATTATGTGGTTATTTATTTTTGGCAGATTAGCTACTCAGGATAGATTCCTAAAATGGTATCCAGATAAACAAGCAACATGTCCTTTGTGTAATTTAAGCCTAGACTCTCACGAGCATATGTTTTTTGAATGTCCTTCCCCTACTGAGATTTGGAAGGACATGAAAAAAAAGGATCAATCAGGATATTTGGGATGAGAATTGGAAGAATATTATGGACAATATGATCAACCTGCCTTATAACAAGACAATCATGAGCATCTTGAGAAGACTTATCCTTGCAGCAAGTATTTACTTCATATGGAATGAGGGAAATAAAAGACTGTTCAGTGATTAAAAGAGATATTATAAAGAAGTACTCAAAGCTATTATCAACAATGTAAGACTTAAGCTGGCAAGTTTGACAGTGAAGAGGTCTCCTATGGTAGTAAAAGTTTATACTCAATGGCAAGTACCTATGAATATTAAGAAGGACGGTGAAATTGTGATGGAAGGATGGACAGATGTGTAGCAATCCCAGTGATTGTAGTGGAACAAAATCAAACTGGGGCAATGAAACAGTGATCTAAAAACTGCTATTTTGATAATGGTAGTTAAAAGGAGTGTTTGGGACAAGCCAAAAACTTCAAAATGTGTAATTTGTAGGCCACTACAGTGTGACAGTACCTTGTACCTTGGAGTCTCTTTGGTGTGACTGTACCTATTTGAGACTCATATGCTTCTCCAACTTGGCCTTAGGAGGAAGTTTGGTGAGCTATGTAGTATCAATAAGAGGTCTAATTTAGAGAGATGTACCATAAAGTAGGACTATGCACTGTGAAGGGTAAGTGGCTTGGGAGGATGGTGTATGATGGATGGAATAGAGAGGAATGAAAGATGATCCTTCTTGGTTCATCCAATACATCGTCAAAGGAGGTAATGGTTGGTCTTCCCTTAAGGAGTGTGTTCCCAAGTAACTGAAGCCATTTTTTAGAGATGGAAATGTAAGTTGCTTGGTATATCCCTTGACTGGAAGGGATATGGGTTCCTAACGAAGCCATACATCTTTCCTACTTTGATCATTGTGGGTGCTGGTTGAATGGTCTTGGTGGGAGGATGATATGGAAATGTAATTAGATGCTATGGTGCTTATAAAGGTGAATCAGGATATGATGAATAGTTTTGTGCAGTGAAGAAAACTGCTATGTATTTGAAGTTTTGTCAAAGCTCAGTGAACAGATATATATATATATATATATATATATATATATATATATATATATATATATATATATATATATATATATATATATATATATATATATATATACAGGTAACAAAGCAAAAGTCTTCTAAGCCCAAAATAAGATCTCTTATCCACAAACCCAACTTCCTACTAAACCTGCCGCATGAGAAAAGAAATGCGGCTGAGCTTACAAAGCTCAGTGAACAGATATATATACAGGTAACAAAGCAAAAGCAGAGAAACGATACGAATGAATTACAATGAATAGAGTCAAAAGAAGCATAATAAGTACAAGGTAAGGAAGTATGATGAAAGGTCAAGGTATCAGGTGAGTATAGGTGTCAGTATATTTACCCCAAGCCAAACAAATATCCAAACAAACCATACCATAATCCATGTATTCGGAGGGGAGTCCTCGGAATACCAAATGTAGTAAGAGGGAAGTCCTCAAGTAATCCATGGAGTAGCTAGCTCCCAAAATGTGAGGGGTTGCATGCACGCATGCCCAGTCACCAAACAAATATATATGTAGTACAATCCATGTTGTCATCATAATGGCCGTATCCCAAACAAATATCAAACAAACAAAACTAGGATGCATCCATACGCCCCTACAAACAAGTCATAATCATAGCAGTAGTCGATAACAAATCAGGGACGGTGGGGGACATCTCACCAGCCCCACTAGAGTACATAACATTGGTGCATCAATGCTATGGTTGTGGCTACTCTACAACAAGTAATACCTGGGTAAATACTGAAAGGTCATGTAGTCAAGGCTCAATATCAAGTATAAGTGCCAAGTCATAATCAAAGGTTCAATGCCAAAAGTTTAATTTTCAAAGGTCAATGTCAAAGGATCAATCAAAGGGTCAATATAAGGATCAATATCAAAGGGTCAAGATCAAAGGCCCAAATAATATAAAGGAGAGAGAGAATAAGTAATGAGAGAGAAAGAAGTTGCACTCTTGCCGAAGAATACGGAATATATGTACCTTAGCCGAGTCAAAACAAACCGAGATCAAACGAAAGGAGAACGGTTATTCCCGCTTCACCGAACCTAGAAGAGAATGGATACGAATCAAGAAGAGTTCACATCACGTAAGTTACCTCTTTTAGTTATCTTTCCATTTTTTTTGTATCTTCCCACTTTAAGTAGTTTAAGCCTTTTAGAAGACTTTCTATTTTTAGTAAGTTTCCTTATTTAGAAGGTTTCCAATTTTAGAAGTTTCCATAAATAGTACTTCCATAAATAGCAGGTTTCCATAATTAGCAGATTTTCAG
Organism: Artemisia argyi; assembly: GCA_030686995.1. Lineage (NCBI taxonomy): Eukaryota > Viridiplantae > Streptophyta > Magnoliopsida > Asterales > Asteraceae > Artemisia > Artemisia argyi. Next base: position 75,760,042 of record CM060699.1, read on the forward strand.
AATTAGCAAGTTTCCAAATATTAACATATTCATAATAGTTAGTTTTAACATTTTAACAGGTTCCCATAGCCTCATGTGTTAAGAAATTCATATTATACATGTTTTGTGAAATTAGGGTTTTGAATAGTGACGAGACATAACTTAGGATTAAAAGTGTCAATATAACAAGTTAAGGGTCACAAATGATAGTATACATATTATAACACATATACATAAGTCACATAAGCCAAAAATACCAAATTTACATATTACACCCTTTAAGTACTGATTGGCTCCAAATGGTCAACTAAATTGACCAGATAAATGGTCAACGAAGTCAAACTGCCTAGAGTCAATCTCTGTGGAAGTATAGGGGTTTCCCCGGGTCGTTATGTCCCGACGAGGTGTGATGGTAATTAAACGGGTTTGTGATCGGGTGAATTTGGACAGAAAGGGTTTGTGAATGATTACACTACTGATTTATACAATGAAATAGCTTAAATAAGCTATAATAACAAGACTGTAAAATTAGAAAACCCATAAACGCTTTAAAACCTAAAACGCGTACGTTCAATTTAAATTTACGTGAACGTACAAAATAAAAAGTGATAACTGAAATCTGAAAACCCTCAGGGGGTGAAAATGACTTTTTTAAAAACCTAAGGAAGAAAGAAACTTTTTAGAAAAAGAAAATGAATTTTTACACTAATTAATTATTTAATATTAATTAAATACTATTTAATACTAATTATTAATATTTAAATAACTTAAATACAATATAATATTAATTTAATACTAGAAAAATGAAAACTAAATTTCTAAAATTATAAAATAACTAAAAACAAATTTTAAAATTAAAAATATACTTTTTTGTCTTTCTGTGAATTTTCTATTAATTAATTACTAATTTAATATTAATTATCTAATTAAACTAATTAAAAATACTAAAAAGACTTAGAAAATTAAGAAATTTTTTATAAATCTAATTAACCATCACAGGAATCCTAAAAAATTATAAAAAGTTTGTTTTATATGTTTTTAGACTATTTTACTAATTATTAAACTAAATATTAATTAATTACTAATTAAACTAATTAAATTATAAAAATTAGAATATGAACAGTAGAAATTCTAGAAAAATTTCTAAATTTTTTTTATAACTTATAAAAGCTAGAAAAAATATAAAAACTAGGTATTACTAAATGAAATCTAATTTTGCTATTTAATACTTTAAATATTAATTAATAATTAATCAAACTAATATTAAATCTAATAATAACCAAATGACAATATAAAATTCTTGAAAATTTTTTAAAAATACTTTAATATAAAATAAAATTAAGAAAAATATGAAAATACAAGTTACTTAATAAAAATCTAAGAAGGAAAATTAAAAAGATAAATTGAATTAAATAGAAACTATCACTTATTTTTAAATTGGTTTTTCTTGATTTTCTTTTTATAAAACTATTTAATAACTAAAATTGAGAAACTTTTACAAAAACAAAAAGCAGGGAACTCAAAGATAAGCACTTTGAGTGCTTATTTCCTTGGCAGTTTGACTTTTGGTCAAACTAGCTAAGGAAACGCTTGAATAAGCTACCAGGGGGCCCACAAGGCTGGATTTAGGTGTGAACAAGTTAGTTGAACTTAAATGAGGCTAAATCAAAAAGAAACTAGCACTGGATAAGCTACTAAAATCAAATAAGCAAATCCACAGTCCATACACTAACACAGGCCAAAGGGCTCACTTTGCAGGCCATGTGGAGACCACAAGATGGTTTGGAAGCCCAAAGTAGCACTTGACTTGAGAATCCAGCTTATTAGGGTTTCCAAAAAGCTAGGACTTGAACCACGGGTCCTACAAATAAGTGCTAGGAGAGGTCTGGAAGTTGGGGCAATAGAAACAGATAAGTTGTGCATGGGAGATGCTTCCCCTGCAGGTGTGTTTGGGCTAATGTGGGGCCCACAGAAAAAATTGAAAAAATAAGATAAAGGTAGGAATCAAGAGATTAGCTGAGGGACTACCATTCCTGAAAAGCTCAAGGCTTGAATCAAATCTCAAAATTCAAGAAAAATCATCCAATTTTTGGAAAAACTGAGTACATGCAATTTTTGACTTTTTAGATAAACAAGAAACTTTGACTATATTGAGATTCTAATGGCTACTACTGATTGAATAAGTTGTAATAAGTTATAATTAGCTTAAATTAAGCTAAAGCTACCACTGCTAAACTAAAATGAAGGTTTATGGGATTCAAATCCCTCACAGTTAACTGTGAGGGTGGATCAAAGAGCTTTTTGACTTTTTGTTAAATGACACTAGTGTTTAAACCTCTACTTGACCTACATTAACCTAAGGCAGTATACTAACATCAACTCAACAACAGAATCACCCCAATATCTACTAATCTAAACACCCCTTTAAATCTGTTTTATATATGAAAATGGATGATGCTTGAACTAAGATTTGATCTTTCAATCTAAAACTTTCTAGTAAGCTATAATGGAGCAAGTTAAGCAAGAAAAAGCCACAAATAAACACCATGGACTACAAACACAGATTATGCAACAAACTTGTAAACAAAAATCTTACAATTCTATCCAAGCAGATAGTTTAAGTACACAGGGATCAAATACCGCAACCCTAATGCTCCCAAGAGCTCTAAACCATGGTCTTCTTCAACTGCTTCTCTTCTTTTGTGACCTTTTTTTTATTTTATCCACTATTTATTTGTGATTTTTGGTGATTTTTGAGATTTTTGCATAAAACAATTTAAACACTTAAAAAGTCTGTAAAAGCTTATATGAAACCTAAGTGAGCTCCAAGAAGCACAAATCAACAACTTTAAACAACCACAAAGCTAGAATGGAATTTTCACTTAAAAAAAATGGCAAAATAAGTTTTCAACTGAGAAAGTTCAAATTGATACTTGAAACAAATTAATAAGATACTGACAAAGCTTAATACAACATTTAAAAGTTTAAAAATTACAATGGAAGGAAAAATTCTTTAAAACGACATTAATACTACACTAAGCTATATTACAGCTAAAAACTACACACCCTTTTTCCACTTTTCTTCACTTATATAAACCTTGCAGACCTTCTCTCTCTTCCCCACCTCTTTTTGGACCCTTGGATGGGCTTTGGGGGTTTTGGGTTGGGTTTATTTTGTTTTGTATTTGGATATTTGGTTTGGTAGGATAATAAGGGTCCGGTTTGGTGGTATTGTTTCACAAGGACCATTTTTGTAATTTCCAGAATTTTGAGGGGCTGAAAGTGTCAACTGCCCAAAGTATTACAAGGATAAAAATTGCCAACTTTCATTTACCCAAGGACCAAAAATTGTAATTTTCCAATATTTAAAACCCTAGGGACCAAATCTGTCATTTTTGAAAGTCTAGGGACCAAACTTGTAAAATTCTGAAACTTTAGACCCAAGTATCATATTTTGTGATTTTTGACTTTTTAAAAGACTTGGGTTGACTTTTCTTTCAAAATAAATGCATAGGGACTATTTTTTACAAGTTTTGAAACTTGGGGGACTGAAACTGCCAATTTTGCAAACTTTGATCATTTTTCATTTGTTTTTGCTCATTTTGCATTTAAAACATATAAAACACAATCCCTGAGATATTTTTAGCATTTTTAAGTGTTTTTAATTGTTTTGCAGCTCAGATTTGACCAAAAATGATGAGTGTTTGAGCACTCATCAATCCCCAACACTAAAATATTGCTAGTCTCTAGCAATCTTTTAAGAAAACTTGATGGGTTTGAAGTCTCTTTACCAAAAGCCATCACTTCTAGAGTAGCCAAATGTTTCAGTTCAAGTAAGAACCATGGTACACCGATAACCATGTGATTTTGAGCAAACCACCAGCTTTCAGCGGTTTTGATATGTCTTTACCAGAAGACGTCTGCTTCTGGACTAGCCAACTCTTGATGGACACAATCAACATCTTGGTGAGTTGATTATCAATTATGGCTTTCCACTGCCTTTACCACAAGCCATAATCTTGCGGGCTAGCCAACTCTTTTACTTTTTAGGATATGGCAAGTTGAGATACCATACAATTTTGGGCAAATTGCAAGCCGTCAACGGATTTGAGTTATCTTTACCAAGAGCCGTTTGCTCCTGGATTAGCCAATCCCTTTGTCGGTTAGACAAGGCGGACTGATAACCACAAAAATTTTGAAAATTTTGGCCAAAAACGGGGGTACTAGAAGATATATTATGATAAAATTCGCTAGAATCCCCCCCCCCCCCACACTTAGAATTGAATATTGTCCTCAATATTCAAAGTCCCGGCTATTATGCCGACTCTTTGAACGTAAAAAGCCAATATTCTAAGCTAACTGTGGAAACACCATTTTTCAATTTATTTCTACATAGATTCAAACATTTTTTTTAAAGATATATATACATGGTAACAACGGCAGGGGCACTCCCCCACACTTAGGGTGAAAACCCCATATACATGCTACTGTTTTTGTTTACCGAGTCGCTAGCTTGACTCGACCCTGAATTAATTTATTCTTGTGGAAGCATGATGTGGAAGAGACAATCTCCATCGGACTTTCATTCAAGATGTTTGGACAAACATTTGAAGCACGTGAAAGTTCCACTCCGATGAGATATACAGACCTTGGCTTAAGATAGTATAAACTATAAGCAGTGATGTCGGGGTCAAAGATAATATCTTCATTCCCGAAGGAGTGAAGAACAGGAGAAGTCACCTTGTAGGTGAAGAAAAGGAAGAAAACCATGATGAAAATCATGATAAGATCTTCTTCCTCGAGAGCAGGCTCATTAGCCTGAATTTGGATTTCAAGGGTTAAGCTCATTGGGTTTGAAAACATCCCAGGCGGGAGGGTGGGAATTTGAAAATCCTCATGATTGAGTGCATCTCCCCCCGGGCTATCATACTCTGGAGGAGTCATGATATGAGTGAGTTCACCAGAGAACTCCTCATGAAGAGAATCATTCACATGATGTGAATCTGTGAACTTTTGTTACATTGTGGACTCATCACTATCCTCATTATGAATACCAAAGATTGGATTATCATAAATCAAAGTGAATTCAGAGTCGAATTCAAACAAAGGATTGGTGAGAGTAGTTTTGAAAGTTTCGGGAACAAATAGATTAACATTCTCTATTGGAATGTTGGGATCAGAACTGAGTGATGGATCATGATATAAGAGACTTTGAATTTCTCCTAGATCGGCTTCAAAGTCAAAGAGATCATCGTCACTTCCCGTTGGAAGTGGATTGATGTGAGTGAGTTCATCGGCGAACTCCTCAAGAAGATGATCAGCATCAGAATGTGGAACTGATGCCTCAACATACTCGATGTCTCCATAAGATGCACAATCTTCGCTACAATCGGAGAAAGTCTCAAATTGATCTTTTGGACACTCAAGAGGGGAAGGTAAATCACACATATGATCAAAAGTTCCCTGTGACTCTCCTGGGATTGGGACAAGGTTCTCAACACTAGACTTTATGAATTCGTCCGATTCCTTTTCAGGAACAGTGCTAAGATGCTCGTCCCCCATGTTCAGAGAGTGAGTGTGAATTTCGGGTGTGATAGCAGTTGTTTGAGATGGAATCTCAACTGCAGGGATATCCAATGATGAACTTGATGAAGTTTTATAAAATTAAAGAATATCAAGTGTATCTTCATCATCATTGTCATCAGGAATGAAACGGAACTGAGAGCTAGATCTGGCTGCTTTTTCTTTTGCAATTGATTCCCTAATAGATTTTTCAAAAGCATCTTGGGAATTTATTTTAGTAGCCTGCTCTTCAGCTAACAATTCTTCCATGGATTTCTCATGTGAATTTTGAATGAAAGAACATTGTGGGGATGGGGATTTGTCAAAACCGAAAGGTTGACATTGATAATCATCATGAGGACCCCCACAATATACACAAGAAAAACTGGGAGCATTTTGAAATGTTGTGCTATTCAACTCCTCCTTAAGTTCTGTTAATATTTCAAAAGCCTTTAGACAAAGGTCTTGCTGAGTTTCTTGAGGAGTTGTGTGAATCATTTGGTACTGTGGAGGTTGGTCATGATACGGATAGTCATAATTGTTATAAGGAAATGGATTTCTTGTTTGACAATCTGAGCTGAAGTGTGAACCTCCACAGTAATCACGACAGTAAAACTGTTGAGTCTGGACTGGTGAATCATATGGGTATTGGTCATAACCAAAGTTCTGATTGTCTCCCGAAAACTGTTCATAGACAAATGTGTTTCCGGCTTGACACTCAAATCCTTGGTGAGGGCCTCCACAAAACTCACACAGATATGTCAGTATCTCATGATGTGGTGGCTGGTAGAATGAATCAGATGTGTCATGGTAAGGATAGGGAGCTTGGTTATAGACAGACCCATCTCCTGACTCTACCATGCTACATCCGGGACAATTCCCACCATTATGAGGAACACCACACCATTGACAACCAAAATGGTGTGGATACGACATAGAAAGAATCAAAGGTTTACAGAGGGTGAGGAATGGAGAATCAAAAGGGTATGAGGGTGAAGAAGGATATTTTTGGTGTTTTTTGGAAAACATTTTATACAAAGGATAAAGAAAATCTTTTTGGGTTTTTTGTGTTCGTTGAAAACTGATTTTAAAATATTTTCGTGAACTGTTTTGTTTTTATATGATAATAATAATAAAATATGAACAAGGATGGGTAAATATACAATGAGTGTATATCCCGATTCACTATTCTTCAAACCGTTTAAAATAACGCGCACAACCTCCCCGGTAGCGGCGCCAAAATTTGATTGGCTCCAAACGGTCAACTAAATTGACCAGATAGATGGTCAACGAAGTCAAACTGCCTAGAGTCAATCTTTGTGGAAGTATAGGGGTTTCCTCGGGTCGTTATGTCCCGACGAGGTGTGATGGTAATTAAACGGGTTTGTGATCGGGTGAATTTGGACAGAAAGGGTTTGTGAATGATTACACTACTGATTTATACAATGAAATAGCTTAAATAAGCTATAATAACAAGACTGTAAAATTAGAAAACCCATAAACGCTTTAAAACCTAAAACGCGTACGTTCAATTTAAATTTACGTGAACGTACAAAATAAAAAGTGAAAACTGAAATCTGAAAACCCTCAGGGGGTGAAAATGACTTTTTTACATACCTAAGGATGAAAGAAAATTTTTAGAAAAAGAAAATGAATTTTTACACTAATTAATTATTTAATATTAATTAAATACTATTTAATACTAATTATTAATATTTAAATAACTTGAATACAATATAATATTAATTTTATACTAGAAAAATGAAAATTAAATTTCTAAAATTATAAAATAACTAAAAACAAATTTTAAAATTAAAAATATATTTTTTTGTCATTTTGTGAATTTTCTATTAATTAATTACTAATTTAATATTAATTATCTAATTAAACTAATTAAAATTATTAAAAATACTAAAAAGACTTGGAAAATTGAGAAATTTTTATAAATCTAATTTGTTGATATAAATAAATGACTAAAAACGTTATTCATATCTTTCGATATCTCTATGTTTTGATAATCACAAAACGAAAACTCATCAAACTAAAGATTATGACATAAACAAGTATTTAGTACTAAATACTCATTTTTACCATCTAATCACTTAAGGTATGAATAAACAAAGTGTCTAATGCATTATAAGATCAAAGGAACACTTTTGTTAATCACTAGATATTTATAAAATGTCACAAAACATTTTATATCTTTTATAAAACATTTTTGGCATTAAAGGAACACTTTTGGTGACACTACTTGTTGGCACATTAGGATGCTCTACTTAGTTTAGTATTATATCTTTATGGCCTTTGTAACAATGATTATGGGTCGACATAATCATTTTCTATTAATGAATGATTTAATATGTGTTTCTAATTATCTTTTTCCATGCTTATTATTAGTTGGTATTATGCTATATGTGTTTGTTTGTGCCATGCTTGTGCTTCTAATATTTTTCTTGCAAGAATTCCAATACTCGAACCCTTGGTGCCCTCAAACGAGGGGGAGCATACATCAAGGGGGAGCTTCCTTCTTATTGGCTTAAACCTTTTTGATTTTACAAAAAGGGGGAGAAGTGAATATAAACTCACTAAATACTTTGTCTAAAAATTAATTCTTGGATTTAATGAGTATAGGTTTTGTAATCATCAAAAAGGGGGAGATTGTTGATATAAATAAATGACTAAAAATGTTATTCATATCTTTCGATATCTCTATATTTTGATAATCACAAAACGAAAACTCATCAAACCAAAGATTATGACATAAACAAGTATTTAGTAGTAAATACTCATCTTTACCATCTAATCACTTAAGGTATGAATAAACAAAGTGTTTAATGCATTATAAGATCAAAGGAACACTTTTGTTAATCACTAGATATTTATAAAATGTCACAAAACATTTTATATCTTTTATAAAACATTTTTGGCATTAAAAGAATATGTTTAATTCATTACAAATTTATGAATTCAAATTTTCAACCAAAAAAGGCAAATCTAATCCAGAAAAATTTCCCTCACAAAAGGACAAGAAAATCGAACGTTCAGGAGGGCGGCCCCCTTAATTATACTAGGCGGCCCCCTTAATCATTAAGGGGATCGGCACGCTCCAGAACAATATTTTCTTGCCCTTTAAATACTGGATCATTCCACATATTTTTCTCACCTTTTTGCACTAAAAACTTTCTGATCTAAACATCCATTTCCTTCCTCTAAAAATCCTTTGATCTTATATACATTGATCTTTGTTTCAAAGTGATTCAAGCCTCAACATTCAAGTGCAAAGAGAAGAATACTTCTATTAGAAGTATTACAACTTAGTATCATCTTGCTATCTAAGTTGTTTGTTTATTTCATCTTGTTGATCTTTCATATTTTGGTGAATAAGGTGTATGTATTAGTTAGCTAGATTGTGTTATAAAATCTAGAATTGTTGTAAATGTGAAGTGGAACTTGAAGTGAAGAAGTAGTATTTCATAGTAGTGGTGATAGGAAATATTAGCAATAGTGATTAGTAGTGAAGAAATTGGAACTTCCAAGTTAAGAAGACATTGAAGTCTAGAAGTTGTGAAGACGTTAGAGACTAGAAGGTGTGAAGAAGTTAGAGCCTTGAGGTTGTGAAGAAGTTAGAGCCTTGAAGTTGTGAAGGTGTTAGTCCTTGAAGTTGTGAAGAATTTGTGAAGGCGTGAAGATACTTGTGGTGTGAAGAAGTATTGAAGAAGTGAAAAGGTGTGAAGAAGGTGTAGTGTGAAAATAGTTGTGAGATTGGTTCTAGCTACGATTAGAACTCGACATTTTGCTTAGTGTCGTAAATCGGTGTAAGCTTTGGTGTGTACGGTTTTCTCCGCCATAAGGGAGGTTATTGACTTAGTGAAGAAAACTCTCGAGTTCGGTGTTCGGGGAGTGGAGTAGGGCAAGGAAGGTGTCCTTGTAGATGAACCACTATAAATCTTTTGTCTCTCGGTTTGATCTTTCCATCTCTCACTCTTTGCTCGCTTACTTATTAGCTTTTCGTATATAGTTATAATTGTGTGTTGTGCATATATTGATTTCACATAAAGATCAAACTAAAATTCATACATAACATTAATCTTAAAAAACAAACCAAGTACATAAACTTATATTAAAACACTTATATATATATATATATATATATATATATATATATATATATATATATATATATATATATATATATATATATATATATATATATATATGATATATGAAATCATAAATTCTTTCCCAACATTATCCATAAGTAATGTTTATACAAAATCATAAATAAACTAGTATCTACACTTTTGCATTAAAGAGTTTTGAAATTGTACATTATACATAAGTAGTGTTTATACAAAGTCGTTAATAAACTAGTATCTATATTTTTGCATTAAAGAGTTTAGAAATTTTCGTCTAATCTTTAGAAGCTAACTTTTACAAAACAAATAAAACGAAAAAGACGTAAAACTATTCAACCCCCACTTCTAGTTTTCCACAATTGGTATCAAGAGCCACGTCTAGCAAGACTTTTAAAATATATTGTATTTTAAAACTTGTAACGATCTATGGAATTCGAAAAATATCTAGAAGGGGAATTTACGCAAAAACCACCATTATTTGAAAATGATCATTTTCTTGAATGGAAAAATAAATTTGAAAATTATGTGAAATCAATAGATCTTGATCTTTGGCATATCATTTCAATTGGTGATCTTAAATCAACCAAAATGGATTTTGAAAATCAGTATAATAATCTTCAAACCAAAATTGATAAAAACACTAAAGCCAAATTACTTATTTTCAAAACTCTGCCAATAGTTGAATATGAAAGATTATTTCGTTGTAAAACGGCAAATGATATTTGGAAATGTCTTTTAAAGTTTCACCAAGAGAAATGTAAAACCAAAGATGATAAACTTGATATTGCACAAGAAATAGTTAATCTAGAAAATTTAATAAATAAATATTTAGTTGAAATAAACACATGTACTACTAGTTCAAATGTGATCATTGAAGGTATCTATAAAGAAGAACACATGTGTCAAATCCGAAAAAAGAGTGTTAATAAATTAGGGTGCAACAAGGATGATGAAGATGATGAAAATATGGCTTGCAAGAATATTCAAACAAATGTGAATACAAGCATTGATGGCAAGGATTATATGCTCCAAGATCCAAGCGAAACTACAAACAAAACATGGAGCGACATGGACAATGGAATTGATCACCGTATAGCATGTGAAGAATGTACAACTACAAATAAGGTACAATCCAAAACCAAACATTTTTGCTATGATCAATTTATATTAGAATTTTCAAAAATGGAAAACAACTTCAAACATTTTTGCAACATTGACTCAAAAATTATTTTTAAAAACGAATCTTCAACATCCGCTGAAAACAACTTTGAAAAAGAAATAATTTTAGAAGATAAAATGTCTAGACTTGAAAGTAATATTGAAATTGATCTTGAATGTAAAAAATGTCAAGACTACAAACATGAAATTAAAATGGAAAATGAAAAAGCAAAAACATTGGCAAAATTCGAAAATAGTTCTAAATCTTTAAAATATCTTCTTAACATTCAAAAGTCATTTTATGATAAAACCGGTTTAGTATTTACTGCAAATGATTCTTTAACAAATATATCAAAACAAATAAAATTTGTTAAACCTGATGGAGAAATTTAGAACTAATATTATTTACACTCATTATTTATTACTCTAGTCAAGAAAGTCATTGTTCGTTGATTAAAACAAACTATTGATGAATTCTTGTACTTCTCGACGACATCTTCATCATGTGCATTTAAATGCAATGGATGTTCTCAACTAACCAACTCGGACCCATGAGAATCTGGGTACCAAGCTCTTTATCATGTTTAGGTAACTAACGAACAAAGAGTCTATTACGTTTTGGATTGCTTACCTCGCTCTATTACTTTTGACGGCTATTGGTTCCTATCACTATGTTTCACATTCTGCACATGATTTGCCTATGACGTTGTTGCGGTCATTTATTGTCTCGGCATTTTGTTCTTCATTCTTGGAGTATTGGTTTCATGGTGTGTTCGTTACTATTTCAAGATGAAGGCTCCAAAGCACAATTATTCTTAGTATTCAAGACTTGTGATGATTGATGTGATCGATTAAGCATTTCGAATCAAGCTCCCTTGATTTCTATTGCGTTGGAATGTCACTTTGCTACTTCGACATGTTTTGGGCAAACTTTTAAGATGTCTTCCATTTCTCTCATACCCACTCTTAAAGAAAAGTTGGACCTGAGGTAAGTTTTCTTTTCAAAAACTTGCCAATATTACATTATATTAAAGAATGCTTTAATTAGTATGTGAATATGATTTAATTTATAAGTTGCCATGCTTTTAGATCATTAATACTAATATATGCATTTATGATATTAGGATTATTAACCTTCTTGTCGTTTAGTCTATTATCATTTTTCTTAGTCTTCATTTATATTGAAGATCCTCTATGATATATAGTAGAATACTTTCCATTTAAGCTATATGATCTTACTAGTTGCATCAATAGATGTATTATAATTGAGACTTGTTAGTAACTTGATATTATGATGTTCTTTGTATATATATATATATATATATATATATATATATATATATATATATATATATATATATATATATATATACACACACACACACACACACACACATGTCTATCTTGTATCCATAAATGATTTACTTTGTCCCTTTCTATCTCATTACATTTAGATCATAAATATTTACCATCTCTCTTTCATATCTTTAGTTGTCATTAGAGATGATTATATGTGACAATAGGCTTAATTGATTCTCTTGAGCATGATAAGTTTCTATTTCAAATCCTTCACTTGCAATTACTTGTTATCATAATCAAAACATCATGTTTAAAACCTCTCTCTCTTTGAATAAAAATCTTTCAAATATCTATATTATTTTTCTTCAAACAATATGCTTAACTATAATTTTTCATAACTTTATTTTAATCAAAAACAAGATTGAAATTTTTTATTACATGTTATGAAACAAAATTCAATTTATTTTATTGTAATGCACACTTGAATTTATTTCAAAACATTGTTGAATAAAACTAAAAACGTTTTACTTAAAACATATTTGATTATCTCACATGTGTCATACACTTCTATGGAAATGACATTCACAATTTAATCAAATCATTTCATGAGAATCATGGCTTGCCCATATGGATCTTGTTTGTAACAAGTCTTGAAGTCCATATAATCATATCCTCCTACTTGTTACTTGTAAGCAATCATCAATATGTTTGCACTAGACTACATGTTATCATCTTCATATAGTTACACATTTAACTAATTTGCTTTATTGCTTCCTTAGTTGCATATCTTAATTGATAAATTAGTTGATAGCATGATTATTAGAAATTATTGTCTACTTTACTTGTTTCTATATCACTCTCTACATTCATGAATAGCATGCCCTATATTGCCTCAAATAGTTGAACTTACTTGAATCTAAATTCAAAAACACAACCTTTTTGAAAATTTTCTGCCAAAAACCCATTTCTGGCATTCTGGGAATCACCAGATGGGCGGCCCCCTTAATTATATAAGGCGGGCCCCTTAATTTTAAGGGGACCGGCCCCTAATTAAGGGGATCGGCCATCTGATGGTCGGGGATACTGTTTTGTTTATCACTTTTTGACCATTTTCACAATATACTTCCCAAAATTCACAAACATATTTTGTCTCATACTATCCCTAAAATTTCTAAAAATACTTTAATATAAAATAAAATTAAGAAAAATATAAAAATACAAGTTACTTAATAAAAATCTAAGAAGGAAAATTAAAAAGATAAATTGAATTAAATAGAAACTATCACTTATTTTTAAATTGGTTTTTCTTGATTTTCTTTTTATAAAACTATTTAATAACTAAAATTGAGAAACTTTTACAAAAACAAAAAGTAGGGAACTCAAAGATAAGCACTTTGAGTGCTTATTTCCTTGGCAGTTTGACTTTTGGTCAAACTAGCTAAGGAAACGCTTGAATAAGCTACCAGGGGGCCCACAAGGATGGATTTAGGTGTGAACAAGTTAGGTGAACTTAAATGAGGCTAAATCAACAAGAAACTAGCACTGGATAAGCTACTAAGATCAAATAAGCAAATCCACAGTCCATACACTAACATAGGCCAAAGGGCTCACTTTGCAGGCCATGTGGGGACCACAAGATGGTTTGGAAGCCCAAAGTAGCACTTGACTTGAGAAGCCAGCTTATTAGGGTTTCCAAAAAGCTAGGACTTGAACCCTGGGTCCCACAAATAAGAGCTAGGAGAGGTCTGGAAGTTGGGGCAATAGAAACAGATAAGCTGTGCATGGGAGATGCTTCCCCTGCAGGTGTGTTTGGGCTAATGTGGGGCCCACAGAAAAAATTGAAAAAATAAGATAAAGGTAGGAATCAAGAGATTAGCTGAGGGACTACCATTCCTGAAAAGCTCAAGGCTTGAATCAAATCTCAAAATTCAAGAAAAATCATCCAATTTTTGGAAAAACTGAGTACATGCATTTTTGACTTTTTAGATAAACAAGGAACTTTGACTATATTGAGATTCTAATGGCTACTACTGATTGAATAAGTTGTAATAAGTTATAATTAGCTTAAATTAAGCTAAAGCTACCACTGCTAAACTAAAATGAAGGTTTATGGGATTCAAATCCCTCACAGTTAACTGTGAGGGTGGATCAAAGAGCTTTTTGACTTTTTGTTAAATGACACTAGTGTTTAAACCTCTACTTGACCTACATAAACCTAAGGCAGTATACTAACATCAACTCAACAACAAAATAACAACAGAATCACCCCAATATCTACTAATCCAAACACCCCTTTAAATCTGTTTTATAAATGAAAATGGATGATGCTTGAACTAAGATATGATCTTTCAATCTAAAACTTTCTAGTAAGCTATAATGGAGCAAGTTTAGCAAGAAAAAGCCACAAATAAACACCATGGACTACAAACACAGATTATGCAACAAACTTGTAAACAAAAATCTTACAATTCTATCCAAGCAGAGAGTTTAAGTACACAGGGATCAAATACCGCAACCCTAATGCTCCCAAGAGCTCTAAACCATGGTCTTCTTCAACTGCTTCTCTTCTTTTGTGACCTTTTTTTTTTTTTTTTTTTTTTTATCCACTATTTATTTGTGATTTTTGGCGATTTTTGAGATTTTTGCATAAAACAATTTAAACACTTAAAAAGTCTGTAAAAGCTTATATGAAACCTGTGTGAGCTCCAAGAAGCACAAATCAACAACTTTAAACAACCACAAAGCTAGAATGGAATTTTCACTTAAAAAAAATCGCAAAATAAGTTTTCAACTGAGAAAGTTCAAATTGATACTTGAAACAAATTAATAAGATACTGACAAAGCTTAATACAACATTTGAAAGTTTAAAAATTACAATGGAAGGAAAAATTCATTAAAACGACATTAATACTACACTAAGCTATATTACAGCTAAAAACTACACACCCTTTTTCCACTTTTCTTCACTTATATAAACCTTGCAGACCTTCTCTCTCTTCCCCACCTCTTTTTGGACCCTTGGATGGGCTTTGGGGGGTTTTGGGTTGGGTTTATTTTGTTTTGGATTTGGATATTTGGTTTGGTAGGATAATAAGGGTCCGGTTTGGTGGTATTGTTTCACAAGGACCATTTTTGTAATTTCTAGAATTTTGAGGGGCTGAAAGTGTCAACTGCCCAAAGTATTACAAGGATAAAAATTTCCAACTTTCATTTACCCAAGGACCAAAATTTGTAATTTTCCAATATTTAAAACCCCAGGGACCAAATCTATCATTTTTGAAAGTCTAGGGACCAAACTTGTAAAATTCTGAAACTTTAGACCCAAGTATCATATTTTGTGATTTTTGACTTTTTAAAAGACTTGGGTTGACTTTTCTTTCAAAATAAATGCATAGGGACTATTTTTGACAAGTTTTGAAACTTGGGAGACTGAAACTGCCAATTTTGCAAACTTTGATCATTTTTCATTTGTTTTTGCTCATTTTGCATTTAAAACATATAAAACACAATCCCTGAGATATTTTTAGCATTTTGATGCATTTTTGAGTGTTTTTAATTGTTTTGCAGCTCAGATTTGACCAAAAATGATGAGTGTTTGAGCACTCATCAAGTACCAAAGTTACAAATTAATCCTTTAATTATCCAATTTACCATATTTAAACCATTAACTAATATAATTATTACATAAGCATCACAACTATACAAAAATGACATAACCAGCCCCTCATGTATATTTCAGGTCGAAACATGCATAATATTCCATATTTACATTCTTAGTCGTTCTCGTTATAATATTTACAATTTAAACCTTTTTAATTATAGAAATTACAATTTCGTCAATTTAATTAACAAAATGACATTTCCAGCCCCTCAATAAACTATATACGACCCAAATCCTTCATATTTTCATAATTTCCAGAATTAACCCTCCAATTTTAATTAATTTCAAAATATACCTTTAAGTTATATAATTTACTAAATAAACCCTTTAAATACAAAATTTACACATCACACCCTTAATTAACAATTTATACGAATTAAAACATGTCTAAAATAAATTACAAAAATATCCAGCAAGTTTGGGAAATTACAAAACACACCCTTCTAATTTATTTATTTCATTCGGTTTACAATTAATTTCCCCAAATCACAACCCTAATTTTTCCATCACATCTAACAATTATTATGTAATCATTATATCGTTAATTAACTCACAAAATTATCCAAACCCTAACACTAGCCAATTCGAATTGTTTTTCCCCTTTTTCTTTAAATCGGTAATGATAAATAAATCAAAAATGAGATCTCTAAGCTTCAAATAATTACATACCCATTTTGTATAGATCATATATATCATATCATGTCAGAAAAATTAGATACATCCATGGAAAATTCATATCAGCCGATTGTACAATTTTCATGAAATTAGGGTTTTTCATTTTACTTTAATTCGTTTGGCCTCTAGATCATGCATGGTTTATTTTTATGATTTTCTAAAGATAACATATGATAAGAAGAGTGATATAAAAATAGCAGAAAACTATGAATCGAATGGAACAAGGAGATGTGGATTTTTGTTCCTCGTGTCAAAAATACGACACCTAACAATTCCCCAAGCTTAACCCGATCACTCCACAGCCTAACCTCAATAATTTTCCTACCTTCCTTAGCTTCGAATACAGCCCAAAAAAATACCAAATAACTCTAGAAAAATGATTTAGCCGCCGCTGTGTTTTTAGAGAGAAATTAGGATTTTAAAATATGCTTTAAATGAAAATAGGTAACTAAATTATATCGGAGGGATTAGGGAATGATAGGACCGGATTTTTGGGGTAGTTTAAAGGTAGGAAAAATCAGATTTATCACCTTCCATATTTAAGTTGTGCATATCCTCAAATTTAAATGATTTGTACATCATTTTAATTCATTTTGGACCTTGTTTTTTGGTTTTTAGTCGTGCCAATATATTTAGGTAAGTCACAATATTGTAAATGTTCATACAAAATAATAATGGTCATATGTTACTCTTTTCTAAGTTTTTGAGATTTATTTGGTGCTTTATTTAAGTATTTATTAAAGTTTTAAGCTATATGGGCAATTTGGTCATTTTACATGTTTGGAAATTTTAGGTGTTACAAATCAACAGTAAGGCTTTGGACTTTTTTTTTTTTTTTTTACACATATATTGGATACAAATAAAAAAGACGAGCGGTGTATTTTACTCGACTTATAAATAGATATGTATTCTCATTCCATAGTATTTAAGTCATGTTTAAAAGTTCAAATACCTATTAACTCCATGAGTTGTAATTTTACGGTTAAATCAGTTGTCAAATAACTAAATTAAAAAGTCAATAACAAATATTTTTAAGAACTAAAAAGGGAAAAGCTATGCACGTGTTTACGCATGCTTTATAGGATAAAAAAACTAAACTTAATTAATAATAGTAAGAGTCACCAAAGTGTATAATACATGGCACTTCAAGTACGTGGTCCCAAATAATCAAACACAAGTCCGCACAAACAAAGCATTTTTAAGTTTTAACTTTAAAGTAATCAACTTCGTTAATATTTAATAGTAATTATTGGAGTATTAATACTCCTTCCGTCCCAAAATTATTGTCCCCCGACAAAAAACACACAGTTTAAGAAAAGTGCATTTATTACAGCTTTCTCTTTCTTACTTTTTAACAGAATGACACTTTTACCCTTAACTAATTAATTAAGTTATTCTTTAAAGTTTGTAATAATAATTTCAATCAAGGGCAATATCGTAAACTCAATTAAACTTTCCTATCTATATTTAGTAGTGAACAATTAAATTGGGACATCTAAAAAAGGAAATGTGGACTATTAATTTGGGACGAAGGGAGTAGTTTAATAGTCGTAATCCGTATAGTCATATTTATCTAATATCAATGCAGTAAACCCCGACAAAGCATGCCAACGTATCAAACTTCAAAAGTTTTCAAAATACTAGTTTAAAGATCGTTTATTTCCGCGATAAACATACAATTTAATTTGCAACTCATTCATTCCCATAATAAATGTTTAAGGTTGCGTTTGATATGCTACCATAAATCATAATCGGTATAAGTTTAGGGTGGTGGCAATCATCCTTCTGAAAATCACCCAAACCTCCCAACCAATCAATAATATCACTCCACCTCACTCATACTTTTTTCATACCTCCCAACCCTTTTTAGTGGCAACCATACCTTTTTCATACCTCCCAAAAAATATAAGCAATCAATGCCCCAACATTCCATTTTGACCCAAACCTACGAAGTGAAATTGCCCGCTCAACCAAACCTCCCAACCAAACCGCTGGGGTGGCGGCGGTGTTCCCCGGCAGTTTGGGCAAACCGTTAGCCATACGGGTGTGGTTGCCACCACCCTTAGGTTTAAGACTTTAAGGTGGGCCACTCATGTATGAAAGTTTTATACCTTACCCTTTTGAATGGTTTGCAGTATAGAACATATTCATTTATCATTGTCATATTTGATTGCAAGATTTATCAAACAAACACCATTATTTTGAATGAAACTCATTCTTTGATTCCCATAGACATGTACCAAGCGTACCAGAAGCTCTTTCTTCTAATGATAATCTTACTTTTCATTTTCATCGGGCTAAAATACACCATTCGACTCTAAAGTTGTATAAAAAATACTAGTTTCATCCAAATTCAAAATAAATACGTTCATCACCCTTACTGTTCATATTTTGCATCATCTGCGGTCCCTTTGACTAAACACCGTCAATTAATGTATAGCATTTCATGTAAGGGCAAAATGATCCTTTCACCTCGACATGTTAGAAGTTACTTCGTTACTTGACAGTGATGGTTTTGACTAAACTAGTGATAGGTTTTAAAACCCCAAATATCAATATCTCACCACACCCATCTTCATCCTCTATGTCATCTTCATTTACCCAACAGTTTAGTGTGCGCTGTTATGATTTGTGTTATCATTTCCCCCCCCCCCCCCCCCCCCACCCACCACACACAAACCCATCACTAACCATCTTTATTTACGCGAGTGGGATCTCTCGATTCATGTGTATGATTCAGTGATGATGACGTGACGACAACTAGGGGTGAGCTTGGTTTCGGAACCGCACGGAACCGAAGCAGAACCGAGAACCGAAAAGATGAGGGCTAAGGAACCGAGAACCGGACCGAGTAGTATGTTTCGATTCCGGTTTGGTTCTCGATTCCGGTTCGAGTATTTCGGGTCTTAACCGTTTGGAACCGAACTTTTGAAAAAAAAACACATTATATAAACTACAATTAATGAGTATATCGATCTTTTGCTGATCTCTATAAAAAATACCAACTTCTAATATAATTTATTCATATCCGTTGTAGATAAAAATTAAGGTATAAAAGATTAGATTCTAAATGTGGTTTAACCTACTGTGAAGACTAAATTTTGACACAAAAAACGTAAGCGGGATGATGCATTAACAAGTAATCTGCAGGTTACTCTAATTCAACTGTCATGACTAGAACAAAAAATCATTCGAGACAATTCAAATGTTTAATACTTTATTGGTTTGTCATGCACAGTAACATGTGTTTTAAGAAAGAAGAGAAATGAAATTTGATTAGATTCTTTTGTTTGATACAGAGAAATAAAAAAGTGAAGAATTGAAAAGAAATTGATAGAGAGTTGGAGAGAAATGCTACTGTAATTTGGTTAACCTCTATTTCCATTATTTTGGTGGAGAATATAGAGAAATGAGTTTTTTTTATTTTATTTTATTTTTTTTTTTTCAAATTATAATTATTTTAAAGAGTATACTTTGTTAATAAAATTTTATGTAAACAAATTACGTATACAACGTCATGTGTTCAAAATATTTTGAAAAAAAAATGTTGCTCAAAATATGTTTTCCAAGAGAAAATAAATGTTTCTTTATTATAAATTATTTCAATTCTCTATCACTACCAAACAGTAGAATTTAATTAATTTCTTATTCAATTTCATTTATTTGAATTTAATTCTCCACTTCATTTCTAATCTCTCAAAATTTTTTTACCAAACGTGTCCTTAAACAAATTGACCTACATGAATATGAAAAACTTATTTGTGATAATGAGTTAATGAAAATGCGCAAAATAACGAATGCTTTGCTTCTTTTCATCTTATGTAGCTTGGGCTACTGCTACGTACTATCACATTTAACGGAAAATGAAGAAATCCAAAACTACGAATTGTATAACCACAAGTAAATGCCAAAGAGCTACAACAATAGAGTCCTTTTTTCTTTTTTAAATCCAACTTAGAGAAAGGATGAAACTATAATGTGAATAGCCATTTTAAATCTTTGAATTCTACACATTTTTAAAAGATTTGTGGTTCTTTCGGTTCCTAACCGATACCCGCGGTTCCGGACCGAACCGAACCGAACCGAACCGAGAACCGAAATTATTAAGATTAAAGAACCGAGAACCGGACCGCGGGTCTGAATTTCGGTTCGGGTTGGGTCGGTTCCAGTTCGGTTCTCGGTTCTAGTTCGGTTCTCGGTCCATTTGCTCACCCCTAATAACAACTGTCACAAAGATGCTGATAGGGTGACGAGGTGGGGGCGAGAGTGTGATATGTAATGAGGTTTTGAATTTATTGATTTACTAAATTGTGTCGTTTCAGGAACATCATCACAGGTTGACTAGTTATGGTCTTTCCAGCCGATCATGTCACATATTCGTTGACTAAGGGTTTTATTTTTGCTCCTTGTTAGCTTACACTTGGTCGATTGATGAACCTAAAAGGAAAGCTAGTTATGGTGGGTGGGATTGGGAAACAAGACCAGTTAGATATCATCACGGAACTTGGGATTTGGGTTCTTGTGAATATGAAGTAATGGCGAGAAGTGTTCAATGTCACCCTCGTACTTTTAATGATTGGTGACCTTGTTGATGTTTTTGCTAGTAGCGGGACCGATGAACTTGTTTATATTCAGAGTTATGGTGCACCAGCTCTTTGGTGTTTGATTTGGAAAAGAATCATCGACTATGGTCTCAAAAATGCCTGTTAATAAAAGGTTTCTCCATCAATTGTTTTCGGGCATCTACTTTGAACCGAGACTAGAAATCTTACCTTAACCATAAGGATTTTCTGTGAAATTTCAAGGTTATTGTGATCTAATATCATTGTTCTTACTTGCTAATTATGTGTTATACAAGAGACTAGTGAGTTGATTATGTGCATTTTATAACACTAACTTTTGTGGATTTTGGTGTTTGAATTTTATTAAGAAATGCAATTTCATAGTCTTTTGACTGAAAGTAACCTACAAAAGGGCAAAAGAAAAGAGGTGAAAGGACCATTTTACCCTACATGAATGCAAATGAGGTTGTTAACAGACATTGACTGACATTATTTAGTCAAAAAGACCGCAGATGATGCAAAAAATGAAGAGTAAGGGCGGTGGGTGTATTTGTTTTGAATTTGGGACAAAACTAGTATTTCTGATACAACCTTAAAGACGAAGGTATATTTTACTCTTTTCATTGTCTTGTCCCTTACGGAGTATCAAAAGCAAAAACTTTAATATTTACGAACTAGTTTTTTTTTCTTTTATTTTTTTTATTTGAAGACAATTCAAAACTTGATTACATAAAATATTCTTAACATAAATGATACGACTTACACAAATAAAACACTATAAGCAAATTTGATGATGCCACCATCTTGTAGCATATGTACGTTTGAATATGTGTAATTTCATATGCTTTTAAGGGGTCATTTAGCCTCTAAATTCGTTTATATTTGATCATTATTGCCAATTGTTTCTATTTAAGTTTTAGGTACTCGGGATGCAAATGCTGGAAAATGACATTATTCGAGCTCGATTGGATAGAAAAATGAAGAAACGAAGACATCGAGATAACCGTCATAAGAAGGCCTCGTGACGGCATCATAGAAAAATCGTAACGCCGTCACCTAGAGGGTGTTGGCGGTATCAAGACTAAATTTATGAAGGCTGACGGCGTCACAACCCCAATGTGACGCCGTCACAACTATATCGGTTCAATATCGAAACCGTAGAAGATGGCGAGCTGACATCGTCACAGTATATATGTTTTCGCAATCTGACGCCATCACAGATGTACAAGTATATATGTTTTAACAATGTTTTCATTATTGAGTTTACAACTTTTGGAGGATAAACCCTAGACAAAATTCTCAGCTTTTGTAGGCCTTTTGGCCATTGATGTCTTCATGTTTCATAAAAGATAAGTTATTTATTTAATAATTAAATCATGTCTGTGTGTTATTGTTTGATTTATTTATTTGCTTATCTTTTTATCACTATGCTAGGCTAGATCACTTAATATTTGCTTAGGATTGCATGAAACCTAGTTATTGATTGTTATGTTGCCGTATGTTATTTGATGGTGTATACGTTAGGAGTTGGAAAACAGGCTAGGGAAAACTATACTAGCTTGAGCGTCTACTAAAACGTAACTAGTTAATAACTTATGTCTTAGGTTAATTAATTTGAGGCGAGTATTTATTGCGTAGTTAGTTATTGTGTGAGCTTGACAAGACCAAAGATCCTCTTTGAGGTGACTAGCTTGAGGCGCATACACGTTGACGATCCCAACTTTACCCTACATCTCTGTCCATGAGCCAATAACACCAATAAACTTCTATCAATAAACTCAATCTCCTTAAAGAACACATTTGAGTCCCACATAGTGAGAATACCTCCTAAAGCTCCAACCGAGCCACTAGCAACAAAGGCAACCTCATTACCTGATCATAAGCTACGAATAAGAGGTTGGGTAGACTCCGTTTTAGTTTCTTGATTGCCAAAGAACTCGGGACAATTTTTCCCATCCATCTCCTTAATTTAATCACGTTTTGAATTACCACAAATAACATTACAATTCAAAGAAATACCCATCAATATAAAACAAACGAAACACCTATGAGAACAATGGACTGAAAAGATCATGAGGATCTCGTCTATGCAATTGTTGGGGGAATAAAAAACCCAACTACTCACCAATGCTCTTGATCAAATCATTGTCATAAGCGGGGTCGTCGACACCAGAATGGGGTGTAAATGGTTGTGTCGTCATAAATCCCCAATCAACAAATTTTTATTCTTACACTTGTGTCTTTTTTTTTTCTTTTTTTTAAGGCCGCAAAATATTAGTACCACAATCATTTAGGCGTTGAAAGCTAGAGAAAAACTCACCGAATTCTTTATCTGAGTGACCAAAGGTTGCTTCTTTAAGCAAAGTTACATTAAGATCAGGGCCAGGTCGTCATGATCAGGGTCCACTTGTTTAGCACTAGTTTTATCTTAGGAGGTTAGCCCCATATGACCTACAACTTTATTTGGCCCAAAGCTATTCTCCACAAAAGAGTGGGCCGAACTATAGTCCAAAACGGGGGTGGGGGAGCCCACTATTCCTTGGGGACTTATTAGTTTCAAAAAAGAGTCGTGGGGACTTGAAGAGTCGCTACCATTAAACTTAGGAGAGATAACATTCTCAAACTCATTCTTATGTGAATCTGTCTCGAGCCGCTCACCAATTAGAGTATTGTCTTTTTTGCATGGGAAGCAAAACCAGAAATCTTTTGCGATCAAAACTCAAACCAAATATTTCTACCACAAATCAACATCAAGCTCAAGATACGTATAACTTTATCTATTATATCTTGTAACTTTATATTTAAAATGACACATGATAATTGCAGATGATTTAACACATGACCTTACTAATATATTTTATACTACATATAAAGCATGAACTGTAGATTGAATTGATGAAAATTCAACATCTTTAAATTATTAAACTACTCTTTATATTGAAATTAAATTTAAAAATATTCATAGAATGATTTCCTAAGTTAACATATTTTACCAAGTAAATATGAAAATTCAACACTTTTAAATCAAACACCTTTAAATTACTAAATTGCCCTCTATGATAAAAGATACTATTGAATGAATGAAAGAGTAGGAACCATATTTTACGTGTATATTATTCTATATCTCATTATGTATTTACATTTTTATTTTAATATATGTGTTTGTAAAATAATAATTATAATGATGTCGTAACTATTTTCGCATAATATTTGATGAGGCGAAAAATGAACCACTTTTAGGGGGTCATTTAAGCCCGAAATTAAATTTATTTGATCAAATATTGCTCTAAATCGTTCCTTTTGTGATTTTAGGTACTTTGGGAGTGAAATCTGAAAAAGGAAGCAATTCGGACGTTTTTGGAGCATAAAAGTGAAGAAAACGCCAAAGACTTAATTTTCCAAGCTGGGAACAGTAGGTGACGGCGTCAAGAGTACCATCCTGACGGCGTCAAGAGTAAATTTCATGACGACCCAGTACAGAAATGAAGGCGTCACAGGGAAGAGTGTCAAGAGTTAAATACGTGACGGCCTGGAAAATTATATAACGTGACGGCGTCAGATGTAGATCAAGGCAGTCCGAGAATTCTTTTGGCGGCGAGATGACGGCGTCACCCATTTGGTCTTGACGCCGTCAGCCTCAATTTCCTATATATAGTTTTCTAATTTTCATTCATTAAAAAATAAGTTTTTGGAGAAACCCTAAGGCCGAACCATATACGATTTTTACAGGTTTTTCAAGGGTTTTCAGCCCTTGAACCCTTACATGTGTAATTGAGATAAGTGTTCTTCTAATTCAATCAATATGTCTATGTGTTGGTTGTCTATATCTTGTGCTTGTCTTAATTCCACCATGCTAGGCTAGATTTATCTTGTGTTTGCTTAGATCTAATGAAACCTAGATGTTGATTATGTGTTGATTACTTGTTTATGGTTGTATTGGATGAATGATTTCGATGTTAGGCTTAAGAAAACTGGCAGATCTCCAAATGGTAACATGCTTGAACGTCTTAGGAAACATGAACCGATGTGCACTAGGTTTTATTCGTTGTATTTAATGCATGAGTAAATTCTAATGATCCCATGTTAGGAGCTTCTTAGCCGGCTCGGCATAGGAGTGAAGTAGGCACTCATAGGATTGGGGAGTTAAGTGCGCCACCCCATGAATGGTATTAAGGAATACAATCCGTCATCCACGCAACTATAACAAGTAATTAACATGTAAAAGATATCTAGGGAGTAGTGAAATTTAAGTAAACACATTTCTCCACTTATTGCTCACAACCTTAGTTTAATTTAGTTTTATTTTCATTTCTAGTATTTTATTTTGATTGCATCTTTAGTATTGGGTTAGTTGACTAGCAACTAATTTCGCCCAAATCCTTCAAACCCGAGATATTTACTTGCTTTCTAAAAAATATAAAAATACAAAAATAATCATCCCGCATCTCTAGAACTAGTATTTAGGTTTTCTAATCCTAGCGACACTATTCCTAGCTGAACGATCAATCCCCCGGTACTTGTCACTGTACTATACTACAACGATCAGGTACACTGCCTGGTGGGGGTTGTAAGCTTCTCAAGATCCCTTGAGAGGTAAAGCCTGGTGCAATTCCCACGCATCAAGTTTTTGGCGCCGCAGCCCGGGGAATAGTTATTGTCTAGGTTAGAATCTCTTTTTATTAGGTCTACTTGCTAGATTCCTTTCTAGTAAGATTTTATTTTTATTTTTAGGTTCTCTTTAGTCTATCTTTTTCTTCGTGCCTTTGTTAGTAAATTAAATTCATTGACTATTCCGCTGACCATTATGGAAAACGCCAATCCACCCCTTTCCCCTAGAGAAGTGGCTGTGTTACGTGAACAAATTGAGAGTGAGATTAGGAAACTTAGGGAGCTTAATAGGTTGATTAAGGTTGAGCTCGACCAGGCATTTAGTGACCTAGCGACCACCTTGTATTCAAATGAGGACCTAGGGCCTAATGATTTTGTGAATGTCGTTGAGGAACTTGAAGAGGGGGAAATAGATCCGAAGCTTAATGATTACTTTAATCTATACCCCACTAAGGAGGAGATTGCATATTATAATAATCTTATTGATAACCCGCGATCTCCTTTTACTATAATTGAACCTAAGATAAAGAGAGGCGATCCTAAGAATGCTAAAATACCATGTATGATTGGGTACAGACACGTTGAAAATGCTTACATTGACTTTAAATCCCCAATCAACATTATGTCCTCAAATGTTTATAATGATATAGTGAAAACAAGACTTGAACCTAGAAGAGATCCCAAATACCCCGGGGGAGTTTGTAACTTTGTCGGGAAAGTTAAAGGTCTACATGTCTTTGTTGGGAATTTCACTTTTGTCACCGACTTTATGATTGTGGAAGATCTTGCTAATGTTATTGATTATCGATTATCCAATGTTGTGTTTGGTAAACCGTTTGTTGAGAAATCCAAGTTAGAATATGATGAGATAGAAGGGACAATCCGATTTGCAAGTAACACCGATAGGATCACTTATAGGATGCCTAATAGAATGAAAGAATTTCGCTTTATATCCCGATTTGATAAGGATAACGTTGGTGCTTTTGAGGACATCAATGAAGAGGATAAGAAAAAGGGCATGGATTATGTATGGGAAAAGAGGAGTCTTTTCTACAAAGATTGCTTGGCTCTTGGACCAAAGTATAAAGTTGATAAGGAATTTGCCCATAGGATTATAGGAGCGATTGAAAAAAAGGTGATTGGTTTATACAAAGAATATTTACAATCAGAGAGTGAAACCAATGATGAAGTCACGTAGTAACCCATGACCTTGAGTCTAGCTACAAGACTCGTAAATAAAGAAAAGCGCTTCTTGGGAGGCAACCCATGCTTTGTGTGATTTTATTTTGTTTGTTTGTTATTTGCTTCCGTATGCATGTTTTATTTTTATTGTTGGTAGATCATGTTTCTAAACTAAATAGTGGAAATACTTTACTTTGTTGTTTTGGCCTAGTCTTAACTCCACCTAAAAGTATTTTTGCAAAAGATAAGTGTAAGGGGAAACCCCAAATATGTTTTTAAGAAAACAAACCGATCATGATTCTCCACAATATTAAATGGACATGTATATTCGTATTTGTTCGAGTCAAATGCTTGTATCGAGTCATAATGAAGTTTTGCAGGATTTTCCAGGAAGTAAGACCAAGTTTTTCCAGAAATTTTCCGGAAACTTAACACAAGAATTTCTGCAGGTCACTTCTGACGGCGTCACGAGATTACTCTTGACGGCGTCACGTGTAAAAACCTGGAAATTTTACCAGTTTTGTTTTTCTAACGGAGTTTTAAAGTTTTTGTTGAATTATTAAGTTTTATAATCTCCAGGGAATCTGCAAACTTCATTCCACAAGCATTATATCTTACTTTGTTTTCTAGGATTTAGTAACTTATATAGATTGCCGCCGATTTTATGCGAGGTTGTCTTGTTTGTTTTCTCAGGATTTACAGGTTATGTATGACAAGAAGATGATTTATATTCTGGAAGGGAAGCTTTGATTGTTCATTTTCTTGGAGGAAGATTTAACCTGGTCACCTTATTATCCATACCGAGCGAATCAGGGGAGTATTTGATTTCATTCTTTTTACTTTTTCACTTTTACATTCTTTACTTGAACATTGGGGACAATGTTCATCCTAAGTGTAAGGGGAGGGTAAAATGATGATACCTTACAAATACACTTTTGCTTGAGTTTGTTTGTTTAATGGTAGATGTGTAATAAAACTATGAGAAACACTTGTTAGTGCAATTTTAGCGCAAAATTTAAAATTTTTTACAATATTTAGGAGTGAAACTTTAGCCATAGCAAGCGTCTCATGGATAGGAGATTGTATGACTAGCACAAAACCGTATATTCAGAAAAAATTTTCCACCCAAATATGTGAGGTTCGCCTTTAAATTTGATAGGAAAAGCATTTACTATTAGTGCTTATGAGTGTACCGGTAGCATTTAGTTTCTAGAACTTGCGTTAGTGATGCATCCCGAGACCGCTAGTGAGACTACATTCGTGTAGTAGGATTTACTACATGATAAGAGGCATTAAGATCACCCTTGTGTTAAACCCGCATCATAATTACTTGACCATTAAAGTCATATTACTTGGCTAGTTAAGTCAACTAATTTTTCCCACACCTTAGCGTTGTACTCATTTTTAGTACACGAAACCCCTAGTACACCCCTCCGAGCCTATCTCTTCGTTTCTAACTTTAAGCATTTTACTTAAAGGAAGAATTTGTTACACCCCACTTAAATGTACACCCAAATCGCCTTAGCCTTCCGTGTATGCGCTTATTTTTAGTGCATTATTGTTATTTGTTAAACCCTAAGTTAACTATCTAATTGATTACATGGTTGCTAAGTCGAGTCATATCTTTGTACATATTGTTTTGGGACGATTGGGACTCATGGGTAAAGTACTTGATTTTATGGAGTAATGGGGAAGAACATTGGTGAGTGCTTATTCACTCACCATTTTATGGCCAATTACCGACCCAAAATGACTTATTTGAGCTAACAAATGCCAAGAAAACACGTTTTTCTATGTTGTGAACATGCAGGTACGGATTAATAAAAAAAAAGACAAAAAATCACACAAAAACCGGAAAAAGGGGCACGAGAGTGGAAGACGGTCAAAAAGTCAAAGCTGGGATTTTCAAATCAATTTCAGTCCTTCATCTATTTAGAAATGGCAACAATAGTCCTTGGAGAATCATAATTGGTCAACTTTAGTCCTTGGAATGAATTTACAGAAATAGTCCCTGAGATTTTGAGAATTACACTTTTGGTCCTTATTAATATTACTTCTCATCCTTAAAAGTTATAACCTGATTCCAGTCCAAATAATAGCCTAGTCCATCACTACACCTTTAGGCCCAAAGAAATACCAAAAACCCATTCCATAAATTACCCGAGCCCATTTTTACCTTTCGGTCAAAATACCCAAAATAAGGTCAAAGTTTTTATTAATAAAACCAAACACATCCTTTCCCTCTTTTACCCCAAACCCAGAACCTCTCACCCCCAAACATGTACCCTAATTCTCACAAGGTTCAAATTGACCATCCTTTTACCAATTAACCATCATAATCTCATCATTTGAGCTTCTAGAAGCCTGTCACGTGCTCAGTCATGTGTCAGAAAGAGACTATTAGTGATACGAGGGACATCTGGCAGCAAGAGATTGGATGGAACGCGTCACATACCTTTCCTTGGATTCTATTTCTAGAAGGGTTGTCAGCACATGGCAGTGAGTATACACGTTTGGGACAGATGGCATGGATTGATTGGGCAAGCCACATCATTGATTCTCATCCAAGGGTTGATATTAGTTTAAAGAAGCACAAAAGGATCAAAGGGATGAGAGATGGACTGAAGAAGCACAATTAGTCGTGGATTGCCAACCTGGCATAATCAACCCAACCCCTCACTTTGCTCCTATAAATAGTGGTAGTTTTTAGCTCATTTTGGGTAGTTTTTAGTGTATTGAAATGCTGTCAATTTCTCTATAGATTGTATTTAGTTTAGCTTATGTAACTTTCATATCAGTTTTTAATAAAATCTCTAGTTTACTTTCATATAACTCAGCTTATTCATATCTTTTCATTGCTTATTTTGATTTAATTCTGCTTTTATATAGCTTATAATCAATTGTTCTCAGCTTATTTCTGTTTCTATCAGCTTATTTTCTATCTCATTTAGTTAAATCTTATTTCAAATTGTTACTCTAATATAGTTTTACATTCATTTACATAAAAATAAAAAATAATAAAAAAATCAGAAATATATATATATATATATATATATATATATATATATATATATATATTGTCATAGATATTAATACAGCTCATCATAGAGCTTATTTTCAGTTTTATACATTTCACTTCAGCTTGTTAGCTTTTAGTGAAATGAGTTGAGTCTGAATGAATCCTAGATCAGAATTCAATGATGATTCAATCATAGTTGCTGTGGTGATTTGGATATGCTGAGACAGACAGATACGAACTCAGCCTATCTTAGAGATAGGCCTCTGTGAATCCCTTCTGTTCTAGCTGAGGGGAAGTACTTGGTAAACCTCATTTAATTTCCTCAAGTACTGGATCTGATTTCATAGTTGATTAATTTGTAGTTTAATTGTTTGTAGCAGCAGATTTGTAATTGATTGATTCATCTTAGTTTTATATAGTTGTTTGCTTAGCTGAGTTTGATTGTTGATTGTTTGAGTATTGTTAATTGCATATGTTTTACTAGATTTTGTAGAGTTATAGTAATTGATAATAGATTAAGTATCTGTTATTAGATTTGGATTTGATAATTGAGACATATGTGAATCTGAGTTATATGAGTATTGCATATGTGTACTGTTCCATTGAGATTCATAGCTGAGATTGAATTTAATTTGTTTCATTACACATCAATTTGTGGATCTGAGTTGGATTGAGTATACTGTCATAGTTTATAATCTGAGATCAGTATTCTCTTTTGAAAATCTGTTTTGAAGGCATTTAGTGATTGTGTCATCTATTGAGTGTTGATAGTTTGGTGAATCTGTTTTTAGTTGATTGATCACCTGTTATTCAGCTTGAATTTTGCTATCTAAGGTGGTTTTTTATCTGAGATCTGCTTATAATTGGGGTGTTTGGTTACTGTAAGATTGGTGGTAGATATTATAGAAGTAGTTTTTGGTTGAAAAATTTAGCTTGAGGTAATTGCTAGTTTAGATTTAATAATAAAACAGTAGGTGGTAAGCTTTTAGTTAATTCAGTTTTCTAAGTTCATTAGCTGTAAAGAGAATTGGAAAAAGTTAGTGTAAGTTTAGGTGTAGTTGCATTATAAATCTCAGTAGCTAATTTTAGAGTAACTTAGCTTAAATCAATATATTGTAGTAGTATTAGCAGTTTAAAATTGGATTAAGTCATCTAAATAAAAGTCATAAAAAGTCAATTGATGCTTTGTTAAACAGGTTCTAAGTCTGCTGAACTAAGCTTGTTTTTAGTTATTTCACATAAGTTTTTGGTAATAAATTGTTTTGATACTATATCTCTGATGGTCAGTCTTGGTTTTGATCATTAAATTTTGGAAATCAGAGCTTTTCAATACTGCTTTTTGAGCTTATGAAGTTAACTGTCTGAATCAGAGGTCTGAGTGTACTATTGTGACCTGCTAGTGTGCTTTTGAGCTTATACCTGTGATTTGTTCTTGATTCTGAGCTTCATATTAGTGCTATTATTGTTGTGATTGATCAGATTGTTTCTGTTTTATTTGTGCCATATCTGCTTATTGCATTGAGCTTATTTTTAGCTTATTGAATTTCATTTTGAGTATCTGTTGTATTCTGAGTTTGTAATTGATCATTTCTTGTATTCACTGAGTGCATTGCATCATCCTAAGTCTGTTTTCAAAGTTTCAAATTGATTGGATCTCAAGTGCTTAATAATAAGCACTTGAGATAAGCAGTTTTCCTTATATAAGCAGTTCAGCTTTTCAATTTTACTTCAAAATTTTATTTTAAGTTCTATTTATTATTTTAGAATTTCTGGAATTTTTCCAGATTTGTTGTTTTGATATTTTTCTTAATATTTCTTTGATTTTACTCATTTTTAAATTCCTTTTTAATAGCAAAAATCATAAAAAAAAAAAATTAGAAAAAGCTCTGAAAAATACAAAAATATTTTTAGAAATTCTTTTATAATATTTTAGAATTTTTAGAATTAAATTTTCATTTTTCCAATTAATTTTTCTATTTTTCCTTATTTTTAATTCATTTTAAATTCCAAAAATCATTATTAATTCATAGAAAATAAAAGAAAAGTCAAAAAAATATTTTTCTTTTTCTTAAAATTCTTTTTATTAGTTTAAGATTTTTAGAAATATTTTCAAGTTCGTAGGATCATTTTTCGATATACGTTACATTTTAAATTTTGCGGCTACGTTTTCGTTTTTGCGTTTTTCACTTTGGTGCATAATTAGCTTGTACTTTCTGCATATTTCATACTTGTTTGTGAATACGTGATCTATTTGATTGCTATTTTCACTTTCTCACTTTTCAATTCACGATTTCACGAATCGATATTCTCGATTCCATTCGCCTTCGTTGGGAAACGACTCGGGTGATCCGTATTTTACGCGGATCACTTCGATACTATACTATATATTATATATAATTGGTTTTCACACGAATCAAACATCATTTATTACCCCCATACGTACGTTAATCTTAAAAGTGCTCAAAGTGTTTTGATTTTCTTAATTCGAGTCATTAGATAAGTTTATTGTAAAGTATGTAAAAATTCAAGTGTAAGGGGAATTTTCATCCCCTATGATGTATTATTTTGGATGGTAGGGTAAGAGTGTATGCGGAAAAAAAAATCGAAAAATCAAGAAAAAGAAAAAAAAATAGAAAAAGAAAAGAGAAAAAAACATATGGACTACCATCCCGTTTCATTCTATGTTTATTTTATATTTTTCATTTATTAGCTTAAGACGAGTCTAATCTTGGCTTAGCAACACCATATTGTACATGTAATTAACCAAGATTGTTAACTCGCCACCAGTAAAGACTGCCTTTATCCAAATTAACCGTGTATTTCATATCCCTATACCTAACGTTACAACCCTTTAAAAGACCTCTTTGATAGTTTATCATAGGTGCTTACGCCACGTGGTAGAGGTTTGATCATTTCCCAAGCCTATGGTAATCTATTTTGCTATGACAGGTAGTGAGAGATATCTTCCGTTTCCATATTGTAATTTTTACTTTATTACACCCGAGAGATGTGAGTATCTAAACACTATTTGTGAGGTGCTAGTGTATGACCTCCGTGCTTGTCTTTGGTCTTTAGTGGAACGATTATTTGTTGTAATTACTTTTATATTAGTGTTAAATGACCCCTAACTTGTATTTTGACTAGAATAAAAGCGCATTTGCTTGAGGACAAGCAAATCTCAAGTGTAAGGGTATATGATGAGGCAAAAAATGAACAACTTTTAGGGGGTCATTTAAGCCCGGAATTGAATTTATTTGATCAAATATTGCCCTAAATCGTTCCTTTTGTGATTTTAGGTACTTTGGGAGTGAAATCTGGAAAACGAAGTAATTCGGACGTTTTTGGAGCATAAAAGTGAAGAAAACGCCAAAGACTTAATTTTCCAAGCTGGAAACAGTAGGTGACGGCGTCAAGAGTACCATCCTGACGGCGTCAAGAGTAAATTTCATGACGACCAAGTACAGAAATGAAGGCGTCACAAGGAAGAGTGTCAAGAGTTAAATACGTGACGGCCTGGAAAATTATATAACGTGACGGCGTCAGATGTAGATCAAGGCAGTCCGAGAATTCTTTTGGCGGCGAGATGACGACGTCACCCATTTGGTCTTGACGCCGTCAGCCTCAATTTCCTATATATAGTTTTCTAATTTTCATTCATTAAAAAAGAAGTTTTTGGAGAAACCCTAAGGCCGAACCATATACGATTTTTACAGGTTTTTCAAGGGTTTTCAGCCCTTGAACCCTTACATGTGTAATTGAGATAAGTGTTCTTCTAATTCAATCAATATGTCTATGTGTTGGTTGTCTATATCTTGTGCTTGTCTTAATTCCACCATGCTAGGCTAGATTTATCTTGTGTTTGCTTAGATCTAATGAAACCTAGATGTTGATTATGTGTTGATTACTTGTTTATGGTTGTATTGGATGAATGATTTCAATGTTAGGTTTAAGAAAACTGGCAGATCTCCAAATGGTAACATGCTTGAACGTCTTAGGAAACATGAACCGATGTGCACTAGGTTTTATTCGTTGTATTTAATGCATGAGTAAATTCTAATGATCCCATGTTAGGAGCTTCTTAGCCGGCTCGACATAGGAGTGAAGTAGGCACTCATAGGATTGGGGAGTTAAGTGCGTCACCCCATGAATGGTATTAAGGAATACAATCCGTCATCTACGCAACTATAACAAGTAATTAACGTGTAAAAGATATCTAGGGAGTAGTGAAATCTAAGTAAACACATTTCTCCACTTATTGCTCACAACCTTAGTTTAATTTAATTTAATTTTTATTTTTAGTATTTTATTTTGATTGCATTTTTAGTATTGGGTTAGTTGACTAGCAACTAATTCCGCCCAAATCCTTCAAACTCGAGATATTTACTTGCTTTCTAAAAAATATAAAAATACAAAAATAATTATCTCTCATCTCTAGAACTAGTATTTAGGTTTTCTAATCCTAACGACACTATTCCTAGCTGAACGATCAATCCTCCGGTACTTGTCACTATACTATACTACAACGATCAGGTACATTGCCTGGTGGGGGTTGTAAGCTTCTCAAGATCCCTTGAGAGGTAAAGCATGGTGCAATTCCCACGCATCAATATTTGATCGCAAACAAATTAAATTACGAATTATCCGTCGTTGTAACACGCGAATACTAAATTGGCCATACAAAACTAACTTTTATTTTTCAAAAAATAATAAAATTTGGGCTCATGAAAGAGTCGAAAACGCAAATTTCCTCTGATGCAGAGATTCGGGCAACCTGATCAAATCTCCTGTTTTTTACCAACAAATAAATTGCAAACCCCAAAATTACATTTATTTACCGAAAAAAGTAGTTTGTCTAATGAGTAATGAGTACATATTGACACTATTATGCGGACCTCTGCACCTGATTATATCTCACCTGTCATTTTCATTCCCTTTTCTTTTTAATTCCACTTTGGCCCTTATCTACTAGTAAGATACAG
This sequence comes from Artemisia argyi, assembly GCA_030686995.1. Lineage (NCBI taxonomy): Eukaryota > Viridiplantae > Streptophyta > Magnoliopsida > Asterales > Asteraceae > Artemisia > Artemisia argyi. Next base: position 75,794,862 of record CM060699.1, read on the forward strand.
AATTTGCCCCAAACTTTTAAGAGTAGTAATTCAGTCAAAGAGATAATCATTGTAGTCTTTTAGCAAAAAGTTACATAAACATCTTCAAAAGCGATAGAAGTCATCAAAATCTCAAACACTTCAGGCTTCTCACAGTGGCAATCCATATTGCATCATCTTTCTGGCTGCCACCTCAGCTTTCTCTTTCTTCAACCCATATTCATCTCTCTCATCACAGTGGCAACCCATATTGCATCATTTTTTTATTTTTTTTTAAAACATTTTTTAACACAAACACAAATTTTATTAATAAAACGTAAATATTACATAAACGATATGATACGAAATAAAAACCATTACAACTAAATAAAAAACTTAAACAACTAAAAATTAAATACGCGAACACTTATTTAAAAAACTAGTAATTTAGGTTGTGGCGTTCCTTGATTTCCGCTTTATTTCTCAAGAGTTCCTTTTGTTCCTCCTGGCATTGCAAGAGCTTTTGTGTATATTCCAATTTTTTTTCTTTGATCGCTAGCTCTCGTTCCTTGATTTGTCTCCACGACTCATCACGCTCTTTACCTTTTTCCTTCTTTGACGGTCTTGATTTCCACAAATCCGCTATTAGCCCACTCATGAATGATTTTGATGTTTCATGAGAGGAGGAGGTGGATGATTTCCTCCTTGCTTTGTCACGACCTTGTGGTCGTGATTCTCTAGCATCATCATCCGTTTCATCCTCGTCATCATCCAAGTCTTGAAAATTCGAGGGGCCTTGTGTTGACCCCGACGTAGTTGTTGAACCCTTCACTTTCTTTTAAACGCCCGATTGAAAAAGGGGTATCTCTTCCTTCCAGTTATCATGCCCCCTCAAAACTTTCCAACACTCCACCATAGTGAAATCTTGACCGTAACGTGCACAATACTCCAAAAGAGCTTTGGACAAATCGTCAAGGTCATTCTCACCACTTCCATGTGTCCCCTTGACATTATCAACAATAGCACCAAAATCCACAACTTGACAACGAATTCTAGTCTTCCATTTGGAAATGATCGAATTCATTGTCCGGTCTGAACCAGTTTCTTTCAAAAAATAGGCTACCACTTTCTCCCAAAATTTGTGCCGATTCATAGTGTTTCCTTTTTTTGCATTTTCATAAACAAAGATGAAAGCTTTACAAAGAACGACCTCTTCTCTGCTAGACCATGGTTCAATTTTTTTGGCCGGTTCGAGTTCTTTGGCTTTGGCTTTGCCTTTCGACTTTGTAGCACGTCGCGAAGGCTTCTTTTGCTTGACGGGTGATGTCGCTTCGATTTCGTCAGACTCATCGTCATCAACGGGCAAAGATCCGTGGAAAGAACCGTGGTAGGAACCGTGATCCGAACCTTGCCCCATCGAAACATCTTGACTCGGTTGGTCTTGGCTTGGATAGTGTTGGGTCGAATAGCCATAGTTATGAAATTCTGCCCAATCATCCAAATTCATATCAAGATTAGTAGACCGAATCGGAGAATGTTCTTGATACGGTTGGGAACAATGCAAGAAATCCATGTTAGGACGATAGGACGCCTCACTTGGATCTTCGTGATAATTAACACGTTGTGGTGGGACCAAAGGACGATGAACAGAAAATAAGTTTTCTCTTTGATTGACTTGTGGTAATTGTGTTGGATATTCAAAAGATTGTGGACGAAAGCGGATTGTGAAAAACTAGAAGGGGGGTTGAATAGTCTACCGCTTTTTAAATCCTTTTTAGCTTGAATATCCTTTTAAAAACTTTATGTTTGCTTAAAGATATAAACACAACGTTATATGTTTGATTCTTTGAAAAGCTTTTCATGTGAATAACAATTCTAACTTTACTTGTTTCATACTCTGAAAAGCTTTACTTGTGATGATCCTAACTTTGCTTGTTTAGTTCTTTGAAAAGCTTTACATTTGTTTGAAGATATAAACACAACTTTACTTGTTTAATTCTTTGAAAAGCTTTATATGTGATTAGCGATTCTAACTAAAAGATAACATGTAATAAGCAAAGATAAAGAAAGAAACGATCAAACCACAACACGATTGTTTATCGTGGTTCGGCTACAAGGACTCTTTTTCCTTGCCCTACATCCACGCCCCGAGTTTCCAACTCGAGAGTTATAAGCACTAATCAACAAGCTCCTTTCACCGGCGGAGAAAACCTTTACAACGTCGCTTACTCTTTTACCGACACTAAGCTAGATGTCGAGTTCTTTTACACGGGTACAACCACTCCCATCGTCGCTTACACTTTTAACGACACTAAGCTAGATGTCGAGTTCTTTACCAAGGGTACAACCACTCCCGTTAGTTCTTTTACAAGGGTACAACAACTCCCGACACACTACATATTTTGAGGCCTAAAATACTAACCAATCACTTCTACATACATGACACAAATTAAGTATAAACTACCAAAGCTTATACATGACAAAGCTAACAAGACTTGCAACTTTAGAGTTGAAGCTTTTAACTTCTTGAATGATCTTGTGAAGTCCCTTGCTACATAAGAGAGTCACACAAGTCAAATGTTACTGAGTTAGTTTGAGAGAGTATATGAAAATATGTCCTAAAGGGGTGACTCAAAACTAACAAATGGTTTGGTATTTATAGCAAACCATTCTGCAGGTCTGGCGGATCAGGCGGAACCCTCAGATGGGTTCCGCCCGTGTACCCCCAGGGTTCCGTCAGGGCTGCAGTTGGTTTTGCAATAAATCTTCCAAACCAAACAAGGTCACATCTCATTATACCTAGTCAAACACAAGACTTGCAAGCAAACATATGGTTAGTCAAATACTCTTTCTTACCATAAATGTATATTGACAAAGCTTGCCCTAAATGTGATGTGACATTACTATTTTAAGAAATAAATGTGATGTGACAAGACACTTTCTAATTTAAGAAATAAAAACAATATTTTGTTTAAAAGGAAATGTAAACCTTAGTTAAACAAGACTTAAACACTTAAAGTGATGATTTACTTATAGCTAAAGTTCATACTTTGTCATTAACAAAACTTAGCAAATATCGTAAAATATAAATAACATTTTTAGGCGATATTTGTATTAACACGTATGTTCCCTTGTTGTGGTGGTGTTATGCCGGTTAGGCGATATTTGTATTAACACGTATGTTCCCTTGTGACCTATGTGCTAATTGTTAGGTTTTAATCCGTGACTTACATGCATGTTAGTCATGGATCTTGTTTTTTATCACATGTTTAAGATAGATCTTAAATTGGGGAAGACTCCAATACATATTAAAATCGATTATATATGCTATGTGGTATGTTTATTCGCTTTGGCCTACGCAATTGATTCGTCAATGTATGTGGCTCTCTTCCATTAAGAGGAGAAGGCCTTAGTTGATTGCATGCATAATTATACCTAGAATTGATTTTATTAGGATCTTTTCTGATACGGATTGCATGTGGCTAATTGTTTCACTTATTTATTATTGGTTGTTTTGATTTTCTTTGATACTTGTTTTATTGTTTTTAGTTTGACTTGTTGTAAGCAATAAAAGGGTTGTTTTTATAAAGAAAATAATACGGACTAATAATGGTGAAACCCTAATGTGATAAAGTAAGAATCTTGCAAGGTCTTAAGTGCCGCTAGTGGTCCGATTCGCACGGTAATCAGCTCCCAGGCGAGACTAGCAAAATTCACACTTTATTACATAATTTTGAGATTGAATCCATAAACTTTTGCTTGATTGATGTTTTATACAAATATGCTTTTAAAATTAAGTCCTTTAAGATGATATTCATAACCGTGATTTGAAGGCTTAGAAAAGAGCCTTAGAGTCTGCCTTGGTTATCACAATCTTGAATATGTCTTAAACGAATTACTTTTAAAATCATGATTGTAGAAAGTCATCTTAGGGTTTTGGCATAAACCTCAAGTAAAACTTTGTGTATTAATTTCACGAATTGGATATAAAAAGTTTTTATGAAAACTTATGTTATAAAGATGAGTGCATGCATCTTTGTACATATTTTGATTGACATATCAAAATCAATACCCTTAAATAATTTAAGTTACATGCCATCTATCTATAAGAAACACTTGGAATTTTAATTTAGTAAACGTGAGACCTAGGCTAAATTACTATAACAAGGTAAAATTCTTTTAACGCGTGAGACCATAATTGTAATTTTACAGTTTCTAAGGTAGACGACTTAATTAAGTTGTGCGTGAGACCTAGAACTTAAGGCATGAGATGGGATGAAACATGCTTACAAGGCAAATTGATGAATCAATTTGATGTAAATCCCATAATGATTTAGGAATTGGAAATCTTGTTTGCCAATTATTGTTCGACAGATTACCAACTTTTATACTTTCACCACTAGCAGATCAACTGATGTGGTGGAATCTATGTAAAGTTGGATCCTAGATTTTCAAGAAAATTAGTTGGTTATATGAATATAGCCTTGGGTATTTTATTTTCTTGAATATATTGATTATCGAAAATACTAATATTTGAACTTTATCTGTAGATATGGCTCAACCCGATAACCAAACTGTGATTTCTGCTTTCAAGAGTCATCTTGAGAGAGACAAACTGACTAGAAAGAATTTCAATGACTGGCACCGTTCGCTCAGAATTGTCTTGAGGGCGTCCGGAAAGCTAGATTTTTTGACCGAAGAATGCCCAGCTGAGCCTGAAGCTACTGCTACACCAGAAGCAAAGGCGGCTTGGAAGGTGGTAAATGCTAAGTTTAATGAGGTTGCTTGTTTAATGCTCACTAGCATGAGTGCTCAGTTACAAAAGAAGTACGAGTACGCGTTCCCAAAAGACATGCTTGAGATACTTAAGCAGTCTTATGAGAAGCCACCTGCAGTTGAATTGTATGATGAACTCGACAAGCTACACAACTACAAGCATGGTGATGGTAAACCAGTAGCTGATTATGTGGATGAGATGAAAGATTCGTTTGATCAACTTCACAGAATTGGTTTTGGTTACCCCGACAATGTGCAAGTACACTTGATCAACAGGTCCCTCAACAGGGATTTTACTGGTTTTGTGCAGAATTACAACATGCATTGCTCGGGGAAGACAGTCTCAGAATTACTCGCATTGCTTGTTGATTATGAGAAAAGTCTACCAGCCAAGGTCAAGGCTCCTACCCCACAAGTGTTGGCAATTCATGGGGGGAGAATCCAGAAGAAATCGCATGTGAACAAAGGCAAAGGTAAAGGTGATAAAGGCAAGCAGGTCATGGCCTATCAACCACAACCGAAGATGAAACAACATCAGCCTAAGCAGAACAAGACAAATCCTCCAAACAAGAAGGATCAGGCTTGTCACCACTGTCATGAAAAGGGCCATTGGAAGCGCAATTGCCCACTCTACATTCATGACTTGCGACAGAAGAAGCAGGGGAATGAAGCTGGTAAACCCAGTACTTCAGGTGCGTTCTTTATGATTGAATTATTCACTCTTACTCCAAAATTGAATTCATGGGTATATGATACGGGATGTGGCATTCATATTTGCAATACCTTGCAGGGGTTTAGAGTTGAGAGAAAGCTGGCCTATGGACAACAATTCTTGCACGTTAGTAACGGAGCGCATGCAGGAGTTGAAGCTATAGGAGTTTTTAATTTAGTGTTGCCTTCGGGCTTAGTACTATCTTTAAATAATTTTCATTATGCACCGTCAATTGTTAGAGGTGTAATTTCATTTTCATGTTTGTTAAACCTTGGTTTTCATCATACTATTTCTAGCAATGAAATTTCAGTTTCTTTAAATGATGTTTTTTTATTTTAATGCTATTGCTGTGAATGGTGTATTTGAAATTGATATGAATGATAATGATAATGCTTTTGTTACAAATAATTCAATGTATAGCATCAACAATAAGAGAATCAAGAAAGGTCTGGATTCGTCTTATCTTTGGCATTGTCGACTTGCTCACATTGGCAAATATCGCATGAAAAAGCTGCAACATGATGGGCTTTTAGATAAGATCAATGATGAATCATATGATAAATGCGAATCTTGCATTGCTGGGAAGATGACTAAGAAACCCTTTAAAAATATGATTGAAAGGGCTAATGATCTACTTGGTTTAATTCACACAGATGTGTATGGACCACTTAGACATGTGTCAAGGAAATGTGCTAGCTACTTCTTAACATTTACGGATGATTACAGCCGTTATGGTTATGTTTATTTACTTAAACATAAACATGAGGTATTTGAAACATTCAAAGTGTTTAAAGCAGAAGTAGAGTTGCAACTTGGAAAGAAGATTAAAGCTCTTCGATCCGATAGAGGTGGTGAATACCTGAGTCAGGAGTTCATAGATTATTTAGCTAAGGAGGGAATTGTCCAGCACCTTACTTCTCCATATACTCCACAACAAAATGGTGTATCTGAAAGAAGGAATCGTACATTGCAAGACATGATACGATCTATGTATAATCTAACAACTCTTTCTTTTTCGTTTTGGGATTATGCCCTAGAATCTGCGGTTCGCATTTTAAATATGGTTCCAACAAAGAAGGTTGATAAGACACCACATGAGTTATGGACTGGAAAAGCTCCTAACTTGTCTTATCTTAAGGTCTGGGGTTGTGAAGCGTATGTTAAACGTGACTCAGCAGACAAACTCCAACAAAGATCTGTGAAGTGCATCTTCGTAGGATACCCTAAGGAAACTATGGGATACTACTTTTATTACCCACCTGAAAACAAAGTATTTGTTGCAAGGTATGGAGACTTCCTTGAAAGGGAGCTCATATCACAAGAATTCAGTGGGAGAATATATGATCTGGAAGACGGTCAAGAAGATGTAGCACCTTCTAAAAACACTAACCAACTTCCGGTAGAACCTGAAAGTTTAGGTCCTCCACCTGAAGTTGAAGTGATTCCCATTCGTAGGTCAACAAGACCAGTAAAAGCTCCTACTCGTCTATGTCTTAATGTAGAGAGTGATGAGAATATACTGGGTGATCTTGATGAGCCTACAAGTTATAAAGCAGCCATGAATGGTCCTAAAAAGGCCAAATGGAAAGAAGCTATGGATGGGGAAATGCAATCCATGGAAGACAATGATGTCTGGGAAGAAGTAGACCTACCTCCGGGTGCCAAACTAGTTGGGAGTAAATGGCTCTACAAGAAAAAGACTGACATGGATGGCATTGTACACACCTATAAGGCCCGTTGTGTAGCTAAAGGCTATACTCAAACTTTTGGTGTTGACTATGAGGAGACCTTTTCTCCTGTAGCTGACATAAGGGCAATTAGGATTCTTATAGCCATAGCCGCTTACTATGACTATGAGATTTGGCAAATGGATGTAAAAACCGCCTTCTTAAATGGTCGCCTAGATGAAGACATCTATATGGCGCAGCCTGAGGGGTATGTAAATCCAGAATTCCCAAATCGTGTATGCAAGCTTAAAAGATCCATTTATGGATTAAAGCAAGCATCACGACAATGGAATAAGAGATTTGATAGTGAATGGATTCACTCAAAATCTTGATGAGCCATGTGTATATCACAAAGTTAGTGGGAGTAATGTAATTTTCCTTATATTATATGTTGATGACATATTGATCATGGGAAACGACATTCCAAGTTTGCAAAAGGTTAAGGCATATCTTGGAAAGTGTTTTTCTATGAAAGATTTAGGGGAAGCTGCATTTATTCTGGGAATCAAGATATATAGAGATATATCTCAGCGATTAATTGGATTAAGCCAAAGTGCTTACATTGATAAAATATTGAAGAGATTCAATATGCAAAATTCCAAGAAAGGATATTTGCCGATGCAAGAACAACATGGCTTGAGCAACAAGGTTTTTGCTTCAACACCTGCAGAGGTGCAACGCATGAAGAGAGTCCCTTATGCTTCGGCTGTGGGATCTATAATGTATGCGGTGAAAAGTACAAGGCCTGATGTAGCGTTTGCTCAGAATTTAACCAGTCGATATCAGCAGAATCCAGGTGGAGCTCACTGGACAGCTGTTAAGAATATTCTTAAGTACCTTAGGGCTACTAAAGATATGTTCTTGGTTTATGGGGGAAATCCATCAGCAGAACTTGATGTAACAGGTTACTGCGATGCTTCTTGGAAAGGTGATAAGGATGATACGAAGTCTCAGACGGGTTATGTATTTGTCATTAATGGAGGAGCAGTGGATTGGAGGAGCAGAAAGCAGAGTGTACTAGCGATGTCTGCTACAGAAAGTGAGTATATAGCTGCTTCAGAAGCTGCAATGGAAGCTGTTTGGATTAGGAAGTTTGTTTCAGGGCTAGGAGTTATGCCTTCGATTCAACGACCTATTAAAATGTATTGTGACAACTCAGCTGCAATTACATTTGCCAATGAGCCTGGAATCATGAAAGGCACCAGACATTTCCCGATTAAACATCACTATGTTCGAGAACAAGTCGAAATAGGCGAAATCGAAATGCTCAAAGTTCACACAGATGATAACTTGGCAGATCAATTAACAAAGCCTCTACCTGGCACCAAGCTTTACAAGCATGCTGAAGGTGTAGGACTTAGATTAGCTGAAAGTTTCATGCCCATTTGTGATTAGTGTTTGGATAAAGGATGTAATGTACAATTATTATTTTAATGAAATAAAATATGTTTTATGTTTATTTATTCATTGTCTTAATAATATATCCTATATTTGCATGTTTAAGATCCATGAATAAATTATTATTCTAAATTGTCCATTGTCGATTAATGATATGGGAATATCATTAAACTAAGACAAAGTTGAGTATTGGTTTAGGATATACTTGAAAGTATATTGATGCGTAGTCATACCAATTTCACATGATATTCAATGAATTGAATATTGGACTTATCCCAATAATATGATTTAATATTTAATGTGAGAATCATATTTAAAGTTATCCTCAGACTTGAGATACCAGATAAGTGTCATGGATGTAGTGCATTTTTGTGAAGCAATCTACCGCTCACCGTAACAGGGAGTTATAAGGGTTGTTTTCAGAAGTGTTGCAAAGTTCATGGGTTATTCTTGTAGTCAAGAAAGAATTTATTCCTTCTGATTTGTTTGGAAGTTTAATACTGCTTGGCCCCTCGTAGGGTTGACAAAATGTTTGCATGGCCATGCCCAAAGTCTATCTGGAATACGTTCAGATGTTTTGGTAATTTTGTTCAATCATAAAGAAACGAGAAACATAAATTTAATAAAGAACCTCACATCTTTATTAATGTGGTATTAGTAATGAAAGGATAATTATAATGATGAATCATTAAAGGTTTTTCAGGAAACCTAGCTCGGATTGAACTAGGGGCATTGGAGTGTTGCAAGACGCTAACCAATGTCATTTTACTATTAATGAATATACGAGTGGGAGCTGTTAAATGTTACGTATAAACATTAATATGTAAATGTCTAGTATCGAACCCGAGACCTCGGGATTGCACACATTACAAACAAGAATAATGTAAAATATATATATATATATATATATATATTAAATGTATTGAATATATGTATTTATAAACACTTAATGGACTAAATGGTCGTTAGTTATTAACCGTATGGACTAACTATCGTTAGTAACGAAAGATAATGACTATAATGTAACTTGGGAGTCAAGAAGGTTCTGGAACACCCCTTGGGTGCTCATGGCCGGTCGAACCCAACCCAAAGGGTCGATCCACCCTTGCTTGGTCACCAAGATATCCTCTAGTATAAATACAAGGCCAAGGATTAGGGTTTCACATCTTTTGTGCACACACACTAAACCCTAAATCTTTTCTTCCTTGTTTTCTTTTGTGGCCGATCGACTCAACCCCAACTTAGGGTTTGGATCGATTTTTCCAAAGCTAAAAACTAAGTGTTTTGTTTATTTGCATCAAACCTTTATTCGTTGGTAGTTTGTGTGTACAAGAACGAGGTAATTACTTACTTTAGTAATTATCAAGAGATCGATAAACAAAACGGTAAGGGGTTTATCATTGATCTAATTGTACAAGAATCAAGGTTTATTGAAGTGCATCGGGTACGTTTACTATTTATGTTTTAGTTAATATTTATGTGTTATACTTGATCCTAGCTTCCGCAATACGTGCTATTTAATTGTTAAACTCTAACACAAGAGACAATCAAAGTCAAGTTGAAGTAATGCGTACCTTTTAAATTGCATAGAGATGCTATCAAGAGGATAAACACAACGCGTAAAATCTTGGTTTGACGACACGCTTTGAAACTTAATTACTCATATATCCAAGAAGGTTAGACAATCATATAAAAGCATAGATCATGATAATCTTAATTCTTTTATCATGAGTTTCTATTAGAGATTGAATTATCTCTAAATCTCTCTTCTAGGTTTGACAAGTTTTACTTGCTTTGTTTTATTAGTTAATGGTGCTTTTGAGTTAAATCCTAATCCAGTTTTATCTTTAAACAACCTTTGACTCTTCAACAATCTTTCAAGAGATTTTGAGCTTTCATCAAATTTAACTAATATTTTTCCTTTCTCATATTGCTTTTTAATCTCATGTTTGTAATCTAGACATAATTAACATTCTAGATCAATTTTAACATTACTCACAATTCTAGACATTTTATCTTCTAACAAGATTTCCTTTTCAAAAATATTCTTAAAAGATTTTGAAGACTCATTGTTAAAGATAGTTTTCAGATCCATGTTGCATAAAAGTTTAGACTCATTTTCTAGTTTAGAAAACTCTAGGATAAATTTGTCAAAGCAAAAGTGTTTGGTTATAAAATGTACCTTGCTTGATGTTTTATCTAGTTGAGAATCACAGACCGGATGGTTGGCTTCATCTTCATCCGTGTTATTCCATGAATCGTAAGCAAGACCACAAAGAGCTCGACATGAGTAATCATCTTCACTTACACCTTCATTTAAAACATTTAAACTAGTAGTACATGTATTTATCACAACTAAATGTCTATCTATTAATATTTCTAAGACTTCTAATTCATATGTGAGATCAAATTGATCATCTTTGACTTGACATATTTCTTGATGAAAGTTTAACATGTTTTTCCAAATATCATTAGCCGTTTGACAAAAATACATTCTTTCATATTTGGTACTAAAGCTTTATAAATCATTGTTTTAGCTTTAATATTTTTATCAAGTTTAAGATAGTTATCTTGGTTTTCAAAAACTTGTTTTCTTTGGTTTGAAATCACCAAAAGAAATAATATGCCAAAAATCTTGATCAATTATTTTCACATAGTTTTCAAAATTACTTTTTCATTCAAGTAAGTTTTCTTTTTCAAATAGCGGTGGGTTTTGAATAGGTTGCCCTTCTTTGAGATTTTCAAAATCCATGGATCGATCCAAGTTTTAAAATACATTCTATTTTAAAGATCTTGAGTAACGTAGCTCCTGAAGCCAATTGTGGAAAACTAGAAGGGGGGTTGAATAGTTTACCGTTTTTTAAATCCTTTTTAGCTTGAATATCCTTTTAAAAACTTTATGTTTGCTTAAAGATATAAACACAACGTTATATGTTTGATTCTTTGAAAAGCTTTTCATGTGAATAACAATTCTAACTTTACTTGTTTCATACTTTGAAAAGCTTTACTTGTGATGATCCTAACTTTGCTTGTTTAGTTCTTTGAAAAGCTTTACATTTGTTTGAAGATATAAACACAACTTTACTTGTTTAATTATTTGAAAAGCTTTATATGTGATTAGCGATTCTAACTAAAAGATAACGTGTAATAAGCAAAGAAAAAGAAAGAAACGATCAAACCACAACACGATTGTTTATCGTGGTTCGGCTACAAGGACTCTTTTTCCTTGCCCTACATCCACGCCCCGAGTTTCCAACTCGAGAGTTATAAGCACTAATCAACAAGCTCCTTTCACCGGCGGAGAAAACCTTTACAACGTCGCTTACTCTTTTACCGACACTAAGCTAGATGTCGAGTTCTTTTACACGGGTACAACCACTCCCATCGTCGCTTACACTTTTACCGACACTAAGCTAGATGTCGAGTTCTTTACCAAGGGTACAACCACTCCCGTTAGTTCTTTTACAAGGGTACAACAACTCCCGACACACTACGTATTTTGAGGCCTAAAATACTAACCAATCACTTCTATATACATGACACAAATGAAGTATAAACTACCAAAGCTTATACATGACAAAACTAACAAGACTTGCAACTTTAGAGTTGAAGCTTGTAACTTCTTGAATGATCTTGTGAAGTCCCTTGCTACATAAGAGAGTCACACAAGTCAAATGTTACTGAGTTAGTTTGAGAGAGTATATGAAAATATGTCCTAAAGGGGTGACTCAAAACTAACAAATGGTTTGGTATTTATAGCAAACCATTCTGCAGGTCTGGCGGATCAGGCGGAACCCTCAGATGGGTTCCACCCGTGTACCCCAGGGTTCCGTCTGGGCTGCAGTTGGTTTTGCAATAAATCTTTCAAACCAAACAAGGTCACATCTCATTATACATAGTCAAACACAAGACTTGCAAGCAAACATATGGTTAGTCAAACACTCTTTCTTACCATAAATGTATATTGACAAAACTTGCCCTAAATGTGATGTGACATTACTATTTTAAGAAATAAATGTGATGTGACAAGACACTTTCTAATTTAAGAAATAAAAACAATGTTTTGTTTAAAAGGAAATGTAAACCTTAGTTAAACAAGACTTAAACACTTAAAGTGATGATTTACTTATAGCTAAAGTTCATACTTTGTCATTAACAAAACTTAGCAAAGATCGTAAAATATAAATAACGTTTTTAGGCGATATTGGTATTAACACGTATGTTCCCTTGTTGTGGTGGTGTTATGCCGGTTAGTTCAAAGGTGTTTTGCGGAGAGAAATTTATGTCCGGTGCATTTTGGGTTAGTCGGGATCGTCGGTTTTTTGATTGTGGAGTGTTTTTCTTTGACATTGTGTGTTTTTTTGGTGTGAATTTGGATGAATTGTTTTTGAAATTGTGTGTTTGAAAGTGGGTTTGATGTGGGTATTTATAGGATGAAAAGTGGTAAATATTTTGGAAAAAAAGTTTTTTTTTTTCTTTTTTTTTTTTTTTTAGCCACAAACGGATACATTTTTTTGAATAAAGGTAAATTCGGTTTGTTTTGTGTTGATTCAATATCGGTTGGAAAACCGATCGATTTGTGTTTTGTGTTGACCGGCGCTCGATATTGAAACTTGTCCCACATTGGGGCGATCGATATTGAATATCGATCGACCGAACCCCACGATCGATTTGTTCTGGTGCAGTGTGAGCAGCCTCAGGAAAGGAATTCTCAAGTTTTTTCATTACATGTATTTACATTTTGCACCATAAACCGGAATTTGGAGACCAGGTTCAAGGATTTCACCAAAAACCTAGCAAAAAAAGTCAAGAATCTTTGAAAATGCTAGTAACACTTTTTATTTATTTATTTATTTTTTGTCAAATCAGGCCTCCATAGAAAAGAAAAACAGAAAAAATGTGCAAACGAAGAAACCCGTAATTTACTTTTGTTCATAAAAGTTTAATTTGAGCTCAAACTAAATGAGTTTAAGTTTAATATGACACTCACTTGATAACCAAATCAACACCGGGTTTAGATATCAAGCTTATTATCGAGAACTTAAACTAGATTTTACATATAAATCATATTAAACCATAATCATATGATATTGTATTGTATATCGTATAATTATTCAAATAATTAACGAACTAAGATACGTTGTTTTATACTTTTGTTTATAAGTGTCAAGTAACAATGGTTTTTTCTCTTTGAATCAAGTAATCACATTTTTATTATTTTGGTTTTTGAAAAATTTAAAAACTAAATATACTTTATAGGTAAGGCTCAAAACAAGATGAGCTCATGCTTTACAAGTAAGGCTCACAACGAGCTGAGATCAGCTTTAGCTTCTTTAATGTTATACGAACCACTCGTTTACACTCATAGTGAAAAGTAATTTTCCATTTGGTCAATTCATTGATAAAGAGACGTCTTTTTGTTAAACTATATTGTTTAAGATACATTTAAGAATTCTTTTCAAAAACTCAATTTCACTTAAGGGTGATCACGGTTCAAAAATCGGACCGGACCGGCCAAGACCGGACTGGATCGAAGACCGAGTTAGGGAAAAATCATAGACCGAGACTGGACCGAATGTGGTCGGTCCGGTCCGGTCGATCCTTCGGTCGGTCCGGACCCAATAGGCTAAATGTCCGGTTTGTAAACCGGACCGAACCAGTCTGGACCGAGACTCAAATAATGAAAAACCCCTGACCGAGACTGGACCGTTGTTCCTTCGGTCGGTCCGGTCAGTTTTGTCGGTCGGTCCGGTCTAAACGGCCGGATTGCTCACCCTTACTTTCACTATAAGGAAAATACAAAAGTGGTTAAAAGATAGAAAGTGAAAGATAGTGTTATAAAAGTTATAGTAGTGATAGTAAAGGGACGAAAGAGTATAATCCAGGTCACATCCAGCTTTACACTATTGGAACACACAGTAAAAGATAAAAAAAGTTCAAAAAAGCCATTATTACACTCTCTCTGATTCCCTTTCTTGATTTAGTAAAGTCATTATCCTACCTTCATTTCATTTTCCTCTATCCTCATCGGTAAGCTCTCTCTCTCTCTTTCTCTCATTTTCACCATTTTTATTTTCTCTCTCACACACTCACACACACATTACCCAAACTAGTAACAGCGTTTTATTCGTACAGATATTCTCAGTATTTGAATCATAGTATTGTTATTTAATCATTGTTACTATCATATTTTGTTTTGATTATTATTATTGTTATTTTTATATATATTATTCCGTGTCTAAATAAGTGTCCACTTTAGTAGTGTCGTAGCAAAAATAGTAAGGTGAGCAGGTGTAAAGTATTTGGCTAAGAGTTTAGGGTTGCTAATATTGGAATGTTTGTTTTAAGAAAGAAAGATATTATTACGTGTACTAACTAATGATTTGCTTAATATTTAAGTATTAGTACTAGTATTAGTATTTAAAATAGTACTATGAATTAGCTTCATGTTTTACCCCTTTATTGTTGTTTGTTATGAAAATGACGTTTCTATGATTAAAACGGTGTCCTGTTTGGACTTTTGTATGTATTATAGGGGACCTTTCTACGGTTTTATATGTCTAACTAGGATATGTAAATATGTTTTTTTGTTGTAATGTTATCTTTAAAAATGTAAGGCCATGTTATTGGGTTGGCCTTCATTAGGCATGCCAAAATGGAATATGTTTTGGGTTAACATATAACAAGAATTATCATTAGGGACGAAACCAGGGTGAGCTCTGTTCTCCGATTTTTAAAACGGTGCGTCAATTTTTGTAAAAAGAAAAAAAAAAAAAAAAAAAAGTTGTTTTTATAGCAGTGATTATTTCTTTTTCCTTCTCAA
The DNA here is from genome assembly GCA_030686995.1 of Artemisia argyi. NCBI lineage: Eukaryota > Viridiplantae > Streptophyta > Magnoliopsida > Asterales > Asteraceae > Artemisia > Artemisia argyi. The sequence continues at coordinate 75,810,256 of CM060699.1, forward strand.
ATGCCCTTTATCATTACCTTTCTTGATTCCGTCCCTGATAATTTCGAAGTGTACATTAGTATAGCAGTTAAAGAACGTAGGCCGTAGGGTATATTCGCTTTTTAATGATACATGTGATGTACATTCTTTTACTATTTAATGTAACATGCTTACCATTTTTTATTTGAATATGCAATTTGTAAGTTGTAACCATTGGATGCAACAAATTGCATACTCTGGTAAATATGATTAGCTTTTAACATTATATGGTAAAACATATATGGTATGTTGCAAATATTTCATACTCTAGTAAGATATGATTAGATTGTTAACCCCGGGAGTGAGATTGTTTTTTTAGTATGTTATAAGATTTATGTTATATGTGAAAAAGCTGACGTGCCCTTTTAGTAATACACAAATGATACTTTGTACTTAAGATCACAAGTTGTTTGTTGTTGTTTTAGATTTGTATTTTAGTAATAGGCACTAATTTATTTTATGGTTCTGTACAAATCAACTCCCAAAAATGTCTAGTACATTGCATTTTCTCTAGCAAATTATCCTGAAATGTGAATGCAAAAAATCTCTTTAAAGATGTATGGTTCCAATTGGTATTTGTGAATCATTATTGTTTGGTTTTTGGTGGGTACCTGTTGAGTCTATGTACTTTGCATTGGCTGTCCCTTTGGAAGAAAGGGTAGTAGTCCTTTTTCAGATTCCTTTTCTTTTTAATGTCTTTCAATTATTGGTGTTACAGACCACAATACAATAGAACAGTTAATAAAAAAAGGTACTTTTAGTCACAATAATATCATGCATCTATATTTTGTAGTGATAAGGGGGCACCAATTTTTGGAGTAGAATTTACCATTAAGTTTGCAGGAAGTTTGGGAACATTTACCTTATTTTACTTCAATGATATGCTATGTGTGATATTAGTATTTTGTAAGGCCACCAATATATCCAATATTCATTTCACTTATCCTTTCCTTATTGCCTAATACAAATTTTGCACGTTTTCTGTGAATTAGTTGTTCTGTCCGTTTACGTTCTATGTAAGAGGGGCAAGTGAAAGCATTTGAGCAAAGCATATTCCAATATGGAGTGGAATACAAAGTGGGAATGGGAAAATCTTGATATGTACAATTCAAAAAGTATCACGAGTCCAAAAAAGATGCAACCGGCTTATTGGGGCGTAGGAGAGGTAGAAGCAATTGATGGGTCGATATCTTTTAATGTATCTGGTGTTGTGGGTGGTAGTGGAGGTTCTGTATCTGATGTGGGGAACAATTCATCAGGAAAAAGCTCGATATCTGCTTCAACTGAATCTTCAATGAAAGAGGGTATGAAAGGATCCGGTTATTCGCTTGTAGGATCAGTTAGCTCTGGTGAACCGTTCATTGGTTTGAAACTTGGTAAAAGAACGTACTTTGAGAATGGTTACGCCAAGAACAATACCAACAAAGCCTATTCTCAATTGGCTGTTCCTGCATCAACTATATCAACAGGGAAGAAAGTTAAATCAGCATACCAAACTACACATATTGTCCGGTGTCAAGTTGAAGGATGCAACCTTGATCTCTCATCTTCCAAGGAGTACCATAGGAAACATAAAGTTTGTGAAAGTCATTCCAAATCTCCAAAAGTTATTGTGGCTGGTGTTGAGCGTCGTTTTTGCCAACAATGCAGCAGGTCAGCTTATGAACACCTGCAGTAACTTTTTCATAATACCCTCTTAACTTTTTTTTGGGGTGAACATTATATTAATACCCTCTGACTTGATCCATTGATAAAATCTTCAATTTGTTTACTGTTGGTATAGGTTTCACAGTATGTCAGAGTTTGATGAGGAGAAACGAAGCTGCCGGCGAAGACTTTCTGACCATAATGCGAGGCGCAGGAAACCAAATCAGGAGGCAATGCGGTTTAACCCAGCTTATTCATCATTTTATGGTACCGAGTCCCTTGATGTGCTCTCTCACTCTACAGGAGTTCAGTTGTCAGATGTTCTGAACATGCCTAACCTTGCTCGCAGTAGATTAGTGCCATCCAAGGGTGCCAGAGCTGAGATATTTGATCAAGGTTTGTTTTCTTGCATACTCTGTTTAGTACTTCAGTATCCCTTTTATTTCCAAAGTATTGGTGTCCATCTATGACTTAACCAAAGAATAAGTTTTTAAATCAGAAGACTAATCATATGGTAGCTGCAGTCACAGAAGTATAACATTAGATGTCAGCTACTCAGCATACCTTAGTGAACATAAACTACACGTTAATACATACTTCTATAAATGAGAATCTATCAGCAAATTGAATTCTATTGTACTTCAAAGATAAAAGGTCTCTTATTGGCTTTTAGATTGTTAAATTGACGCCATTTTAGAATAGTAACAAATTGTAAATGAGCTTCTGGTCTCTAAAAGTAAATATCAGTAAGCTTATTACAGAGCTTCTGAAAATTGCAGAAGATGGTTGACACAACAGTGACCATGTTACAGGGGTCTGCAACTAATAAAAATATTATTGCTGTAAGTATAGTAACTAAGAAGACTTGATTTCAAGATAACGTGATAACAGTGTGCAGTAAATGTGTATTTAGGCTGAAAACGCATGTTTTGCCATGTTATGGCAGTCAATGTGCAAGCTTAGGTCTTGAGTTGGACAAGTTTCTTGCGACACTTTTATGAATTAGTTATCCTATGTTTAATGAATATTAGTGGATGACTATTTCCTTATGCAGGTTACAAGGACTCATTATCTTCAAATGTAGATGCAGTCGATCTTCGGCGTGCTCTCTCTCTTCTGTCAAACAATTCGTGGGGTTCATCCGAGCTTGACCATCCCATGCTTTCAAGTGTTCCCGCTATGCCTCATCTTGGGACCGTGCATGCAGTTCCCCACGCTTCACCACTTTCTTCCCAACAGTACTGGCAGGCTAACCAACAGTCAACTGATCCCCGCGTTCATGCATTAGCCACCAAAACTAGCAACACCAACAACCATTTCCAGGAGTTTCAGATTTTCAAGCCACAGTATGAAAGCTCGTTTTTGTTTCATCCTAATTCTTAGACCCCTACAAGGTTATGTTTAGACTCTTTCTTGAAATCCATATAGGTGGAATGTAAAGACCTAATGTTGAGTTCAGAGTTCATGCTCAATGATTAAGGGCGTTGAGACCAAAGTAAATATAGTTAATTGCAATATTATGTAATAATTTTAGCACTGTTTTTGGTTGTTTGCTGGTAATGCCTCTATTGGTTGAATATTTCTGAACATGTGATTGGCCTAGTATCAAAATTTATATAACTTGATTTATGGATTCAATTATTGTATAAACATCTAGTGTTGTATAGATGATGGCATGTGAAAAATCGAATCATTATTATCAGATATCGATCACTGAAATTTGGTCTTGGATTCATAGCCAGTGGTGAGGAACAAGTATTACAGATGATGGCATATGAGCACATCTAAACGTGTTTCCCACAGTTTGTTCTAACAGCCAACAATTTGGGCATCAATATATGCCAAAACGGATGGCGGTGAAATTTGGTTCTAAAAGGTTTTTTAGCATCGTTAAAGTATTTGTACTTCTGCGTTGAGCAAATTGGTATTTTGATTCTATAACTGAATCACGCACGCGCACGCGCACATACACGTTTAAGTGAATAAACTTATTTTTAAAAAGCTTGCAGCTCTTAAAAGCCTAAAAAGTGTGCATACGAAATGCATTCATGTCTTAAACACCAAAGCTAGCAACGCCTGCAACAATTTCCAGGAGTTTCAGATTTTCAAACCACAGTATGAAAACCGACTCCTGTTTCACCCTAATTCTTAGACCCCTGAGATATTATGTTTAGACTATTGAAATCTTTAAAAGGGGGAATGTAAAGACCGAATTTTGAGTTCAGGGCTCACACTCAATGATTTTAGGCTGTTGAGACCAAAGTAAATCTGGTTCATTGCAGTATTATGTAATGATTTATGCACTTTTTGGTTGCGTGTGGTCTGTCTCAAATGGTTGAATATCTCATCATGTGATTTGTTTAAGATTATGGCTAATATCATTTGATTTATCGATTCAAATATTGCAGTAGACATCTAGTGCTCTTCTACTCATTAACTAACAATGATTTCAGCTGGTACCTATTATAAAAAATCGACTGAAAATTGATACTAGAATCGTAGCAAGTAGTAAGGAACTGTTATTACAGATGATGGCATGTGAGCCCAAAGTGTATTTCCACGGTTTTCTTACAAAAGCCAAGAATTGGGGCATCGGCAGACACTAAAACGGATGGCAATAAAAGTTGGTTTTACAATGTTGAAATACTTGTGTGTTTCAGCTTTTAACATATTAAATTGCTGCATTGGACAGATTGGTATTTTGACACTAGGATAGCAACCGTTCATCAAATGTGCTGAACTATTGAAACTTGAAAGGATCATCAAATGTGCAGGTTTAGAAGTGAAAAAACAATTTGGCCCCTGGAAACTAAAAAATATCGCTAATAACGTATAACCACTCGAAGGCTCGAAGCACCGTAGATTCTACATAAACATGTGTTCTTGTATTCAACGATAGTTCGGTAGGATGCATGTATTAACGACTTAACTGTTCTTTGCTTATTGCCCAGTTTTATGATTAGTTGTCAATTAGGTTTCTTATTATACGTCGGTTCTGGAATGTTATCTAGCCATATCATGTAGGTTTTCTGTAATTATATTCTTCATAATGCTTTTTGATTCACTATCAATTCCTCCCAAGTGAAAAAGACAACGATGCCCACAAGTTGTTACAATATTTAAGGAGTAGAATACAAGACTAGAGTTGAGATCTACGAAGAACCAATACATGTGATAGAACATATCAACCAATCATAGTCACCCATTTATGTTTTCCACCTTTTTTTTCAAAACAACATATCTTGCAAATGGTAAATCTTCAAGCTACAAAAAAAAAAAAAAAAAAAAAAAAAAAAAAAAATATATATATATATATATATATATATATACCATCGCGACGAGAATTAAATCATCTTTCTATATATATGCATTGTTATATACTTTCGACGATTTTTTTTTTTTTTTTTTTTTTTTTTTTTTTTTTTTTTTTAATTTCCGCCCAGAAAGAATCATATATGATTCGCAAAAATCATATATGATTCGTAAAAAATCATATATGATTCGTATATGATTCGTAAAAATCGTATATGATTTGTTAAAATCGAATCATATATGATTTTTCTGGGCGACAAAAAAAAGTTCAACGAAAAAAAAAATTCGTTGAAAGTATATAACAATGCATGTCTGTAGAAAGATAATTTAATTCTCGTCGCAATGGTATTTTTTTTGTAGCTTGACGATTTACGGTTTGCGAAATATTTAAGTTTTTTTTTTTAAAAAGTGAAAGTTTATTTTTTTATTTTGATAAAAAAAAAAAAAAAAAAAAAATGAGTAGCTAAGATTGCTTAATGAGTTATATGGTAAAAATTGGATCTATAAAGAACTTTTGGCTACAAGACTGTACCATATTAGACCCGTCAAAAAATAGGCTAATGTTAGAAGACATTTGGAAGGACCAAGCAAGCCTTGGCCCTTAATAGGCCAAAAAAATCTCTAATGCAACCATCCCGCTCTTTTTGACATCAAGACTACTCTGTAGGGATGAGCATTTCGTACCGAATACCGGAACCGAACCGGAACCGTACCGGTACCGTACCGAAACGGTACCGATCCCGAAATACGGTACGGTACCGGTACTACGAAATAAGGAGGAAAAAAATTCGGTACCACTAATTCGGTACGGTACCGGTACCAAATCGGGAAATTCCCGAAAAAAAACGGGAAAATCCCGATTTCCCGGTACCGGTACCGGAACCAGTACCGGTACCGGTACCGGAACCGGTACCGGTACCGGTACCGGTACCGATTCCCGAATCCCGTTCGGTACGGTACCGGTACCCTAATTTATGCTCGGGAAAAATTCGGTACCTCTAATTCGGTACGGTACCGGTACGGTACCGGTACCGTGCTCATCCCTACTACTCTGTGTCATCCAACACTGAGTCAAAACGTTACAACGCCAAAACAAAGTCTTATAAAATGATCTCCAACGAAACCACATATAGCCAACAAAAAGCCCTTTAACACAAAACTGACAATTTTCTAGTTCACACGTGTCAAAGCACCCGAAATAAAGTGAAGCTTCAGTCAATACAAAGACCGGAAACGATGGTGTTTTTTTTTATTACACGAGATTTACGTATAACATGTTTGGAACTGGGTGGAAAAAGGTGTAAGTAACTGAATGCATATAAGCGCCAATAAAGCTACTTACCAAGATGTGATATGAAAAATACCATACCAGAACATGCTGAGACAAGACACAATTTCAACTAAAATAACATGTATCCATAAAGACAACATATCCCAACTTCCATTTAAACACAAGTTGACGACACAAACCACAGATACAGTAACACAATAACCGCAGCAACATGAAGACAACCCACGACCACGACCATGACATGACCGACTTTCAGACCCAAACTGATCAATTGCTGGACGACTCTGGACCTTCTCAAACATGTCCTAGTACTCACTGGAACAGTAGATAAATGCAAATTAATAAAAAGATGACCACGCCCTTTAAGAATATAGAGCTTTGCTTTAAAAACATGAAGAAGATTAAAGGACAAACAGAACTGTGTGCCCAACGTATGTAAATGGCTATCAACAGGTTTAACTTTACATTCAAAGGGACTACAAGCAAGCAATATAACGTTCAAGAAATAAAAATTTAATGAAACTAAACATATTACAAAACAGACCTGATCATTATCCTCTACCTCTTGTGAAGGAGACTTCTGTGATTCTGATGGTTTCTCAGCACCGCAGTTCTGTCTGTTGCATTTGGTTCTAAATGGATAGTTTATGTTGTTACATTGATCACACTTCCAGCTACCATCAGGCATATCTGGTTCTGAAACAAAATGGTCACCCATAAGCTACAAGAATATGAATAATATTATTTCCAGAAGTTATAGCAGATAGAAATGAACTTACTAGAGCTCTTGCCTGAATTCATATCCTAAAATATCAACAAAAACAAAAAAAGGTTCTCAACTCAGTCATTGGTTGGGTACATGATACAAATGCTTAACTACCATGAAATAACTGAGATGCCGTTACCTGAGATCCTGGCTTAGGAGTACTGCACTTCCTCATGTTACAAACAGTTCTAAATGAGAAATTGACATTTCCACATTTCGGACATGGCCAATCGTTGTCACCTCTTCCATCTACGTGGTTTAGAAAATAGAGAAATAAGTCACTGAATAAATCCTCCACACTACTAGTCTAATGATTATACAGGGGGTAATATCAATATTTTTAATTTAAAAACATGTCAAAAGTTGTACAGGGGGTAATATCAATATTTCTAATGATTATACAGGGGGTCAACTTTTAGTTGTATTTTATTAAAAACATGTCAAAAGTTGCCTACGGCATATTCAAATGCTTTATAATTGCAACTTCCTAAATTGGTATATCAACAATCTGTTATAACCAGAAGTTATTCCTTTCAACCCAAACCCATTCTTGACATATAACCCAACCAGCCTACTTTTGCCATGTCTAGTTAAAACCTAAAAGCATTTAAATTATCAAAATATCACATACCTTTCTTTGGAGTCTTCTCCTCGGGGAAATATCCAGGTCGTGATCCCTATTGAGTTTAAAGGTTTTAAGCACTCGATTTGTGATAAAATATTATAAGAGTAATACTAAAGCAATAATACGCATTTACAATGTTCGTATTCCGAGTTTACCAGCCAGAATACATTCATACAACAATATTCTAATTTAAATTAGCATGAAACCAGACAAATGCCGACTTCATATATACCATAGCATTGTGGCCCATGGGAAAAGCCAACCCATAGCGGTCCATCAGTTGAGGTATAGCATATAATCCACCTGCACAAAAGAAAATTATACAGACCAAAAAACATCAAAACTTAATTATGGAAATACCTAAACAAAGCATATGATTTACAGCATCAACAAACAGAAACAAGAGGGTAGGAGACTAGGAGGTGGCAAAGTCAGGATGGATCGAACAAATGAACACTCTGTGTCCAAAATTATAAATTATATTCAATTTTCGGAAAAAAGAAATTAGTCTATCAATAATTATATTACTTTCATAATTCCATTATCAATTTTTTATAAATAAAATGATTTAAGAAATTTTTGGCATTAAATATACACTTTGGGTGACTTTGACCCATTTCCTTTTTAGCTACATATTTTCCCGTTTGGCCCGTTAAAGATACAACATAGCGCAATCGAACGATTAATTAGTAATAGGTCGAAATTTACTCTCTCTACAAGAGGGAGATAGATTCAGTAGTCACTAGCTCATCATTAAATAATGAAAAAGAAGCTTCTTAATCAAGCAGGTAGTCAAGTATTGGCAACTAGTATCAGAAGCAGTATCAATTATTCTTCCATGCAGAAGTAGACTAAACATGAAACTTGTATTAATTAACAGACACATACCAGCTATCATGGGGGGTGGACCAGAAAACTGCAGGGGCCGATAGGGGCTGCAACTTCCATAGTTATATTGATAAGAGGAGCCAACGTCGTAATGAGGCATAGATGATCCATTAAACAGAGATGAGCCATAAGGTGCTACACCAATATACATTGGCGAGGGGGCACCAACATAAGGAGCAGGAGAAGAGTAGCCTTGTTGCGTCTGCATAGGCTTTGGAGCAAATTTCTGCAATATAAACAATTGGTAAAACAATTAAGATTACTCAATTATAAAAGCATAGAAATATCCATATCAGGTCCTCTGGGTGGATGAGGAAAACCAAGCAGCTAATATAGATAAAGAGATCATAGCCCATAGAGTCAGGGGGGGGGGGGGGGACTTGGAAGTGATTGTAGCACAAAAAAAAGAACACATAGCTTAACCACATACAAAAGAGTGCCAGTCACCAACTCGAGAGCGCAGACAAGTGGATCAAACTCTTACAACAGCTTTTCCAGACTAACACCTTTAGACAAGCAAGTTCTAGTAATAGCAGGCCTCAAATAGTAATGAAAAGAAGTTCTGGTATGAGTCGGTTGCCTAGTATAGTAGTATGAAATAAAGAGGCGGTGGGAAGTGTGGTGACCCTTGGCAGTTTGACATTGTAAGAAAAACTGAATGGGTGAGGGTCACAAGGGATATTTTTTTACCACTTTAGAGTGGACAATCACAAAGGAGAGATAGTCTTTCCTCAAACATAGACGTTATCGAGTCAGTTTACTTATCTTAGTATCAGTTTGTTTGATTTAGTAAATAATATTCATATATAGTCTACAGGCTACCCGGTTACTAATAAAAAACTTACTATATTATTTGAAAATAGGTTGTGGAACTTACAGAATTATGATCAGCTGGTCTAGGTTGCGTGCAGTTGCGCATATTGCAAGTTGTCCTGAACGAAAAATTGACATTCCCACAGCTTGGGCAGGTCCAGTCATCTTCTCTACGACCACCTGTAAATTAGACATGTTTTATTATTAAAAACTATTACAATAAACCATTGCAGCAGATCTCCGTAAACTTACTATTATAAGTTCCAAAACACGCAATAATATATTCAAATATTTCTATATGTCACACATATCAGCTAAGAAAACGCTGGCGTCCATGGAAACTGAAACTAGCCTCACACAATAGGTCATCTCCCACAAAGCATACTTGTTGCTACTAGATTGACCATAAAAGAAAATTCTTTACATAAGAAATTGAAACAATCATAGCCTCATAGGCAGACCTAAAGGCATCTTTTAATTTAAAAGCAAATTATCGTGAGCCGCGCAGCAAAAGAAAATCAATAACTGGCTTAGTCCCAAAAATTAGCTCAGTTAAAAACAACAACAACAACAACAACAACAACAATGTGTGTAAGAAGTTGCTATTAACCTCTAGACGACCTACAACATCCGTTTTTTAAACCATCTTTTAAAAAAAATTAAATACCAGCTAGCGTCTACATGAGCCTATTCCTATTTAACTATTAAGCACTTATTTGTCAAATTTGAGTAAAACTAAAAATCACACGCTCCCTCTCAAAATGCCCTGTTCCGCTACTTGTTTCATATACAAGCTAGTTATTTGTCATTATTTACGTTAAAGCAACTATTTACCTTGATTTGAATAACGACACTTGCCGCCAATCCGCAAACTACGTAACTAACTTCTAAAAAACCAACCTAACAACACTCACGCAATTTAAACATTCTTCGTTTCAAATTCTAGCTTAACAACAACACCGCGCTCAATACAAATCCTAAATAAACTTATAAATAATACAACAAGCTAGTCATTGTTGTTATCTATGCGACACTTGTATATCAATCCGCAAACTACAGAACTAACTTTTAAAAACCGACCTAACAACACGCGCGCGATTTTAACAATTTCCCTATAAAGTTGTAACTAAACAATAAGATATAAAACAAGTTAATCACTAAGTATCGAAAATGCAACCTAAATTTAAACATTCTTCGTATCAAATTCTGACTTAACAACAAACCTATAAACAAGTAAAGATGAAAAAAAAGAGTTAATGATACCATCAGTTCTAGCTCGTTTAGCAGCAGATGAGCTCCTGTTGTTATCAACCTAAATTCACAATATATAATTATTATTATTATTATGTAATTAATTTAATTCAAATACTAATGATTAACGACGGAATATTTTACCTGAGACATGACGCCGGTGATCGGAAAAGTTTGTTTCTTTGTTTGTTGATTATTGAGTTAATAATAATGGTTTATTTGAAAGGTTTGGATTTTGGTTGATAAGCCTATTATTAAGAGCCCATGTGGCTCTTGGGCCGGCCTATTTACCTACTTTATTGTTTCTATCACAAACTCTCGGTGTGCCCGATGTAGAACCGCATAGCGTCATTATCTATATACTAGTCGGATACCCGCGCACAGCTGCGGCGAAAAATATAGTAATATGGTTAGTAAATGAATTGCTAGCCCAACTCTCCCCGCAATTCCCTACCCGCTTAGTGAATTCGTTTCACAACACTCCGAACGTATATGTGTTTGTTTGGGTTTTCCGTAGCTTTCTCGTGACATCATTATTACCGTATATAGAAAGATCCTCGCAATCTCTTTCTCGTCAAACACTCACCCAAAAGTATATGATTTTAACGAATCAAGATTGTATTGATTGAAATAAAGGTTAAAGTTGTAAAATTTTGAATAAAAAACCCACTAAAAATCTACAAACCTAAAAACTTGTAAAAATATATCAAAATGGATGTTGAATTAAAGAGCACAAAAGTTTAGAAAATATGGTGAAATTAGATAACAAAAAAAAATAACTAGATAAAAAGATATTTCAATTTGAAAATAAAAATGAATTTTAAGTTGTGAAGTGACACATGTCACTTTATTATTAGAGCTCCTTATCTTAATTTTTGGTTAGGAGTTATGATTGGAGTTAGTTGAGAAGTGACACATGTCACCTCATGATTGGAGCTCCTTATCTTAATTTTTTGTTAGGAGTTAGGCTTGGTTTATCCATGCATTATATAGTAGTATAGATATAATTAAGGTTCAAAACGGCGCCGTTTTGAAGCGACTTTTCAAGCCAAATTTTTGGCCCACTGCCTTGGGCTTTTTGTTGGCCTTTTTCTTCACATTGTTGGCCTTTTTTATTGCATGTTATATATTGTGTATTGAATTGCCTTATTAGGTTTGTATCACGTGCGGTTAAAAAACGTGTCGATCATCTATTTGCCTTTTGCTACTTTTCTTACCTAAACATGTAAGGTTTACGGACGAGATTTTATTCCTGGTACAATTTTGCACGTGAGGTGCATCTTCAAGTACAACTAGAAGCTTCTTCATCATACTTTTAGCTTATGCAAAAGGTTCAGACACAGCCAAAAAAACAAGATCTTTCATTAGTCAAACAACCTATTATTGTCAAGAAATCATAATCAGTGCAACAAGGTTTGTATAAAAACAAATTTGTTTATGTTTTGACCATTGTCCTGTGCGATTTACATGCTTTTATACATTTTTCCCACTTGCAGGGAGCAGCTATTGCTTTGGTAGCCAAAAAAAAGGTGTAGTTTAATAGATTTGCTTATGTACATTTTTCTTTGCATGTTGTTGATGGTGTTAAATGTCATTGTTAGGGTTTGAAGGTTTACAGTAGAGTTTACATTCAAGTTAGATGTATACATGCTCATTAATGATGCATGTGTATATTACATTGCATTCTCTTTGAAACCATTTCCTTTGAAACTTGGCGAATGCTTAATATCCTGCTTTTAATATGAAAGTTAAAAAAAGGGCAGTGCGTAGGGTTACTTCTGTAGACATGAACCTATCAGGGTTGTCAGCCGATGTTATTGTTAATGACATTAGACGCGATTTTGTTGCTGAAAGGCCATGTTCTTCACAATCTCTTATGACCAACCATTCAGATGCAAACTTGCAAATAAATACTTCAAAGGCTATATTGCCTCTTCTAGAACACAAGAATAAATTTGGTGAAAAAGTGTTGGATGTTGTTCCTGTAAGCGGCGAAACCACCTCCACACAAAACGTCATGCCCTTTGAAACATATGAAAGAATGTCTTCTCTTTTGAATGGAGGAAATGCTTTGGTTCATACTACATATGGAACTTCAACGTCATGCCTCATTCGTCCACAGACAATACAGGTTAGTGGCATCTTTCGTCTCTGCCGGTTTTTTATGCCTGCTAAATTGCAACACAACTCTACCATTTTTTTTATGCCTGTTAAAGTGCAACACAATTTTAGTCTAACTGCCTTATAAATGTTTCTTTTGTGTTTCAGTTTTAGAGAGCCATATTCCATCTCCTAAAAAAAATAAAGGGAAACGGAAGATATATGAGCTTTGTGATACAGAAACGCCATTTGTAGAAGAGTCGAGTTTGCCACTTTCTTCGGACAGTATGCATGACCTTTTGTTAAATGGAAGGGCTGATAGCAATGAATCACAATTACTGTGTAATTAACAATTATTTCTTACTTTGGTTTGTAATTGCCTATGTTTTTTTTTTTTTTTTTTTTTTTCTCTAATATTTCTTCATCTTCTTGCAGGTTCCGAAGATTTTACCATCATAGAGAGTCCCCAAAGACCTGCAAACGGTATAGATCCTTTGTCAAATGAAGGTCATTCTTTATTTTTTTTACTTTTCTTATCCGTTTAATATTTCAAATGTATGCGCCCGTTTTATATGTTTAATATCTATGTACCGATTCCAAATGCTGTTTGTGCAGTTGAGCAAGTAACTGCTACGAATGCATGCCCATTTTCCTTTCATGCGGCACACTCAGTGTCAACAGCTAATGATCATTTGCAGACTCCGAGTACTAATTCGAGGCGTCGCCCACAAGGTTCTACCGCCCTTTTTTTTTTTTTTTTTACCAGTTGTCTTCTTTTTCCCATTACCTTTTCAGCCTAATTTACAAGCTTTGCTTTTTTCCCATTTTAGTTAGGCTGCGTTCTTCACGGAGAAGGCAACAGCGCACGCGTGGTGCGCCTAATGGACTTAGAACATCACGCCAAGGTATGTTCCTAAGTACCTGTATCATGTTGGGTATACACATTACACAATGCATTTACAACTTCAACATTTTTTTTCCTTACAATTACATTTATATGTTTCATATACAGGTCCTCCGACCACATATATGCATATGGGTCGATGTGATCAGATATGCCGACATTGCAACGCTATTTTCTGGTATGCTGAGAGAGTTGCTTCTAGCCACAGAGCTGTTCCAGAGTATCATAGATGTTGCAACGCCAGAAAGGTCAGATTGGAAAGTCACCGTGAATATCCGCCATATATAAAACAGCTGTTCACCGACAGACATTTTTTGGAAAATATTCGGGCCTATAATCAGACGTTTGCAATGACATCTTTAGGTGCAGAAATAGACAATTCTGTTAACAACGGCCGTGGTCCTTATGTCTTCAAGGTGTTCGGTCAGATGTACCATTTGATCGGATCCATGTGCCCAGAAACAGGTGCGCGTCCGAAATTCCTGCAGCTGTACATCTATGACACAGAGGCTGAGGTTGCAAATCGATTGGAAAAGTTTCAGAGGACAGGGGCCGGTCTAAGGACAGATATCGTGGAAAATCTTATTGGCTTTTTGGACGAGCACAATGAATTGGTCAAGTTGTTCAGGACAGCGCGTGATAAATTGGCTGAGGCTGACATACCGGAATTTAAAATACAACTATTTGGTATCGTTGGGTCAAGGCAACATGAACTACCATCTGGAGATTCTATTGGAGCAATTGTTTTTCAAAAACAACCGGATGTGACAACTGATTTTGATGTTATCATTGAAAAACATGATCAGCAGCCAAAAAGGGTGAACAAGCTAAATGCTTCGTATATGTCACTTCAATTCCCTTTGATTTTTATCTATGGTGAAGAGGGTTACCATTTGAACCGGTTCCTCTTTACAAGGAGGGCTTCAGAATCCGACCCACTAAAGAGGATGACAATGAAGATGTACTATGCCTATCAGCTTCACGATCGTTATAACCATTATACCCTTCTAACAAGGAGTGGCAGATTATTCCAACAATATGCCGTAACCGCTTACTGTAGCATTGAGCAGTCAAGGCTTGGCTATATCAGGCAAAAGCAGAATGACCTTCGTAACGAGTTTCTTGCAGGATTACATGATGTTATCTCACGCAGTGAACGTGAAGGGTCAGATGTCGGCACAAGGATCATACTTCCTTCATCATTCGTAGGGGGGCCTCGGTACATGTACAGCCACTATTTAGATGCGCTAGCTATATGCCTTATTTATGGGAATCCTTCATTCTTTATTACATTTACATGTAATGTTAATTGGCCTGAAATCCAAGAGTATATAGAAGCCTTTCCAGACGTCCCCGCTGCTGACAGGCCAGATGTTATTGATCGTGTATTTGAAAGAAAGATACATGATTTAGTCAAGTTTTTACGAGAGTCTAGGCCTTTCGGCTATGTTCAAGCAGGTACCAGTCAAATTATATCAAAGCATCTTTTATATAAGAAATTCTTCATATACTAAACACTTACTTTATTTTCATTTTGATCCAGTGCTATATACAGTCGAGTTCCAAAAACGAGGCTTGCCTCATTGTCATTTGCTGTTATGGATCAAAGAAAGCTCGCGGATACAATCACATGAAGATGTGGACATATATGTGTCTGCAGAGTTACCAGACCCAGCAACTGATCCAGAAGGTCACAGAGTTATCGCCGAATTCATGATGCATGACCCATGTGGCTTGGTCAATAAAGCAGCACCATGTATGCGTGATAGTGATACCTACAAGAAAATTTTCCAAAGGCCTTTTGTCCTGCAACATTTATTGATGACAGAGGCTACGTGCATTATTGTCGAAGGAATGGAAGTGTAAAAACAGTTAAGCAAGGTATTGAGCTTGACAATGGGTACGTCGTTCCTCATAATCGTTCTCTATGCATGAGATTCTACGCACATATCAATGTTGAGTACTGTGAATGGTCAATGATGATAAAGTACCTGTTTAAGTACATTGCTAAAGGCACTGACCATATAATTGCTCGAATTACAAGAACAATTGGAGATGCAAGTACAAGCACGAACCAACGCCCATTGCATTTTGATGAAATACAGAATTTCCAAGATGCTAGGTATGTTGGTCCGCACGAGGCATGCTGGAGAATTCTTGGGTTCAACATACATAGCAGAGATCCGGCCGTCCAACTTCTTGTAGTACACCTTCAAAATATGCAAAGGATCACTTTTAGAAGCCAACAGCAATTGCAAGCACTTGTAGACAATGAATATAATAAGAGGACAATGCTAACTGAATGGTTGTACTACAATACTTATAATACAGATGACCACCACCTAACGTACCTTGACTTTCCTAAAGAGTTCGCATGGCATGCAGACGGTAAATATTGGCAGCGTAGACGGCACACATCAACCGCAGCCGTTGGCATATATCCAATAGGTAAATATTGGCAGCGTAGACGGCACATATCCAATTTCTGCAATATAAACAATTGGTAAATATTGGCAGCGTAGACGACACACATCAACCGGTTGGCATATATCCATCCTGCCTCTGGCGACGTTTTTTACCTAAAGCTCTTGCTCTGTCATCAAAAAGGTAGACGATCCTTCCCTCATATCCGGACAGTTGGCGATGTCGTTTACCCGACAAATAGGGCAGCGTGTGAAGCAATGGGACTCTTGGGAGGTGACCAAGAATGGAATATAGCTCTGCAAGAAGCCTCTTCATCAGCTACTCCATCTCAAATGAGAAATCTTTATTGTCAAATGCTAATCTTTTGTGAAGTTTCTGATCCGGTTACACTACTTAAGTCACATGTAGATTCGATGTCAGAAGATATTCCACTCATATTGGCCGAGATGTTGCAAATCCCAGGCCTTCATATTAATGCCGATGATTTACATAGCGGTCTCATGTTTGAGCTAGAAGGCATCCTCAATTTCTATGGCCAATCAGTTAAAGATTTTGGTTTTGATTTACCTCCACCTGAATTGATGCGGGTATTGAATAACAGGGCAATAATGGAAGAAACATCGTACAACCGTGATTTGTTAAGAAGTGAGAGCGAAAGATTGATTCCCCATTTAAATGATTACCAGCGCATGGTCTTCGAAGAAGTTGTAAATGCTATTAATAATAGGCAACAAAAGCTGTTATTTGTTTATGGCCATGGAGGAACGGGCAAGACTTTTATTTGGAAGACTATAATTTCTACGTTAAGATCGAATGGGAAAATTGTTTTGGCGGTTGCTTCTTTAGGTATTGCTTCGTTGCTCCTCCCAGCAGGAAGAACAGCTCATTCCAGATTCAAAGTACCCACTGATTTAACGGACGAATCAATCTGTAGCATCAGAAAAGGTACGCAAGTGGCAGACTTACTTAAACAGACTGACCTTATCGTGTGGGTCGAAGCTCCTATGAACGATAGGCGATGCTTTGAAGCACTTAACCGTACATTAAGAGACATGTTGGATGTTCCAGACAATTTGTTTGGGAATAAAACAGTCGTTTTGGGAGGAGATTTTAGCCAAACACTTCTTGTGAAGAAAAATGCTCCAAGACAAGAAATTATTGGTTCCTCGGTCACGCTATCATACTTATGGCCTCATTTTAAAATCATTTCCCTCAACCAAAACATGTGCCTACGACGGTCAGGACTCTCAGCTGAAGAGTATGAAGCAACAACCGATTTTTCTAGGTGGCTACTGCAAGTAGGGAACGGTACCATTGGAGAAGCAGATGAAAGTGATCCAGAAAATGCATCTTGGATCCGCATACCAGACAGATATTGTATTCCTGACAGCGGGACAGCAATGCAAGAGCTCATTGATTTCATATATGACAAGGAAACATTGCAGAGTCCAACTGCAGAGTCACTACAAGAAAAAGCTATAGTGTGTCCCACAAATAAACCCACAGACATTATAAATTCCACGGTCATGGATATGCTAGCCGGGGATACATACACTTTTACAAGTGTCAATGATGCTATACTGAAGGCAAACGATGGAGGCGCAACTGAACTACTATACCCTCAAGAATACCTAAACACCCTTTCCTTTTCAGGAATACCACCTCATAAGCTTACACTTAAAATAGGTGCACCTGTAATGCTATTAAGAAACTTTAACCTAGCCGGTGGATTGTGTAACGGGACACGTATAATTGTCACACAAATATACAATAGGCATATTGAGGCAAAGATAATAACAGGCACAAGAATGTCCGAGAAAGTCTATCTACCTCGCATTGTCTTGATCAACAAAGATGAAAAGCTACCATTCATATTTAAAAGAAAACAGTTTCCTATTAAGGTTTGCTACGCAATGGCAATCAACAAAAGTCAGGGCCAATCACTAAACAAGATAGGTGTATACCTACCAGAAACTGTTTTTGGCCACGGACAATTGTATGTTGCATTGTCAAGAGCAACATCTCCTCAAGGTTTAAAGATGCTAATCAAACATCACCCGAATAAAGATAGAAACACAACTAATAATATTGTTTACAAAGATTTTTTATGCATGGTTACACTTGCTCAGGTTCTTTACATATACACTTACCCTTTACATAGATCTTTGTCCGATTGCACAATACCAGGGCCAATGACCTACTACTTATTGTCATAAATTTTAATTGTTACTTTTTATGTGTATAAGCTGCAATACTATAAATTATATGACTATTTTTTTGGCTAGATTAGATTGAATGATACTCATACTCATAAATTTACAAATGTATTAGCCTTACAATCTTACACATACATCATTAACAATTTTTATTTGATACACAGGAAAATGGAACAGGTCTCTAGCATTGTCACATCATCTGAATCTACGGGAAAAGAAATCATTACACATCCAGAAGATATTAGCCTTACTACGATAAAAGCGACAGATACCGATAAAGCTATATACGTAAAAGCATACCGAAAATGGACACCTACAAACAGGCTCGAAAAACCAGTCTTATTCTGTTGTCTGTTAATTGACCGCCAGGTATAATGTAATACTTCAGTTTCCAAATGCAAAATTAACTTTCCATACTCATTTCAAGCTAAATTTATTATTCATTATTTTAACTACAGGGAGGAGCTATACAAGCAAATGTGAACATACGCGAAAAAAATAAATTCAATGACCTGCTCCAGATCGGGAAAACTTACAAAATAACTGGATTTGGTTTTCAAGATGCTAAAACATGGATGCAAGTAGTGCCACACTCGCTTTCATTGGTTTTTGGAACATATACAGACATCAAGGAAATACCAGCTGAAGGATTCCCAAGCCATTATTTCAACTTCAGCCAATATAGGGACCTGTATTCAAAAATTGATGTCAAAGAAGGTCTTCTAACAGGTATGTAAACAAACAAAAAAAAAACATATATATAATGCAGGTGTAACTATGAAACATTAAATCTGTGTTGGTGTTTAAAGATTATATTGGCAGCGTCCAATACGTAAGCGACATACAACGACCAGTAAAAGCAACACAAAATTCTTCAATCTGGCTCGACATTGGTATCCAAAATTTAGAGTAAGTGTTAACAATTTACCTTTAAAACTTGCTCTTTCTATTTTCTATAGCAAATAACCTATGCTTATAACAGTGGCCACACGGTACGATTCACTTTGTGGAACGAAGAAGCAAATGCTTTTAACAGGGTAGAATACGATAATGCAACAAAGCCAACAATTATAGCGGTTAGCTCATGTTTGGTAAAAGAATATGGAGGTATACACATTTTCCTACACTTACCATTTAGCGTTTTACTTTTCATTGCTAACAGTTACATAAAATGTTACACGTCTGCAACTTTCTAGCACACCTACAATGCGCTACTATTTCAACCCCGACATACCAGAATGCCATGAGATCCGTGACATGTAAGTAAACAATCAAATATGGCAATAGTATAGTTCATAAAATAATAATGGCTAAACTAGCATCAAATGATAATGCAGGTATGATCAATTCATAGTACCACCAGCAATAACAAATGTGCAGCGACAAAAATGTTCAGATCCAGAACAAGAAAAAGAACGGAACCGTGCTACCTTAGCAGATTTGGTTGCAGAAGATCCACTGAACCAGCAGGTAAGCAACAGCTACACTAAAACCATACTCAAACCAAAAAAAATAGTCACAATTAAAAATTTAAAAATGCAGAATGTGCGCTTTACTGTCATCGCTACCATTGACAAGATCGACACAAAAAGGCCCTGGTTCTACAAAAGATGCCCAGATTGCAAATCCCAAATCTCTGAACGACATCCACATAGCATGTGCACCCCACCAACCCCTGAAAATGACATCACCTACAAGTAACCTACTCTATTATTACACTTTTATACTAATATAAAAATCCTAATTTTTTTACCAAATAAATAGCTTCACTAAATATGATTATTGCATAATTTTTTTCACAGCTATTGTTTCAGAGTGCATTTATCAGATGGCACTGCCACTGTACCAATGACATGTTTTAGCAAAGAAGCAAATTCACTGGTCAAAGACTGTAATGACTTAGTACACGACATGGCCGATAAATGTTCATATGACTACCCGCCAGAGCTGCTTGCTTTAGAAGGTCAAAGAAAGATTTTTCAGCTTCATTTTGATCCACAATGTACAAAGGCAAACCAAATTTTCATTATGGATACCTGTTGGGATGAAATGAAATTGGTCACAGCAGGCCCTGCTGTAACTGCTACAACCACTGTCGAACCTTTAAAAAAAATCGAGACATACAAGCATATGCCAACGGCGACAGGCACTGCCATTCCAATCCCTAAGACAGAAGGCAAAAGTGTACAACCTGTTCCAACAACCATCACTACACCAACTGAACCAATTCCAACAATTGAAAACAAAGAACATCCAACTACCACACCCGGTGAAAGAAATGTCTTGCCAAACACATCCAAACCAAAAAATGAAACAAGAAAGAAAAATGTTCGCAAGGCCCTTTTCCAAGAAGTCGAGCATGGAACCGCAGAAGAAAGTTCAAAAAATACCAAAAAGTAAAACTAAACAAAGAATCTTGCAAGGTTTACATGCAACCTATCTGTGAAAACATCTCTGTATAATAATTTAGGTCATTGCACATTAGTAAAGTGCAAGTTTAAAACACTACTTATGTCCATATCTATGGTTGCTACTTTTGTGTTTTGTAAGACGCCTAAGTGTACTAATGTATGTTATTTTTATGTCGAATGTATGTTGTGCTTAGTGCCAGATACCATTCACTACAGAAGTACATAGAAAAGACATAATCTTATTCATAAAGATCATAGGTTACATACACACCATGACTTACAACCACTATCATTTGCAACATAACACATAACCTAAATGGTCTTCGACTTACAGACATAGGAACATAAACACAACTAGAAACCTACGCATACTTATACTAGCACACACACTAACATCACGTACTACAACAAAGTAGATCAACCAAAGTGTTCCATTATCGCCACATGTCTGCGCTTCTCCTCCCTTGCATCACGTGCCAGCACCAAAACAGTATTCAAGGCAGCCAAAATCCGACCATCCTTACGCTGCACCTCTCTCATGCATTGCAAACCATTAATGGAAACAGGATCCAGCGGGCTAAAAGTTTGCCCTTCTTGAAGCAATTCGCGACGTTTTTGCATTCTATCAGTTACAACTTGGCATTCTTCAATAAGAAATGCAAATGCTAACAAAATAAAATGTAAAAAATATACGCAGTAAATAGTAAACAAATGCTAACAAATCCATGTGTTCAGTCACTTTTACCTAACAGCTGAAATAGTAACAATTGTTGCCGTTGAATTATTTGTATCACATAAATTGTTAAGTTGTTTGTCATGTCTGAAGTACAAAAGACATTACCAAGATTCGATAAACAAAAACTATATGCCAATGCATAATAACCAATTGAGCCTTTCAATTTGCATACCGAATACTATATAACTAATAATCAGGCAAAATACATTCGATCCATAATAAACGGTACTTTTATAAATAACACCTTAGAAGGTGAATTCTTACATAGAAAATATGGTACCAGTACAAAGGTTGCCTAATGGCTATACAAAAAAAGCATAAACCCTTGCATCATATTTCATATTAAACATGACTAAACCATACCACAAACACTAAGACCCATACATTCATCCAGAGACCAAAAAATTACCACCCAAAATAAGCTTCAGCAGTC
Source organism: Artemisia argyi (assembly GCA_030686995.1). Taxonomy (NCBI): domain Eukaryota; kingdom Viridiplantae; phylum Streptophyta; class Magnoliopsida; order Asterales; family Asteraceae; genus Artemisia; species Artemisia argyi. Next base: position 75,832,091 of record CM060699.1, read on the forward strand.
ACTCAAACCAGAAAAGATTGATCTTTTTTTCTTCCCTTCCTTTACGAGCCACATCCATAACCTTGATTAACCCAGCCAGTACTTTCCTTTCTCTTTTCAAGGCCACTTTCAGACGCTCCAAACCTATGTCCCCTTTCTCATGTAAAGGTAGGAAGCCCTCTCCTTCTTCGACCAACTTCTCCAACCATTTAACCTTTGCAGATAATTGATCCCGCTGCTCCCCCAACACCATTAACAGCTGATCATTCTCAACGTCATCTTGGGTGAATGCCACATTCAAGCAATCATCAAGTTCATTGGAATCGGCAGCAACCTTTAGCTTTTGGAAATTAGGGGTGCGTGCAAGTGCTTACGCGGATGTTCTGGGTCGTGATGCCATCGTTGAACCAAGAGATTGCAAAAACACAGTTTAGATAGAAGAAAATGTAATTAGGGTTTTGTTTACAATGAAATTAAGCAAACCCCCTTTTTTTATTAGCAAATGGGGGGAAACAAAACGGCAAAAAAAACAGACCCCAAAAAAAATTACAAACCTTTAAAAGAAAGTTATTTATACAACTCTATATTTAAAAAAATTATTTATACAAATACCTAAAGTAATTAAAACACACACAATATATATATATATATATATATATATATATATATATATATATATATATATATATATATATATATATATATATATATATATATATGCCAAAAAAAACATAAATGCTTTAATGTACAAAAATATTATACTATTTGCAAATATATAACATAATATGTATGAAAAAAATATTTACTCAAATTATTTACTAAAATTTTTTGCACATTAAAAAAAAGAAAAAAAAAAACAACTCCGTGGATAAAAGAAACGAAACATATTAAGTATAGAATGCGTTGTGAACAATAGTACAAAACGGCTACATAAAACAACGATACAATTTTGAAAAGCACTAAACAAATTAAATATAAACAACGTTAAAAGTATCATTAAAACCTTATCATACTTAAAGATGCTACCTTTTTAACTCGCAAAATGCTATGCTTTTAAACACGCTTGCCCGCAACGCGGCGACCAGCGCCAGTCTCGTGGTTATAAATTCTAAATATTTAGTTTGATTTGTTTGTTGCTTTCCGATATAGTTGGGGATACGATATGATGCAAGTGTGGTCATTGATATAAAAGAGAAATACTACACTGACACGATTTTTAAAATTTAGAAACATATGCGACAATCAAAAATGGAGAATGAGAAAAAAAAGTGATAAATTATAGCACATTATGCTTGGTGGAGTACACTTGACACATGTTTCTGCGGTATTTTTTTTTTTTTTTTTTTTTTTTTTTAAATTATGCAAATGTAGTATTTTTTTAATATAAGAAGATACGTAACTGGACAGTTATGAAACTCGTATTTAGAGTTTATTGTTAAGATCTCATTTTAAGCAGTTGTATACTTGTATAACTTTTGCATAGTGGCTCCAAAAATTCATAGAAAACCCTAATTTTCAATAATTAAAAAAAAAAAAAAAAAAAAAAAAAAAAACATTTTTGTTTTGTTTGATTGAAAAATATTAATAATCGACAAATGTGACTTGCACGAATGTCATGTATCAAAAGCATTCTTTTAGGAAGGCGGTGTTCAAAGTTTCATACAGCTAAATGGTCTAATCAAAAGAGCAACCATGTATTTTGAGGAACGACACAATTGGGTGAGCTATCACCCCTTACCTCCATTGTCACGCACCACCTCCCTTTGTACAACCCTCTCCTCACGTGTGAGATAATGCAAAAAAAGGAGAGAGTGGTGACCACCTTAATCATTTATTTATTTATTTATTTATTTATTATTTTAGTATATGTGTTTGGGGTATCTTTGTATAAAGTAAGGTATTTTTTGGAGGTGAAGGAACTGGTGACCATTGAAGCTGAAAGGTAAAGAGAGTAGTGATGTGCTGAATAATGATATAGCGCTGATGTAAAGGAGAGGAGAGTAGTGGTGACCATCGTGTAGTCTAAAGTTGTTTTTTTTTTTTTTTTTCCTTCGAAACTCATGTAATTATCAAATGGATTTTGTCATGTTGGTATCAAGGTGTGTATTTTCCATGTGTGTGGTTTAATTGTTTATGAACTAATTAATCTATCAATTGGCCATCATTGATATTTGATTATTAAAACATCGAACGCTAGAGCATGCGTCCAACTGATGTGTCATATTGTTCATTTTTATTGTACAACTAATTAACTATGTAGTTCTCATTATCAAATGTCGTATAATTATGCCGTTAATTATATCATCCAAATATTATAAAACGTTATTCCTCTGAGAATATTAACCAGAAAACCATTGATTTGTATATTTTCTCTTAATGCAGAGTACTATATAGTTATCCTGTCAAGTATTTAATTCAACTAACATTGTTTGGTAACATATTATCTTGGTTCCAATATTCTTTTGACAGCCCTTTTTAGCTTATAAGTTTTTGTTAGCATGAGATGCCATGAAATAGAAAACACAATAACTATCTAATAAAGCACCGTGAAACCAACAACATAATGTAACCAACCAAAGTTTACAGTCTCGAGCATTAAGAAAACTGAAACAAGTTTAAGGCGTAGCAACAAACCATGTGAAACCATGTCTAAAGAGAATCATACATCTCTACAACCGTGAACCTAATATTTAGACACGAAAAACACTTGCTGAAGACACTGCTAACGATAATACTAAAGGAATCAGAATAGATCCTACAAGCCCGCATGTATTGTGTTTGTGCGCATGTGATCCCATTGGAAGAGTAGTTGTTGGTGACGATGGCATTCCTCCGGATGTTTTAGGGACAATTGTTGAGTTGTTAGTGAATATCGCAGCATCAGCTGAATCTGATGGTAACTTCAGTAGCTCTATTCAACAAGAAAATATCAAACAAATACCTTTGTTAATAGATGTCTAAGTTTTTAAAAACTAGTTATCAACTCATGTTATTGTACTTGTCACATTTAAGGGAACTTACAAAATTGGCCAAGGTCAGAACTCAAACATAAAGACTTGAAAATAGAATCATAGAGTAAATTGAAACGAGCGGGTAAACCCGCGCGATGCTGCGGGCGTGTTTTGGAATATCGTATTTGTACATTTTATGTTTTTTGGTTTACATTGTTTGTAATAGAATTTTGTATTTTTTTTTTTACCTAATGTTTATAACTTTATAAGATACCCGCGCGTTGTTGCGAGAATGTTGTGTCTAAGCTAAAATCGAAATAAAACGATCGGGAAAGAAATTATTAAGGACTAAATTTGCAAAAGAGCGCTAACGGGGGACTAACGGTGCTATTTGCAGCTAACCGGAAGGACCATTTTTGTAAATTCGTTAGGTACAAAATAATTCTGAAAATAATATGTTTTTTTACGTAAAAAGTCCCTAAAATTCTCGGCTCGTTGCATCGTTAGTCCCCGGCGTGTTGCATCGTTAGTCCCCGAAGGACCTATCTTGCAACGATAGTTTCAGCTTAGAGACTATTTGTTAACTGAGTACTGTTCATCCAACTGTAGCATGAACAGTGCTACAGTAACAAAACTGCCCTTTAAATAATATATATAATACAGGCGAAGAGTAGCAAACACATTTATGATGGCCACCCCATTTCTTACGCGAAATATGAGGCGGCATGGGTGTGAGCCATGGGGCAATTTTTGGTCCGGTTATTTCTTTAAAACATCGAGACGTGGTTCATTGTGATGTTGACAAGTGTATCTAGTGACCACACCCATTTTTAGTCACGAAATATAGGTCCAAATTGGTAAATGCAAAAATGTTTGTCTTCCCGAGTAGTCCTCTCAAGTAATTTTCGCTTCATTAATTTTACCTCCCAAAAGAGTTAAGTATTGTACGTAAAAGCACTTCAATTTGCAATGTACGTGTAACAAATATTCGACATATGTCATTTTCTCTTTATGATCCACAACTACTACACCCCATCATTGAATTAGCTTTTGTTTTAAAAGATTACTCCGTATATAACAAGACTAGAAGGAAGAAAAATAACAAGTGTTTAACTAGATGCAAAACCAAGATCGCAATAATTATAAATATTTCCCCAATAATTAAACTTATAGAATATCGCAAAAATTAAAGAGAAATCAGTTTCCAATAACAAAAATAATAACTTTAAGCAAGTATATTACTAAAACATGAAAAAATATAGTCTACTCTTAGCATAGAAAATGTCATTATTTAGGAGGAAGAAAAAAAAAAAAAAAAAAAAAAAAAAAAAAAAAAAAAAAAACTTATCTTGTTAAGTTTTTAGTACATGTAAATTAGTTTAGGTCCACAAACCAAGTCGTGCTCAAGCTCTATGATCTGAGAATAAACTTATGGAGTACCTAAAACCACATAGGGATGCAAGGTTCGAGCTTGATTTAAGACTTTGGAAATTAAAACTTGAAGACCTACTTAATAACCATACTTAAATAAACAAGTTAAAACGAGAGCCCATAAAGTTATACTCAACTTCAAAGTTCTAACAAGTGAAACAAAAGTTCTAATTTTCAGTCCTATGACAAACTGATTTACTGCTTGCATGTCTAAGTTCAAGGTCGACTAGTTATATGTTTCAAACTTGTGTTTTATTTACAAGAATTTTACCAAGCTTAACTCGAGGTCAAACAAAAAAAGAAACTTACTTGGACAATCCGTGATACTTGCATTAACAATCTTACATGCCGAAGGCAACTTTAGAAGCTGGCTCTCTTGAATCTTCATTTTTTGCAACATAGGATTCGTACCATTATGAATCTGTTGTATAATAAAACACAAACACGCAGGGTTAGTGTCTTTCATGTCCTTAACCGAATCACAACACTTTTGTTTTGGTGTGTCTTCTTTTCCTGTCGCAAAATCCACACATGTCATCACTGCTGTCAACTTAGAAGCACATTGATCCGCTAACGGCTTGTCCGTGGACCCCACGACACCGCAAACTACCGTCGCAACCACCAAGATCACTAGAACATAACATTTGCTCAACATTTTGGACATTGTTTTCTTTTGTGTGCAAGTAGTAGAGAGTGATACAATAGTATATAAAAGGGATGTTAAATGATAGGTTGTTGCATGAAGTTATGGTAGTGGCAGTAAGTTGTTGGGTCGTATTTATTTGTGTGTCGATCGTTAGTAAGTTTGATGAGTTGTCACATGACCCTTTTTAACTTGAGGAGAATAAGGAAATGAAACATAATAATAATAATAATAATAATAATAATAATAATAAATGTGTGTTGAAGTGTGGGCGATTCCGGGCGATCAAGAGGATGGATCTCCTTGATCCAGCTTCTTCGTCCTCATCCCTCCATTTAACCTCGCTCAACATCCTGTTGATTGTCCCCCCTTCCTGTACATACTCCCCTGTCCCTTGCGTGTGCTTTCGCTTCCTGTGGAAGTGCACCGGTGGTCACGATTGCTCAGGCGTGTGTTGTGTCTTCTCTTCAGGCAAACCCGTTTCCTTTGCTCTATCCTCGGCTGTCCGGCGTTACGTGGAGAAGAAATCATACTGGGTTGTGGGTTTTTCCCAATGGTAGCGGTTTGGCAGTGGGGTAGTGGTTTGATCCATTGATGTGGTGTTTGTCTTGTTGTATTGCGTTTAGTTTTTAAGATATACTAGTATAAAAAAAAAAAAAAAAAAAAAAAAAAAAAAAAAAAAAAAAGCGGTTTGATCCTTTGAAACAGAATAGCGGTTTGATTCTTTTTTTTTTTTTTTTTTTTTTTTTTTTTGGGATTGTGGTTTGCTACCTGTGTTGTTATGCTTTTTTGTCCTAGTGGGGCCCACTCCCCTTGACTTTTCCTGAGCGCTGCTTCTAGTTCCATTTGGTGGGCCGGTTGGGCTGTTTTTTTTGGTGGGCCGTTGGTTTGGTTTTTTTGTAGGTTTATATAATTCATTTTGTGGGCTTATTTTGCATAAAAAGGTTTTTCCATGGCTGGCCTACGTATTTCTTGTCCGCTACAAGGACACGAGGGGTGTAGTGGGAAGGGATTCACTAAGAAATATTTTATAGACCATTTGGGCACCCGCCATTTCAAGTCTGATGCTTTGAAGGCCTCACACAGGGTGCGTATCACGAATGATCCCTCCCTATTCTCTACGTTGGACCAGGCGCTCCATCAGGCAGGCATATGGCTTTGCGGGGTGTGTTTTTGCACCCACACTTTCAGTAAAAATTGTAAACATGCTTTTGGTGACGTGGTCCTCGCACATAGTTTTGACGAACTGGCGATCCACGGTATCCCTATGCCCCTTAGACCGGTCCTGAATAATGTCGAGGATAGTGTTGCAGGCGAGTCGGCTGGTTCTCTCGCTGGGGATAAGATTGTTGAGGGGGCTGGTTCTGAGATGCCCCCTCCTAGTGTTGAGTCCAGTTTTGACATCAACCTTCTTGATCGTCTTTTTTCAAAGAAGATTTGCATGGTTAAATGTATCCCCCCTAGGGCGCGGCTTGGTTTTGCAAAGATCTTCTGTGGGGCGTTAGATAAGGTCCTTGCGCGCCCAAGAGACCTATCTGCATGGGTGCAACTCCTCATCCTGCCATCATGTGTACTGTCCACCTTTGTGCCAATAAACAGAGCTCAACGACGATCCGGTGAGAGAGAAAGACACCAGCTTGACAGTATTACTCAGGCCATCCTCATATGGAAGGATCCCGTCGACAGGCTTGGTTTGGTTAAGGAGCGGTTGGCCGTTAAGCCTCCATCTTTCAATGGGGTGATGAAACGGAAAGATCCAGACGGGGTCAAATTGGGTCAATGCAAGCGTAAACTTGGGGACGGGCACTTTACTGCTGCTATTAAGGTGCGCACGTCTTCGGGCATCGCCCCACCCACACCCGACACTTTGCAGGAGCTCGAGGCCAAACACCCTTATGCACCCCCTCCCACTCTGCCATCTTTTTCCCCTGACGAGGATGCCCTTTTCGTCCATAAAGACTTGGTGCTTAACAAGATTCGTAGTTTCCCCAAGGGGGCGTCGTGTGGACGTGATGGCCTCCGGGCACAACATTTGATGGATATTCTGGGTGGGGCGGCGACCGCCATCGCGGACGACTTGCTTGGGTCTATTACCGGAATTGTTAATCTATTCCTTAGCGGTAAGTGCCCCATCCAGCTGGGTGAATATATCGCTAGTGCCCCCTTGACCCCCTTAGTCAAACCCGGTGGTGGTTTACGACCTATTGCTGTTGGCACAGTTTGGAGAAGGCTTGTGTCCAAGGTTGCTTCTTCGTCAGTTGGTAACTCCATGAAGTTGGACACTCTATGCTCTTGGTGGACTTTAAGAATGCTTTCAATCTGGTCGAGAGGAGTGTCTTACTTCAGGAAACTAGAGCGCGATGCCCGTCCATTGCCCCTTGGGTTGAGTTTTGCTATGCACGCCCTGCCAGGCTTTATTACGATAACTCTATCCTTTGGTCATGTCAGGGGGTCCAACAGGGGTATCCGCTGGGGCCTTAGTTGTTTGCCCTAGCTTTGCACCCTTTGGTTCATACCATTAATAGCTCTTGTGAGCTTGCCCTTTAGGCTTGGTATCTTGATGATGGCACTATTGTTGGAGATACTCTCATGGTCGCTAAGGCGTTGGACATCATCCGGACGGAGGGCCCGGTTCATGGTTTGTTCTTAAATGTTGATAAGACTGAACTCTTCTGGCCTGTTGAGGATCCTAGAAGTAGAGATGATGGTGTGTTCCCCACGAATATCGCTCGTCCGATCCATGGTGTCAAACTTCTTGGGGGTTCTGTCAGCTTGGATGACAGTTTCTGTCGAGACTTGGCTTTCAAAAGAGTCTCTAAAACCATATCTTTAATGGAGGCCATTAGCAAGCTGAATGATCCTCAATGTGAACTGCTCCTCTTGCGTAATTGTGTAGGAGTTTCAAAATTATCTTACGCTTTGAGAACAAGTTCCCCCTTGCACTTATCTGAGGCCCAAGCTCAATTCGATCAGACGTTACGTGCATCCTTGGAGAATATTATTACTACCTCAGGGCCGGGTTTAGGTGATTGGCTGTAGCGGCTTGCCACTCTCCCAATAAAACTCGGTGGTCTCGGCATCCTTTCAGCGGGTGATATCATACAATATGCCTTTCTAGCTTCTCGTTTGCAAACGAGTGACCTACAGGAGAAGATACTTACCAAAACCGGCATTGTTACACATGGCCCTTCATTCCAGCATGCCTTGGATAATTTCAATACTACTTGCAACACCGACCTTCTCACTGCCACCGGGGGCACTTCTGCCCCCAAATGATGAAAACATTGGCAAAGTGTTATTTCGGTGTCATTGAGAAAGACCTTGTTTCCAAGTACTCGCTAAGTCCAAGGCAGGTGGCTATACTCAGTAGTATCCGCGCCCTACATGCACAGGACTTCCTCTTCACCATCCCTATCGACGGTCTAGGACAAAGGATGAATCCTCGCCAATTTCGATCTGTGTTATGTTACAGGCTCGCGGTTCCTATGTTCTCTGAAGGCAGCCTATGCCCGAGTTGCAATGTACACCGCATGGACCAATGGGAGGATCACGCGGTCCACTGCGCTAGCGAAGTGGGTGCTAAGTTTAGACATAATTTGGTACGTGATATACTTGTTGATATATGTTCCAAAGCCGGGATCATGGTGCGTAAAGAGGCTCCAATGGGATTTCTTTCAGAGGAAGGGAGAGTTTTACGCCCTGCAGATGTGTTATTATTCAACTGGTCCCAAGGGAAGGACGCATGTTTGGATGTGACCGGGGTTTCTCCATTTGCTGGGCCTGGGGTGATGTCATGGGCTCCTGGAGCTGCCTTGAGTAATGCTGTGGAAAAGAAAAGGAAGAAGTATGCGTCCAAGTGTGAAGACAATGGATACAAGTTCGTCCCTTTCGCCTTTTCTACGTTTGGGGAACTCGATGTGGAAGCTTTGAATACTCTTTCGTGTGTCGGGGCTATTGCCAGCAGCAACTCTAACAACGTTAAGAGTGGTGCTTTTATTTTCCATCGAGTTAGTTTCTGTATTCAAAAAGGGGTGGGAGCACAGATTGTGTATAGACTCCCCTCTAATTTCATGTAATTTCCATGGTTTCAATGAAAATTATTATTATAAAAAAAAATAATAATAATAAAATAAAATAATAATAATAATAATAATAATAATAATAATAATAATAATAATAATAATAATAATAATAATAATAATAATAATAATAATAATTATTATTATTCAATAATCATTCAATATTCAATATGTCTATGTATTGTTTGATTCTATCTTATGTTTATCTTTCTTTTAACATGTTAGGCTAGGTTTTTATTGTGTTTGCTTAGATGTAGTGAAACCTAGATGTTGATTATTGGTTGATTGTTTGTTTATAATTGTTACGGATGATTGTATTCGATGTTAGGCTTAAGAAAACTGGCAGACTTCCATTGGTAACTTGCTTGAACGTCTTAAGAAACACGATCGGGGGTGTACTACGATTTTTGGTTGTATTTAATGCATAAGAGAATTCTAATAATCCCATGTTAGGAGCTTTTAATCGGCTCGACATAGGAGTGAAGTAGGATCTTTTAGAGTTAGGGAATATTGTACACGGCCCTACGACTGGTATTAAGGAATATAACCCGTCATCCATGCAATTGTAACAAGCTAATCAACGTGTAAAAGATATCTAGGGAGTAATGAAATCTAAGTAAACACAACTTTTCTCATTATTGTTTCCACCACATTAGTATATGATTGATACAAAAGCATTCAACTAAAGTCAACCACGGATGTGGTCAATATAGTCAAACTCCTTAGGCTCAATGCTCCGTGGAAGTATAGTGTTTCCCCGGGTCGTTATGTCCCGACGAGGTGTGGATTGTATTCAAACGGGTTTGTGATCGGGAGAATTTGGACAGGAAAGGGGTTTGTGATTGATTACACTACTGATTTATACAAGGAAATAGCTTAAATAAGCTATATTAACAAGATTGTAAAAGTAGAAAAATCAGAAACGTTTTAAACCTAAAAACGTGTACGTTCAGTTTAAATTTACGCGAACGTACAAAATAAAAAGTGAAAACTGAAATCTGAAAACCCACAGGGGGTGAAAATGACTTTTTTACAAACCTAAGGATGAAAGAAAATTTTTAGGAAAAGAAAATAAATTTTTACACTAATTAATTATTTAATATTAATTAAATACTATTTAATACTAATTATTAATAATTAAATAACTTAAATACAATTTAATATTAATTTAATACTAGAAAAATAAAAATTAAATTTCTAAAATTATAAAATAACTAAAAAACAAATTTTAAAATTAAAAATATGTCTTTTTGTCTTTTTGTGGGTTTTATATTAATTAATTACTAATTAAATATTAATTAACTAATTAAACTAATTAAAATTATTAAAAATACAAAAAAGACTTAGATAATTATGAAATCTTTTTCAAATCTAATTAACCATCACAGGAATCCTAAAAATTTATAAAAAGTTGGTTTTATGTATTTTTAATCTATTTTACTAAGTACTATTCTAATTATTAATTAATTAATAATTAAACTAATTAAATTATAAAAACTAGAAGATTAACAGTTAAAATTCTAGAAAAATTCCTAAAATTATTTTATAACATATAAAAGCTAGGAAAAATGTAAAAACTAGGTATTACTTTATAAAAACTAATTATGCTATTTAATACTTAATTTTAAATTGGTTTTTTCTGGATTTTCTTTTTGGAAACTATCTAAATACTAAAAATAACAAACTTTTGAAAAGACAAAATGTTCAGTGCTTAAAAATAAGCAATTTGGACACAAAAAGCTAGATCAGTTGACTTTTGTTGACTTTTTAGGGAAATCAGCCCTTGTGGGGTCCACAGGGGTGGATTAAGGTGGATTCAAGTGAGATGGACTGATATGAGGCTAAAACAACAAAAAGGTACCAATGAATAAGCAAATAAGCCAAAATAAGCACTTGGATTTCTTGATTTCACATAGAAAATGGGACAAACTTTAAGCTAATCTAGAGTGGGGTCCACAGGGGTTAAGCTCAAAGGCTTGGCTGCAATAGAGAGCTAACAAGGTGGGGAACACCATGGAACCAAGAACCACCACTGGGGCCCTCTGAGGTGGTCAGGAGCAACCACCAAAGTGGTGGCAGTGGGAGTGCTGCTACAGCAGCCTGTGCAGCAGGGGGTGTTCATGAGCCTGCAGCCATGTTTGTGAGGTAGTGAGCCCACTAGAAAAATCACAAAAATCTAATAAGAGCTGATTCCTAAAGCTAAGGTGGGATACTTGATTATGTAAAAAGCTCAAAGCTTAAATCCTTACACAAAAATCACAATAATTCATGCAATATTTGGATTTTTTTTCTACACAAAAGGAATTTGACTTTTCATATAAACTCTTGATTTGACTTTTATGAACTTAGATTGCTTCTATTTTACTGAAAATGTGATTCTAAGCTAGAATTAGACTTACTAGAGCTAAATGAACAACTATTGAAAGGATTAGAGTGAGTATGGATCTAAAAGATTTGACAGTGATCAAATAAGTGGGATTAAAAATTATGTTTGACTTTTTATGAAAAGACCTCTGGATTTTAAAGTTAGACTAACCTAGTAGAACCTTATGAAACTTGTTTCAACAACAAACACCAAAAAATTCACCCATGAACCCACAGGAACAGTCTGAGCCAAACACCCCTTATCTGAACCTGATTTTGGTTTTTTGAAGCAAATAGGTGAATGGAGTTATGAAACTGAATGCAATGACTTTATATGATTAAATACACTTAAGTAAAGGCAAAAACTTAAGATTCCATCACTAATACCCACAATTCTTACTTATGCTAACTAGGCAGTGGATTGTAAATGATGAGCAACACATGCTATTATGAAATAGATAAGTATACATTGACTACCAATTAACTCAAATATACTAAATAAGCAATAATTATCAAAGAAACACACAATTTGAGCAATTGAACAGTAAAGTAAAAAAAGGGAAAATAAACTTACAAAATGGATCAAAATGAAAATAAGGTTTCCAAATACCAAACCATAACCTAAAGCCTCCCAATAGGCTACTAAACCATGTTCATCCAAACATCACCTTGATTCAGGTCTTCTTCATCACCTTATTTCTTGATTTTTGAATTACCTAGCTATTTATCACATATTTTTGAATGATTATAGATTTTTGAATTAAAATTACAAGAGTATTGCTGAAAGTTATAAAAGCTTTGTAAGTAAGCTGAAATGACTAAATGGAACAATAAAACATCACTTTAACAACTTATAGGCTATAATGGATTTTTGAGCAATTTTGAGTGAAAATTAACTTGAATCAGAGAAACTTGGAACTTTGATTAATTAAACTTGAAATTACAATTGAAAGACTTAGAATACAACTTTAAGACAATTGGAAGCTAAAATAACTTTAATTCTACATTAACGAAAATTTAAGCTAAATTACTCCTACACTAATTACTTCTTCTTCTTCACTTTTTCTTGACTTAAGTAAGTCCTGGAGTCCATCTTTGACTTTCCCCCCTTCTATTAGAACAATTGGATGAGCTTTATGCAATCTTGGCCTTCAAATCCTTTTGGCGGGAAAAAAGTAACTTGGCAGGTGGGGGTTTCTTGGAGGATTTTGTGGGTAATAAATGGAGTTTGGAGGTTTGTGGTGAGCTGGGGGAACAAGGAGAGGTGGAAGTATGGAGGGTGGAGTGTTGTCTGGGGATTGCAGGTATCAAGTGGGGGAGATGGAAGGAAGGTCAACGGGGTTTGACACCGTTTGATATCAAAGGGGTTAAGTTTGGGCCAGGGTTTAGGGTGAGATGGGCTTGGGAGGTTTGGGTGGTGGACTGGTTTTATTATGTGTGTGGATTGGATTTGGAATTGGACTAAACAAATAACAAAGGTCCATTTGGTTTTTATATTTAATAACAAGGACCACAAATGTAAATTCTAAAAATCCAAGGGGCTGATTTTGCACATTATCCAAACTTGTTTCAAGGGTCTTTCCTGCCATCTTTCAATAGTCCAAAGATAAAAATTACAATTTTCCAAATTTGAGATTCCAAGGGCTATATTTGCCAATTTTCAAAGTTCAGGGATTAATCTTGCAATTTCTTCAAACTTCTCATTAGAGGACTATTTGTGATAACTTTTGATTTTCCAAAGGCCCTTGTTGACTTTTCCATCCAAAAATATTTCCCAAGGACCAAATCTGACAAAATTGAAACTCCAGGGACCAAACTTGTAAATTTTCAAAACTTTTCACCCAAAGTCCATTTTTGATAACTTTTGATTTTTGAAGGACTTAGGTTGACTTTTCTTTCAAAATAAATGCTCAGTGATTAATTTTGCCAATTTTTGAAAGTTGGGGGACTGAAACTGCCAATTATGTAAACTTTGTACGTTTTTCATCTGTTTTTACTCATTTTGCATCTGAAACATATAAAACACAATTTTGGAATATTTTCAGTATTTTGATGCCTTTTTTAGTGTTTTTAAATGCTTTGCAGCTCAGATTTGACCAAAAATGATAAGTGTTTGAGCGCTCATCAATCTCACACACTAAACTATTGCTAGTCCCTAGCAATAAACTGTTTTGAAAATTTAATGGATTTTAATCTCTTTACCAAAAGCCATTATTTCTGGAGTAGCCAAATGTTTCAGTTCAAGTAAGAACCATGGTACACCGATAACCATGTGATTTTGAGCAAACCACCAGCTGTAAACGGATTTGATTAGTCTTTACCAGAAGCCGTTTGCTTCTGGACTAGCCAACTCTTGATGGACACAGTCAACATCTTGGTGAGCTGATTACCAATTATGGTTTTCCACTGCCTTTACCACAAGCCATAATCTTGCGGGCTAGCCAACTCTTCACTAATTAAAGATATGGTGAGTTGAGTACCATACAATTTTGGGCAAATTGTAAGCCATAAACGGATTTGATATATCTTTACCAAGAGCCGTTTGCTCCTGGATTAGCCAATCCTTTTGTCGTTTAGACATGGCGGACTGATAACAAATTTTTGGCAAAAATGGGGTACTAGAAGGTAAAATGTGATCAAATTCGCTAGTATTTACCCTCCCCCCCCCCCCCCCACACACACTTAGAATTGAATATTGTCCTCAATATTCAAAGTCCCGGTTATTATGCCGACTCTTTGAACGTAAAAGGGCAACATTACAAGCTAAATGTGGAAACACCAGTTTTTTCACTTTATTTGTAACCACAGCAGGGGTAACTCCCCCACACTTAGGGTGAAAACCCCGTATGCATGCTACTGTTTTTGTTTACCGAGTCGCTAGCTTGACTCGACCCCGAATTCATTGGTTCTTGGGGAAGCATGATGTGGAAGAAGGAATCTCCATCAGACTTTCATTCAAGATGTTTGGACAAACATTTGAAGCACGTGAAAGTTCCACACTGATGAGATAAGTACCTGGCTATAAATAGTATAAACTATAAGCGGTGATGCCGGGGTCAAAGATAATGTCTTCATTCCCGAAGGAATGAAGAACAGGAGAAGTCACCCGGTAGGTGAAGAATGGAAGAAAGATCTTGATGACAATCAAGATTGACTCATCATCATCAGTAAGAGAATTCATGATTGGTATATCATGAATCTCATCATTGGAGCTCATATGATCTAGACATATTATGGGTGGGAGGGTTGGGATTTTGATATCAATCAAATTCTCAAGGTTGAGAATGTTTCCCTTCGGAACACAAAGATCATCTTTGTCTAGATCAAAGTAAAAGTTATCATACTCCGGTGGAGATATGATATGAGTAAGTTCATGAGAGAACTCCTCAAAGGTGAATGAATCATATTCGGGGAGAGAATTATGAGAATGAGAAGTGGTACTGCCACTAATCTTCTCTCCCATATGATCGACATTCAATAATGTTGCACGAAGTGCTTCATCCTTGATTTCAGTGTCAATCTCATCATTATCTTCTTCTAAGCTAACTAGCTCAGAAGGTAATTCTTCCATAAAAACGATGTCTCCACAAGATAACGAATCGTTATCAGTAGAATCGGAGAACATCTCAACATGATCAGTCGGGAAGACAAGAGGAGGAGGAATATCACACATATGATCAAGAATTCCCTGTGACTCTCTTGGGATTGGGACAAGGTTCTCAACACTAGACTTTATGAATTCGTCCGATTCCTTTTCAGGAACAGTGTCAAGATGCTCGTCCCCCATGCTCAGAGAGTGAGTGGGAACCTCGGGTGTGATAACAGTGTGTTGAGATGGAATCTCAACTGTTGGAATTTCATCTGATGAATCTTTATAAAATTGAAGAATATCAAGTGTATCTTCATTATCACTGTCATCAGGAATGAAACGGAATCGAGAGCTAGATCTGGCTGCTTTTTCTTTTTCAATTGATTCCCTAATAGATCTCTCAATGGCATCTTGGGAATTTATTTTAGCAGCCTGTTCTTCAGCTAACATTTCTTCCATCGATTTTTGTTTTGGATTATCTGGGGTATGTGTAATTCCTTTCAAATCTTTCACTAAATCCAAAAGATCAAGGAGAAGACTTTGAGGAATTGGCTAAGGTGGAGGTTCGTCATAATACGATGTGTCAAAATTGTTACAAGGAAATGGATTCCTTGTTTGACAATCGGAACTGAAGTGTGGACCTCCACAGTAATCACAACAGTAAAACTAATGTGGTTGTGGGTTGTATGTGCTAGAGTCATAATTGTTATCAGGAAACTGCTCATAGACAAGCGTGTTTCCCGATTGACAATCAGAACTGTAGTGTGAACCACCACAATACTCACAACAGTAAAACTGCTGAGTATCATGGTGTGGTAGCTGATGGAATAAATCAGTCGTGTCATGGTAAGAATAGGGATCTTGGTTATAGACAGACCCGTTTCCTGACTCTACCATGCTAAAACTGGGGCAATTACCACCATTATGAGGATTACCACACCATTGACAAATCAGAAGGTGTGGATGAGACATAGAAAGAATCAAAAGGTTTGGGAGGGTAAGGAATGAAGAATCAAAAAGGTAGGAGGGTAAAGATGAATATTTTTGGTGTTTTTGGAAAACATTTTATATACAAATAAGAAAGAAAATCTTTTTGGGTTTTTTGTGTTCGTTGAAAACTGATTTTAAAATGTTTTTGGGAACAGTTTTGTTTTTATATGATAATAATAAGGAAATATGAACAAGGATGGGTAAATATACAATGAGTGTATAACCAGATTCACTAATCTGCACAACCGTTTAGAATAACGCGCACAACCTCCCCGGCAGCGGCGCCAAAATTTGATTGATACAAAAGCAGTCAACTAAAGTCAACCACGGATGTGGTCAATATAGTCAAACTCCTTAGGCTCAATGCTCCGTGGAAGTATAGTGTTTCCCCGGGTCGTTATGTCCCGACGAGGTGTGGATTGTATTCAAACGGGTTTGTGATCGGGAGAATTTGGACAGGAAAGGGGTTTGTGATTGATTACACTACTGATTTATACAAGAAAATAGCCTAAATAAGCTATGTTAACAAGATTGTAAAAGTAGAAAAACCAGAAATGTTTTAAACCTAAAAACGTGTACGTTCAGTTTAAATTTACACGAACGTACAAAATAAAAAGTGAAAACCGAAATCTGAAAACCCACAGGGGGTGAAAATGACTTTTTTACAAACCTAAGGATGAAAGAAAATTTTTAGAAAAATTAAAAATATGTCTTTTTGTCTTTTCGTGGGTTTTATATTAATTAATTACTAATTAAATATTAATTAACTAATTAAACAAATTAAAATTATTAAAAATACTAAAAAGACTTAGATAATTATGAATTTTTTTTTTAAATCTAATTAACCATCACAGGAATCTTAAAAAATTATAAAAAGTTGGTTTTATGTATTTTTAATCTATTTTACTAATTACTATTCTAATTATTAATTAATTACTAATTAAACTAATTAAATTATAAAAACTAGAAGATGAACAGTAAAAATTCTAGAAAAATTCCTAAAATTATTTTATAACATATAAAAGCTAGGAAAAATGTAAACACTAGGTATTACTTTATAAAAACTAATTATTCTATTTAATACTTAATTATTAATAAAACTAATACTAAATCTAATTAATACTAAATGACAAAATTAAAATTTGGAAAAATTACTGAAAGTACTTTAATATAAAAGAAAATTAAGAAAAATATAAAAATGCAAAGTGCTTAATAAAAATCTAAAAAAGAAAATTAAAAAGTTAAATTACATTAAATAGAAACTATCACTTAATTTTAAATTGGTTTTTTCTGGATTTTCTTTTTGGAAACTATCTAAATACTAAAAATAACAAACTTTTGAAAAGACAAAATGTTCAGTGCTTAAAAATAAGGAATTTGGACACAAAAAGCTAGATCAGTTGAATTTTGTTGACTTTTTAGGGAAATCAGCCCTTATGGGGTCCACAGGGGTGGATTAAGGTGGATTCAAGTGAGATGGACTGATATGAGGCTAAAACAACAAAAAGGTACCAATGAATAAGTAAATAAGCCAAAATAAACACTTGAATTTCTTGATTTCACATAGAAAATGGGACAAACTTTAAGCTAATCTAGAGTGGGGTCCACAGGGGTTAAGCTCAAAGGCTTGGCTGCAATGGAGAGCTAGCAAGGTGGGGAACACTATGGAACCAAGAACCACCACAGTGGTGGCAGTGGGAGTGCTGCTACAGCAGCCTGTGCAGCAGGAGGTGTTCATGAGCCTGCAGCCATGTTTGTGAGGTAGTGGGGCCCACTAGGAAAATCACAAAAATATAACAAGAGTTGATTCCTAAAGCTAAGGTGGGATACTTGATTATGTAAAAAGCTCAAAACTTAAATCTTTACACAATAATTCATGCAATATTTGGATTTTTTTCTACACAAAAGGAATTTGACTTTTCATATAAACTATTGACTTGACTTTTATGAACTTAGATTGCTTCTATTTTACTGAAAATGTGATTCTAAGCTAGAATTAGTCTTACTAGAGCTAAATGAACAACTATTGAAAGGATTAGAATGAGTATGGATCTAAAAGATTTGACAGTGATCAAATAAGTGGGATTAAAAATGATGTTTGACTTTTTATGAAAAGACCTCTGGATTTTAAAGTTAGACTAACCTAGTAGAACCTTATGAAACTTGTTTCAACAACAAACGCCAACAAATTCACCCATGAACCTACAGGAACAGTCTGAGCCAAACACCCCCTTATCTGAACCTGATTTTGGTTTTTTGAAGCGAATAGGTGAATGGAGTTATGAAACTGAATGCAATGACTTTATATGATTAAATACACTTAAGTAAAGGCAAAAACTTAAGATTCCATCACTAATACCCACAATTCTTACTTATGCTAACTAGGCAGTGGATTGTAAATGATGAGCAACACAAGCTATTATGAAACAGATAAGTATACAATGACTACCAATTAACTCAAATATACTAAATAAGCAATAATTATCAAAGAAACACACAATTTGAGCAATTGAACAGTAAATTAAAAAAAAAAAGGGAAAATAAACTTACAAAATGGATCAAAATGAAAATAAGGTTTCTGGTGAGTGCTTATTCACTCACTATTATTTGACCAAAAAACCGGACTAATGAGACCAAAAACTAACCAATTATGCCAAATATACGTTGTTTTTGTGTTTTTGAATGTGCAGGTATGGATATGAAAAAAATGGATAAAAAATCACGAGAAAACAACGAAACCGAGCACGAGATATGGAAAAGAGTATCGAGAGCCGAAGCTGGGAGAAAATTACCATTATGGATCACTCTTATGCTCAACTTGTCAAAAATAGCCCTTGAAAGATATTATTGGAAGTTGGCAGAATCAGTCCTTGGAGTTTCATTAATTGCACAAATGGTCGTTGTATATTTCTTAACAATGAAATCTGAAATTACAAGTATCAAAAGTCTAGTCCAAGTAATCAAATCCAAATCTCAAAGCCCAAAATCAAATCTTAAAGCCCAATCCTAAAAACACCCAAGCCCAGCCATTTTCGGTCAATGAGTTCTTACAGGTCAACAAAGGTCAAAAAGGGTCAAATATTAATAATAAAGTGTTACCCCGCTTTATTTTTCCCCAATTCTTCTTTTACCCAGGTTCCATGAACCCTAATACTATTCACCATACCCAATTCAATTAATTACTGTAATTAAGGGCATAAGGGTCAAATCACTGAGCTTCTAGAAGGACAGGGGATTGTCAGGGTGTGTCAGACTCAAACAAACACACGAGGGGACTACGTGGCATAAGCTGATTGGTTGAGACGCGTCATTGGATTTGATCTTACGGCTAATATCATGATGGGATTGATGGGATTATGATCAAGGGTTATGAATGGATTAAAACAAGCACAAACTCACATGGATTGCCAGCTTGGCAATCCGTGAGCTCACTCCTCACTTCACCTATAAATAGTATGTAGATTAGCTTGTATTGGTGTGGAGTTTGGAGTAGCCAAACTCTGCCAAAATTTCTTTGTAAAAATTTAAATTCAGTTTTAGTTGTAACATTTACCTTTTAATGAATCCAGATTTTCTTTTAATCATTTAAATTTAGCTTGTTGTTTCTGTTTATTAATGCAGCTTATTTCACTTTCATTATTCAGCTTATTTTAGTTAATTAAATAATTCATTCAAGTTTTTTTTTATTTCTAAGTCAGTTTAAATTTCATTTTAGCAGTGTATAAAAATCAGAAAAGTCAAAGATAAGTTTTCTTCATTTCAGCTTTCATACAAGCTGATTGGTATTTTAGAATCATCAAATTGATTACTGTAGCTTTAGTTAATGCTTTTTGTGGTTTATATAAGTACTAGTTCAAACATCTCTAAAATAGTCAATTTCAATCAACTGTTTTGGTATATTGGAGTTTTGTGGTGATTGAGACAAGCCAAAGAGGGAATTGGAAGCTTTTGGCCTGTCTAGAGACAGGCTTGCTGAGTGAATCACCTCTATTTAGAGCTGAGGTGAATTGGATTGTAAGTTTTGTTCTCATCTTACTACATACTTTTGCATAAATCTGTGTTGCTGTGCTTCTTTTGGATTTGTCTGTTTTTGAATGTTGATTCTGCTTCATTTCATGACAATTTAGTTTGATAGATAGTAGTTTAGTGATTTGTAGTTTAGATCATAGATTTAGGGTTCAACTGTCATCAATAGGGGTGTTTGGCACAGTAGAGTTATGATAGTTAGAACATGTTTTATCCAAATTTTTATATCTAATCAGTTTTAAAAAAAAATATTATTAGTAGTTTGAAGTTAAAATTAGTGGTTTCAATCAGATTTTAAACCTTCTGATCAGAGTCTTAAAATTTTCAGTTTAAATCTGTGCTTAGAAAATTAGTTAAAGTAGAATCAGAACTTTGCCATATTAGTTGTAGATTTTGGATTTAACTAGTTCACTATAGGTTACTTTAGTTGTGATATCTGGTATCCTTAGGTTGATAGTCAAATTTCATTGTTCCACTCATATTCCATCTTCGCTTCTGCATTACACTGCTGCCATCAACCAACTGTCCCACTTTCATCCATTTGTTTTCAATATTGGTCAGGTTTAAGTAGTTATTGGGTTTTCATTAGTTGGAATGCTTATAGTCTGCTTTCTTTTCTTGATTTATTTCAGCTTAGTTTAAGATTTGATGATCTTTTTCTTGCTTATACTTGTGCTGTATATGAGCATTTTTAGGTCTATACCTGCCCTGTGCACCATGCCTGTTCAAATGTACTCCCTATCAGCCTTGTAGATCAAGTTTGTTTTTTTAGCTCATATTAGCAATCTTTAAGGACTGATTTTGTGGATCTAGCGATTTCTTATAGTTTTATCTTTTAGGTTCTGCATTTAGTTTGCTAATTTAGATACTTGATTTTTAGTATGCAAGTTTGATTTGTAAGCTGTTTTGTTTGTGCATTAACTGAGTATGATCGATTTTGTTTTGCTTGGACTTTGATATATAGTCTATCTGCTCTTAGGTTTTTTAGATGATGACTTTAGCTTAAGATGAACTTTTGAGTGCCTGTTAGTAGCTAGCTTGTGACAGCTTATCGCTAGTTTTGTGTTGCCATACTAGGCCTGTTTGGTTGCTCTGCTTAATTGGCCTCACTATTTGTCTTTTTTGACCCAATTTTACTGACTGTTTCAGCAGCCTCCTTGGCTCACTAGGCATACTTCTTTGCTTCATAGCTGCTATTCTAGCAGAGTTTTTGGTGTAATTTTTGTTTCTATAGCAAGCCTGTAGTTCCAGCTTCTATTATACATTTTTGGTTTTCATTTTTTAGCTTGTATATTAGCTTTTAATTGGCTTGTAATAGGAGCTCTTGAACTATTTTTGCATCATTTTACTTAATGCTTTAGCTTATTGCTACCTGCTATTTGTTTCATTTGAGAGTTCTGCTGGGAATTGTGGTCTGGATTCAGTTTATTTAGGCATAATTGAATAATAGAAATTTGTGTTTTCAG
The DNA here is from genome assembly GCA_030686995.1 of Artemisia argyi. Taxonomy (NCBI): domain Eukaryota; kingdom Viridiplantae; phylum Streptophyta; class Magnoliopsida; order Asterales; family Asteraceae; genus Artemisia; species Artemisia argyi. The sequence goes on from CM060699.1 coordinate 75,853,609, forward strand.
TTTCACCAAGCTTGGACACAAGTGCTTATAAATTAGCACTTGTGTTAAGCTGATTTTAAGCCAATAAGCACTTCAGCTTATTATTTTCTTTTCAAAAATTTTCTGCAAGCTCATTATAATATTTTAGATTTTCTGTGAATTTTTCATAATTTTCTGAGTTGATTTGATATTTTTCTTAATTTTTCTTTATTTTTAATCATTTTTTAAATAACAAAAATCTATAAAAAAAATCAGAAAAAGCTTTAAAAAATACAAAAATAGTTTAGAAAATTCTTTTATAATATTTTAGATTTTTCAGATTAATTTTCATAATTTTCTCATTATTTTTCATATTTTTAATTACTTTTTAATTCAATAAATAGAAAATAAATCATAGAAAATAAATAAAAAATCAAAAAAATATTTTTCTTTTTCTTAAAATTCTTTTTATTAGTTTAAGATTTTTAGAAAATTGTTTTACACTTGTAGGAACGTTTTTAGAATAAAAGTCACGTTTTATTTTGTACGTTACGTTTATTTACGCGTTTGCATTTCCGTTTTCAAGTTTTTAACTTCTCTGCATATATAGCTTGTACATTCTGGTTATTTCACTATTTCTTATCTTAATTTGAATTCCAAAATCATATTTTTCACTTTACCACTTTTCACGACTCGATTTTGCGATTCGACTATTCAAGATTCCATTCTACCTTCGTTGGGAAAACGACCCGGGAAATACTTTCACAAGTATTTCTTCGGAATAATTATATACTACAAAAAGAATAAATCAAAATGGCGCCGCTTCCGGGGAAGGTCGAAGTGAGTTTTTGAATTTTCGTTTTGAAAAATCGTGTTTTGATAAGCCTTCCTCTATCTTGTAAATATTTTCTATAAAACATAAAAATTAAAAAATCAAAAACAAAAATAATCTTCTTATCCTCTAAAATTTGATTCTTCTTCTCAAACCCTCTTATTTTTAATTCTTATGGATCCGTTTTGTTTTAATTGTGGAGAACCGTTTTTCGGAGGGTTGTGTGTGTGGTGTACGTGCGACCAATGTGGTGATAATATTCATGATGGAGTTTGTTGGAATTGTAATTCTCCCGCGTATGGTCAAAGATCGTTCAAAAATCCGTCAAACGTTCCCGATAACTATCCAACACCAGCACCACCTTCGTTTAATTGTTATAATTGTGGAAACCCTTCCGAAGAAGGAGTGCCTTGTGGGCAATGTTTTTGTAATGAATGTGGATACGCTAATTGAATGTGCTATGCCTCGAGTGCTGACACGTCTTACGCTTACGATCCGAGCTTTGATAATTTTCCTCAAAATGATTTCAATCCTCTTTATCAAAACTTTTATGAGCAAGACCCGTATTCCAATAATAATTCATTTCAAAATACATCAAATTTTGAACATTGTGGGGGATCGTCTGAAAATCTTTATGAGCCGAATTTATATTACGATTCTCATGGTTTTAACCAACCCCCACAAACTTCTGAATTTACTAATCAAATTTTTGAAATTAAATCTCTTCTCGAGAAGTTAAAAGAAATGGTGGCTAATCGTGAAACTGATACTCCTTAGCCTCGTGAGAAGTCTATTGCAGAGTTACTTGCTGAAGAGAGAGCGTCTAATCCTTTTAAAAATTTTAATTACTATGATTTCGACGACGATGATGAGAAAATTACGTTCGTTCTTAATTCTCACAATACTTCCGATGTTTCTCCCGTAGAACCCGAGGACTCTCTAAAAATGGGGGATGAGCATCTAAACACTATTTCGGCAACGGAATCGGACGAATTCAATAAGTCTAGTGTTGAGAACCTCGTCTCAATCCCAAGTGAGTCCGGGGAAATTTCTAACGGTAATGATGAATTTGTTGAGAATAATCGTCTTGATAATCATGTTGATACGAATGATATACCGTTTGATGATAATCGTGTTGAGATGTTCTCCGATTCTGACGATGACGATTCTATATCTTGTGGAGAAATCGATTATGTTGATGAAGAACCTTCTGAGCTCGTAAGTTTAGAAGAAGAGAATGACGAAGATGTTGATACGGAAATACAAGATGAAGCTCTACGTGAAACATTATTGAATGTTAATCTTCTTATCTCTCGAATTGAGGCATTGAATTATCCTCCGACTTTTTCTCCTATCCCCGATATAGATAGTGATTTCTTACCCGAGCTTGAAATCTTTCGATTTGAAGAGACGAGTAGTGGCAATCCCACTATTCATGCTGATATCTCTCTTCCGGATTATGAATGCTTTACTTTTGAGATTGATTCTGTGCTTATTTCTGAAAATCCGTAACGTGACCCTCTTTTAGAGGATGTTGATCGATTTCTTGCTACGGATGACTCGATACCACCGGGTATTGAGAATGACGAGAATGATATTCTTTCCGATTTACTTTTTTCTCGTCCACCCGCGAAACCACCCGATAAAGATTTTGAATCCGATACGAATGATGATATTTTTGAAGTGGTGGACGAAAGTTTTGGACAAGATGTTCCTTTTATCATCCAAGTGTTTAAACCATTCTTTTCTTATCCCATCATTTCTTCTTTCCACTCCACCGGGAGTGAGGATACCATTTTTGACCCAAGCATCTCCATCTTTTGTGCCTGGTGTCCGTTTCATTTGCTCTCCTCAAGGACGACTTAATTCGGGGATTGAGTCAAGCTCATGTAACTCGGTGAACAAAAACAAGCGCTTCGTGGGAGGCACCCCATGCTTATCAAATTCATCTTCTTAAATTTCTTATTTCTTAATAACGTAACGTGAGGAGGGCTACCTCTTCCATTTTCTCGTGTTTGTGCTTGTTGTTGCTTATGTTCAGGATTTTCCCGAATAATGAAGACTCTCGTGCTCGTGGTTTTGTCTCCTCTCGAGTTTCATCGTTCGTTGCTTATCCATATATATCCTAATCTTATCGACTAACATCTATCTTTTGGCATAATTAATAAACGGCCTTAGATTTATGTAGGAGAACCCTTACCTTTTAAACATTGAGGACAATGTTTCGTTTTAGTCTTGGGGGGGGGGGGGTGATCGTTCGATCTGATTTTTGCCTTGCACTTTGTCGTGAACTCTCGCAACTCCGTTTTTCCTCAAAAATGAAAAAGTTGAAAAAATTGAAAATTTCAAAAATTTTGAAGAAAAATGAATGAAAAGTCATGAAAAAGAACAAAAAGATGTGAAAAAGTTGAAAATTTGTGAAAAAATATAATAAAGTTTGAATAAGTGTTTTGACACTTTGTTGACTTTCTTGCTGGCGAGAGTAGGAATAAATATTTTGACTTGACCAGGCGTGTTGAGCCCTAGCTTGTTCCCTTAACCAATGATGATCACATAAGCTTGTGCTAGTTTTGTACACAAGGAGCTATAAAATGCGAATTCTTCTTCTAAAATCTGCAAGTTCCCGTACTTGACTTTATACATGCGTAGCTTAAAAGCTTTCGCTAGTCTTTTACATCAGGAGCTAGAAAACGCGAATTCTTCTTCTAGAATTTGCAAGTTTCCGTAACTGACTTTATATATGCGTGGCTGATTATCGGCTAAGTATTCGCGGGTTTCATTATTTGGAATCTTAAATTGCGAAGAGCGAGAAATGATAGAGTTTATTTAGAAGTTAGATGCTAAACGTGGAGTAGTGTTCTCTTTAGAGCTCATGAGAGGTACTTGTGGCTTTTTACTCCCATCAGAAACGTCACACATATATAATAGATGTTCTAGGTTACTTAGTGATATTTCGGTTTGAATAATATTTAGTTCTTTGTTTTCTTAAGAGAATTTTTGCTTTAAAAGTTGGGTACATATCAAGGAACATAAAAAATAAGAGCAAAAAGTGAAAAAATCAAAAGTCAAAAGTTGATTATCTATGTGGTTTTGGAGCTACCCGATAAGCTTCCATTGATGTTATGAGAAAAGTCAAGAAAGAAAGAAAAAAAGTGAAAAGTATGAAAAAAAAAATGAAAAATGAAAAAAGTGAAGTTGAAAGTTATGTTGAATAAGAGCTTATGTATAAATAAGTTGTTGGCGCGTGAGGTGCATGTGTTTAATTAGTAATCAATTACATGAGGTGCACGTGTAGTACTCCGCAACTTATATTTATGATATTGTATGTACCAAAATTCCTTGATGTGGACCGAATTTCTATTGCATTGGTTCTTAAGAGAAAATGAATAACTACTTATCGTTTTAACTTAGGTATCACTATCGGACTAAAAATTATTGAAACGAGAAAATATGAAGCAATTCATTTCTCAACAAAATAAAATATTGAGATACAAAACCTAGGAAATGGGATAAAGGAGTTTTCACAAATAACTATTATGAGTAGTGTTAGCATCTAACTTGTAGATAGGCTGTGATCTCGTTTGTACGTTTAGTTTGGGGACTCGTGAAAAATCAAGGATGACGATCTTTATCCGTATGGTCACTTCTTAAATAGAAGTGTTTCTACTCGTTGACCATAATAATTATTGCAAAATAATGAAAGTTCAACAAACCGTCACAAGTATGAAGTATGAAAAGTCCAAAAATAGAAGTGTAAGTGGAATAAAGGAATAAAAGGAAAATTTTGGAAAGCGGAGCGTTTTCGGGAATAAATGATTTTATTACTTCTTTCGAACCTCCTTGCTACTTTTCAAAGTTAGTAAAAAGAGTTTTGAAATTATTTATCCCAAAAGCGTGAATTGGTCACATTGCGTGAGGACACGACAATACTTTAGTCGGGGGGATTTTGGTGAGTGCTTATTCACTCACTATTATTTGACCAAAAAACCGGACTAATGAGACCAAAAACTAACCAATTATGCCAAACATACGTTGTTTTTGTGTTTTTGAATGTTGATTCTGCTTCATTTCATGATAATTTAGTTTGATAGATTAGTAGTTTAGTGATTTGTAGTTTAGATCATAGATTTAGGGTTCAACTGTCATCAATAGGGGTGTTTGGCACAGTAGAGTTATGATAGTTAGAACATGTTTTAACCAAATTTTATATCCAATCAGTTTTAAAAAAAAATATATTATTAGTAGTTTGAAGTTAAAATTAGTGGTTTCAATCAGATTTTAAACCTTCTGATCAGAGTCTTAAAATTTTCAGTTTAAATCTGTGCTTAGAAAATTAGTTAAGGTAGAATCAGAACTTTGCCATATTAGTTGTAGATTTTGGATTTAACTAATTCACTATAGGTTACTTTAGTTGTGATATCTGGTATCCTTAGGTTGATAGTCAAATTTCATTGTTCCACTCATATTCCATCTTCGTTTCTGCATTACACTGCTGCCATCAACCAACTGTCCCACTTTCATCCATTTGTTTTCAATATTGGTCAGGTTTAAGTAGTTATTGGGTTTTCATTAGTTGGAATGCTTATAGTCTGCTTTCTTTTCTTGATTTATTTCAGCTTAGTTTAAGATTTGATGATCTTTTTCTTGCTTATACTTGTGCTGTATATGAGCATTTTTAGGTCTATACCTGCCATGTGCACCATGCCTGTTCAAATGTACTCCCTATCAGCCTTGTAGATCAAGTTTGTTTTTTAGCTCATATTAGCAATCTTTAAGGACTGATTTTGTGGATCTAGCGATATCTTATAGTTTTATCTTTTAGGTTCTGCATTTAGTTTGCTAATTTAGATACTTGATTTTTAGTATGCAAGTTTGATTTGTAAGCTGTTTTGTTTGTGCATTAACTGAGTATGATCGATTTTGTTTTGCTTGGACTTTGATATATAGTCTATCTGCTCTTAGGTTTTTTAGATGATGACTTTAGCTTAAGATGAACTTTTGAGTGCCTGTTAGTAGCTAGCTTGTGACAGCTTATCGCTAGTTTTGTGTTGCCATACTAGGCCTGTTTGGTTGCTCTGCTTAATTGGCCTCACTATTTGTCTTTTTCGACCCAATTTTACTGATTGTTTCAGCAGCCTCCTTGGCTCACTAGGCATACTTCTTTGCTTCATAGCTGCTATTCTAGCAGAGTTTTTGGTGTAATTTTTGTTTCTATAGCAAGCCTGTAGTTCCAGCTTCTATTATACATTTTTGGTTTTCATTTTTTAGCTTGTATATTAGCTTTTAATTGACTTGTAATAGGAACTCTTGAACTGTTTTTGCATCATTTTACTTAATGCTTTAGCTTATTGCTACCAGCTATTTGTTTCATTTGAGAGTTCTGCTGGGAATTGTGAATTCAGTTTATTTAGGCATAATTGAATAGTAGAAATTTGTGTTTTCAGTTTCACCAAGCTTGGACACAAGTGCTTATAAATTAGCACTTGTGTTAAGCTGATTTTAAGCCAATAAGCACTTCAACTTATTATTTTCTTTTCAAAATTTTTCTGCAAGCTCATTATAATATTCAAGATTTTCTGTGAATTTTTCATAATTTTCTGAGTTGATTTGATATTTTTCTTAATTTTTCTTTATTTTTAATCATTTTTAAATCATTTTTAAATAACAAAAATCCATAAAAAATCAGAAAAAGCTTTAAAAAATACAAAAATAGTTTAGAAAATTCTTTTATAATATTTTAGATTTTTCAGATTAATTTTCATAATTTTCCCATTATTTTTCATATTTTTAATTACTTTTTAATTCAATAAATAGAAAATAAATCATAGAAAATAAATAAAAAATCAAAAAAATATTTTTCTTTTTCTTAAAATTCTTTTTATTAGTTTAAGATTTTTAGAAAATTGTTTTACACTTGTAGGAACGTTTTTAGAATAAAAGTCACGTTTTATTTTGTACGTTACGTTTATTTAAGCGTTTGCATTTCCGTTTTCAAGTTTTTAACTTCTCTGCATATATAGCTTGTACATTCTGGTTATTTCACTATTTCTTATCTTAATTTGAATTCCTAAATCATATTTTTCACTTTACCACTTTTCACGACTCGATTTTGCGATTCGACTATTCAAGATTCCATTCTACCTTCGTTGGGAAAACGACCCGGGAAATACTTTCACAAGTATTTCTTCGGAATAATTATATACTACAAAAAGAATAAATCAGTTTCCAAATACCAAACCATAACCTAAAGCCTCCCAATAGGCTACTAAACCATGTTCATCCAAACATCACCTTGATTCAGGTCTTCTTCATCACCTTATTTCTTGATTTTTGAATTACCTAGCTATTTATCACATATTTTTGAGTGATTATGGATTTTTGAATTAAAATTACAAGAGTATTGCTGAAAGTTATAAAAGCTTTGTAAGTAAGCTGAAATGACTAAATAGAACAATAAAACATCACTTTAACAACTTATAGGCTATAATGGATTTTTAAGCAATTTTGAGTAAAAATTAACTTGAATCAGAGAAACTTTGAACTTTGATTAATTAAACTTGAAATTAAAATTGAAAGACTTAGAATACAACTTTAAGACAATTGGAAGCTAAAATAACTTTAATTCTACATTAACGAAAATTTAAGCTAAATTACTCCTACACTAATTACTTCTTCTTCTTCACTTTTTCTTGACTTAAATAAGTCCTGGAGTCCATCTTTGACTTTCCCCCCTTTTATTAGAACCATTGGATGAGCTTTATGCAATCTTGGCCTTCAAATCCTTTTGGCGGGAAAAAAGTAACTTGGCAGGTGGGGGTTTCTTGGAGGATTTTGTGGGTAATAAATGGAGTTTAGAGGTTTGTGGTGAGCTAGGGGAACAAGGAGAGGTGGAAGTATGGAGGGTGGAGTGTTGTCTGGGGATTGCAGGTATCAAGTGGGGGAGGTGGAAGGAAGGTCAACAGGATTGACCCCGTTTGATATCAAAGGGGTTAAGTTTGGGCCAGGGTTTAGGGTGAGATGGGCTTGGGAGGTTTGGGTGGTGGACTGGTTTTATTATGTGTGTGGATTGGATTTGGAATTGGTCTAAACAAATAACAAAGGTCCATTTGGTTTTTATATTTAAGAACAAGGACCACAAATGTAAATTATGAAAATCCAAGGGGCTGATTTTGCACTTTATCCAAACTTGTTTCAAGGATCTTTCCTGCCATCTTTCAATAGTCCAAAGATAAAAATTACAATTTTCCAATTTTGAGATTCCAAGGGCTATATTTGCCAATTTTCAAAGTTCGGGGACTAATCTTGCAATTTCTTCAAACTTTTCATTAGAGGACTATTTGTGATAACTTTTGATTTTCCAAAGACCCTTGTTGACTTTTCCATCCAAAAATATTTCCCAGGGACCAAATCCGACAAAATTGAAACTCCAGGGACCAAACTTGTAAATTTTCAAAACCTTTCACCCAAAGTCCATTTTTGATAACTTTTGATTTTTGAAGGACTTGGGTTGACTTTTCTTTCAAAATAAATGCTCAGAGACTAATTTTGCCAATTTTTGAAAATTGGGGGACTGAAACTGTCAATTATGCAAACTTTGTACGTTTTTCATCCTGTTTTTACTCATTTTGCATCTGAAACATATAAAACACAATTTTGGAATACTATTAGTATTTTGATACCTTTTTTAGTGTTTTTAAATGTTTTGCAGCTCAGATTTGACAAAAAATGATGAGTGTTTGAGCACTCATCAGTATATTAGTTTAATTTTCATTTATTTTATTTTATTTTGATTACATCTTTATTTAATTGGGTTAGTTGACTAGCAACTAATTCCTCCCTCTCTTTCATAACCCGAGATTTTACTTGTTTTCCATAAAATATAAAAATACAAAAAGAATCATCTCTCACCTCTAGACCTAGTTTAGTAGGCTTTCTAATCCTAGCGACACTATTCCTGAGCTGAACTATCAATCCCCCGGTACTTGTCACTATACTATACTACAACGATCAGGTACGCTGCCTGGTGGGGGTTGTAAGCTTCTCAAGATCCCTTGAGAGGTAAAACCTGTTGCGAGGGCGCAATTCCCACGTATCAAGTTTTTGGCGCCGCTGCCCGGGGAATAGTTATTCTCTAGGTTAGAATTTATTTTGATTAGGTCTACTCATTAGATTCCTTTTTAGTGAGATTTTAATTTTCTTTTTATTAGCTTTCTTGTAGTTTATCTTTTTCTTTGTGCCTTTTTTTGTAAAACCATTTTCACTTGTCACTATGGCGGATGAAATTCCATTTAGATCACTAACAATAGAGGAACAATTATATTTCACTAATAGATTTGCTTCCTATCATTCCAATGATTTTTTATGTGATCTTAGTGACATCCATGAAGAGTTGGGGGTAAAGTTAGATGGGTTTGATGAATTCTATGCATGTGTGATTTCTATTAGACGATCATTATCAGGACCAATTCCTTTTAGTGAGACCCGTTGGATGAATTTTGAGAAAAGCTTCCTAACCATGACCCATAAGTTCAACGAATTGGTGGATTCGTATGAGCAAGATGACCTAGTTTCTAAGAACATGAACTTAGAATCAAACCAAGATTATGAGATGGTTTGTGTTGAACTACCTAGTTGCATGAGCGGGATAGATTTCACCAAAACATACAACACACATGAGGGTAGAGTTGAGCCACCTAAGTGCATGTCATGGTTAGGCACTACCATAATACAGGATGAACATATAGGTGATTTTGATACGAGGAATTATGAGGAAAATAGCGCAAGCCCACTAAGTACTCCACAAGTCCCGCCATCATTTGAGGCATACACATCGCCCGTGACTTACCCGGAAGATGTAGAAGAGACTATAGGAACCCTAATTGAGGTAGAACCCTTGGACCAAGCACCACTAGAGAATATAGGTTTGAATACTGGTAGTGATAACCTTACTCTTAGTTCTAGGGAAGTTCCTAGTTTTGATGAACCGGAGCCTCAACCAAAACCGATACCTAATCTTCCATCCTTAGATGAAAATTTAGGAATTGAAATAGGTTCCGATCCACCCATCAAACCATATAGTCTGGGTAGTCTTAGGACAAAGATAGGGGACTCTAAGCCTTGTAGAGAGGAAGCCAATATAGGAGTGGAAAATGATCGTACATGCTTACATCACCCATTTATGAGTGATCACAAGAAACATTATGGGTTTAAACCGGGTTTGTTAGGTCAAGATGGATTCCCAACTAGGAATCTCTCGAAGTTGATAGAAAATGATCCCTTTCTAGGAGAAAATCTTAATCCACCCATTAACCCAATTGAATTAGGTAAGGTTATGATGATAAGAACACACATCTTTGAGCATGTAATCCATCCACCACTTTCACCTCACATGGCATATTTCCACCCTAAGGGTGTGTATCGCTACTTCCACCCGCACTTAATCCTAAGTGTATGCAAAGCCTCCCTTATTTCTGTCAAATAAGGGTAGAGTTAGGCTCGTGACTCGAATAAAAACAAGCGCTTCTTGGGAGGCAACCCATGTTTTGTTTGATTTTAGTTGTTTCCGTATGCATGTTTTATTTTTATTGTTGGTAAATCATGTTTCAAAGTAAATTGTGAAAATGCTTTATTTTGTTTTTAACTTCGTCTTAACTTCATATAAAGGTATTTTGCAAAAGCTAAGTGTAAAGGGAGACCCAAATTTGTTTATAAGAACGAAAATGATCATGATTCGTCACAATATTAAATGAGCATGTATATTAGTATTTGTTAGAGTCAAATGCTTGTATCGAGTCATAATGATGTTTTGCATGATTTTACAGGAAATAAGGCACGAGTTTTTCCAGAAATTTTCCGGAAACTTAAAATAAGATTTTTCCAGGAACATTCTGACGGCGTCAGGAGTTACAACCTGACGGTGTCAGGTACCAAAATTCTGAAAAATTTTGCGAGTTTTGTTTATACCTGAGTCTTAAAGTTTTTGTTAATTCTTTAGTTTTGTAAACTCCAGGAAATCTGCAAACATTCATTCCACAAGCATTATATCTTAAATTGTTTTCTAGGATTTGTTAGTATATATAGATTGCCGCCGATTTTACGGGAGGTTGCCTTGATTGTTTTCTTAGGTTTAACAGGTTATATATGACAAAAAGATGATTTATATTTCTGGAGGGAAGCTTTCAACGTTCATTTTCTTAGAGGAAGATCTAACCTTGTTGACACACTATCCACACCGAACGAATCAGGGGAGTATTTGTTTTCATTCTTTTACCTGTTTTACTTTTACATCCTTTAATTGAACATTTGGGACAATGTTCATCCTAAGTGTAAGGGGAGGGTAAATGATGATACCTTATAGGATACTATTGCACTTGAGTTTGTTTGTTTGATGGTAGGTGTGTAATAAAACTAAGAGAAATACTTGTTAGTTCAACTTTAGAGCCAAATTTAAATTTTTTTACAACATTTAGGAGTGAAACTTTAGCCTTAACAAGCGTCTCATGGATAGGAGTTGTATGACTAGCACAAAACCGTATCATTCAAAAAAAATTTCCACCCAAATATGTGAGGTTCGCCTTTAGATTTGATTGGAAAAGCATTCATTATTAGTGCTTATGAGTGTACCGGTAGCATTTAGATTCTAGAACTTGCGTTAGTGATGCATCCCGAGACCACTAGTGAGACTACATTCGTGTAGTAGGATTTACTACATGATAAGAGGCATTAGGATCGCCCTTGTGTTTAAAACCGTATCATAATTATTTGACCATTTAAGTCATATTACTTGACTAGTAAAGTCAATTAATTTTCCCAAACCTTTGCGTTGTACTCATTTCTAGTACATGATACCCCTAGTACACCCCTCCGAGCCTATCTTTTTCTTTTCTAACTTTAAGCATCTTACTTAAAGGAAGAATTTGTTACAACCCACCCAAATGTACAACCAAATCGCCTTAGCCTTCCGTGTATGCACTCATCTTTAGTGCATTATTGTTATTTGTTTAAACCCTTAGTTAATTATCTAATTGATTACATGGTTGCTAAGTCGAGTCATATCGTGTACATATTGTTTAGGGACGATTGTGACTCATGGGTAAAGTACTAGTGTTATGGAGTAATGGGGAAGAACATCAAATTATTACCCACATATGTGCGTTAATCTTAAAAAGTACTCCAAGTGTTTTGATTATCTTGATTCGAGTCATTAGAGTAGTTTATTGTAAAGTATGTAAGAATTCAAGTGTAAGGAGAATGTACATTCCCTATGATGTATTATTTTGGATGGTAGGGTAAAAGTGTATGCAAAAAAAAAAATAAAAAAATAAAAAATAAAAAAAATAAAAATAAAAAAAATCGAAAAAAGAAAAAAAAATAGAAAAAAACATACGGACTACCATCTCGTTTCATTCTATGTTTGTTTTAAGTTTTTGTTATTTTTGATTTATTAGCTTAAGTCGAGTCGAGTCTTGTCTTAGCAACGCCATATTGTACATGTAATTAACCAAGATGATTAACTCGCCACCAGTAAATATTGCCTTTATCCAGCAAAGCCGTGTTTTTCATATCCCAACACCTAACGTTATAACCCTTTAAAAGACCTTTTTGATAGTTTATCCTAGGTGCTTACGCCAAGTGGTGGAGGTTTGATCCTTTCCCAAGCCTATGGTAATCTATTTGGTATGACAGGTAGTGAGAGATGTTTTCCATTTCCATATTGTGATATATATATTATTACACCCGAGAGATGTAAGTATCTAAACACTATTTATGAGGTGCTAGTGTATGACCTCCGTGCTTGTTTTTGGTTTTTAGTGGAACGATTATTTGTTGTAATTACTTTTATATTAGTGTTAAATGACCCCTAACTTGTATTTTGATTAGATTAAAAGCGCATTTGCTTGAGGACAAGCAAATCTCAAGTGTAAGGGTATTTAATGAGGCGAAAAGTGAACCGCTTTTAAGGGGTCATTTAAGCCCGAATTCGAGATAATTTGATCAAATATTTCCCTAAATCGTTCCTTTTGTCATTTTAGGTACTTTTGAGGAGAAATCTGGAAAAGGAAGCATTTTGGACGTTTTTGGGCCATAAAAGTGAACAAAACGGCAAAGTCTCAAAATTCCTTGCTGGAACAGTACCTGACGATGTCAAGCCACAACACATGACGGCGTCAAGAGTGGCAAAAGAGGTGGATGTGGAAGTTACAATGTGACGGCCCAGAGTGTTTCCAGTGTTATTGGCCTGATGGCGTCACCAAGACCGTCAGGGTCCAAATACTAGTGACGGCCCAAAGCGGCCCAAAGCTTATTTCTACATGACGGCGTCAGAAGTGGATCTAGGCAATACGAATTTCATCTTGGCGGCGAGTTGACAGCGTCAAAGGCTAATACATGACGCCGTCAGGATGCTATGTCTATATATATTTTTCTAATTTTTCATTGTAAAGTGTTGAACAAGTTGTGGAATATCACACACAAACCCTAGGTCGAATTTCCTGCATATTGAAGGGGTTTCAAACCCTTCTTTCTTCCATGTTTGAATAAAGATAAGTACTTCAATAATCATTCAATATGTCTATGTATTGTTTGATTCTATCTTATGTTTATCTTTCTTTTAACATGTTAGGCTAGGTTTTTATTGTGTTTGCTTAGATGTAGTGAAACCTAGATGTTGATTATTGGTTGATTGTTTGTTTATAATTGTTACGGATGATTGTATTCGATGTTAGGCTTAAGAAAACTGGCAGACTTCCATTGGTAACTTGCTTGAACATCTTAAGAAACATGATCGGAGGTGTACTACGATTTTTGGTTGTATTTAATTCATAAGAGAATTCTAATGATCCCATGTTAGGAGCTTTTAATCGGCTCGACATAGGAGTGAAGTAGGATCTTATAGAGTTAGGGAATATTGTACACGGCCCTACGACTGGTATGAAGGAATATAACCCGTCATCCATGCAATTGTAACAAGCTAATCAACCGGTAAAAGATATCTAGGGAGTAATGAAATCTAAGTAAACACAACTTTTCTCATTATTGTTTCCACCACATTAGTATATTAGTTTAATTTTCATTTCTTTTATTTTATTTTGATTGCATCTTTAGTTAATTGGGTTAGTTGACTAGCAACTAATTCCGCCCACTCTTCCAAAACCCGAGATTTTACTTTCTTTCCATAAAATATAAAAATACAAAAAGAATCATCCCTCACCTCTAGACCTAGTTTAGTAGGCTTTCTAATCCTAGCGACATTATTCCTGAGTTGAACGATCAATCCCCCGGTACTTGCCACTATACTATACTACAACGATCCGGTACACTGCCTGGTGGGGGTTGTAAGCTTTTCAAGATCCCTTGAGAGGTAAAACCTGTTGCGATTGATATGAATGACAATGATAATGCTTTTGTTAAAAATCCCACGTATCACTGACTAAGCAGAATAATTGTATTTTTGAGATTGATATGAATGATAATGATAATGCTTTTGTTAAAAATAATTCAATGTATAGCATCAATAATAAGAGAATCAAGAAAGGTCTGGATTTAACTTATCTTTGGCACTGCCAACTTGCTCACATTGGCAAGGCTCGCATGGAAAAGCTGTAACATGATGAGCTTTTAGATAAGATCAATGATGAATCATTTGATAAGTGTGAATCTTGTATTGCTGGGAAGATGACCAAGAAACCCTTTAAGAATAGGATTGAAAGGGCTAATGATCTGCTTGGTCTTATTCACACAGATGTGTGTGGGCCACTTAGTCATGTGTCAAGGAGAGGTGCTAGCTGCTTCTTAACATTTACGGATGATTACAGCCGTTATGGTTATGATTATTAACTTAAACATAAGCATGAGGTATTTGAAACATTCAAAGTGTTTAAAGCAGAAGTAGAGTTGAAACTTGGAAAGAAGATTAAAGCTCTTCGATCCGATAGAGGTGGTGAATACCTGAGTCAAGAGTTTATAGATTACTTAGCAAATGAGGGAATTGTCCAGCACCTTACTTCTCCATATACTCCACAACAAAATGGTGTATCTGAGAGAAGGAATCGTACATTGCAAGATATGATACGATCTATGTTTAATTTAACAACTCTTCCTTTTTCGTTTTGGGATGATGCCTTAGAATCTGCGGTTCGCATTCTTAATATGGTTCCAACAAAGAAGGTGGATAAGACGCCCATATGAGTTATGGACTGGAAAAGCTCCTAACTTGTCTTATCTAAAGGTCTGGGGGTGTGAGGTGTATGTTAAACGTGACTCAGCAGACAAACTCCAATAAAGATTTGTAAAGTGCATCTTCGTAGGATGCCCTAAGGAAACTATGGGTTACTACTTTTATTACCCACTTGAAAACAAAGTTTTTGTTGCAAGGTATGGAAACTTCTTGGAAAAGGAGCTCATATCTCAAGAATTCAGTGGGAGAGTATATGATCTGGAAGACGATCATGAAGATGTAGTACCTTCTGAAAACACTAGCCAACTTCCTGTGGAACCTGAAAGTTTAGGTCCTCCACCTGAAGTTGAAGTGGTTCCCATTCGTAGGTCAACTAGACATGTGAAAGCTCCTGAACGTCTATGTCTTAACGTAGAGTGCGAGGAAACTATACTAGGGGATCTTGATGAACTACTAGTTATAGAGCTGCCATGAATGGTCCTGAAAAGGAAAAATGGCAGGTTGCTATGAATGGGGAAATGCAATCCATGAGAGACAATGAAGTCTGGGAAGAAGTAGAGCTGCCTCCGGGTGCCAAGTTAGTTGGGAGTAAATGGCTTTACAAGAAAAAGACTGATATGGATGGCATTGTACACACCTATAAGGCCCGTTTGGTAGCTAAAGGCTATACTTAAACATTTGGTGTTGACTATGAGGAGACCTTTTCTACTGTAGCTGACATTAGGGCTATTAGGATTCTTATAGCCATAGCGGCTTACTATGACTATGAGATTTGGCAAATGGATGTCAAAACCGCCTTCTTAAATGGTCGCCTAGATGAAGACATCTATATGGCGCAGCCTGAGGGGTTTGTGAATCCAGAATTCCCAAATTGTGTATGCAAACTTCAAAGATCCATTTATGGATTGAAGCAAGCATCACGGTAAAGGAATAAGAGATTTGATAGTGAGATTAAAAAGTATGGATTCACTCAAAATCTTGATGAGCCATGTGTATATCACAAAGCTAATGGGAGTGATGTAATTTTCCTTATTTTATATGTTGATGACATATTGATCATGGGAAACGACATTCCAAGTTTGCAAAAGGTTAAGGCATATCTTGGAAAGTGTTTTTCTATGAAAGATTTAGGGAAGCTGCATTCATTCTAGGAATCAAGATATATAGAGACAGATCTCAGCAATTAATTGGATTAAGCCAAAGTGCTTACATTGATAAAATATTGAAGAGATTCAATATGCAAAATTCCAAGAAGGGATGTTAGCCAATGCAAGAACAACATGGCTTAAGTAGCAAAGTTTGTGCTTCAACACCAGCAGAGGTGCAACGCATGAAGAGAGTCCCTTATGATTCGGCTGTGGGATCTATTATGTATGCGGTGAAGAGCACAAGGCCTGATGTGGCATTTGCTCAGAATTTAACAAGTCGATATCAGCAGAATCCAGGTGAAGCTCACTGGACTGCTGTTAAGAATATTCTTAAGTACCTTAGGGCTACTAAAGATATGTTCTTAGCTTATGGGGGTACTCCATCTGCAGAACTTGATGTTACAGGTTACTGCGATGCTTCTTGGAAAGGTGATAAGGATGATACAAAGTCTCAAACGGGTTATGTCTTTGTCATTAATGGAGGAGCTGTGGATTGGAGGAGCAGAAAGCAGAGTACACTAGCAATGTCTACAACAGAAAGTGAGTATATAGTTGCTTCAGAAGCTGCAATGGAAGCTGTTTGGATTAGGAAGTTTGTTTCAGGGCTTGGGCATATGCCTTCGATTCAAAGACCTATAAAAATGTATTGCGACAACTCATCTGCAATTACATTTGCCAATGAACCTAGAATCATGAAAGGCACCAGAAATTTCCCGATTAAGCATCACTATGTTCGAGAACAAGTCGAAATAGGTGAAATCAAAATGCTCAAAGTTCACACAGATGAAAACTTAGCATACCAGTTAACAAAGCCTCTACCTGGCACCAAGCTCTATAGGCATGCTGAAGGCATAGGACTTCGTTTGGCTGAAAGTTTCATGCCCATTTGCGATTAGTATTTGGATAAGGGATGTAATGTACAATTATTATTTTAATGGAATAAAATATTGGTTATTTTTATTTATTCATTGTCTTAATAATATATCCTATATTTGCATGTTTAAATCCATGAATAAATTATTATTCTAAATTGTCTGTTGTCGATTAATGATATGGGAATATCATTAAACTAAGACAAATTTGAGTATTGGTTTAGGATATACCTGAAAGTATATTGATGCGTAGTCATACCAATTTCACATGATATTCAATGAATTGAATATAGGACTTATCCCAACAATATGATTTAATATTTAATGTGAGAATCATATTTAAAGTTATCCTCAGACTTGAGATACCAGATAAGAGTCATGGATGTAGTGCATTTTTGTAAAGCAATCTATCGCTCACCGTAACAGGGAGGTATAAGGGTTGTTTTCAGAAGTGTTGCAAGGTTCATGGGTTATTCTTGTAGTCAAGAAAGAATTTGTTCCTTCTGATTTGTTCAAAAGTTTAATACTGTTGGGCCTCTCGTAGGGTTGACAAAATGTTTGCGTGGCCACGCCCAAAGTATATCTGGAATACGTTCAGATATTTTGGTAATTTTGTTCAATCATAAAGAGACGAGAAACAGAAATTTAATAAAGAATCTCACATCTTTATTAATGTAGTATTAGAAACGAAAGGATAATAATAATGATGAATCATTAATGGTTTTTCCAGGAAACCTAGCTAGAGTCATGCTGGGGGCATTGGAGTGTTGCAAGACGCCAACCAATGTCATTTTACTATTAATAAATACTAGGCGAGTACCCGTGCATAGCAACGGTTCCTAGCGGCAGATAATTAACGATTTGTGATTGTGGTGAGTGTTTTGTGTAGCGTTCAAAATAGAACGTGAACAGATTATAATGTAATTGCAAACAGTTGTACTACACGATAACTAAAGTCTAGAAAAAATTCGTAACATCTATCAAACAACATATAAAAACATTTAATGAAACTGAAAATAAAACATTACATCAGTTATGAAATAAAAACTAACAACACATGTTACTCTTCGTGTAAAACTTCTTGATAAACGAAATTGTAGATTATTATTCAAATAACTAAAACTTTTAATTATTTGGACACAATAATAAAGACTTCAGCCCCTATCAATTTCAAATTTATTTTTTATTTTTTATTTATTTATTTTTTTTTTACATAAATGACAACAAACTCTCTAAAGAAGGACACCAAATATACATCAACAACTACCATCTATAATCAACCTTCCAAACAGCTCTATAATTTTCACCTTGTATAGAAACAAAGAGATAAAAAGAATTCACGCCTTGATTATAGTTTTTCCCTGCGGCTATAAACTTGAATTCATTAATGCTTCCTTGCTTTCTCGCCTTTTTTTGTCCCAGTAAGTCCTCCTCCAGCAGCTGTATTAATTTAAGTGTTAGACATCACATGCCAAGTGCCAAACATATGTGTCATGTACAGTGTGACATAAGTCTTCATATGCCAAACATGTGAAGCAAAAACATATATTCCGTGTAGAGTGTAACATATTTTGATTAAACTTCTTACATGATAAACATCAACAATTGCTGCAAATTCAAATAGTCTCCTAAAGACTGACGACTGCTACAAATTCGTTCATATAAAGATCAACAATTTCAATATTAAACTAATATTTGGCATCCATTGGGATGGATAACCACCAGGAAACAAACACCCATTTTGTGCAGAAAAATAAGCAAACAAACCGTACCATTTTTTGCAGAAAAATCAGCAACCAAATGCACCCTTTCGTGCAAAAAAATCAGCAACCAAATGCACCCTTTTGTGCAGAAAAATCAGCAGCAAAATGCACCCTTTTATGCAGAAAATCAGCAACAAAACACACCCTTTTGTGTAGAAAAATTAGCAACAATACGCACCCTTTTGTGCAGAAAAATCACCAACCAAATGCACTCTTTCGGGGTTGAAAATAAGCAGATCCAAACTCACTCCTTTGGACTCAAAATAAGCAGATCCAACGCATCCTTTTGGGCTCGAAATAAGTAGATCCAAACCGTCATCCTCATTTTACCTTCAACTGAATTATGTTGTTCAAATGATTTCTCTTCTGCTTCCAATTTGACACCTACATAACAGAATTAATTAAAGGATTAAAAACAAATATTTGTACAACATTAATACTTGTGTGCACTTTGAAATACTCGCAAAGATATCAACACCTACAATTTCTTAAGGTTCACCCTCTCATTCATACCCAAAACATGTCTTTTTCAAAACAAAAAACGGCACTTGACCAGTGGTACGGACGAATGGTACAATACCTGCGAAAAATGGGTTCCTCTAGAAGTAGTTCAATC
This sequence comes from Artemisia argyi, assembly GCA_030686995.1. Classification (NCBI taxonomy): domain Eukaryota; kingdom Viridiplantae; phylum Streptophyta; class Magnoliopsida; order Asterales; family Asteraceae; genus Artemisia; species Artemisia argyi. Next base: position 75,872,974 of record CM060699.1, read on the forward strand.
TTTTTCAGATTTGAGCAATGCTACATTATCAGGGAGACTATAGGAGAGGTTCATTCCTGTAAAGGTCGACACTTGAAAGTTTTTCCTTCATTCCCATCCTATAAAAATTCGACCCATAACATATTCAAAAACTTTTTATAAGGATTCTCAACGCAATAACAGAAATGGAATTTTCTGTCACCTGGTCAGTCAAGGACAAAAGAAATGGATAATATATCTCCTTACCATAGGATCAACACCACTGAAACCCACATGACACGTACGGGAAACCGTGGCTTCAATATCAGCAACATTAAGCTTATGCCTGTGGCACAATCAATCTAAAGCCAGCATCATATTACATCAAGTGGCTTTGCACGTGCTTCACATAGATGCTAAACTTATTCGCGTTATTGGGCTAACACGTTAATGGTACCCGTTTTTGGGCGAATCAACATGGGCGAGAACAAACAACGGCATTTTGCTCCAGCCATAACATATACATATAATTAAGGAATCAAGTAAGACGAACTCTTCTTCAACCAATGGTCACACACTCTAACCCTTAAATATGACGCAAGCCTCGCTATTCTGGCTCCTGCCTGGGTATTTGATAGCTACACAAAAAGCAACCAAGTAAAAGATATAATTAGTTCACAGGTTCAATACTTTGAGATGTTGTATCGCAAAGTGGCCAAAAAGAACACATCAACTATATAAAGCTACCCTGTATAGAAATAAATAAAATAGCAGTTACTCAAGATTTCAGTGCAGCAGGGTGTAATTCCTTATATCGAACCTACAAAATCAAGCGTAAACACAAATATTGTAGATACACACATAAAAACACCTCGCTACAGGGAATGGGTTAAAGCGGACGAGATAAAATGGTTGTTTCCAGATAATGGGTCAAAAGTGGTTGGCACTTTGGTGGTTGACTAAGTAGATCAAAACACCAATGTATCTCATTTTTTCAACCCTTGCACCCTCTAAATTGATTATAGGTTCCCATTTCTTCTACACACTTCATCTGGTTAAGCAATGTGCAGGAGAGAGAGAGAGAGAGAGAGAGAGAGAGAGAGAGACAGACAGACAGACAGACAGACAGAGGGGGAAAAAAACAACTGAAACAACATAGTTTTACCATATATCGATAACTTCATACATACATAATAAGGATACTTTGATAAGCAATCTAGAGCATGGTTCAGTCACATACTACAAAAAATGAAATTGCTTATTTTTGTAGATGCTTCAATATAGCTCACAAATTTGGGTGTTTCATGTTTGTGATTGCTTATATAAGCGGTTATCTATGTATAGCAAACCTTTAAAGCAATAAGCAAATGGCAAACATCCTGTTGGCAACTTACCAGTGTATGTGTTTGACCCTCTTCATCAGCAAAAATTCACAGTTGCTATTACAATGCTTATATCCCCAAATCCCCGCAACAGCGGTTGTGTTGCTGGCTTTGCATCCTCTACATTCTCACGTTTCTTGTCAAGCATCTATACAAAATCAAGTTAACAATATTCACATCTGTTCAACAAATCATTTAAAAAATAAACTAAATTAATAACATCAGGGTAAGCTTGTGGGGCAACATAGATTTGCTAACAATTGCATCTAACACTACTCGGAACCCTAATATCTAACCTCATTGTTTAAGTTTATATTTGTAAGTGATCCTGGGTTATTTATTGTTATATCAAAAAAAGGCCATTTGTTCCAGCTTATTTTCAAACTCATGAGCTTATACAGGGGGCGTTTGGATCAATTTATTTACCATGTTTATGGGTTTTTTTGGGTTTAGCAATGCCGAAAATCTCACTCTTTGGACCTTTATGAGCTTATAACTGGATATAATGTGACATTTACAAAAGTTCATCGCCACTTGTAAGTGGGTATAATGAGAAATCTGAAGAAAATTCCTCGAGTAACTTACCATAGTCCATCAGCAGACCTTGAAAGTCAAATTGTGCATGATACTGAATAACACTTACTATAGTCCATCGGCAGTTTCTTCCGTTGCTATGCATGATACTGAATAACACTTACTCAAATCAACTTTCCAGTTTCTTCCTCTTGTTTTCACATTCGTTACCTGTCCTTAATCATCAAAGGTCTAATTCACGCACTGACTTAACTTTACCTTTAAGTAACACGCGCAATTTTTTTTAATGAACTTAAAAAGCTGAACTTGCCATGTACTTGTACATGTCTTAACCATCATCTACTAATAGTTGTAGTTGTGGATAATAAATATAAAAAATAACTTTCAATGTAATGTGATAGGGTGAGGCGGAGAAAGCACTAATTGTTGGTTGTATTGAAGGAAGAAGAAAGGCTGAGGTGGTTTTTGACCAGAAGAGTTAACACTCAATGGTGTCTGTGCTACTATTTAAACCTGATGGTAAAATACCTCAAATCTTTAAGTCTAATCTTTCTCATAGTAAAATTTTTTTGTACGATCACACCTGTCACATTCTCTATATTTCCAATATAATCTAAAAACAATATTACGATATATTTAACCATCCCTATAAATGTATGAATGTAAAATTGAAATGATTGAAATTGTAAGTAAAAAAAACCTGTCAATATCTCATGTGTATCACGATCTTGTACACAGCTGATCGTATTGAGTAAATTCGAAGTAATATAGTGGAAAACCATCGTCGCATATCTGTCCAAAATTCGCCGCTTTTCCGAATTTGATCTGAGCCTTGTGTGTTACGCTTGCCATATATGTCCTTGCGTCCGAGTAAATATCCAAAACTCACTTCCAAATACAAAATCGAGTTCGCTTCAATGGTCTTAAACTCAACACTTGGTTTCGCCTCCACGCCAAAACTTCTGAATGTCAACATTCGTTTAGATTTATCTAATGAGACATTCAATATGTTACAAACACTCCTCTTTTATAACCTTATTTCATTTTTACCATTTATTAGGGAGTACTATTTTATGCAACAATATCAATAGTATCACTTTTTCCAACCTAACATTATATACCTCGGCATTCTGTATTTTGTATCTAAGAGAAATGAACCTGCTTATTCGCTAACTTAACGTTAAAAGCATTACGCTCAAGAAGATAGTCACTTTAGATGCTAATCCAAACACCCCATTTATATTAATAAAGTTTTATGAATGCAAAATGGCTCTAAAACAATGCAATAAGCATAAAAATGTACTCAAATAAGGAACGACAATCGATATACAATCCCATAACAACCCCTAATTTAGCTTCAAATATATCTATTAAATCACGTACTGTTAGAAAAAAAAAAGAAAAAAAAAAAGAAAGAAAAAAGATTTATAAAATTGCTCAATAAAAAATACCTCAATATTTGGTGGTGGGGTTTCGTGGGTAGCAACACTTCCCGGCTGTGGTGATTTTTTCCGGCGAAAAAGTGGTGGCTACAGCGGTGGCAAGTGGCGGCACTAACAAAAAAACACCAAAATTGTTAATATACATAGATATATAAAAAAACCTATAAATCTACAAATAAAATCACGTCTATAAAAAAGCCTTCAAAACTCATAGATCAATTAAAAAACTCAAAAGAATACCCCAAAACTTGAAAAACCCTTTTGATGCTCGTAGGTCTTGGTGGTTCCTCTCGGTGGTATTGCTACCGTGGAGGTGGGATGACGGCAGTGGTACGTTGGTTTCTGTGGTCTTGGAGTCCAATGGTGGTGGCGTCGGGCGGTGGTGGCATTTGAGTGGTGATGGGAGTAGTGGCGATGGTGGCGTTTGAGATGAAAGGTTTCACGTGTGTGAGACTTGGTGCAATAGGTTTTAGCATTTGTATTTTTTCTCTTTCATTTGACTTTCAAGTTTTCACTTTTTCAAGTTTGACTGTTTTTCCATTATATGTAGTAAAGATACGAGTGAGAGCTGTTAAATGTACGTATAAATATTAATGTGCAAATGTCTAGTATCGAACCCGAGACCTCGGGATTGCACACATTACAAACGAGAGTAAAAGTATATTAATTATATATATGTTTAAATTTAAGGTGTATATATAATTAATTAAACACTTGAGGGACTTATTGGTCGTTAGTAATTAACCGTAAATACTAACTATTGTTAAATAAGAAGGAAAAGGACTAGAGTGTAATTTAGGAGACAAGAAGGTTCCGGAATACCCCATGGGGGAGCATGGCTGGTCGAATGGGCTAGGGGAGACCCAATCCCACACAAACTTGTCCTCCAAGATTCATCTAGTATATATACAAGGCCTAAGGTTATTCATTCTCATCTTTTGTGCACACACACTAACTCTAAGTTTTTCCTTCTCTCTTTTTCTCCCTAAGCCGATCTGCCAAACAACCCTTTAGGGTTTTTGAGTCGATTTTTGTTTTACAAAAATTATAGTGTTTAGATCTTGCAATCTCTTTTATTCGTTGGTAGTTTGTGTGTACAAGAACGAGGTAATAACTCACTATAGTTATTATCAAGAGATCGATAAATAAAACGGTAAGGGGTTTATCATTGAACTAATTACATAAAGTTCACTTGCTTATTTGATTCTTGTTCAGGCTAGAATCACCACAGTACGTTCCTATTATGTTTTGGTTAATATTTATGTGTTATACTTGATCCTACCTTCTGCATATACGTGTACTTTGGTTTTCATATTCTAACATGTGTTCTCTATTAAATACTTGCACTTGGTAGAAATTTGGAACAAAGCAATTTGAAGCACTCTTAATCCTTAACCAATTAATTAAACAATTACTCCGTAATATGAAACCAAATAACAAGTCAATAATTGCTGCGTGACTTATTGAGGTGAACAAAAAGAGAAAATAATCGGTAATTGCGCAACTGGAAAAAATAGGCAAAAGTATTAGACAAATATAATTTGGCTTCCTAACTCATGATTATAATATATCATGAGCTAAATCTATTAAAAAAAGATTATCAAAAAGCCCAATTTGTACATGAAATAATCGTCTAACACTAACATCAAGTAAATTTATAATATCATATAACGAAAACATTATGTAAATTGATCATATTGAACTGTAATATGGCTATGTGCAATTTTAATATTTTGGTTACTACGCTTATAGTAAAACTGACATCTAGGGGTGACCAAGATTACCGTAAATAAAAAAGTGTCAATAATCTAACTTTTTAATGACACTATAAAATAAGTGTTGGTTAACTGCTACCTCCGTGACCTTCATTTTGACGACTAAGGATCAAATGAGAAGAAAACTTAAAATGAGAAGGATGAGAAATAATTATAACTACATATTTGAGATGCATCGACTTGAATTAGATGCATCTCTAGTCTTTTAGATGAACCATAATATATTTTCTAGCAAAAAATTATATGCATATACATATATTAGATGCATTTCATCAAGTTAGACGAATCCTATACATTTTTCGTCCTCTGCGGGTCAAATTTGTTATTAGTACTACTTTGCATCGTTTTCACTTTAAAATCACTTTCGAAACTAATTGGATGCATCTAAATGAATAGAGATACATCTAAATCAAGTCAATGCATCTCAAATGTGTGGTTATAATTATTTCTTATCATTCTCATTTTAAGTTTTCTTCTCACTAGATCCTTACCCCATTTTGACTGGTTTGAAATTGTGTTTCATTAAATAAACATCACGTACATTTCATTGTAGCTTAACCATATCAGAATTCAGAACAAACAAATGAATTCGGCCCTTCTCAAGAAAATCGAATTTATTTGACAAAGAAGCCAGTGTTAAAGTGTTAACTAGCTATATCGTATCACAATCACACACGTACGTACGTCAAACAATTATATGATATTATACAACTAAATCGAATACATTTTACGGATGTCCAAGCCAAACCGTAGATCATAACATATTTATCTAATTATCTTGCGGTAAAACACCTTATTGAAATGAAAGATCTGCATCAATTTCGGCCAAGACATCGTTAGACTCAGTCACAAACGAGCCAATTAAATAAACATGTTTCTGTTGAGGAATTTTGCTTATTTTGTTCAACTCTTCCTCAGTTAATGACCAATCAAATATTTCTAAGTTTTGTCGCATCCTCTCTTTGTTTAAACTCTTCACTACGAAACTGACTCCTTGCTCGTATATCCATCTTAGAGCAATCTGCATAACAATACAATAATATTAATACGTGAAATTACGTATAGAAGAAAGGAAAATTAAATAAGATTACCTGAGCGATTGTCTTGCCTTTGGACTTGGCAATATCTTGAAGAACATCATTTTCCATCACGCGGTTGTGTCCCCATCGAGTTCCGGATGCACCTAGAGGGGAGTAACCGGTGAGAAGAATATCATTCTTTTTGCAGAACTCGTTAAGTCTTTTTTGCTGCCAAAGGGGGTTCATCTCTACCTTCAAATTTACACATGAAGAACATATGTGAGATACAATACGGAGTATCTAGAAAGTGTGTCTTACTTACGAGCAAATATATAGCAGATAACTCACCTGGTTGACAGCTGGGGGAATTTTAGCAAAGGAAAGCATTTCTTCAATCAAACGAGGACCAAAATTGCTTACACCAATGGATTTAGTTAGTCCGAGATCTTGACACTTCTCCATACCTTCCCAGACATCCTTGATATTGATAGCGGCTATGCACTCTTTTGGAACTGGAACTTTGAATTCGTCTAAGTGTAGTGTTACTGGCCAATGTATTAAATACAGATCTACGTACTCGAGTCCCAAATCCCTATATGAACTCGTACACCGTTAAACTTTTAGCTCCATTTGTGCGTTTAATTAGTTGAACTCTTTCATAAAATATAAAAGTAACTTACTTGAGACTTTGCTTCATGGCTGGTACTACAAGGTGACCCTGCGTAGAGTTACACCACAGTTTGGTTGTAATGAAAAGATCCGCCCTAGAATTAATGAGACCGAGATTTAGAGCTTCTTTGATGGCTTCTCCGAGAGCTTTCTCTGTTTGGTAGAGGGAGGCCGTGTCAAAATGGCGATAACCAACCTTGATCGCCTCAATTATCCCCTTCTTTACTTGATCATGGCCTTCTGCTAGTGTCGCTGTTCCCATTCCAACAAGTGGAATGGGTCGACGACCATCAGAAGAGCTTATGGTCGTGTTTGGAATGCTTACCATATTTCTTAAACTTCTCCTTTTCTTTTTGTCACAACTTGTGATGTCTATATATACTAGATTGTCATTGTTATTGCTGGACCCATTACTTTGTTTTGGCATTGGATCTTTTTCTTTTTTCTTTTCTTTTTGTTTGAACACGGCATTGGATCATCAACATAAATGACGGATTGGCATACGCAAGCAACTACGTACCTTTTAATATCTTTCATTTGAGAAAATTCTTTTGTATTAATTCATCCTTTTATTCATAAGAAGAGTTCAATTGCAATATCAAACCCTCCTATTAGCTAATAAATGTTAAAAGGATGGGTTATAAGGACGGGGTGGGTTTTTTATATTGAACCCCCCCCCCCTCCCCCCCATTTTTATTTTATTTTATTTTATTTTTATTTTATTTTATTTTTTTTTTAATTTTGTTTATATCAAAAAGCTATAAATTTGAAAGTGCGGAACAGAAAATATAAAGTTTAATATGTCAAACGCTTAAAACTGTCAAAAATATAAAACAGAAACTGACAAAAACTGAACTGCGCTGAAAAAAAATAGGGGACAAAGAGGGAGACAAGTTGCCTGCCACTCTTGTCCCCCCGTTATTATAATAGTCCCCATGTTAAAAACGAATTTGTATGGTTAAACTTTTGAATGATACTAGGAGAATTTTGATAAAGAAAAAATAAAAATACGCGTTACCTTGTGAACTTTCTATTTTAATTGCAGACTTAAGTATAAATAAACGTTATATTTTGATTGGTTAATAGAACTCATAATCAAACCTTAAACATTTAAAAAAAGGTTATTCTTAAATCTAATTTTATATACTTATGTGTAAAATCCTTAATTTTTATAATATTTAGAAATTTAAACATTTAACGAAAACCACATATTATCAGCTATTATTATTATTATTATTATTATTATTATTATTATTATTATTATTATTATTGTTATTATTATCACTTTATTAAAAATTTAAAAATTAATAGGTTTTACAAGAAATTATTATTATTATTATTATTATTATTATTATTATTATTATTATTATTATTATTATTATTATCACTTCTATTAGAAACAAAACCATAGGATTACAAGAAATTAGTGGGGAGTCTCGAAACTATCTGGGCCCCCACACCTTTAGAAATAGCAAAACTAATTCTACTGAAGATATGAGTAGCAGCACGCGCCCAAATGTCTCGAGTTATAGAGAACTTGCTAATCCGTTTAAGTAAGGTCACCGCATCTGCCTCAAGTTCCCCCAAAGAGGAGAATGAGAAAGGGAGGAAACCATATCCAATATCCGAACATTTAGCTCCATACTTGACACGCTTACGTTTAGCAGCATCGATCACTACACGACCTGGCACAAAATCAATCATACCAGTTTGCGTCAGGGGAGACGACCCCGTCAAATCAACACATACCTCTTACCCTCCATCCAAGGAATAGAGCAAGATATCTTCTTGCCGTAAGACTTGCTCCCTTTCTCCACCAAACCCGATGTCGACCTCTTTACAAGCAGAGACCCCGGATCGAGAATAGATATCAACCAAAGTATCCCGCACAATGTTGTGCTGATGCTTAATGCCAAATGCCAATAGTGCCACAGCATGGTCTCCGTAAAAACCTTGGAGCAGGCTGAGCACGGTATTTGAACAGAGAAAAGGGGAATGCCTATCCGATAACATAAAATGCACCTGTAAGTTCTAGCATTCATAGTCTGTCACAGCCCAGATATTGGAACCACCCTAAGCCAATCAGAAGTGTAGTCCTCCATTTGCGACCACCAGAGTGCCATTTGTCGAGAAGATAGGTAAAATGTGGATTCAGCCATTTTTGTAACACGTGTGAAATATATATCTGCCAATTTTTTCATGAGTTTGAGGGCAGCAATCTCATCCGGGTTACTTAGAAGGTCAATTTCCATTTTCACATTAAAAGCGCATAAGACCTCTTTGAAGGAAGGTCCAGGGGTTATAATATCAGAACATCTGAGGAGCTTAGTCTGCAGTTTGACATATTGGATTCTAGACGCAAGGAAAGCATAGTTCAAGGCATCCCCTGCCGAATATACACCAAGCCCCCCAAATACGAATGGCAGGGTGGCCAGCCTCCATTGCCAATCACCAAAACCAGGCCCGGAAGCAGTAACAATACGTTCCAGAGAAGAACGAAGTGCCGCATCGAATGCAACGTGAGCACTTTCCAAGACCCGAGGAGAACATGTGCGCATAGAGAAATATGACTTTTAAATATCGGCACAGGCACGAAGGAGCAATAGCTTACATTGGGGGTCCCTAAGCTTAGCAACAGCATCCATGAGCTTAAAAGTTTTTTTTCATAACAAGCTCACTGCTAAACTCAAAGTCTATACTAGCTGGCCCACCCAATAATTTGACACCATGTAACGGTCTAGCAATATTGGGCATGAAAACACCTGCAAGCATGCTTTTATGGTGGTCATTTGGCAAAAAAACCTCAGTATAAACATTGAGGTGCAGGCCGCGCCATGGTCCATCCAACATAACAAGCTCTAAAGCCTTCCTCACGACCAAGGTATCTCCAATAATAGTGTCATCGTCTAGATACCAAACTTGAAGGGAAAGACTTAAGAAATCTATAATCTTACATATCAAAGGATGTAACACAAGAGCAAAGAGAAGAGGTCCAAGCGGATCACCTTGTTGTACACCTTGGTGCGACAATAACGTGTGTTCTCCATAATATAATCTAGCTGGGCTAGAGTAATAAAATTCTACCCAACGTGAAATGGCAGGACAACGCAGATGAACCTCCTTTAGCATGACCTCATGGTCCACCAAGTTGAAGGCATTTTTGAAATCCACCAATAACATCGAAAGACCTTCCTCGCCACCTCGGTCCTCAATTATTATTATTATTATTATTATTATTATTATTATTATTATTATTATTATTATTATTATTATTATTATTATTATTATTATTATTATTATTATTATTATTATTATTATTATTATTATCTTTTTTTTAATAAAAATTATTTCATAGATACATAATAAGCTTACACAAAGTTGGCTGGGAGTCTAAACACAAGCTGTGCCTGATATGTGCTTATTCACACATCCTTTTTAGACCAAAAATCAGATAAAAATACCAAATACTAACCAAATATGCCAAGAAAATGTGTGTTTTTGTATTTGTGTATATGCAGGTACGACCGTACGGATATGTGAAAAATGGACAAAATCAAGCCAAAACTGACAAAAACGAGCACGAGAATGGAAAAAGGTCAAAAGCCAGATCCGGGAAGAATTATAGCTCAAAATATCAAAGAAAGACCTTGAAGATTCATAAAGTTTCAAGAATATTCCCTGGTCAAAGTTGGTAGAAATGACAATTTTAGTCCCTACACTTTCAACAATTGACAAAAGTGGTCCTTTGAAGATATATTTGAAGAAAAGTCATACAACATCGGGATAACATTTTTGATGTTCACAAAAAGGGGGAGAAGTGATATAAACTCACTAAATACTTGCATTCATAATAATTTTTGATTTAATGACTTTAGATTTTGTAATCATCAAAAAGGGGGAGATTGTTGATATAAATAACGCGTAAAAACGTTTTTAATATTTCTCGATATCCGTACCTTTTGACGATCACAAAATGTAAAATCATTAAACATAAAATCGTTACGTAAACAAGTATTTAGTGACAAAATATCATTACATCCAACTAAATCACTTAAGGTATGAATAAACAATTGCCTAATACATTTTATGATCAAAGGAAGGTTTATTTAATAATTACAAACTATATAAAATGATATAAACATTTTATATATTTAGAAAAACACTTTTTATAATTAAAAGAAAATGTTTAATTCATAATAAATATATAAATTCAAATTTTTAACCAAAATCAGTTAAATCTTCTCCAAATAAACTTTCCTCAGAAAAGACAAAAGTTTCTGGCCATTACAGGTGGGCGACCCCCTTAATTATAAGGGGCGGCCCCCTTAATTTTAAGGGGGCCGACCATGAGTTAAGGGGGCCGGCACGCTCCTGTTTTCAGAAACTTTTGCCTATAAATACAGGTTTAATCCTACAATTTTTGCTCACCTTTTGCACTAAAACTTTCTGTCTAAATCCTCTCAAATCATCTTCCTAAAACCTTTGATCATAAACTTATTAGTTTTTGTTTCACGTGATCCAATCCCTTATCATTCAAAGTGCAAGAGAAGAATACTCCTTTCATATCAAATCAAAAAGTATTGAAGATTAGTTGTGTAGTTGTATATATAAATTGTAAAGTTGTGTAGTGATTGTAATAAGTAGATCTAAGGTGGTTTGTAAATCTAGTATAGTAGAAGTAGTGGTGTGAAGAAGGAGTAGTGAAGTTGTGTGAAGTTGTGAAGTAGTAGTGGTGTCTACAAGTTGTGAAGAAGGTGTGCCAAGTCGTGAAGAATTCATGAGATTGGTTCTAGCTACTATTAGAACTCGACATTTAGCTTAGTGTCGTAAATAGGTGTAAGCAAAAGTTGTGTAAGGTTTCTCCGCCACAAGGGAGTTTGTTGACATAGTGAAGAAAACTCTCGAGTACGTGACTCGGGGAGTGGAGTAGGGCGAAGAGTTGCTTCGTAGCCGAACCACTATAAATCCTTGTGTTGTGGTTTGATTTTTCTATCTCTATCTTTTCTTTACTTTCATATTTACATTATAATTGTTTAGTTAGTTAGATTAAATTGTTTATATTGTGCAAGTGTTGAATTTCACATAAATAAGAATCGAAGTTTTTGAAAACAAAGTTTTTAAAATACAAATTGACGTAAAACTATTCAACCCCCTTCTAGTTTTTCACACCCGGTCAACTCCCATTTAAAAGAAAGAAAAAAAAACGCGGCACCCAATTTTACCCCAAACCTAGGTGTATTACTGTTTCTAGAACCCTAGTTTACCCGTACAACATAATTACCCCAATTCCTCATAATTACCCAATAATTGGTTAATTCTAGAAGCATACGCACATGTCAGAGGGGTCAGAAGCATAATCCACACGGAATGCCACGCTTGCAATCCGTGTGACTTCAAGGCAAATATTGACCAAGGGTTGTTATTATTGCTTATGATTGAATGGACGAGATTAGAAGATCCAGAGCTTCCAGAGGCTTCCTGAAACCCTAGCATCCCCCTCCTCAGTTCCTATAAATACCCCCCTCTTGTATCACAAAGTGTGTAGTTTTTTAGTATCGTTACTCTTCTTAAATTAGTTTACAATTGTAATTTCTCCTTTTAAAAGTATTGTACTCAATTTCCATTTAATATAATTTGATTATTTCACTTTTAAATTCTGTTTTAGTTTTACTTTAGTATTGTTTGTTTTAGCTTATTATCTGATTTATTTCATTGTTTAAATCAAATATAATCTACTTATTTCTTTACTTTCATCTGTTTTGTTTTAATTTCATGTACCTCAAAAATATAAAAAAAAACCAGAAAATAAATAAAAAAATAAAAAAATATTCTACATAAGCTTCAATAAGCTTTGTTTTCAGATTCTACAAGCTCATATAGCTATTATGAGTTTAGTTTTTAGTTCATAAACAATTGTACCTCATATTCTCAAAAAAACAGTCATTTAAAGTCAACTGTATGGTGAAAATGGTGAATCCAGAGGTAATTTGATAGTCCAATCTGAGAAAGGGAAGCAGTTGGCCTATCCAAAGATAGGCCTAGTTGAAGTTTTAGCACTGTTCAGTTGAGGTCCTTTCTAGTGAGTTTTTCCTTTTTCATTTTTAAATTCAATATTGCATAATAGTTTAATCTAGTATAGAACTGTTTGATTGCTTGATTTTTGTTTCAATTGTTTAATCTAGTCATAATACAGCTTATTGGTAGTTGATTTCATCAATTGTAGTTTATTTGCATAGTTTTAGTTACCTATTGTTTAATCTAGTCCAAATCTGCATTATTTGTTTGAATTGCTGTTTGATCCTGATTTCCATGTTTCTGAGTTGCTTTTGAGTTATTTGGATCATGATATAAGCAGAGTTTGTGAATTGGATAAGTAAATCACATAGTTGTTGAATAAAAGTTTTTGGCAGAATTGAGTAAGTAGTGTTTGGATTTAAGGGGTTTTCTGTGTGACAGTTAGTTTTAGGTTATATAATTAGTGCATACAGTTTTCATTAGAGGTATTTAGGTCATAATAGTCAAAATATTCAGTAGTAATAACATAAAAAGTCAAAATCAGCTTTTAAAATCTCATAAGTAGTTAACTGTTGCATATTAAATTAAGTAATCTCATCAGTAGGTTCAAAAGTAGTTAGGTAAGCTTGATTTCTCTTCATAGTAGCTTAATATATCATTAGGGTCAATATTTAGGTAGTAGAGATTGAACTTAGTCAACTTAGGAGTGCAACAAATAAGTAAAAAACCTGCAACCCTGCAGGTTCAACAGCATCTGAACTAGGGTACTTTTGAGGGATCAATTCTTGATTAGAATTAGGGCTTTTTGCATTTTTAGGTACCATGTAGCACTAGGTTTTCATATCTGCCCTTAGATTTTACTTGTTAGCTTATTAGGTGCCTTATTTATAAGCTGCAAGTTAAGGTGTTCAAGCCTAATTTTCTGTCTTAATAGTGAACCTGCTAGGTGTTTAGTTAGCTTATTGTGTGTGCTTCTCTGGTCATTATAAGTTGTTTTGAGCTTACATAAACTGTGTAGACCTACTGTGAACTTTGGTGCTCATTGGTTTACAATTGCTTATAAATAAGCCCTTGTCCAAATTGCTTATTAAGCCAAAAAGCCTATTAAGGTTTCCACATTAAGTCATTTTATTTTTCCAAGGCTCCAAACATTATTTTAGATTTTCCATAATTTTTTTTCAGATTTTTCCTAGCTAATTCAGTACTTTTCCTTTTTAATATTAGCTTATTAGGATTTTTTAATCAATTTAAATTCAGAAAAATTAAATAAAAATCCAAAAAATTAAGTTTTCTGTTTTAAAAATAGTTTTTAGTTATTTTAAATTTTTCAAAATTTAAATTTTATTTTTCTAGGTTATTTTCATATTTAATTGCATTTTAAATATATTTTAAATAATTAAAAACAGTTTTTAATTCATAATAATTACATAAAAAGCAAATATATATATATATATATATATATATATATATATATATATATATATATATATATATATATATATATATATATATATATATATATACATATATATAAATCTACAGTTTTAAAAATAGTTTTAGGCTATTTAGATTTTTCAAAATTAGATTTGTATTTTTCTCACTTAATTTCACTTTTATTTGTATTTTTATTTCTTTGTAATTAGTAAAAATAGTTTTTAATTAATAATAATTAAATGAAAGTAAAAAAAAAAATAATAAATAAATAAATTCCTTTTCCCGAAATTTTCTTTTATCATTTAGAATTTAGAAAAATTATTTTCACACCTGTAGAATTAGTCTATCTTTAAATTCACTTTTTACTTCGCGCGTTTACGTTTAATTTACGTTTAAGCTCGCGTTTTTAATTCTACGTTACATTTTAGGTTTCGTTTAATTTGGTAATTTGATTTTCTTGCTTAATTGCTTATTTGTTCTTTAATTTCATATTAATTCTCATTCAAATCATTTTTATCCACTTTCACGACACTTTTCATGAATCGGGAATTTCAAATTCCATCACACCTTCACACGGACTAAGACCTCGGGTTATCCGTATTTCCTTTGGATTCCTTGGAGAAAACTATATATATATATATATATATATATATATATATATATATATATATATATATATATATATATATATATACTGTTGAATTCCATGCAGTACCAATATTAAAATTTTATTTTCAAAATTTTTCTCAAGCTTATTTTAATATTTTAGATTTTCTGTAATTTTTTTAAATTTTTCTGAGTCTATTTACTATTTTTCTTATTTAATTTTCATTTTTAATCAATTTTAAATAATTTTTAATTACCAAAAAAATCAGAAAAAGCCAAGAAAAATCGAAAAATATTTTAGAAATTTATTTTCATTTATTTTAGAATTTTAGAAATTTATTCTGCATTTTTTCCATTTATTTTGAATTTAATTTGAAATTTTAATTAGATTTAATAGTTTTTAATTCCCAAAAATTACAAAAAAAGCCAAAAAAATTAGTTAATAGTTTTAAAATTACTTTTTAGTTATTTTATAATTTTCAAAATTTATTTTTCATTTTTCTCACCTTATTTGCATTTTCTTTTAATTTTTAATTAGTTAATTAGTTTTTAAATTCATAAAAAATAAATAAAAAGTCAAAAAAATATTTTTCTTTTTCTTAAAATTTTCTTTTATCATTTTTAACTTTTCAAAATTATTTCCAAGTCTGTAGGATTAGTGTAGCTTAAAATTCGCGTTTTATTTCGTACGTTAACGTTTATTTTACGTTTAAGCTTACGTTTTTGATTTTATATATATATAGAATTGAGATCAAATAAGATCAAACTTAAAGTTGTAAAAATGAGAGTCACGCGTTGCCGTGGGCATTATACTATATTACATTATGAGGACTAAATTTGCAACGAACCTCTAAGATGAAGGACGAAGTTCGTATGGATTTTTTTTTAAATTGTTGAAGATAACGGTCGTTAGCTACTTAACGTCAAGTTAGTGATCAAGGACTGACTTTGCAATAGATGTATAACATGAAAGACCAATTATTTAAATTATGAGAGGAGTAAATTTGCAACAAACCTCTGAGATGATGGACCAATTTTGCACGGATTTTTTTTTTAAATGTTAAAGATAACGGTCGTTAGTTAACAGTAACTAACGACTGTTAGTTAATATACAAAAATTATTATTTTAAAGTTTTACTATTCACTCACTCACAAAATCACTATAGCCAAAATTTTTATTTTAAGTGGGGAATAGTACACCCACGGTAAATGTAATATATATATATATATATACTAGACTTCGAAGCCCGCCCGATGGGCGGGCATGACTTATAAATATCGTTTGTATTTTTTGTTTAGCTAAATATTGGTGTTTAAAAAATGTTTATTATACAAAGATTTTTAGAAGAGTAATACCAACGTTTGTCAAATTGTTTATAACAACAAAGTATTAAGTACAAAAAGAAATCCACGTTTATAGGTGAACCTCCGTGGCCATCTGGGGATTAATTTTCTCCCCAAGGTTTGAACATGGGACCTCCAGGGACTTTAACCAATATTACAATATATCATGAGTTTTAAGGTGCAATAGAAAAGATTTAAAGAGAGTAGAATCAGTGACAGACCTTGATGTGTATGAAATTTGCTCCTGCTTCGTTAGAAGGACAAAAAGTTGTCCATAGTATTTTTCATTACACAAAATTGGTAAGTAACTGTAATATCATTACCTTAGCTGAACGAAAAAATGTTCCAAAGCTTGGTTGAAGCTCCCCTGAAATCAACTTAAGTATAGTTGATTTACCAACACCGTTGGGACCTACCATCAGTGGCGGAACCAGGAACTAATTTCAGGGGTAGCGAAAAAAAAAAGTTAACCATAATTTTTTTTAACCGTACATTTAAATAATTAAAAAAACGCAATAATAGAATAAGTTAAACAAATACCTAATAGATCTCAGAACTCTCCTCTTCGGTCTTTCATAATAAGGCCCAAGCTAGTAGCTTAATATCAATTTGAGTTTAATTTTTTCTGTAACCATTTTTTCATTTGTATGTTTTTGTATGGTTTTTTTTTTTTTTTTTTTTTTTTTTTTTTTTTTTTTTTTTTTTTGTGGTCTAGCGAAATACGAAAGATAGTACGAAAATTTGTTTAGGGGTAGCGAAAATTTGTTTCAGGGGTCGCGAAATACGAAAAATATAAAACTAAAAAAAAATTTCCACTGCCGGTAAAAAGTTATTTGTATTATATAGTCAGGAAGCATAATAATATGCAAATCAATGCTAAAAGAAAAAAAAAATGAGCAAGTGTGATACAACAACTGGATCAGACAAAGATATACGGAGTAGTTACACATGAAACACATATGCTTTAATATTAGAAGAATATATCTAATTCTTCCTATGCTAGATGCAAGTTAAAGAGGTTTTGGTATTTGATTGGACTATGATATTATATGATGTGCCTATTGGTCTAGCAACTGCTGCAAACACTGCTTAGTTATAGCTTATAAAAAGTTAAATGACTATGTCTAATATATATAAGCATTGTGAGATACTCATACATCACATTTAGACACACATGCAAAATTGCATATACATAAGCTGTTTATATATTTATGCAATCTGCAACATATGATGCTTATATATACTTATTATTATAGATTATATATAAACGCACATGCACACATGACACATTTATATACAAAGATGGCATCATACATGACAATAACTTTAATATGTCACATTTCAAGAAGAGAAACAAAGAAGAAAAATATTAGATTATCCTTACTTGCTACACGGCTGTCCAAATCTATACTAAAATTCAAATTCTTAAGGGCCTCCAGGATAGCCAAAAGAAGCATCACTGTGATCACATTGAAAGTAATATACATATGTCAATAGAAACCCATGTAACTGATTAATAAGGAACAAAAAGTAAGAATGATGACAAAGCATTCAAAGCTAAAACAATAATTTCTTTAAAAACATACTTGAAACTTATAATAGGTGGACCAGATCAATCATCTGATGTAGGAAAGTCAAACTTGTACCTGCATACAAAAATCAAATCCTATTACATCCTTAACTAAAACTGAACATATATCAAGTAATAGTAAAGTTTATTTAAGTGAACCAAAAAATCTATGATTGTGATATGGGATTAACGTCACAATAATAAATGTCAAATGACTTGTTTAACTGATCCAATACATAATTTGCATCCGTATGTCTGTTCTAGAGCCTGCAACGATACTACACCCCTCATTAATAAATACACTTATATGGTGTGGTTTTTAACCTATATCAAGTAGACACAAATCAAGAGGCAACTCCACTGCATATAACAATCGTCTAACTATATCCATACCAAGATTTGTTAAATCCCTGCTCACCAACTGTTGCACTTGATTTTCTAAAACTGGCATCAAAACCATAATCAAAATCATTATATGGCGCACTGTCATTATCATGAATAGAGAAAGTTCAATGGTTTTTATGGGCCAAAAGAAAAAAAAATTGTTACCTAAATTATAAATCGGATCAAGGTTTGTTAACTTTTTATGCAAGTAGCCCCAATCCTAAATATAGAATACCATATACATTTATATTAGCTCCACAAATATTAAGGTTGTTGGACTGAGTAACTATTTTTCTTATAAAGTTAATGTTCCGAACTAACCCAGCTCGAGCCAAACTAAAATAACTCATTTTGATGACCTATTACCTAATCCGACCCATTTTGCCACAACAAATTAAAACGGGTAGAATCTTAAAGTCTGTTGAACAGAAAAGAAGGTTCAAACCTTGGTTTATACCGAAAGTGGAAGCAACTGCGCCAGCAGCTGCCAATGATTGAGCGGGGTTTTGCAAAACACCTGTATGAACACATTGTCGCACATTTCGTCTGCCAGGCTGAGTATGTGAAGATGAGGCAGCCAACGGCTGTGAAGCATGTTTTTATGTGGGCAAAAGAACTGGATACTGTCAACAGCTGTTGTTAGAAAAAAGAAAGTGTGAGATAATTTAGAACAAAAAAAATAATAATAACAACATATAAGATATTGTAAGATACCAAGAAGGATGAACAGACTTTGAGAGTGATACCTTTATTTACAACCGATTTGGCAGGGTGAAGATCTGAAGTAGGAGTTAAACGGCAGTTTTCAAAATCCAAAACACATGTAGCAGCTAGGGGCGGGTGTGAACATGTGTAAAAGCATTTAGAAACCAATACATTTTCTATGATTAAGAATGCAAGATATTGAGAAAAGGTAAGGAGGTGTACCTTGGTTTATAATGAAAGTGGAAGCGCCCGTACCCGCAACCACATATGGTTGACCGGGGTTTCACAAAACATCTATATCAAGACGTTGTCACACATTTCGTCTGATGGTCCGAGTATGTGAAGATGAACATGCCAACGGTTGTGAAGGGTTTTATTTTGTGGGCAAACGAACTGGATAATCGGAAATGCCAACAGTTGTTGTTAAGAGAAAGAAAGTATTAGAAAGTGTACCTAAACGTAGCAAGTAAAAAAATTAATAGGAACGTAACACATCAAGAATGATGAAAAAACTTCGAGAATGATACCGTTATTTACATCTGAAGCAAGTCCTATGCTGCTGTCAATTATAGCAACAGATGGTTGGACATTCAATTGACCACCATCAACACGAGCTCCAGCAGAAATAACATGACCAATTCTCTATTTAGGATTGGAAATACGATTTGTTATATGGCTGTTTTGAACCTCCAAGGGGCGTATAGTCTCTGGTGACGGCCGTGTACCTACATAAGAAAGAAACCTATAATTTCAGTACCCCAAATTAGAAGAGCCTTTCATTTAGGTGGTCAAGGATTTTTCTTGTTTGCTCAATGTAACATGGACCAACAAAGCTCGTTTCATTGTTTTGGTATTTTCTTGTGGATGCAGGAAAAAGGGTTAGTCACATTTGCTGTTGATTATGAGTTTGCAGCTCGATCAAAGCCTACAGAGAGTATATCAGCAAGTATAAGTAAACTATACATTCACTGGTGGAAAGGCTGTTGGTTACCGTAACTTATTTGCAACCCCATAGACTTCTTTCATGGCCGAAGATAGTATTTACTTCATAAATGGCATACTTCATCTTCGGTCTGTTCTTACTATCAGGCATTGAAGATTTGAGTTTGGTGATTTAAGAGGTTTTATGCATTGTCTACGAACTATTTTCTCATAGCAAATCTTTTTATTTATTTTAATCTAGGTTAGCCTCTATAAATAATACATCGGTGATTAAAGGAAGGGACGCTAACAATATGGAAGTCAACATTGAGAATCCATTTTCTTTCCAAAACTTTATGGCATCTTTAGGAGCCTTTTCTCCTGGCTTTGCGGCTTTTTGTGGTTTTGAGGGAACTGCCTCGGTAACAGGCTTCTCATCATCACATGACATTGTGGTCTCTTCCATGCTAACAACATGTGAAGATGTATTAGAAGATAATAAATCCCGTATAGAAACATATCTTAGGAATCCATACTTAAGCAATAGGTAAAAGATACAATTTGGTGTATTAATAAATAGTATAAACTGTGACTAACATCAGACTGATTGGATGGATTATCAACAGTACTGGTGGCTTGAGGCTCGCCATTTTCTTTGGAATCTCCATTTGGAGGAGCAGAAAGTTCACTAAGAGGCACCCTCACAAAACTGCCAAAAAAAACGAAGAGGGATACCCTACTTTGGATTATACCAGCAATCCATTATTTTGGTCCATGTTTTCGGCAAGCACCTAATTAACAGATCCTTTGTTAAGGCTTCTGAGAATTGTTAGCGGTAAAAAGACACCAGGGAGAGGTTATTTTTATGCAGGGGTGTATCGGGCAAAAGAAGCAATTAAGAAAGAACTTGTCGATAAGAAAAACTATATGGTTTATTGGAACAGAATAGATCGTAGGATGGAACAACTTTATCGTCACCATCTTCACATGGTTGGTTTTTATCTAAATCCAAATTTCTTTTACAGTACTGAAGCAGATATACATTACCAGATCAGGTTATCATTTTATGATTGTGTTGAAAAGTTGATTCTAGACACTAAAATCCAAGATAATGTTATGAGAGAGAAAGCTTCTTATCGTGAAGCTGCTGGTGATTTTGGAAGGAAAATTGCAATAAGAAGCAGAAATATGCTATTTCCTAGTAACCCATAAGATTGTTGTTTCTGTTTAAAAGCATATGTTTTCTGTAACAATATGGTGTTTTAAGCTGACATTAGACTAATTCTATCTAATTTGTTGATTGGCATAGC